>JAHDVF020000053.1:1200000-1859052 GCA_022606425.2 Lepidostoma basale | reverse complement strand
TTGCTATATACAAAGTATATAAAATATAAAAAAGGAAATAAAAATGTCTCGTTTGAATATATCGCAACGCATAACTTATTACCATAACACATACATTATTTCATGCACAATTTTTTGCATAAAAAAACCCCGAATAAGGACCAAAACGTGCATGCAATTAAAAAATACCAAAAAGCTATTTAATACAAAGTGATAAATAGGAATTAAAACTTCTATTTTATAGAAGTTTTATTATATTTTATGTAAATTACGCCTATCTAAGGAATTTTCAAATGTCATAGACAGGCGAAGCTTATCTTTCACATAAAATATAATAAAACATCTCTTCTTCCTCTATTTCTTGTTCCTTTTATATCGTTAACATGTACTTTCTTTATCATTATATCTTCGTTTATTGTTTCCATGATGTACAATCCATTTTAATGACTATTTCATTATATTATTAATAACACTATCGTTCGCACTGCATTCGCTTTATCATACTTGCGTTTGAAACTCTAGTGATTTACCTTATATAATTTTGTAAAACTCCACATTAAATAATTAATACGAATAAAAACGTCTGTTTTCTAGAAGTTATTTTATATTTTATGGGAACGTCACGTTACACCACATATTATAATGCCTTAGCAAGGCAAAAAATGTCATTCCCATAAAATATAATAAAACTTATAGAAAATATAAGTTTTAGATTTCTTGATTCCCGGCTCTCCCATTTACCCTGGCCGTTCGCGGGCGGACTTGACTTGGCAGTGCACGGTAGCTTGGCCCGTCCGCCACTATAAATACAGCCGCGGCAACACCGGGAGCCGACCGGGTCGGACACAACAAATTTAAATGATAATCACAGTCTTTAAATCCTACATGACCGGCCATGGTTTGAGTCGCTGTAATGTGCGAAATCCCGATAGATGGCTTTCTATACCTGCGCGGACATCACATAAAACTTTTTTCTTTTACATCCAAAAAGGTAAAAAATACGTTTTCAGGGGTGTGCAGAGAAAATCATATCTAGTAACCTTAATCTTACAAAGCTCCAGACTTTGTGTTGAATAATTTTGTTTGATGAAATGACTTATTGAGAACGAACATCGATAGATTACAGGAAATTTGACGATTTGTACAACTTCTTAAGGTGTTTTTTAATGTTTTTATTTCATTTTTTGGTAATCAATTCTTATTGTGTAGTTATGCTTTTGAAGACGAATTGGATTGACGCATCTGTAATGAAAATGTATTTTTTGTAATGAAGTGGAATGAAAATAAACTCTATTTAAAACATGCTAATATAACGCTTACCTTTTTTTCTGCAGTAGCAATCAATTTGATATATTTTTAAATATGTGTGAAGATAATAAAACATTACACTTGATCTCTTAAAAAATGTGACTGGAAGATCAAATATAAGCATAACTTCATATGCGAGATATGTTCATGCGTATTTTCATAAAATAATTTCTCTAATTGTGAACAAAATCTCAAAAGCTGCACAATCTTCTTATTTGTAAGAACAAAAATTAACTAATTTTCCTTTTGGTTTGTCTGTAAACATAAAGCACGAATGATATTAAAATATTCTCCAAGAACATTTCTATAGACAAAACTACTTAAAATAGCAATTTTTAAACTTTTACTTTGGATTGATAGCTTCAAATCTCAAAACAATCACCGATAAAAATATAATTATCAATATACAATATCTGACGCAAATGACTTCTATCTTATGTGTTAATTAAATAAATAAAAAAACAGCCTAGAAGAAGAAGAGAAAATATGGTAGTAACATATTTCGCCTTTTTAAGAGATTATCAAATATTACTTCATTCATTCCTATAAACTTATCATTTCCATAAAATATAATGAAACTTTTAGAAAACTGATGTTTTCATTCGTATTTTTTTTAATACTAACGCTTAATTTAAATCAATAATACTACCATTTAATTTACAAACTTCAAAATGATCAGAAAACAGCTCAGAATCCAGGCTCGAACCCATGTCCCCTAGATGAGGAGCCAAGCGTTCTGTCCTCTAGACCACCACCCGATTAACATGGAGTTTCACATCATTGTTCTAGAAACAATAAATAAAAAAATAAGTAATATTGCATAAATGTTTTTATGAACTTTGATCCATCAAAAAGTTTAGATTAAAATACATATTTTTAACACTTGTTATTTTGTACACATGCACCCGGCGCATGCCTCAATACTACAGCAGAAAAAAACCAAGAATACTGGTATCAATAAATCAATACAAAAACTCAATTGATAATACATGATTACATCGAAAACTTCCTGTCTTGGTATGATTACAGATTAATTTTCGATCCGTCTGCCTCGATAATGGTTGTCGGATCGGTACATCCAGTAGGCAGTTGTGGCGGGCAGGCGCTCAGGCTCCGGTGGGAGTAGTGATTATTCTAAGTGCTCCTGTATATTGTTATAAATAAACCCTTTCCACGGGTTAGTGGGTAAGTTTCCTCCTCTCGGTAGCCCGACATGTGTGCTACGTGGGTTTATTTAATGGGTTGATTATACGTAAAACTCTGCCTTTAAGGGCATCTAATGTGTAGTAAGAGAAATCATTTGATGGTTCTTTGGAATAAACATTAAGTACCAAAGTATGTTTATATGTATCAAGATTAGAAAACCATACTTTATAAAATTAGAATCTTATACACATATATATATTTAAGGATTAATTGTATCTCAATAGAGACAAAGATGTAAATTGTTTTTGGAAACAGAATATGGTGGTCGAGGCGTTTACAGGACTTATGACCCGTTATTGGTTAGGTTAAGCAATCGCTTTATGTAATACAACATTCCCCATTCCGCCTTTCTTACGACCACCACGTCTGACAATTTTTTGAAAGATGTATATATGCTACTATATTTAGAAACACTTCACATATTTTAGTTCAATCTACACTGGCGCCATCTATTAAGATTAGATTTACATCTTCGTCTCTATTGAGATACAACTAATCCTTAAATGATTAACCCGCAATGGGTAAAATCCAGTATTTGTCTACAAGTACTTGTATACATTAAAAAAAACTAATATATTAAATGTTTTTTGTATAATATTGAGTTGAATCAAAGATTCGTATTTCTTATATATTAATTTATATTATAAACTGTTAAATTATAGATCTCAGTTTTTGTGTATCACAATTAAATTTTTTATTTTTTTGCGACAGCTGTTTGGTCAACCTATGTTGACATCCTCAGATGTTTCAATAATATATCAACTGTTAAATTTTCGTGATATTTCGAACCTTTATGTATTTATTTCTATGTCAATATATTATTGTAACACCTGATGATGTCAACATGAGTTGACGAAACAACTGTCGCAAAAAATAAAAAATATCGGGTGGTGGTCTAGGGGATAGAACGCTTGGCTCCTGATCCAGGGGACTTGGGTTCAAGCCTGGACACGACCAGATTCCTTCTTCATAATAATGAGCTATTTTCTGCTCACATTGAAGATTGTAATAATAAATTCTAATATCATTGATTTAAATCCTTGGTATTAGTCTTTTTTTAATAAAAAAAAAAAAAAAATTGAGATGCATAAAAACAGAGTTTTATAATTTAACAGTTTATAATGTTGAAGTATCGTAGTGTTTCGTCCAAAACAATGTACTATTTAATTATTTTATGTGAATGAAAACTGTCTGTCTTCTTATATTATAGTTTTATTTTATTTTTGATGGAATAACATGTTTCGCCCTTCTAAGGCATTATCAAATGTTTTTGTAGTAAGTGAATAAGTAAGTAATAACACTTCTAAGACATTTGATAATGCTTGAGAAGGGCGAAACATGTCATTCCAACAAAACTATTAGAAATAGAAGACAGACGTTTTCATTCATATAAATTATCAAATATGGAGTTTTACAACATTGTTCAAGAAACAATGAATAATTTTTCTATATTCTTAATTACCTTGTGTTGTGGATTCGTAAATTAATAAGCTATTTCACTTTGTATTACAACACTTTAACAACATGTTTCGGGACACGGAAACCCTTCATCAGTGTAAATATTGACAGTTATATATAAACTAAATAATTTTGTTTTTTCATGAATGTGATCAGTTTTGATAGATAATAAAATGAATTCTTCGAACGTTTTATGCATTTGTTGTAACAAAATTTTTGAATTAAATTATTTTGTTTGTTTTTATAACCACGAAGTAGATCCGGCGGCAATGAAACCAGTTGGATCGATAAAACAAAATAAAGTTGTAAAAAAAGTGTTCAGGTGTTTTAAATCATTTTTTGTATTTTGAATTTATCCAATGATTAAGTACTATTATTGTCAAGGTACATTCATGGCAAAAATTGTATGTCGTCGGCAACACTTTTAATGTGTACGCGATAAACTGGTACATGTTTTTATCGTAAGTAATAAAAATGATTATCTAATGATTATAGCGCATGGTGCATTCATAGATCGATTTCTTGTACAGATGATGAGATGATTTCAATTAAATTTTCCTATACTTGTTAGGATTCGATCTCGATAATAGTTGACGCGATACCGTTGTAAAATTAATCATAATCTAAACGTTGTATCCGTTGATTAAAACGGTCCAGGCCGTATTCCCTTAGCGAGCTTTTAATGGCCCGACAACACCTTCAAACGGAAAGCTTGTTTTATCATAACAAAATGCCACGCCATGAAAAGGTTCGAGATTCTGGCGCGGAGAAAGCTTCGGAGAAGCGTTCTTCATGCGGCTCCGAACAATGAGGCGGTTTTCAGAACCATCCACGGAGCCCTCTCGGAACTGCGTGTCTCTGGCGGAATTCTTGGCGGCAAACTCTAAAACAATAAAATGGCGCACAACAATGAGGCAAATCGATTGTTGTCGGACGGGTGTGAAGAGCTGATAGCCACAATGCCATCGCCGAGTGGAACCAATTCGCCGGCGGTCTCCGCAGTCACTCTCGGGGGTGTTCGCTTTGATCGGCCCGTCCTTGCCGGACCTCATCGCGCGGACACGGGCCGCTTGCCGCGCTCTGACACCGACACCGCTCTGCGTAGATTACTAATTTACTATCCATGAGCTTTTGCATTAAGCGAGCGAGGATTTTCTCGTTTGAACCGTAAGTAGATTCTGTTATAATAGAAAGGAACTCGGTATTCCTCGAAAAATATTTTAAAACATGTATTACACTCTAATTTTGTTAAATTGCTTCTATATACGCCATACTTTAGTTGTGATGATGGTTTATTTCTCTTTTTATTTTTTATATACTTTGTATATACAACACTTTTATTAAAAAAATTTAATTACATAGACATGTTTCGGACAAACAGTCCTTCTTCAGTAAAGATAAATTTATAAAAATATTATAAAATTGTTAACATCGCACCGTGAGTGTAAAACCGACGTAAGTGCAAATATACAGTTTGGGGATATGGGAGTTTAAAGATTTCATATTGCTTGGAAAAACTGTTTTTTTTTTTAAATAAACCAATGATTTTCGGTTTATAGTAATATATCTATAAACCAAAAATCATTGGTTTATTTAAAAAAAAAAAAACAGTTTTTCCAAGCAATATGAAATCTTTAAACTCCCATATCTCCAAAATGTATATTTGCACTTACGTCGGATTTACATTCACGGTGCGACATGATCTGACAGATGTTATAAAGATTTATTTTTTAACGTTTATGCTTTTGTTATAACAAGTATAATGATTCAATTAAAAATTTAAAATAATAATTTAAAGTTCTTATTGGGCTTCAGGTAATTATAATACTTACAACAAATTGTGTTACAACATAATGAAATGATTATAAGAAAGACGTACATTGACAAACATTGACGACCTTCGTCGTCGAGAGGAAAATGCTTTGAATGCCACCCCGAAGGTCCCGGGTTCGATTCCAAGTGATAACAATGTGATTGTCACACTGCCTTTGGTCTGGTGCAGGATTCCCGTGACAATAAAATGGCGATAAATTATCTACCTATCACACGTCATGAGTATGAATATGATAGCTTATACCCTTTACATCGATTTGGGTCGCGCATGATGTAAAGAGCGATTCAACAAAATAATAAAAATATGGCTTGGACACATGGAAAGAATGGATGAAGAAAGAATGATTAAAACGTATATGAAAACATGGAGCGATCAAATAAATAAAATATTGAATTTCGGCCACGTGAGTGCATGACACGATGAATGTGTATGGTGAGGGATCGAGAGAAGTATGCCAGGAAAAAAAAATTGTCAGTTCATTCTTTCTGCTTTCCACTTCGGGGAGACGGCACGATGGTTAGTTAGTTAATTAGTTCATTAGTGATGGTAGATGTCTTTATGGTTCTGGCCATCCCTCGCACTATTTTCCCATCTGTTTTTAGATGGCGCTCGACAATCCGGCATTTTCAGTTATCCAACATCGTCGAAACACAGTGAATGCCAGATTATAGTGCAGCCGAAATGAACTGAGTCTTGAGGCCATAAATGTCAATAGAGATAGGGATGTGAAGTTTGCCGGGACCGTTATCGATTTTTTCGTCGATCGACATACGATACTATCGACTATAATTACTTATCGATATATTTCTTTTATTGTTACGCCCATCACAAAGCTGCTTCATAAGGCCCGTAAGTGCAAGCGAGATAGACATAGGGAAATGATTTATGGCCCGAAGACTCAGATGATAACGGCTACACTATAGTGAGAGTGTACTATAGTTTGTTAATTCAAAGTTTATTTACGTTTTTTCATTGTGTATTTCTGGCATAGTATTGGGTGGCGGTGTCAACGCCTCGTCACTGCGTGAAGTCTGCGACGGAATCTGAAAACAATCACGGGACCGTAGAAGCTTCCTCTTGATATGATCAGCGGCGATAATTGCCTCCCCTAATTTGGAGCCGTTCGCCCGGACCGAAATGCGCCAGTAATTGCTAATGGCGACCCGAATTAATTGTTCTTTTAACACTTTTTTGTCCGCGGTGCATTCACGTGAATTAGCCCACTGATTTCACGGAAGTGTTCACTCAACGTCAGGTCGCACCGTGGATGGGTGGCTTTATCCTTTATTGTGTAGCCATCACTCTTTTCAACTATTTATTTTATGTTCACCGAAAAAACTATCAACAAAACTGGCGTGCTTAATTGAAGGGACTGCGGTATTCAAAGCACGGAAGAATATTTTAATGGAGGACGCTGCTATCTGCGGATTGAATAGTGCTCTTTCTACAATATTACCTTTTTTTATTAAATCTGGCAGTGACGTCATAACATTTATTTTAATTATCAAATATTTTATATTGGTAACATAAATTTTAATAAACGGTTAAATTAAAAATACTTTGTTTTATGAATCACAATTGAACTTAATTTTTTGCGACATCAAAAGTCAAATTTTCGTGATTTTTCGAACCTTTATGTGTATTTGTTCCTATGTCAAAAAATTTTGTTATAAATAATTTTGGTAGAAATGCATGAAAATAAATTACTCATACATATTTCATGATTACGGTAAATTATGGTAATCAGTCACTATAAACAATACATTTCTAGAAAAACTCACGAACTACAAATAAAAATCACTTTTTATGTAAGGAGTAGACCACCACACAAAATCTACTTTTATTAATAAATTACTTCGCCTCATCAAAATCTTCAAATCGCATAAAGCACCTTCGTAGATTTATGGACATTTAAAATTTATATGATTTGAGCATCTCTCGGTCTCCCTCAATTTCTTGCTCCATTCGTATTGTAAAAATATACAATTATCATTTATTATTTCACGTATTGAACTAGCTTTAAATTATTACGTACTCTTTCGTTTTTTTATATAAATCAATACACTACACGGACTTAATGGCAGTTTCTCTTACGTCTGTTGTAAACATTAACGGAAAGGTGATTTGGTGGTTACTTTTTGCGGAAGTTAGATATGTATGGACAGGGTTACTAATAATATAAATTATAATATTATTCTTCCGGCAATGAGTGTATACTTCATATGTACATCATATGTCGAGTTAACGAAATATGCTAATAATCTCATATTCTTCTTCTTCAGCCTATTACCGTCCACTCCTGGACAAAGCCCTCTTCCATTCGCTTCCATGTCACTCTGTCTTGTGCAGACTACATCCAGGTTATTCCAACAAGTTTGTTCAGATCATCCTTCCACCGTTGCTGTAGTCGCCCTACGTTATTATGTTAAATGAAATTTATTTTATAGTTTCAAATTATTTAAAAAAATCTTGTAATTCGATTTAACACCACTATTTTGTAAGAACTAAGCGGTTTTACTCCCACTTGGGCTTCATCAAAGTAACATATGAGAAACAAACAGTTTGTTTTGTATTATTTTGGGTAACAACGTGTGATTTCTCTCTCTCGACCAACGTTTCGGAGATCGTTGCAGTCTTTATCTTCAGGGTAATATGGTGGAGGTAATAGGTCTATTACCACCACCACATTATCCTGAAAAGGAGACAGCAACGATCTCCGAAATGTCGGTCGAGAAGGAGAAATCACACGTTGTTAACCCAAAATCACACAAAACATATTGCTGCCAACCGTGAAAATCTACGCAATTATTTAACAGTTTGTTTTTGTTACTCCGACGAAGCTTCTATCGTAGCGAAACCGGTTGGTTCTAAAAAAACAAATAAATTGTTCTTAACAAATTACAAAATTGTTTTTAAATAATTTATCTGGAAAATTATAATCCCTATTTAACATTAGATTTTTGGCCACTTTACAAGCTTCATTTTTTTGTTTTAGTGTTTCTAAACGTATTGTTACTACTCTTTGGTATAAAGTAATTGACGAAATCAAATCTCCACCACGCTGTCGCCGCATCTCTCAATGGACACGGTACACTCTTTGTGTCTAATCGGGATTTTATGACTATAATAATACAATTAGAACGCTGAAATTTAGACTAATTGGACTAATTTGGAACAATGTCCAACAGGATGGGTAATTATAAACTAGAAAATATGAATCCTCAGAGCGTGACGGAGGCTGACTTATTGGACAGCTTTTGTGTTGTTTTTGTTGTAAATAGTGAGAATTAATTAGTTAGTTTTTATAGCACTCTGTTGATTACCCAAACATTTTGAATTGAAATTACTGAATGGTGTCAACTTTACTTTATACCCGTACGCCAGTTACGGTAGATACAACAAACACAAAAAAACACCTGACTATTCTAAATTTAAATACGAAAATAGTACAACATCACATTAAAATATTAATTAAATGAAATATTAGAAATATTTATCGCAAACTAAGAAATGAGATCTCTAAGACGAATGTGTGGCAAATCTGTATATGACAGAGTATCAAATGCAAGTATAAGACGTGAATGTGGTGCGAATGAAAATGTAATGAACAAAATAATGAAAGGGTCATTAAGATCGTTTGGTATGGTAAAGAAGGTATATGTTAATGGCGTGAATGGAGTTAGAAATAAAGGAAGGCCAAGGAAAACGTTGCACGATCAAATCAATCAAATATTAAATGTCGGTCATGTAAGGAGTTGGAGAAATCGACGTGCGTGCATGACAAGATGTATGAATGTAGAGGAAGCGAGAGAAGTATGTCAGGACAGAACATTGTGGCGTTCGTTGCATCGTGATGGTTAGTTAGTTATATTAAGGGTGCAAGTACACTTTGTTAAGCTAGATACGACGATATGTACCTAGAACCAGATGTCAATCTTGTTCAGTATCTAGACTACTCCCGTACGGTAAATTAAATTTGATTTCGAATTGTTTACTAACACGAGTATACACTGTATACATTCAGCGTTTAAGATGTTTTCCATGGAGGTTTAATCAATCAGATATGTATATCGGTTATGACTTGTAAATAATAAAAAATATTATAACAGAAATATATAATTCAACATCTGAATATTTAATATATTAAAAGACATTTTTTAAATAATCAATATTTTATATGAATATCCAGAAAAAAATAACTTCGTTTCTAAAAATTCAAATTAAATCATACCCTTACTTATAGAGTAAACCCACCCCATTTCATGAAGTATATAAATAACCATTTTGTATCATTTTATTGAAGAAATGTGTATACCTTAGGACGTTTACAGTCAGAAACATGTTTGCATAAAGTGCATTAAAATGTTGTAAAAATACAACGTTTTTAATTTTTTTTTAAATAAGTATTTAAGAAAAATTGCAGTAACATTGCTGTAACACAAAATTCTACAATCTTAACCAAATTATTATATTAATGAATAATGTTTTAAACTTTGTAAACAACACGAATTTTATTAAAATAAATAAAATTAAAAAAACAAACGTGTTTCAGACACAGAAGTCCTTCATCAGTGTTTTGTGTATACAATATGAATAAGTTTTGTGTATACAATTTTGAATTAATTAAAAATATTATTATGAGTTCTTATTGGGGTCCACATTGTTATATTGTGGCTTAAAAATACAATTAAATTGTTTAAAATGGGCACTAAGTAGAAAAGTAAGTTTGAAGTTTTGTTCTATTACAATATACTACCCGTATATATCAAATAAAACGAAATTGCACACCTAATTAGTTTTTTTAGTACTAAGTGCCTATTTTACTTCAACCATTTGATTATCTTTAACCAAACACTAAATAAACATTACTTATTTAAAATAATTGATTGCAAGCTACTTCAAAAGGGAAACACGCCGGGATACTATGATGATAATGGTGTTACTATTGCGTTATAGAAGTGACCCAATCTCATTGTCTCAAAACTTTAACTCTGTTTTTTTATATGCACTTTATATGATCAGTAATCTCAGCACAAATACACCAATTGATCAAACACGTTTGTTAGTTGACATGGACAACACATCGAGCCGAACTCCCTAAATCTTATTTGGAATACTTGTCAAATAATCGAGAGCAACAAATAAATCGCCTCCCTTGGGCGGGCACGGAGGCGCCCTGAGACAATTCGGCTCTCTCTGATAGAGAGGGGAGAACAAGAAATAAGTAATCTTAAAGGAATATATCTCGGGGTGAACCGAGCAGGGGTGGACATCCGTTATCAATCTGAATTAGCCGACAGGCGACCCCTGACCCGCCGGGGTGACATATGACAACTCCCTTGGATGTTATCATTTGAGTCAATTTCTTCTTCGAGCGACGTTTATTTAAAGTTTTTTGAAGTTATACTTATTTTGGCGCGTTTATATGAAGGTAAAATTAAAAGCTGCACGCACTGTGTTATGAAAGTGCGACATAATGAAGTTAGCCATCAATGATAAATAACGGCTGAAATATAAAAGTGTGTTTAAAAACCGAGGTTATGTTTTTGTAAGATTTTTGAAGCTGTACTTCTTTTGCGTATTTATTAAAACTTTATTAATTTTATTCAATATTTTTATTTTATTATTTAAGTGATTTTTTTAAATTTATTTTTGTTTTGTTACGCCAAAGAAGTAACACTTCTTACGTATGTACATGATTTTTTAAACGCGTTGAAATTCTAAACGCGTTGACAATATTTTGAAAGAAATGTTTTAGTGATTTGAACTTTATTCAGGTATCTGATGAATTTTATGGCACAGTGGCAACAGCTATGACTGGTTCACTGAAGGTCCTGGTTACGATTCCGGCGATGACAGTCTGATTTTCACTTTGTCTTTGGTCTGGTGAAGATTTCACAGAACTATAAAATGGCTATAATTTTTTTAAGTCATGAGAATCAATATAATAGCTTTACCCCTTACGTAGATTTGTCTCACGCTGTGATAATAATAAAATAATAATAATAATATACCTCTCCATGAAGTGATATGACTTTGAGCTCAGTAGTCAGCAGTTTCTTTGTTGCTTGAGTCATATACTGACAATTCACAAAGCATATTTTGATTTTTTTTTATCAAGGTTGTTTTAACATTATTGTTGTTTATTATGTTTCGCCTTATAAGGGCATTATTAAAGTGCGACGAATGCTTTGAGTGATCAACTGATAAGCTTGGATCGATAATTAAAAATATATATATTGTAGATAAAAACATCAATCATGATTAAAATAATTGGATTAATCATTATATCGTTAAAGGTAATTGGGCATCGTAATATAAAATGCACATTAAAAAAAATAATGTTGTTATTTACATATTTATTTGGAGTAAAATACAGCGATTACAGTACATAAATAAAACACATATAAACAATAGAATAAAGCCAATTACGTGTTACCACAAGTGTAAATAATATGAAGAGTTAACAGTTCATCTAGTTAATCGAAATTAAAGTTAAGATAGACTCAAACAAGTGAATTACAATAATTGAACAAAATTATGTTTTATATAATAAACTAACTAACCATCCAACTATCCCACCGTCTCCCCGAAGGCGTAGGGAGAAAGAATGGACTGCCACATGTTTCTTTCCTGACATACTTTTCAAATTGCTTCCTCAAGATGCACTTGTCATGTAAAGCACTAATATGTAATATAAGACTAATAAAATAAGATATAAGACTATCGTGGCAGAGTGGTTAGGAGCTCTGACTTCCATGCCGAAGGTTCTGGGTTCGATTCCCGGCGATGGCAGTGTGATTGTCACACTGTCTTTGGTCTGGTGTAGAATTCACGTGACAATAAAATGGCGATAGATTGGCTACCTTTCACATGTCACGAGAATCAATATAACAGCTAAAAATAAAAAATTGTCTACAATAATTGGTAAAAAAAAAATAAGAAAAAATAAGAAAAATAATGTAAGAAAGGATTTGAAATTTCATGTCCGAAGTTCATTGTAAATAATGAAAAAAAAATAATGTAAATCTTCTGGTGCCCAGAAGATGACAGTGAGCTGCCAAAACCGGCCAAAGACACAGACATCAATGTATTTGAACTAAATATATGTTTCCATAGAGCCAGAGTTGACAGAGAGTTGCTGAGCAACTTCAAAGTCCGTAAGGTGTCCTACTTGGGCCATGTTATATCTGATCTTGGAGGGTAAGATTGAGGGTCGACGAGGTGTTGGGAGAAGGCGGGTTTCCTGGCTGAGGAACATCTGAGAGTGGACGGGGCTGAGGACCGTGGGGGAGCTGTTCCGAGCTGCCCAGGACGGGGAGGCCTACTCAAGGGTGATAGTCAACGTTGGAGAGACCTGACAGGACACGGAAAGAAGAAGATTTTTTTAAAAGATTTTCAATTTTTTTATTTATTTTCATTATATTTATATTTGAAAATGCAGAGGCAAGGCGAAGTATATCATTTAAGAATTCTGGAATAAGTATAATACATAATCCTTAATATTTAATACGGAGATTACAAATATCATTGTTTTGGCAAATATATTTTTTTAAGTGTCTGATTTTTTAAATGAATGATTATGGAACACCAATCCATTTTCAATTTTGATTTTCTCGATATATTTCGAAGGGTTAACTGTTACCTTCATCATCGGGAGAAGGATATAAATCTAGTTTATATTGTTCTCCTGATGAAGGTATACGAAACATACAATACATAGAAAAATCAACTGAAAAAAAACAGCGTTTTAATTAATAAAACATTCGTTATGATGGAATACTAGTGTTAACACCTGAAATTTATTAACACATAAAAAAATATTCTTTAAGTTTAACAACTACATTAAATTTAAGGTTTATTAAATGTTAAGGTTTTTTTAAAACCATTTGAACGATTCTGGACAGAGTTTTGATAAAACAATTACACCCTTGATTGTAGACATATGTAGGAATGCCCCCTATGGGCGGACCGTCTTATTGTTTCCCCAAAGTGTCCGTTTTCCCCCGAAAATAATCGCGGGTAATGGGCGGGGTCGCAGGTCACCTCGTCCGGCAGTATCCGGCGGGCGGAGGCGGGGGCGGGACGGTTGTTCTAGGGCGGCCGGACATTACCTTATGATGACGGTACCACGTCCGAAGTAACCTATTGCGATGAATAATCTAATAGTTCCTTTTTCAAAGGCGGGCGCTTTTATCTAAATTAATTGCTATTATAATAATATATTTACAATTACCCTGCTATACTTTAATAATATTTATGGACATATATGATTATAACATCTGTTTTCTAGAAGTGCCTTGCTAAGGCATTATCAAATGTTTATAACTTCTAGAAAATAAACGTTTTCATTCGTATTAATGATTTAATATCGAATAATTGCGTAGATTTTCACGGTTGGCAGCAATATGTTTAATGTGTTTTTGGGTAACACCGTGTGATAACTCCTTCTCAACCGACGTTTCGGAAATCGTTGCAGTCTCCATCTTCAGGGTAACCTTATTACCCTGAAGATGACTCAACGATCCCCGAAACGTCGGTCGAGAAGGAGTTATCACACGGTATTACCCAAAAACACATCAAACAGATTTAATATGGAGTTTCACATCTTTGTCAAAAAACCATTTACGGTACACAATCATATATTGCAGTTGATTTTTTTATGCAACGAACCTTAGCAAAAAAACATCTTAAAACTGTTAAATTAAAATAACTTTGTTTGTGTATCACTATTGTATTTTATTTTACAAATACACATAAAGATTCTAAATATCACGAAAATTTGACATTTGATATATTATTATAACACCTGATGGTGTCAGCATGGGTTAATGAAACAGCTGTCGCGTAAAATAAAATATGATTGTGATACAAAAAACAAAGTTACTTTAATTTAACACTTTTGAAATGTTAAGGTATCAAAGTGTTTCGGCCAAAACAATGGACTATTTAAAAAAAGATCACAACAAATTCATTGTTTATTGAATTATGAAGTAAACTGTATATAAAATATAACATATTTGTGAAAATATCAATTTTTCATAAGTGTTATTATTAGGGCGTGACATATTTCGCCTTGCTAGGACATAATTAAAAGATTGTTGAACATCATTTTTAAAACTATATAGAACTAATTAAGTATTATTGTTTAAAAATAAAATGATATTTATAATATGAACATAGCTTTCTGACTGATTTCGTTAGTGGCATTTTATTGTTCTCCAGAATATTTATTTATGAGCAGATTAATACAGTATATGGTGACATCACGTTTCGTAGAATATCAAGTTCCAATATGTAGAAAATACGAATCGATGTAACACTGTTATTGTATTTTCTTACTTCTCCTCTTTTGTTTTCATTATCAAAGTATACAATTTTCACATTTAACCCATTACTTGTAGAAATTATTATATAAATATTGCATGACATCACCAAAAAGTCAAAGAAGGAAATTATGCTTTACAAATAAATTAATTATAACTAAATAACTAACCATCAAGGGGTAGGCAGAAATAATGGACTGCCACACCTTTCTTTCCTGATATATTTCTCTCGCTTCCTCAACATTCATACATCGTGTCATGCACGTGCGTCGATTTCTCTGACTCCTCACATGGCCGACATTCAATATTTGATTTATTTGATCGTGCCACGTTTTCCTCGGTCTTCCTTTATTTCTGGTACCATTTACATCATTAACATATAATTTTTTTACCATTCTTTCTTCATTCATTCTTTCCATATGTCCAAACCATCTTAATGATCCTTTCATTATTTTGTTCATGACACCATCATTCGCACCGCATTCACTTCTTATATTTTCATTCGACACTCTATCATACACAGAATATCCACACATTCGGCTAAGAGATCTCATTTCTACTGCATTTATTCTACTTTCATCCTTCCTTTGCCAGTTCCATGCTTCGCTTCCATACGTAAGGGTCGGTAGAAGAACACCATTGTGCACTGCCATTCTAGCTTTTTGGATAGGTTTTTGTTTGCGATGACAACTTTAAGTGCACCATTCACTTTGTTGCCTGCCCCAACCCTTCTTTCAATATCCCTCTCCACTCTCCCATCTCTTGTAAACATACTACCTAAATACACATACTCAACTACTTGCTCCAAGTTTTCACCATTCACGCTAATGTTGCAGACTGTCATGGTTTCTTCCTTTTCAAAAATCATTACCTTGGACTTATTAACATTCATCATCAGATCATTAATAATTAATTATACTCGTTAAATAATGTCAGAATTGCACTTTTTAATTAATAAACACGAATGCTGTTCTAGAAATACGAATTAATTTTTTTTTAATTATGTTTAATTTCAAAATGGATATGATGGTATTTTATACATTGAATATATAAAATGATTTCATTAGAAAATTAATGCAAATAACTAAATTAAGTTTTAATATCTATATAAAGCCTGGAGAGATATGCACAAATGAAACTAACTAACTAAGTATCACGCCGTCTCCCAGAAGGGGTAGGCAGAAATAATTGACTGCCACACTGTTCTTTCGTGACATACTTTCCTAGCTTCCTCAATATTTATACATCGTGTCATGCGCACCTATAGATTTCTTCGACTCCTCACGCGACGATACCATTTGATAATGAACATAATTTCCTAAACAATTAAAATAACGTAAAATATAAATAATTAACATTATGTGAATAAATTGCAGTGTGCACGCGAAATTCTCTTTTAAGAAAAATCTCTTGGAATTAAAAAATACATGGAAATCCTTGAGTCGAATGCTTCTGTTCGGAATGTTGATTTTTCCGTCACGACACGTGTGGCAAAAACGTCCTTGCATATAATGAGCACGTGTGTTGCATCCGTAATAACCATCTGGGTGTTTAGGTTTGCTCAATTCTAAAATACATATTCTGTTAGATCCAGGATCGTCGATAAATACGCAATGTGCCAGTGCCAACTTCAACGTCAATATTATTTTCAGATTATACATACGAGTTGTTTTTGTATATACGAGTATATAAGAAGTGAATGCCTTGCGAATGAAAGTGTTATGAACAAAATAATGAAAGGATCATTAAGATGGTTTGATTATTAAGATACACCACCGAGTAAAGGTCTCGCCCAGTCATATCATTAACCTCTCCTCTAGTGAGTTTTTTTTACTTAACTGTATCTGGGGGGTGAGTTCTCGTGGCAAATGGTTGTCACTCTATGAGGAATATCGAATGACGTCACAGATAATTTGTTGTTTAAATTTTCAGTTCGGTAATGTAGGGAACCACTTTAAATATTTGTAAAAGTACGCGACAAAATCCATAGATGTCAAAAAAAACATATATTTGATATAAATCAGACTGCGATTGAACCATAGGCGCGAACGCGTCGGTGAGTGCGTACTCCTTTGAGACTTTTTTCTACTGGACGCACCCGTGCGTCCATACTCTGGGAGAGGTTAATCTGATCTCACCACCGCGCAGGAGATCTGCCTCTACCTTTCCTGCCTGGAACATTTCCTGTGATAATACATTTTTTAGATTAAACAGCTCTCTCCTGGGAATGTGAGGGAAAAAACATTTGTCCGTATCATAGATTATCCTGAGAGACCACGAGTATTATGCATGCTGAATAAATGTCACGTTTTAATCAGTTTTACCTGCATTCTAAGATTAACCCCCATTGTGTGGGTGGCTTCATTTGTAGTTCGTCAAAAAATCATCGAACTGCAGTTAGCTATATTTGCAGGTCAGACAGCTATCTGGACTTTTTCGAGTTCATCATATTTCTTCTACGTTCGCCATACTTTGTGTTGTAGATGTTTAATTTATCTTTTTATTTTTTATATACTTTGTATATACAACACTAACATAAAAAAAATACTTATCAGAAATGTTTCGGACAACCGGTCTTTCTTCAGTGATACATATTATAAAGATCTTCTTCGATGGCCCTACAGCCCATATCGAAACTTAGCCTCCACTATTTTTCGCCTCCAACTCCTCCTGTCATCCGTTTCGACCCTCCAATCTGACACTCGGAACAATCTTGCTCCATCTCTCCCAACTTCATCCTCCTATCGCAGCTTTGGTCGTCCAATTGATCTTCTACCACCCGGGTGCCACTCCAGCAATCTTTTTGGGGTTCGCGATGACGGAATCCTCTGCACGTGACCGGCTCATCTCAGTCTATTCAGTCAGACCTGTGTGGAGAGACTGGAAGACATTTTATAATATAAACATACATATTACAAATATTATAAATTCTTTATAATATCTGTCAAAACTGATCATATTTGCAAACAATTTTATAATATTATAAATATGTATTTTTATATATGTATCACTGAAAAATAACCGGTTGTCCGAAGCATGTCTGATGCGTAATTTTTTTTTAAAGCTAGTATTGTATATACAAAGTACATAAAAAAGAAAAAGACAAATACATCGTAATTTTATAAAAAAGTTAGTAGTAAATAACTCAATTAAAAAGATTCATAAGATACAATCATATATGAGCTGCAAATATAGTTTTCCGCAGATCGAAATCAATATGTTTGGACTGCAAATATACCCAGCCGCGCTATATGGGTTAAACGCGCAAATTATTATCCTCGTAGTATGTGTGTAATATTTTTTTCCTTTTCGTTTCTTTAATACGTAATGCCCTGTCTGCATCTCTCAGGGTGCATTAGACTGGTCCCCTATGGGGGAAAAGAGAAAGCGAAGCAGACCTAGAGCCACCTGGAGAAGAATCCTGCAGGACGAGGTTAATGCAGCAGGCCTCACTTGGGATGATGTTAAGCATCAGGCACGCGATAGAGGCGAGTGGAGAAGATTCCTCGAGGCCCTATGCACCACGGAGGTGTGACAGGACAAAAAGAAGAAGAAGAAGATGTGTGTAATCAGCTTTTTTTTGGGTCTATAAAAAATCTGTTGTTTTTATATGTAAAGTTTGTATTCGATTCTTGCAGCGGGTGGTCAGTGGGCAGCGGGCAACAGGCGGCCGAAGACATACGGCAGGGTTGCGGTCCGCGCGGTCAGGAAAAGCTCCGGCGAGGGAAACGTGCGGCCGGGGACCGCAATAAAACACATTATCCGCGCCCTGATGTACGGCCGCCCAGATTTATGGGAGGCTGACCGGTCCTGCCGCTAATGGAATCCGACGCCTCCTGATTTACGCGGTCTTGCCGCTTATTGAATATTTATTCTCACAAGACTCGAGATCGTTGTTTATTTACAAGCCAGGAGATTAGAATCATTGCATTAGAATTAATTGAAAAGATTCGGTTAAGAACATATCCAGCTAGCACTAGATCAAACGACATCTATTTTCAAGTATCAATAATTAATTTTCCAATCCAATGGTTTAGGTTCGTGTAAGAATATCTCCAGCTAACACTTAATCATCATCTCTTTTTTTTTAATTTTATTTTTAATTATTATTTTTATTATTTTATAATTGTTAATGCAAAAACTTTGTTGTATATCACATTTATTTTACTTGACGACAGCTGTTTCATCAACCAATATTGACATCATCGGGTGTTACATAAATATATATCAAATATATATTTGATATATATTTTTGTAACACCTGATGATGTCAACATTGGTTGATGAAACAGCTGCCGTAAAGTAAAATAAATGTGATATAAACCAAAGTTTTTGCATTAACAATCATAAAATGTTAAAATATCATATTGTTTCGGCCAAAACAATGGACTATTATTTTTTTTTGTATACAACAGGTAGTTTGAACCCAATTACTGTATACAATTTTTTTTTAGCTATTATATTGATTCTCATGACATTTGATAGGTAGCTAATCTATCGCCATTTTACTGTCACGAAAATTCTACACCAGACCAATGACAGTGTAACAACATTGCCATCACTGGGAATCGAATTCAGGACCTTCGGTATGCCAGTTAGAGCTATTACCACTCTGCCACGAAGGTCGCCTTTAAGACCTCTTTTGGGAGGTTGACTCCCAGCTATCCCTCCATCTCTTTGGCGGTTTTCTGAGGGGACGGTAGCCGGCAGGAATCTGATGCGCCACAGCGTGTGAGATTCTGGTGGGATCCATCCTCTGCAAGTGCGCATTCCAGTATCTTCTGCGTTGTCTGCCCCATCTCACGACATCTTTCACCTTGCAGATTTCGCGGATACCCGTGTTCCTCACCCTATCTCGAAGAGTCTTTCCTGCTATCATCCTCAGCGTCTGCATCTCTGCCACCCGCACTTTAACACTAGTTCAAATGACCCATTTTTTCAAGTATCAAAGATTATCCGTCTATAAATATAAGTCATAGATTTGGAAACGAGTACAGCGTTATAAATATTTATAGGCAGTCCTGCCTCATTTTGAATATTTTTCACACAGACTCGAGATTGTTGCTTATTTACAAGCCGCGAGATTGGAATAATTGCATTAAAATGAATCGAAAATGTTCATGTAAGAATATATCCAGCTAACACTAGATCAAATGACACATTTTTTTTCCTAGTATCAATAATTATTCCGTCTATATCTATAAGTCTATTAGCAAAATTCTTAAATTTGGAAATAAGTATGGCGATATAGATATTATCGGACAGTATTGCCTCTTCTTCTTCTTCTTTAACAGCCGTTGTCGTCCACTGCTGGACATAGGCCTCCGCCATACTTCTCCACGTATGACTCGTCATACGGGGGGTGGTTGGCATTACAACGCGGCATTACATTGCCAGAGTTGGCGAGGTGTCCTTCCACGTTGGCCTATGAATCAATATTATCCACCGATATTTTTGTGAATGTATACTTATACTTGTATACGAAATTCTGGATTTTCACCAAAAGGTGGTCAATTCAAATTTAATTGTATCTCAATAGAGACGAAGACGCAAACTGAATATGGATGATCAAGGTGTTAACAGGACTTATGACCTATCATTGGTTGGGTTAAGCGCACGCTTTATGTAATTACAACATTCCTCATTCCACTTTTGTTATTATGATCATGCATGACAATTTTTGGAAGATGTATATAAACTTAAAATCCATACCCATCTTCACGTGTCAGTTTCAATTGTCCGCAAAAATTTGTCATGCATGATCATAATAACAAAGGTGGAATGGGGAATGTTGTAATTACATAAAGCGTGCGCTTAACCCAACCAATGACAGGTCATAAGTCCTGTAAACACCTTGATCATCCATATTCAGTTTGCGTCTTCGTCTCTATTGAGATACAATTAAAAATTATCCACCGAGGTTAATTACTCGATCTCTAACATTTCGCATAGTTTCCAGGGGAGACCAAAGTCGATTATTGTCAAAATACGTCAAAGTGTTGCCTCTTATTACACATTAATTCACACAAGACTCTAGATCGTTGCTTATTTACAATACGCGGGATTAGAATCATGATTTGGATATCCACGTGTGCACGGATTGCTTTGAAAATAAATTTTGAGATCTTAAGTTAAACAAATGTAGTTAAACAGGAAGCGAAGCATGGAACTGGCAGAATAAGGATGAAAGTAGAATAAATTCAGTAGAAATGAGATCTCTTAGACGAATGTGTGGATACTTTGAGTATGATTGTGTCGAATGAAAATATAAGAAGTGAATGCGGTGCGAATGATGGTGTTATGAACAAAATAATGAAAGGATCATTAATATGGTTTAGACATATGGAAAGAATGAATGAAGAAAGAATCGTAAAAAAATTATATGTTAACGATGTAAATGGAACCAGGAATAGAGGAAGACCGAGGAAAACGTGGCATGATCAAATAATTCAAATATTGAATGTCGGCCGTGTGAGGAGTCAGAGAAATCGACGCGCGTGCATGACACGATGTATGAATGTTGAGGAAGCAAGAGAAATATGTCAGGAAAGAAAAGTGTGGCGTGATGGTTAGTTAGTTAGTTAGTTAAATTAAACTGTATTCTTTATAACTTTCTGCAACTGACTTTTTGTAACGTTTACGAAGTGATGTATACGAGTTCTCTTTTTATTAATGTCAATATTGACAAATTTAAACGCCGATGAACACAATGGATGACAAGAAAAACTATTGAGTATTTACTGCGAATTGTGACAAACGAGATTTAAAAAAATTTAAATTAGTATGTAAAAATTAAGCGCAGTTCGAATTCAATTCATGTTGTATTAAATCGGACAAAAACTCAGGCGCTTTACTGGTGAATACATAAGCTTAAATGACACGGTGTTCTGAAAGTAATTCATTAATTAAATAATATGTCACAATCTGGTGAAACTCTCTCCTATACATTGAATTTTACTTAAAATATAACGTTTTATATGTGATTATCTATTTTTTTCGCTGAAAATTATTCATATTATTTAGGTTAATAGAATATAAACTTAAAATAAAAATAAAAAACGTTTTTGATAACAGATGACAGGACGATCGTTTCCTGATCCAGGTGACTTGAGTTCAAGCCTGCAGACGACCCAATTCCTTCTCAATCATTATGAGCAATTTCTGCCCAGTTTGGAGATTTCTATTATTGGTGTTTGTACTAAAAAAAACTGCTTTAAATATTGATTTTCGTGTATATTAATTCTTTGTCTTGTGCTTCACATAAAATTTACCTTAAAAAAATAAATTTAAATTCCCGGTGACATTTGTCATTCTGCAGTGTAAAAATGTTAGCCTTTCATTTAAAAATTTAAATTATTTTATTTTAATTTCATATATTCAAATGTAAGCTCCCAACGTAGTCGCCCGCAGTCATTTTTTGGACGGCAAATGTAGCCAGTCGCACTATAGGGGTTAAATTATTTTCAAACTTCATCACGCCGTCCCCCCGAATGGGTAGGCAGAAAGAATGGGCTGTCACACATTTCATTTCATATTTTTCCTAGACATATTTCTCTCGATTCCTCAACAGATATACATCGTGTCATGCACGTATGTGGATTTCTCCGATTCCTCACGTGACCGACGTGCCTCTTCTCTTAGTCTTCCTTAATTTTTAGTTCCATTTACATCGTTAACATATACTTTTTAACCATAATTTCTCATTCATTCTTTCCATGTGTCCAACTTAATGATCCTTTCATTATTTTGTTAATAACATTATCATTCGCACCGCATTCACTTCTTATATTTTCATTCGACACAATCATACACATAGTGTCCACACATTCGTCTAAGAGATCTCATTTCTAATGCATTTATTCTACTCTCATCTTTCATTTGCCGGTTCCATGCTTCGCTTTGTATCAATAACTTTGGAAATTTATTACTTTTGTGAATCAAGTTGATTTCGAAACACTATGTTTGCGAGAAAAACTGTTGAAATTGAAAAAGTCCAGAATTTTCCATTTTAGCAGTAATTTACCATTACGATTTCAGACGCACTCGTCAAAAAATGGTCGCGAAATGGATGCACCGCGTTCCTCGCACGGCGATCCCCTGACGGGCCGAGAGTGTAGAGATGTCATACGCTCCCGCCGCGGATCAATAGTCCCGAATTAAAATTCAGATCACGTACTCTTACGAATTTACAGAGCAAGAATGTCTCAGCGGTGGATGACGTAGGGAGTGGGAACAATGCTAATGTATAGAAACGAAATACGTAATACGAGGTATTCCGATACAATGAACTGCAGATTTCTTATGTTTTGTACATTTTTGCAAGCACTTTTCAAGCTAAGAGCAAGTATTTCTTCTATATTAACCAAAACTTTTTGTTTGATTCATTGAACATTGTTTTTTAAACTTTGAAAAAATAAAACATATACAGGTTTGTATCGGACACAGAAGCCCTTCTTCAGTATTATAAATATTTTATAAATTTTTTCATCAAAATTTTGATAAAATATTCATAACACTGATGAAGGACTTCTGTGTCCGAAACATTATTGTTTTGTTAATATTTTTAAAATGAAGTGCGTGTTGTACACAAAGTAAAAAATAAGTTTGTTTCAGAATAAGTATTATATTTTATAGTAAAAATAATATTTTTAACTTTTATAATTTAAAACATTGTTATTATATAACATTTTTTATTATTTGTCGCGGCATCTGTTTCGCCAACCGAAGTTGGCATCATCAGTTGTTACAAACAACTAAAGACGTTGAAAGACTTACTATTATATTTATGACAAAATGAGTTTTAATAAAAATTGTGATATCGTAACAATGTTTTAAATTTTAACAGTTAATAATGTTGAAGTATCATAGTGTTTCGCCCAAAACAATGGACTATTTAAAATAATATTTATAAATGATAAATTTCAATTTTCTGTTTCAGCGAGAGCCAAAAAGGAGAACCTGCAGGACTAAAAAGCTACCCGGAGTGGCAGAAATGAGAACCCTAAGCTTCATCAGTGGCAGAACTCTCAGATATTGAATCAGAAATGAGATTATACGGTCAGTATTTGTTGCCGAAGACATAGTGAGATGAGAAAGAAGCTGAATGCACTTTTGGAGGGATCATTTACATGTCACAAATTTTTCACATGACATAAGCCAAGAGAAAGGAGAGATAATTTCAGAACCATATATGAATGATCCTTCAATATGTCTTCAGTCGTCTTCAATTTTTTCATCGATTTGCATCTATTTCAATGTCTCAATCTGTCAGATTGCTAATTTTAAATCTTCGATGTTGATATAGAATCTTCATTTATTTGAAACACTTTAGTTATAGTTTTTTTTAAATGAATTTAAACACTGTTGAGTTTATTTTCTATGATATAAGAGTTATTACTATTCTCCTGATGATTACGGTGTATAGTCTTCGAAATGTTTTGAGAAAAGTAAACTTAAAGGTATTGCTTTTCTTCTATATTCGTCATAGCTCTGTGTTGCGGATTCATTGAACAATGATTCTTTTTGTAACTGTGTACACAACATGAACTTTATTTTAATATTTGTCAAAACTGACTACATTCATTAAACTGTTTTAAATGATATATGTATATGTAGGGCTTCTATGTCTGTATTTAATTTTTTTTTTTAATAAAGTTGGTGTTGTGTACAAAGTTAAAAAAAAGAAACATTGTTAAAGGTATTATATTATATCAAATACTAAATAAAAAAACTAATTGATTGGACTACATCAAGCAATATATTATATATGTAGTGTTTACATTTTTTACGCAATTTAAAGTAGTAATGAAGTACATACACATTTCTAGAAGTATGAAAATATTTGTCTTCTACAGCTATAAGAAAAATGAAAATATATGTATCTATCAGTAATAACGCCCTCTACCAGTTGCGTACAATAAAAGTATTTGAAAAAAGAAATTCAGAAATATTCGCTGTACATAAATTGTTCAGTAGTAAAATGTTGCCACAGGATAAATCTGTAAATTTCGTCGGTGAATGATAAAGAATCTCACGGAAAATACATCCCAAAGTGTGAAAAGAAAAATGCTTGTTTCGTCAGTTTTCCGTTCCGACAGCCTCCGAACTGGAAAGGAAGTGTGGACCGCTGCCGTAATGAGATGCACCCCGAATCCTGAGATAAGCTTACGAGATAACAGAGTGCGGGGTGTTTCTCGTCTGTATATAGGCCGGCAGCGTGTCTGTGTGGCGCGTGCCTGTGTGCGACACGCATTCCCTGTATTCCGGACTGGATGCTGGGATGTGTTCCGGATCTTGGAGCATTTTAAACGAGTCTTTTGTAGTTTATATCTCCCGTGGAGAAATTTCTTATACACTCCAAAGTATTGTAATGAAAAGCCACGTGAAGATAGTTATGTACTCGCGAATCCCTGAATATTTGTTTTTTACGTGAGGTTGTTCAATAGATAAATGCATTTTTACGATACAGAACTAACTCACATTCTCGCCATTTCTCAGAAAAGGTAGGCAGATAAGATAGGCCGCCACACTGCTCTGTCCTGACATACCTCTCGAGCTTCCACTATATTCATAATGTAAATATATTAAAAACAACCCTTAAAAATGTGTATATGATATTTTTTTACTCGATTTTTATGTTTAAAAGATATTGCCCAATGACCTGGATGTGGAAAGGACAAGACAGAGACTAGTGGAAGAAAATAGAAGAGGCCTATATCCAGCAGTGGAGGGATGAAGGCTGAAGAATGTGAATATGGTATAGACAGCTCGCTGCCATCTTCTAGTTGAAGTTTCGATCCGCAAACGTTTAAAGATTTTGGGCATACCCAGGTCGACTTTGCAGACGATTCTAAAGAAAAAATTCAACATCCACTACTACAAATTCAAATAGTGCAAAGGTACAGGATAATAATTATGAATGAAGAAAATTATCGAATGGGGAACATCTTCATTAGCGATGAAGCCCATTTTCATCTCAACAGTTATGTCAATAAACAAAACTGTCGCTACTGGGGTCCTGGCAACTCGAGAGAAATGCATGAGATGAGACAGCACAGTCAAAAATACACTGTTTGGTGTGCCGTTTCAGCGAGATGCATTTTAGGGCCTTACTTTTTTGAAAACAAGCGAGGCCAAGCCGTAACCGTCAATTCTGAATATACTGCGAAATCATTGACACGTTTTTATACAACAGGTTAAAGGTGGTTATTTCTTCAATCGAAACAAATAGTTTTAACAAGATGGTGCAATTGCCGACACAGCCCGACCAACCATCAATGAATGAAGTTAGGGCATTAATCCTAGGAAAAGTGATCTCCAGATTTGGTGACATCGCCTGGTCCGCAAGATCTCTAGATCTCAGTCTATGTGACCTTTTTGTGAAGTTATCTCAAAATTCTTGTCTATAAAAATCAGCCTGCCAGTATCGTACAGTTAAAAGACAATATTCGATCTGAAAAAAGCGTAATTTCATGTACACTGTTTAGGCGTGTTTTTGAAAATTTGCGTAATACGTTGGAGGAGTGCGTACAAAACAATGATCGGCATTTAGAAATAGTGATATATATATATAGTGATATATCTTGTATAAATAAATATCAAAATTGTTTATAATAATGGCTATAAGTAACTAACTTCTACTATGAACACAAGTACATAATAATAAAGACATTTTGTATACTTTTTTTTTGTTTTCATTATTTAAAATTAACTTCTACCAAGAAATTTCAATTAAAAACATTAATAATAGCTTTTATTACAATTTGATTTACAGCATATACGAGTAATTACCATAATTTTAATGTCATTGCATACGCTTTAAATGCTAATCTAACAAAAATAGTAACTCTGAAAATGCTAAACACATAACGAGGACTAAATTCATCTCTTTATTCGTGTAAATGCGTTGTTAGCGTGAAAATAATTCCTTCTTGAGTGGAAGAAAACATATTTTATAGAACGTAAGAATTCTCTTATCGCTGTAAAATCCTTCGCACCCGCCTGATTATGCAGGCCAGAAGCACTGACTCTGCATACATATTATTCGTCATGAAAAGTTTCAAGGGCAGAGTAAGAGCATTACTCCGGTGACGTCACCATGACGCGCTCGGGGTGCAAATCTCCCCAACCCCTCGGGGCGCGACCAGTCGGCGCGGCATAGTAAGCGCATCCAAATAATACCAAGCATGCTTGTAAAAAATAACAAATTTTTGGTTAAGGAATAAAGCAACATAGTTTCAGTTGAGCGTACTATACCGCGACGATGAAAGCTGAAAGTAGAAGCAGATTCTACGTCACCAGCCGGATATTCAAATGGCGGCACCGCCGTCGGCTCGTGATTTACAGTTTTGCATAGAAATTGGGCATTCCAAAGCTGGAAGGTTAGACGCTAGGTGGTTCCATTCTACATTTTCTACTAACAGGATTTTGAAAGGAAAATCAGGTTCCCCGTAGATGTCTTCGTTATAAAAATTTAAACGTTGAAATATTTTTTCTCACTATAATTTTAGGTAAACGACCTTGCTTTCACACGATAAAATCGATATTAAATGTAAACCACATCAACAAGGATAAAAATACTATTATATCGAATATGTGATAAAATCATACATTTAATAAATTTTTTATAATTTTTTTTTGGATTTGAACGAATCTTCTCTTATGAGATTTAAATTTTGTACAACACTTTTATACATATAATCAGTAACTAGTTCAGTATAAAAAGGTGTTAAGGTCATGTCACAGTTTTCCCAGTTAAGTAGTAAATTTCACAACATAGAACATATGATACATTGAATGTCGGCCACGTCAGGAGTCGGAAAAATCGATGTGCGTGCATGGCATGAAGTATAAATGTTGAGGAATCGAGAGAAGTATGTTAGGAAAGACCCGTTTGGCGTCCATTATTTCTGCCAAGCCCTTTGGGGAGACGGCGTGATGTTTAGTTAGTTGGATAATATGATATTCTAATCTCTAACTTAAAATAAAATAATGTAAACTTTTGCTAAACTTGTTTACACTGTGTAATACACTAAACTTTAGTTAATAAAAGTTTAAATCATTTTCCCAAATGTGAAGATGTACAAACTTCGAAACATGTTATGAAAAATAAACTCAAAGATGGAAAAAAGTGTTTATTTATTAAAAACTTAAATAAATCACTTTGTGTTGTGGATTCATATTTGAATACATAGAAACGCACTTTGTATTATCTCAAAATATTATTTTAATTTTTAATTGCAGACATGTTTCGTACGAACAACTAAGCACAAATTTTCAAGTCAAATATAGTTAATATTTTTGTATAGAAGAAGGACCGAATAAGGACCGAAACATATAAATTAATAAAACACAAGGTGTTGTAATAATACAAAGAAAGTTTTTATTTATACAAATATCCATAACTAGTTTATGTAAACTGTAAAATATGGATTGTAAATTTAGTTATGACTAAATATTTCTACTAAACTTAAATGTATCATATGAAAAACTTCTGAAAGACGTAGTAACTTCGTATCGTTTATAGTTTGTGTAGACATTCGAGAATCGCGTTCAGCATTTGGTTTGTCCCAGTTTTCTATGGTAATCTGACGTTTAGAATGCACGTTTGTTCTACGGTTTTAAACTGCGAATAAATCAATCCTGGAGCGTATACATAAATTTAATGTGACTCCTATCCATTCTATCAATGTATTAGCATTACCATTGTAACAGTATTTAATTGTAATTTTTATATTTCTTGTATAAGAAGACGAATGTTTTAATACAAAACAGTATTCCCATTATTTTTACGGGAACCAAAAAAAATCTGTATTAAGGTATCTCTTATTCAAAATACCAATTTTAAAAATAATATAGGTATGTATATTTTTAATGTGAATTTTTGCCTAGTTTGGATAAAATTTATCTTTTGTTCGAATTTTAAATTCAATTTTATCTTACACAAAATTGAAATTATATTGAATAAACACATTAAAATAGATTTTTCGTATATGAAAATAAACTTAAGATATTCCAAAAAATTTAGTATTAAAATAATATTTTTGCATATTCAAGTTTTTTCCATGACATTTTTCGAAGGTTACGCGCGATATTAGGTATATATCATTTCCAATAATGCTGATATACACTGGATTTTGAAAGTACATTGCAGAAGTATAAATTTAGTATTGTTTTACTTTTTCTTGTAGTATCCATCGATTTCGCTAATTCGTTCCCACATTCTGGGCCAGAAGTCAGTAAGCTGTCCAAACTAGTTGCAGCTAGAAGAACAAGTAGAGAAAGATGAATAAAAATAATAGATAATTTTTTTTATAATACTCAATAGATGCTTTAAAAATTTTGCTGTTTGTAATGTATTTTGAGTCAATAAACTGATTTAATTTGATTTGATTTATTATTATTTATGGTGGTATGCTTCATTCAAAACACAAAGAGATAAAAAAATACACCAATTGACATCCCTCCTCCCAAACAGAACAGGCAGAGAAAAAGGCGCAGGAAAAAGGAGCGTCAACGATCACCGAAGATCGGGGGTTACGCGATCTAAAGCGTCCTATTGACGCTCCGGCCTCTTTTATCGCCGTGTATCTGACCTACCTTCCGGATCCTCGCCGAGTCCTCTCGTGCATCAGCGGCTCCAGGGTCCTCGGGAGAATAGCTCACCAGAAGGGAGGTCCAGCGATGCCGTCAGTCGGGGAAGGTAGACAAGCCGGAATGCGCAAATAAAAGCGTGGTCTGTCAAATTTAAAACAATACAAATTTATCAAAACACAAAGAGATAAAAGATACAAGTAAATAAAACAGTGTTTTGTTGGAATTCGAAAGTATACATGCCTTAAGACTTTGAAAAAGTTTACCAAAATGAAAATACTCGTATACTAATACCACCGCAGAATTTAATATGTGCATTCTTATTTTACGCAGAAGAATAAAAATAAAGAGAATTATATTAGATTATTTCATACCCCTTTTCATTTCACTAAATACCACAGATCATTAAAAGGGGCTGGAATGAAATGCTTAGCGATTTCTTGATGTGTTGATGGGATATGAGTTATGGGGAAAACATTTACCCCTTTGGCTCAAGCTTATTTCGGATTTACCCTCTCGGCTGCAGGCTAAATGAGACAGAAAACTCATTTAATTGAAGATGTGTTAATGCTGAATGATAAATATCAAATTGATGGAGATAAATACCATACAAATAAACACGATTTTCACGTGTCTTATATAAAATATTAATTTTTTCACTTAAAATAAACATAAAAAAACGGTGGAAGAATATTAAAAGATTTATTTAAGTTGATTGCGTAGATTTTCAAGGTTGGTATCAAGGCTTTTAATTTGTTATTTTCCTAGACCAACGTTTCGGAAATCATTGGAGTCTCCATCTTCAGGTTAATTGAAAAACTACACTATAGATGGAGACTGCAACGATCTCCAAAACATCGGTTGAGAAATAAATTAAGTTATACGGATATTCCCAAGATCCCAATAACATTTTATTATAGCTGTCGGCAGGACTCGAAACCGCAGGCGTTATGAATTTAGGGTGGTTATTCCATGTTCTATGCTATGCTAACGAATTGTACCTTCTGTTCTTCAATATAACATGTTATTCATAAAAAGAGTAAAACACTTATTATCTATGAAGCAAAGAATACAAAGTATTTTGAAAACATCATGCATAGTCACCGATTAGTAAATGATAAGGCATTACAAAACTAAAAGAGAAAGGGAAAAGATCAGTCAAACGTCATCAAAACTCTTAGTAAAAGAGTTAACAAAGTCTTATTTGATGATATCGTAGAAAGGCAAAACATATCATTCCCATAAATACAATAAAGCTTCTAGAAAACAGACGTTCAGATTCGTTTTATTTATTTAGTATGGAATTTAAAATCATTATTCAAGAAACAAAAAAAATATGTTAACCGCCCTACCTTCAGGTTATTTTCTGAGAAACGTGCAAAAAAGAAGGTTTTTTATTAATGAAATTTAATTATATATTAATTATATTTTTTTAAATTACGAAACGTCAAATACTCGGCCGCACACTTCGCCTGCACCTTGTAAAACTATCATATTTATGAAGACTTGTACTCAAGTGTTGTTGGCACACGCGTGTATCCCTAACAGGTTGTACATTTTAGGTACATTACTTTTTCTCAAGCGCGTACGTGATACGGGATAGCGCAGAATGGTACAGTCTAAGTGAACGTATCACGTACATTCAAATACGCAGGGTGATTAAATAAGTTTTTATGTCAGTAGTCTTTTAAAGTATTAAAATCAGCTCTTTCATTTGAAGCAGTAGTTATCTATAACGAAGACTTTTGATTTTTTCAGAATCAACGCCATGAAAAATTAAAGTAAATATACTTTCGTGTACAATAGGTCGTTTGTTACAATTACTGTATACAATTTGTTTTTAGCTATTAAATTGATTCACATGACATGTGATTATTATCTAATCTATCGCCATTTAATTGTCACCAGAATAAAGACAATGTGACAATCACACTGCCACTGCCGGAAATCGAATCCGGGACCTTCAGCATGGCAGTCAGAACTCTTACCATCCTGCTACGAAGGTCGTCTTATTACTTCTCTCTTTACTTAACGAAATACATAATATAGGTGCAGAGTTGCATAATTGAACTCAGATGAATTATCCGCCTTCGCGATAATGGAATTAAACAAATAATAATAGCAGAACAGAAGATAATTCGCGAGAGATTATCGCGTTGAGGAACATTTCCTCATTCATAAATTACGCTTGAGCTCCGGGCGCCCCAAATCAGCGCTCGGAAGGGTTGCGGCCCGTGGCACGCTGTGGAATTCGGCTCGATAGGGGGACCACTCGTGTGGCAATTGCGGAATTGTAACTACAACAATTTACTTATTGTTTCTTGAACAATGATGTAAAAATTCTTCTATATTCGCCATACTTTGTGTTGTAGATGCTTTATTTCTCTTTATATTTTTTTATACACTTTGTTTATACAACACTTACATTAAGATTTTTTTTTATCTTTAATAAAAAAATCTTTGCAAAATCTGTCAGATCACGTAAACAATGTTATAATATTTTAAATGTGTGTGCATCTTTATAAATGTATCTCTGAAGAAGAACTGGTTGTCCGAAACATGTCTATGTAATTAAATAAATTTTAATGTAAGTGTTGTATAAACAAAGTGTATAAAAAAAAGAAAAAGAGTGATGTAAAACTTCAAATTAAATCATTTATACGTATAAAAACGTCTGTGTTCTAAAAAAATCATTATATTTTATAGGAATGACATGTTTCGGCTTTCCAAAGCATTAATATATGATGATGCTCAATGATGGTCAATCCAATAAAAAAATATAAAACTTCTAAAAAACAAATGTTTTCTTTCGTGTTAATTAACAATAATTTACAGTTAATCTTGTTTCTCTTAAAATTATCTGTGTCAATAGTTAAGAACTCAAAATTAAAAATTATTAAAAATAAAAAATATCGTTTTTAGATATTACCAGAAGATTCAGAATTCATGTAATGTTTTAAAATGAAATATTATTTAGGGTTAAAAATTCGTTATTAAAATCAAATTATGAACTTTCAATGTTAAGGAATTATAAAGATATCAAATTAAAGTATCTCTTGCTGTTGAAAAATTATTGTTATATAACTCTTTATTATGATATTTAAGTTTCTTATATTTTTGGAAATAACTAGTAAAAAATATGCTTAATGTTGCAAAATATAGCTTTTGAGTTGATCTTAGCTATGTTAATTGTATTGACAATAATACCGTCGCCTTTCCCTTTGATGTAAATAACTTACATAAAATAAACTATTTATAATTTTGTGAACTGTACTTTATACATGACAGACTAGTATTTAATATTTATAGCAGCAATATATGAGGTCGATTTATAATTATAAATTTTCATGATTACATCATCGAACTGTCTGAATTGATTTGAATCGACATTTAAGTCGAATTCGGGAGAAATCACTATAACACACAATTGAAATAATACAAGTCAGCCAAACCTTTCACCACAGTGGCAATAGAAGGAAAAGATATAAGGCCATATTTAAAGGCATTACCACGATACATGGATGATAATATCTTGCCATTGACACGATGAATAAGGAATCGAATTTTAAATATTGATTTGAAACAATTACTCGTTTTTAAAAATATGTATAATTAAAAAGGAGTATTTTTTTCATCTACTACCGTTTCAGCGTTAAAAATTCTTTTGCTTTAAAAATTAAATTTTTTAAATTTTATTATTATGGTCTCCCCAATTCTAATTTAACCCTCTCAGCTGGTATGGAGTGATGGATGCGGTACATTTCTGCGAATCGCTTCTGTTTTAATTCCTCTCTTCATCAGTTGTGTATTAGTCAGCGGTCCGAGCGGGGGCTGCACCGCGGCGTTAACTACCCTTTAATGTGTTTATTACCAGCTTTCCCGATTCACCCCCTCCGGAGGAAATAAATGACTTTGATAAACTGAACACGAAGATGCCACGATTGAGCGCGCCATATTTCGCTACCCGATTCAATATATCTTGTTTCAACACACATGCATATTCGTATACACATTTGTACATGCGTAACTAATGAAAATAACTTATTCTAAAGGCTGCGGTTGTATTTGTAGATATTTATGGTGTTAGCATTGTGGTATTTTCACATAATGAGGAATCTAAAAGAAATGCGCCTGTCACATTTGTTTATGAGCTTAACTTACAAATGTAAATAATTTTTATTAGAAAAAATATATATTGTCGTGTATGAAAGGATACGACTTTATGTGGCACACATTTGTATGAAATATTGCAAAACAACTAACCAATACGCCGTTTTCTGGAAGATTAGCAGAGTATTTTATTATCACCCATATTTTATTATTTTGACAGACAAACATAAAAATTAGATTAATAAGAATAGTGTGCGAAACAACAATGTATAATATATTATGTAAGGCGGATGAATGCGTCCTTAATAAAATTAAGGGTCAATAACATGTTTTGAATATAGAACGAATGGATGGGGGAAGATTGGTTTTAAAATTATATGTAAGTAATATGAATGCAAAAAGAAGTTGAGGAAGGCCAACAAAGACATAGATGACTAAATTAATCAATTACTTCTTATAAATTCGGCCATGTTCGGTCGGAACAATTGACGAGTGTGCGTGTCACGGTGTGAAAATGTAAAAGATGTGCAAAAGTAACGCCAGGATAGAACAGTATGACGGTCCATCCTTTCTGCCTATTCCTCCGAGTTTCAATACATTCATATGGCGTACATAGTCTTGTCGACTGTACATCGAATGCTTTTACCTTTTTATTCATTTATTATAGACGGAACAAATTCCAATACGGACAGTTAACGTAAATCTAAGAATATTTTAAGAGTAACGGTAAAAATAAAGTGTTAAATAAGGTAAGACTGTGATCACTTTTAAGAATACAGGTAAATATGTAGATTATTTAAGAAGAAGGACACTTATAAATAAGAATAGAGGTATGTAGAATAATACAGAAAGATGAACACTATTCAAATGAAGAATACAGGTATAAAAATAACTATTGAGAGAAGGACTATAATAAAATTAAGAATACACCTATATGGATTGTTAAAGAAAGAATGATTAATAAATACTCGTAAATGTACTTGATTTTCTTCTATGTTCGCCATACTTTGTGTTGTAGATTTTCTATAATATATTTTTATTTTTTATATATACTTTGTATACAACACTCACTTTCATTAAATACTCACATGAGTAATAAAATCAAATTTCTTTCAAATAATATTAACAATACATACAAAGAGCAAAAAAAAAATGTTTAAATGAAGATTTAAAATGTGCATTCAAAGAACGTAATAACATTAAAATTTATCTAAAAGTGCTTCATATTGAACTTTTACATCAATTACATCCTGTGGGATGGAATTTGTTTCATGATTAGGTGCGTCATCTTGCTTCTGTTGAAGCTTTCAAGAAAAAAGTGAGTGTTGTATAATATAATACATACAAAAATATATATATATAAATGTACTTCAGATGAGCAATGTGAATTCCCCGTGAGTTTCTTCAATTTTCATTCTCCTACTTCTTCTTTAACTGCAAATACATATTAATGGATATTTGCCACAACTTGCTCCATTCTATTCTTGTCCTTTGAGGCGAGTATGAGGCTACCCACAGTCAGCAATCCACTCCATTGTCGGATGTTTCCCTTGACATTCTTATGTGTCCCATGCTTCTTCTTTCCTCCGTCTTACCCTCAATTATGAGATACAATAAGTGATACTTCGAGTTGTGCATATGCCCTAGGTATGCAGTTTTAATATATCATAAATAATATCAGAAGTCCGAAGAATCGATGTGGGTGTATGACTCGCTGTATGAATGTGAAGGAATCTAGAGAGGTGTGTCAGGATAGAATAGCGTGGTGGTCCATTTTGTATGCCTACTTTTCCGGGGAAACGGCGAGGTAGCTTATTTTTTTTATATATTTTTATTAAACAATACTAGTAATAATAATTAAATTTTTTAAGCAGCAATCTTTCCAAAATAGAACTTTTATATATAGTATTTAAATATTCAAGAAATAACAGAAAACTGTGAAAATGTAGCACGATTAACTCAACGAAATTTATAATGTTGGAGAAATCAACGTGCATACGTGGCACGACGTATGAATGCCAATGATTTGAAAGAAGTAAATCAGAAAAGAACAGTGGGACGGTATATTACTTATGACGGTGTATATATATTTTTATTTTATTTTTTTATTATTATTTTATGTATACAACAGGTTGTTTAAACCCAATTACTGTATACAATTTATTTTTTAAGGTATTATATTGATTCTCGTGACATGTGATAGGTAGCCTATCTATCTCCATTTTATTGTTACGTGAATTCTACACCAGGCCAAAGACAGTGTGACAATCACACTGCCATCGCCGGGAATCGAACCCGGGACCTTCGATATAGAAGTCAGAGCTCTTACCACTCTGCCACGAAGGTATATATAGCCTACTCCTTCGGAGAAGTTCGGCATGTTAGTGAGTGAGTGTTAAATATTTGAAAATTTGTTTTATTTAAAAAATATACATGAATTACCTTTTCATATTGTGATTAGACATTCAAAATTCATTTAAAAAAACACATATTTAACTACTTCAAGGTTGTTCCATTTGTTGCTAACTAGTATCTCTTGCACCTAAGGTTCATCACTCTGCCTACCCTTGCGGAGAAACGGCTTGATGGTTTCTTTGTTGTAAAAAATATTTTATATAAGTAGTTAAAATCCATTAATAAAATGGAAGTGGTTGTAAATTTTGTCATAAATGAAAAATAAGCTTCAAGAAATAAAGTTAAACTAAGAATGTTTTTTTTAACCCTGACGAAGCTGGGATCGAAACTGGATGATTCGGTCAAACAAAATAAAGTAGTGGAAAAACAAAATATAGAAGTGATTAAATAATAAATAATAAACGAAACTCAAGCAAACAACAACCTACAAGTGAATAATTTTTTTAGGTGCGTTAACAAGTATTATAATATATAACACTAGTAATAACATATGGCGTTGAAGCAAGAGCAGACATAGTCAGGACCAAACAAGTTCTGAAGTCTTCCGAGATGAAGACACTGCTGATGATAGCAGGAAATACACTGAGAGATCGCACGAGGAACACCACGATAAAAGAGATACGTGGGGCTGAGGATATTATAAGAGGGAGTAGAAAGCGAAGGATGGACTTTTAAGGTCATGTCTAAGGAATTAACATGACTTAACTCCCCTATATTGCACTAAATAATCATCTTCACGGGACACGTCTTCATGAAAAACTTCCTAAAACTTCCTAAACACTTCCTAAAAGATAGAAGGACAGCTGGGATTTCACCTCACAGGAGGAGCAACCCTCTGAAGAACATACCACATATTTATGTTTAAAGCCTAGGTTCTCAAAGTGGGCGATAATGCCCCCTTGTGGACGTTTGAGAATTTCAGCGGGGCAGTAGAAGACCCAGAAAAAATAGAGAGCGTGGGCAGATAAAAAAATATAGTCTAAAAAGGCAAAAAACACGCTAATCACGTAGGTACTAATAAAGCAAATTAAACTTGAATATTGGTTTATTTTGTTATTGTATATATTGTAATCATTTTCCCTTTTTTGGAATAAGTTTTATGGGAGGGGGGCGTTGAAAGTTTATTTTTCTTGTAAAGGGAGAATGGTAGTGGAAAACCAAGGGCGGTGGCCCAGAAAATATTGGAAACCTATGGTTTAAAGCAGTGATTCCCAAAGTGGTCTATATAGACCCACAGGGGTCCACGATAACTTGCAAGGGGTCTACGACAGTTGCAAACAAAATTGGGGGTCCACGAGATGCTTTAACTAAATTGAAGCCGAATATTGAAACGCAATACGAATATCAAAATATCATTGGCGGTCTTTTTTTTATTTTTTATTTTTTTAAGCTCAATTGGGGAAAATCGGACGCTGGAAATCGTTGGCAACCTTTAATTATTCGAAGTGACTTCTGGGTAGTAGGTAGAGAATTCGGCGCCATCCTCTTTTTTTTTTAGCTCGACAGCGACTTCCGGCCAGTAGAATTCGGCAGCAACCAATTTTTTTATCAATCAAAGCAGGGGGTCTATACAAAATATAAAAATTCGGCAAGGGGTCTACGGCACAAAAAAGTTTGGGAACCTCTGGTTTAAAGCAAGGAAAAAGATGAAGTAGAAGTTACCACATAACAAAAAAATAACGGTTATATATACATTATAAATATATATTATAGTATCCAGATTATTAATGCCAAAGCAGGACGCGTCAACAGTATCGACAGATTGGCAATCAAAGAGTGAAGCATCCTCAGGACGCCGCGCCCCGCCTGCCCCGCGCCCGAGGCGCCCGGAGTAATCGGTCGGAATTGACAAACGAAGCGGTCTTGTGTTAAATTCGACTTAAATTTGGCAATAATAATAAAGTAATATGGGTCCCTTGTTATGATAATGCGCTCGCCGGAGGCTATCCTCACTCAAGGGGTGTTCCACGGTGGCGAGTAGGCACTATGTAGTTTAGTATATTATGTACTACAAAGTAATACATACTTGTAGCTACACTGCATCTTCTCTGCCAGACTGTCGTTCAAGCAAATTGAAATAAATTTAATTTTCTAAGATTCGTTCTTCGAGATAGAGTGCTATATATACTTACATAAGTGTATGCGTTGGTTTGGTTTTGTAAAATTTGTGGGATGTGCAAGCTGAATTATTCGAAAGATTGCCTTATCATATTTGTAGAACTTCTTATGTTTCCTCTTAGTTTAGGTCGTATAACCTGTTCTGAGATGATGATGTCCAGCCATCTGTCCATTTTTTGACGGCCTTCCTTGTAATCTCTTGCTGCTTGGGTTGAAATCTTTAACAATTTTTGCGATTCTTGTATTCTCGATGCGGTCGATGATCTCTCCAAAGGCGCCTTCTGCTTCTTCTCCATCTTACTATATTCTCAACAGAGTTTAAAAATGAAACAATTGAATGAGTAGAGAGTTATTTTATTTTATTTTCTTTCCCTACCACCGGAACCCCGCGTGACTTGCAGAAAAACACATGCAATTAAAAATAACTACCGAATTGCAGTTTGGCACTCATAAAAAGTCTAAACTACCAGTCATTTGTTAAATGAACGGGGAACATATCAATTTATGCTGCATAATGTTGCGCAGTGGAGGACCCTTCTTGAATTCTTCCGCTGTGTGTGACTAGTTGACTTCTAATTCCATCCATTCACGATCATAATAACCCATACGTCGGTACCCCATTTAGCATACAATATGATACTCGCCGTATTATGACGATCCCCACAGCACAAACTGAAAAAGTGAATATGCACCCCGGAATAAAAAGTGCAAAGTAATATTTTAATGAACATGCTCAATTTCTGTACTTACAATATTTTTTATATTAACTACTATAGTAATATATTATGTTTTATAAGTAAATACAATCTTTTAAAAATTAAGAATATTCGAATGATTGAATTTAATAACAACTTTTAAACTCGTTTCTTTCGTGGAAATAGTATGAAATTACATTGTTTAATATTTAAATGATTTTATGCAGCGGCAATATTCAACAATATTTAATAGAAAATACGTTTTTTTTTAAATAATTTAATTATCTATTTGCATGTGAAATCTTTCTACCCCAAACTTGGTCATACTCGTATTGGAATATTATATTTTTTCTTACAGAAAATTTTGATCTATCAAGACGCTAAAAATAGTAAAAAAAAATTACCTCGTAACTTTTTATTTAATGAATTGGATTTAAGCTACATATTTTTATGTAGCGTTTGTAGCTTCAAACCAATTATTTAAGTAATGAATTGGTTTTAATCTTCATACAATTTTTTCCTGAAATTCGTAACTTCTTATTTAATGAATTGGTTTTAAGCTACATATTTTTATGTAGTTTTGTAGCTTAAAACCAATTATTTAACTAATGAATTGGTTTTAAGCTACATATTTTTTCCTGAAATTTCAATTTGTGATTCGTGAAATTCATCATGTTTTTAGTAATGTTTGTACAATCCCTTTTTTATAATTGTTACAAAGAGCAAATACTAACATTCAAAATGCATCATTTGTAGATCAATGAGTATTGTATTGGGCATATAAATAATATCCTACTTAGTAGGGAAGTATTAAGGAGTAAGGGTGAATTATTCAACTGCTCCGCGGGGCGTCTTTGTGCCCGTTTATTGGTTTGGTGTCCGGGCCCACTGCGCCGGCCCTGGGGTGGAGGGACGGAGGGTGTCGCGGCCTATTGTTGCAAGTGCAGCGCCGCCGGCGTAATGCATCCGACCCGAGGCTGCCCTGGTGGGGGTTTCAATTAATTCAACCTGAACCTGTTGACGTCATTTTAAAGTAAATGAAAAAATAATCTTACAACGATTTTCTTGAGTTTGTCTATGTAAGAATGCGAAATATTATTATTTTAATTTAAAATTTAGACCGTGGTGTAAGTTAAGAAGTTCAAAGCGAACGATATAGAAAACGGAGTTATAAAACAAATGTTTTTTTTATAATAATGAAATAAAACGATGTTTTTTTAACTCCTTCCTCTTTATTTCGACAGCCACCGGTCTCGCCAGGCTCGCTGGCATCCACCAGTCTGTGCCAGCAAACCTGGCGAAACCGATCGCTGTCGTAATAAAGCCTTAAGTGGAAGTAAATAAAAAATATCGTTCTATTTAATTAATATTTTAAATAAACTTCCATCAAGATATTTCAGTAAAATCATTTGATTATCTCAAATGTTTTTTTTTTTACAAAACAAATTTTAATGTGTCTTTTTTAACAATTAATATGATTGAAAACGTCTTATTTCTAGAAGCTAACATTTGTCCTAAAATTCAGTTTGATCAGCTATTAATAACAAAAAACTGTAAAATACGTATTTATTAATTAAACTCCAGTTTTTTTTTTTAACTTTTGGGGATTATTTTTTTTAACATGTTTAAAGGGATATAACATGTGTTAAAATATGATTTTAATATACGACGGCCTTCGAGGCAAAGTGGCAACATCTATGATTGGCACACTGAAGGTCCCGGGTTCGATTCCCGCGCGATGTTATAAACCAAAAATCATTAATTAAGGAGATTCACATCTTTAATTCCTTTAAAATATCATACAACATAATCATTATACAAAACACGGAAACTGCAATATTTGGTCACGTAATGAGAAGAGAAAATTATTAACTTCTATAACTGTTAATTCAGGAGAAAATACTAGGAAGAAGACCAGGTCGGAGAAGAATTTATTGGCTCCTGAATAACAAGATTCAGAAGTGGCATCACATCGCTGTTCAGGGCCGCAGTCAATAAGGTGGAAAGAGCTTTCATGATTGCCAACCTTCGCATAAGAGACGCCACTTAGAGTAGAAGAAGATTGCGTTTTTAATAAACGAAAAAAAGAGTACATATAAAATGTAAATGGAACCAGAAATTGAGGAAACAGAGGAAAACGTGGCACGATCAAATAAATCAAATATTGAATGTCAGCCATGTGAGGAGTCAGAGAAATCGACGCGCGTGCATGACACGATGTATGAATGTTGAGGAAGCGAGAGAAATATGTCAGGAAAAAAGTGTGGCAGTCCATTCTTTCTGCCTACCCCTTCGGGGAGACGGCGTGATGGCTAGTTAGTTTTTTGTTTAAATAGTACAGCCATAAAAATTAATATATTTTCAGATTCTTATATTTTACTATCGAATCCCCAATATGAATCTAATGGCGTTAATTTCGGAAAGCAAAGTAACGGAAATAATATTCATAATCTGTATTGAGGATCGATCCCCGTAATCCGGACCGTTAAAGACGTCGATCCCGCCCATACGAGTGACGCACGTATGTACAATACATTGATTCCATGACGCATTAGTAAAAATGATTGCATAAACCCCGTCGTATTTTCCCCCGGGTGTGATATCTGCGTTTCATATCAGATATTATATTACACAGAAACGTAATCAATAATTTTGGCGATTTATTGTTACTGAAACTACCGCGAAAACAGCGGTACAATTGTTAGAATATTATGTAAAAATCGTATTTAAGAATTTCAATATATCATCTGCCTGTCAACTATTATAACCAAAATGTATATTTATAAGAAAGATTAAGCAATTTCATTTTGATTAATACAAAATACTTAAATGCATTTGTAAACATACATTTCAAATCAAATCAGTTTATTTTCTCAAAAGACATTACAAACAATTTTCATTGTTGAAGTCATCTATTGAGAACAGGTAAAATATAATAAATATATAATATAATACCAGGAACGCATGAGAGATGGTACGACATTAGGAACACAAGATACTCTCTTAAGTCAAGAGTATTTTCATGAATATGAAAGACATCGATCTCCGAAGCGATCCACCGGCATCACCAGAGGCAGGTTGGTTCTGCATGCTGGGAGATAAAACAGTCTGTGCTGACGCTGTCGAAGTTAACCATTCGGAACATAAAGATGGATAGCCTCCAAGATGATGGAATTCTCAAAGAATCCCTTGATAAGTCTGAAGAAATGAGTAAGTGTGCACCCATCCCTTCTTATCTGTAAACTATTGGTCCCCAGCATGCCCAAAAGGAATGCAGTGGAATGCATCCCTTTCGAATATAAGAGTATATTGTTTAAAAGTTCTTCTATAATATATTAACCATAACTTTGTTTTGCGGATTCATTGAACAATGTTTATATCTTTGTAAAAAAACTTTATTATAAATTAAAAAAAAAAAAGACATCTGTCAAAACTGACCGCATTCATGAAAAAAATTGTTTATATGTTTATTCTGATTTGTAAAAGTTTCTGTATCCTAAACACGTTTGTGTTAATTTAGTAATAATTAAAATATTGTTTTAAAGTATTGTTTACAAATATATAAACATTGTTCAAAGTTGTAAAACTCCGTATTAAATAATAAATACAAATGAAAACGTATGTTTTTTTAGATGATTCGCCTTGCTAAGGTATTATCAATGACTTAGCAACGGGAAACAAGCCATTTACACAAAATATAATAAAACTTCTAAAAATAGACGATTTTATTATTATAAATTATATTTCGAATACTAAAAAACAATAACTGTACGAAGAGGTTTGTTCAGTAATGTTTGTTTTTCTAATTTAATTTGGATCTACCTTTCGATATTTATGATACCAATACAGGTTGGTATCATTAAACTAATAAGCTAATATTCGGTGTAACGTCAAATAACATTTAAACATTAGATCTATTATAAGTTACATCGTAATTCAAAGAATTGTATAATTGTTTAGGAGTTTTCCTTTTGCCCCTAATTATTATTGACAAACGACTCCAATAACATAAATGAGTTATTCTGTATTATTTGCCTTTTTCTTTTTTATATACTTTGTATATACAACACTTACTTTAAAAATAAATAAAATTACATATCAGACATGTTTCGGACAACCGGGCGGTCCTTCTTCAGTGATACATATTATAAAGATACATATTTAAAATATTATAAAATTGTTTACAAATATGATCAGTTTTGACAGATGTTATAAATATTTTTATAATTTATTGTATTCTGTTTCATTAGATAGTTAATCTGCTTCATTAGCTTTGTTATGTAAACGGGTATATGATTAATTCTCTCCACATTTGATAATATAATACAATAGCAAGGCAAAACATTTAACTATCATAAAATATTTGTAATAGCAAAAATTCTGGAAAACTGAAGTTTCAACAAAGCTTGTTTAGTTACGGAAAAAACTAGAATCCCTGTTTCTTAACTAAATTAAATAAAATCAATCTATTATCTGGACAAAAATTACAAATAATATGCATATGCATTAGGCATCTATTGAGTACAGGTAAAATATAATATATACAATATTTATAATACCAGGAACGCATAAGAGATGAAACGACTAGTACCTACTGCAGAATAACAATGCACAAAGTATTAGATTTTAAATAAATGTGTAACACAAATTTCTAGAAAACAAATATACACATGTTTACAATATATATTTAACAATAATGTTAGAAATTATTCCTGTCACGGAAAAGGTTCTCAAATGTAGGATTATCAGTTCGAAAGCGCAAATACGCGACCATTCCAATTTGAATTAAAAATTTAATCTTCGCAGTTAAAACCAAATACAAAATAGAATGGTTGAAACGTAAGCGGCTTGCCCTTATCGGCTGACTAGATTTCATTTGTCGATTCCACCGAATGTTCCACAAAACTACGTATTCAAATTCCAGGGGTAGGCAAGAGGCCTCGCCTACTGCCATTGAGTTTTTGACGAATATATTTTTGTGTTGGTGTATAAATCGTCTCAGCGACATCACGTTTTTAAAACGTTAAATTTAGTTTATTTAATTTTATGATGAAAAATAATGTTTTACATTTTAAATTGGGCCAGATTTATTTACATATGTCATCCAATAAAACTTATGTCATGTTGATGTCATCATCATAATCATAGAAAAATACTCTTAACTTTTAAGGGCATCTTGTATTCCTAAAGTAAAACCATCTCCAATGCGTTCCTGATTCTTGACCCTTTCTCAAATTGATTCCTTAAACTGTAATTATGTTTGTAATATCTTTTGAGTAAATAAATAAACTGATAAACTAAACTGATCATCAGCCATTAATTATCCAGTTTTGGACATAGGCTTCCCTTCTCGACTTCCACAACTCTCTATTTCTCGCCACTCTGTACTATTGACCAATTTTTTTCGAATTTATTATTATATTTTTTTTACCACAGTTTTAGAATTTTTTATTTATTAATTATATGTATTTTTTATATGAAATTTTTTTCGTTTACGCATTAATTAATGAAAAAATATTCTAATAAAGCCTTATTTAAACACATAACTTAGTATATTACCTAATAAGCAAAATTACATTAAAGTCATAATGGTTTTTTACTAATTCACTGTTGAAAATTAACAGAATAAGTAGTTTTCTGTTAGATATTTTTAAGTAAATAATTATTAAATAATGAAAAACTTAGACGATTATTATAAAGAAATCGTTTGACTTGATACACCTTAAAAAGTACCCTTTATTGGCTAGAGTCACAACAGACTGGTGACTTGTCTCTCAACGCCTGCCAGCCTGACGAAACGGGTCGCTGGCAAAATAAAGATAAAAGTGAAAGTAGTTATTAAAAAACGCGTTTTATTTAATTACGAGTATTAACGTTATACGTAATAAAGGACATTCATCAAGAGATATCAGTAAAAGCTGATGGTGATTATCTTAACACTTGATGGTTTGTGTTGGGCACCCCTGGCAGGATTATATCGCCGCCCGCCGTAATGAGGGCTGGACGCCTTCACTGAAAGGCAGAATTACCGAGCCGGCCGCCGAACACGTGTCTTCCCACCGTTCCAAACTTCCAATGGTATAAACAATTGTATTTTCCTGGGCACACAGCGACATTACACAGTGCCACGCAATACCACGCCACTATATTTCCCCAAAAATCATATCGATATCTTTATTTTAGGGATCCGTCGGATATGTTGCGACCAAACATTCCATTGTGTAATGGAAGCACATTGGTCTAAATTGCGCTCCTCTTTGTTAGTTATTTCGGGAACATTGTTACGAAATATTCGCTTTGAATGGAAAACATTTTCTGTTTCTCACAAATACACTTTTATCTTATTCATAATTCGATACGTATATTTCTGATTTTACGAATATTCTGCAGTATATAATATATTATATATTAAGTAGATAGATTAGAAGACAACGTAATTTTAATCTTCTTCTTATTATTATTACTCTCCTATAGGAGGTTGGACAACATCATGGCTATTTCTACCCTTGATAAATCAGCTCGAAACAGGGATGTTGTATTGTAACTGAACCATTGCCGAATGTTTTCTATCTAGAATTTTCTTGTTTTCTCGACATTTCGTTTTCCGTTAATTTTACATTGGATAATCAGTTTCATCACTTTTTGATTTATCGTTTCTCACAATATGCCGAAGTATTCTAGTTTTCTACCCATTATATGCTTGACAAATACTTTTCCTTGTTCTTCAGTACTTCCTCGTTCTAATATTTAACTATAATTTTACTACTGTTAAAATTTAAAATAGTTTATTGTAACACCTGATGATGCCAACATCGGTTGGCAAAACAGCTGTTGCGACATTCTCAGTGAATAAAAAGAAGTTGTGATATTATAACAGTGTTTTAAATTTTAACAGAAATAATGTTGAAGTATCAGTGTTTCGGTCAAAACAATGGACTATATAATTGTACTTTAAGATTTCAAGTTTTAAAATAAAGCTAACTAACTAACTAACTAACTAACCATCACGCCGTCTCCCCGAAAGGGTAGGCAGAAATAATGGATTGTCACACTTTAACCGATGCGGCACTCCATCCTTCTCTTTTCGCCCCGCGGGAGACGCGGTGTGATGGGTTGCGAACCTCATCGCCACCAATAGGCATCTCCCGCGCACACTTCGATCTTCCAACATCCACAAAATAAATCTAAAACAAATAATATAAAATACAATGATACAAAATAAAATAAAAAAATTAAAATAATTTAATACAAAATGTTATTTTTAGATGGTGCACGTTTGTCTATTTTATTTATGTTCCACGAATCCACCGTTTTTTAAATTTAGCACATAATGTAATAACACATAATGTTTTTCCGATGTTGCACATGTTGACATGGACGATCCGGACTTTTGTGTTTATTTAATTTATGTTACTAGTTCTTTGTTTTGTTATATCAATTATCGAATGAACAAACATATGTGTTTTGTTTTTAATTGTTACTAAACTGTATATGATTATTCACTTAATATACAATTGATGGGGTTGAATTTTTTTCATAAACAATGTTTATAAAAAAAAAATTGTTCAAAGTTACTGAAGTTGAATTTCTGACTAACAAAATATGTACATGCAAGTTAGTGGCTGATAAATCGTCACAATAAAAATCGTGATAAACGATCTTGATACAATTGAGTCCAATTACATCCTCATTGTCTGTGGGATGAATCTTTAGAGCGTGTTATTATTTTGACAAAGCTTTCAAGACACTCATTATCTGTGAGCTTTGGAGCTATTTAAGGAGGGTAGTAACTTAATTGCAAGGGTCACCATCAAGTAGTGCCATTTAGATAACTATAGGTTAGCTGGGAAGGCCCTTTCATTATGTGCCAGTCATTATCTTTTAGCAGATAATGTCTGTCGCCCTTTCAATGCATCTATATTCCAAACTATTCAATTATGGCAGACTGTCGGGAGATTATAATGGTCATATTCTGCTGTTCAAATCGGTTGACGTGGACTATATTTGTATAAGGAACTAAATTTTGTATAGTTTTAGTATTATAATTAATTGATTGTATGATTGAAATTGAAAATGAATACTTTTCTTTACTAGGGGCAATAGAATCAATTGTAATATAATAATAATAATATTACTTTTATAAAGATAATTCCTACGTCGAAACAAAAATATATACATCTCATTCAATATTTTTATACAGAATTAAGACACGATCATTTTCTTGTCGATATAGATTAGTAAACTATTATATAAAAATATTTACCAATGTTTAACATTTCAACGCTGAGGAAGGGCTTCTGCGTCCCGAAACATGTTTGTGAAAAGTGCAATATTTTAGTTATAAGAAGGTTATTTATTCACCGGTAAAGCCGATACATTGTGTATTTAAGTGTTATTTACTTACACAAAATGTTCAAACACGAAAAAATTCCCTTCTTAAGAGCAATTCAATATATTTTTCATTTGGATTTAGCAACGAAACGAGCCGAATTTAAGGGGTTCAAATGAAAGCTGAAAAACGTAACGATTTTCAACGTCCATTGTTCAGTGTATTAGGGTAACAGAATGGCGAGGAGGTAGAAATCTTCCGGCGTCACGTGGCGCGCGTCAGCCGGAACGGTTACTTAACATTCCTCCCTCGTACACACCTTGTATTGATTACCAGTCCGCTGGACCTGGCGGAATAACACCCCCGAGCACGCGTGTGCTCCTGGTAGGATGGCCTCAGATCGGATGATTTTGGAGAATATTTTACGAGGAAAACGTCTTTTGCACAATTAAAATCATACCGTTTCGATGAACAAGTTCAAAACCTCAATTTTTATATGTAAGCAATTATTTTAATTGAAATTTATAGTAGTTTTTATTATATGGATATATTTTTATTGTAAATGTGCTATATATTATTCTGTACTTAAAATATTTAATCTGTATTATCTTAAGAAGTATATTGGAACCTCAATTTTTAACGCATCTTTAATTATTATAAAAATAAATGAAATACAAATGCAAATCTCAAATGCTGGTATAAGAGAGGAATGAAGAGCGGAAGAAGGTATTATGAACAAAATTATGAAAGGATCGCTGCGATGGTTTGGACGAATGGAGCGCATGGATGAAGAAAGAATGGTTAAGAAAGTATAATATAAGAATGGTTAAGACGACCTTCGTGGCCGAGAGGGCAGTGTGATTATCACACTATTTTTAATCTGGTGGAGAATTCACGTGACAGTAAAAATAGCAATATATTAGCTACCTATCACATGTCATGAGAATCACTATGATAGCTTTAGATATCCTTTACATCGATTTGGCTCATGCCGTCATGATGTAAAGAGCGATTCAACAAAATAATAATAATAATAATACGTTAATGATGTAAATGGAGTACGGAGTCGAGGCAGACCGAGGAAAACATGGCATGACCAAATTAATCCAATTTTAAAGGTTGGTCATGTTAGAAGTCGGAGGAATCGATGTGCGTATATGACTCGTTGTATGAATGTGGAGGAACCTTAGAGAGGTTTGCCAGGATAGAGTAGTGTGGCAGTCCATTCTCTCTGCCTACTCCTGCGAAAAATCAATAAATATATTATATAACGTGAGTTCTAGTTAACGTGTACAACTACTTGTGTAAATAAATACACTAAACATTCTCCTACGATACAAAATTTGCTCATATGTAATATTATATATACTACTATTATAATTTGTTGGTTTATAAACATATACGAGTATATCTAAGCAATAAAATAATTCATTCCGTTCTACAAATCTAAAAATTAAATTTACAGAAATAACGATACTATGAATACAATTCTGACATATTTTGATTCGGATCTCAAATTTCAAGGTTCACCGAAAAGCTCATGAATGTGGCTCAATATAATGATTTTCTCTACAATATTTATGTAAATTTGAATCTACGAATACAATTTTTATGATCCTACTCCTACGAGAATAGAACCTAAATATCTCAATGACAATTTTAGTACTAAGGTACCAGTCACCTTACAATCGACGTATTATAAGGAGCTTAAGTGTATATCGTAATATGCATTATTTTTAAATTCTTGCATTATTGATTCATACTCGTACTTTTAACTAAAATGTATTTGTGCACATATGATATATAACTGTTAATATTACACTTACCATAAAAAATACTAGTGCTTTTTTGTATTATTTGTTAGAGTTTAAAAACAATTACCTAAGTAATAAGAAGTGATTGCGAAACATACGTTATCATTTCTATTAAATAGAATCTACGGATTATCATGTAACTAAGATATACTCGTACATATATTTCTGTTATCCTCAGAATACCAATTTACGAAATATATCCTTCTCACCTCCATATTTGCATTTACCTCGACCCATATATATTAAAAATAATGAAAACACAATTATTAATTCGTTTTTTTAAAGATAGATTACTTATGATATATATGAGCTGTCATCTTTGGGTCCAAGAAATTATTATTATTATTATTATTTTGTTGAATCGCTATTTTACATCATGATAGCATGAGCCAAATCGATGTAAAGGGTATTATAGCTATCATAGTGATTCTCGTGACATGTAATAGGTAGCTAATATATTGCCATTTTATTGTCACGTGAATTCTACACCAGACCAAAGACAGTGTGACAATCACACTGCCCTCGCCGGGAATCGAACCCGGAACCTTCGGGGTAGCAGTCAATGCAATTACCACTCGGCCACAAAGGTCGTCAGTCTAATATCAGTAACATCATTAAATTTTAGTAAAATATAATACTATATAAATATTAATAATATTTTATTAATTCTTATTTCTTCGTTGAATAATATTGGTGTCGATAAGATACGTTTTTTGTTGGTTTTGTTTAATGAAAGATAAGAAATTAATATTTTCTTCTTGTTTCTCCTAAACTTTTACCGTTACTTGGGGTGCGTTCTCCAAGTTTCGCTGTCCTGGGTCACGAAAAATGAGTGTGATTTAATGTATGGACTCCTTAAATTAACTAACTAACCATCATGCCGATTCATGGGAGAGGTAGGCAGAGAGTATGGACCGCCAAACTGCTCTGTCCTGACATACGTCTCTAGAATTTTCTACATTCATACATCGCTCGCATGCACGCTCGTCGAATATTCTGAATTCGAATATGGCCCCCTTTCAGTATTTGATTAATTTGGTTCCTTGGTCTTCCACAGCTTCTCTTTCCACTCACACTGCTTGTATACAACATTTTAAACATTATTCTCTCCATTCGTTCACTATGTCCAAACCATCTCAGGGATCTTCATTTTAATTTTACTTATGATGTAATCATGTGTCATACATTTCTTATTTATTTCATCGTTCGGTATTCTATCATATATCGTTTTCCCGGACATTCTTATCAGTGATCTTATTTCTACGGCATTTTCCATACATTTAATATATTACAATAATGTGACTTAAATACACAAAAAAAACGTTACTAAATCAATTGAAGGCTAGTTTTTACAAAAGTGCGAAGTGGTTTAAAAATAAAAACACAGAGAAAGTTTAAAAAATGAACTGTTTATTGTAACGTGTCATGTAGCACGGTGGCATCTTTAGAGTAAAGTTTGAAGTGCACTATATTATTCAATCAATTTTGAACATTTGTACAGTTTTACAGGCCTTTATGGTTAACACCAATTAGGACAATAAAACACATTTTTTACTTCTTGATACTTGTCACCTTTGTAAAGATCAATTTTTATGCTTAAAATGAGCTATTTTTGAATTCTAGAGGAACAAACATGAGATTGGTGGAGGACCTTATTAAGGGTACAACGGTAGAAAGGTAGTAAATATTCGCAGTTAATTTAATATTGTTATTTGAATATTTTTATACATTAAGGACTAAATTGGCCCCTTTTGAGTCCTAAATATAAGGCTACCAAATGTTAAATATTTTACACTGTTATTATACTGTTATTACCCATGATGACATACGGACTAGAACGACAACTCTTACAGCAAAAAGTGACCACGGGCTCAAGTGTACACAGAGGTCCATGGCAGATACTAGGTGTGAGCTTGCGTGACCGCATTAGGAATGAAGAAATTAGACGCCGCACCAGGGTTGCTGACGTCATGGACCGAGTGGCAAAATTGAAATGGCAATAGGCTGGACACTTGGCTAAACAGGGTGGCAACATATGGGTACCCAGGATACTCAGTTGGAGACCATGGGCAAATAGGCGAAGTGTCGGAAGGCCACCGATGAGATGGACCGATGATATTGTCAAAAGGGTTGGAAAATCTTGGATACAAAGGGGGCAAGATAGAGACGAGTGGAGGAAATTGGAAGAGGCCTATATTTAGCAGTGGAGGGAAGAAGGATAGCAAAGAAGAAGAAGAAGTTATTATACGTATGACAATTTATTTATTAATTATTACGATCGCCATAGCGTTTTACCAACCTATGTTGACATCATCAGGTGTTACAAATAACTAACTAGTTTTTAACACCTGATGAAGCCAACATAGTATGGAGAAATAGCTGTTGTGACATTTACATAAAAATAAAAATAAATAGTGATACATAAAAGAACAGTTTTCCAAATTAAAACTTTTATTAATTTAGTGATTCTGCCAAAATAATGAATTATCTTTTAAGGATTAAGTGTTCCTAATAGAGACGAAGATGTAAATTAATTGGAAACAGAATATGGTAGTCGAGGCGTTTACAGGACCTGTCATTGGTTGGATTACGTGATCACTTTATGTTTAACAACATTCACCATTCCGCCCTATTAAATAATTAACTAACTAACTAACTAACCATCACGCCGTCTCGCCGAAGGGGTAGGCAGAAAGAATGGACTGCCACACCTTTCTTTCCTGACATATTTCTCTCGCTTCCTCAACATTCATACATCGTGTCATGCACGCGCGTCGATTTCTCTGACTCCTCACATGGCCGACATTCAATATTTGATTTATTTGATCGTGCCACGTTTTCCTCGGTCTTCCTCTATTTCTGGTACCATTTACATCATTAACATATAATTTTTTTACCATTCTTTCTTCATTCATTCTTTCCATATGTCCAAACCATCTTAATGATCCTTTCATTATTTTGTTCATGACACCATCATTCGCACCGCATTCACTTCTTATATTTTCATTCGACACTCTATCGTACACAGAATATCCACACATTCGTCTAAAAGATCTCATTTCTACTGCATTTATTCTACTTTCATCCTTCCTTTGCCAGTTCCATGCTTCGCTTCCATACATAAGGTTCGGTAGAAGAACACCATTGTGCACTGCCATTCTAGCTTTTTTGGATAGGTTTTTGTTTACGATGACAACTTTAAGTGCACCATTCACTTTGTATAATTATCTTTTAAATAACCGATAATAATACAGTTATAAATTTAACGATTTTAGATTTCAATAGTTTTATTGGTTTTTTCTTTAAAACAATGAAAAAAAGTTTTAAAATGCATTAGAAGTGTGCTGGTGTTGTTCTATAGTAGTGTCCCTGATTGGCGTCACGTGCCGCTGGGCCGCCAATAATAATCCGATTAGAACACCCCACCCCTGTCCGCATTTCCACTACATAGTGCTCTGTGCTCTATACCTGAGTCCAGGGCCGCCTATAGTTGACAGGAATATTTGTAGCACAACCTGATATGCAATATTTTCAAACAGCTGACATGTTGAAAAAAAGGTATTTAAATTTACGAATACTAAAAAACGTGTTTCTTGTATTTCCAGAAGAAAAAATAAAACGTTTCATTACTTTAATATAAAGGCTGTGAGTTTAATATAAAGTTTATATTATATATTTTTTTTTCATTCAAAAACTTTAATTATTGAATTGTTTATTAAAAAATACATATCTAAAGATACGACACGTGTAAATTTAATGCATTCAAATTATTTTTGTAATAATTTTTTAAATAATGAAAAAAAATATATACACAATTTCTTTTTTATTATGTATTTAGTGTGCTTCCACCTGTGTTTATTTTCGACCAGTTTCGGTAGCTTACAGCCATCTTCTGGTTGCATCTTCTTGTTGCCATCTTTTCTGACCAGAAGATGGCAGCATGCTGCCAAAACCGGTCGAACATAAACACAAGTGAAAGCACACTAAATACATAATAATAAAGACATTTTGAATCAATTTTCATTTGTTTTCATTATTTAAAATGAACTTCTACCAAGAAATTTCAATTAAAAACATTCATTATTAATTTTTTAATGAAAACACTGTTTCTATTATATGAATAAAAACACTTTATAACTGTTAATTCAAAAACTTTGTTTTATATCACAAATTGTAATATTAACCAAAGTTTTTGAATTGGCAGTTATAAAATGTTAAAATATCATAGTGTTTCGGCCAAAACAATGGACTATTTAATAAAAACACTGTTTTTTTCACCTATATGTATATTTATTCGATATTTTTTAACGAGGTTTTACAAGTTCATCTTCATACGAATAATATAAATCGATAAGAAAGGTGTAAAACCTTCGAAGCACGTCGATAAAAATAAATTTTTAATTGGAACTAACAGCCTTTTAATTCACGAAGAAAATTTGTTTTACACCATTGTTCAAACAAGAAAATGCATATATTTTTAAGTTGATGATAGTGACTTGTGAATTCCGAATTTTAAGATTGTTTTATGTACTTTCTTAATTATTTTTCTTAGTTCTGATCTGTGCTAGTTCAAGAGAATTACTGGAGCTAACATTATACCGGCTTCCAGGCCGGATAGAGTGCTTCAGTTTATATAAGGATTTGTTAGGAAACCTTTTGCGTGTGACCAAGATCTTATTTATATTACAGAAAACAATATGTCCCCATCACATAAAATATTAAGCGATACTCAATAATCGAATAAGTGCTTTAGTGTAAAATTAGATGATTTTGTAGTACTAAGATATTATTGAGAATGTACACAATAAAATAAATAAATAAATTTATTAATGATAAGCTACAAGCAAAGCAAAAATTATTAACCAAACAATCTGCTTCAATAACGCGTGATTGGATAAGGAAAATAAGTAATTGTATCAAATGATTAATTGCTAGATGGATTTTCCTGAAAAATATTTTTGTATTCCTGGTAGTATAACCATATATATTGTCCATCTGTTTCTGTTATTACTATTATCTATGAAATTTAATTTAATTAATCAGAATTTTTTACTCTGTCTCGGAGTGTCGTTCCCGCAACGAATCGGAGTCTTCAAATATGTGATTCTTAGGAGACTTTTTATTTTGACTGTGTCAGCTCTCGTTTCTATTCCATATGTCATTATAGGACGTACGCATGTCTTATAGATTCGAACCATATGTCATTATAGGACGTACGCATGTCTTGTCATTCCTAATAAATGTTATTAGACTTTTAGAAAAGGAACGTTTTCAATAATATAAAATATATTATATCATATTCGTCGTGTTTTTGAAATAAGAGTTGAGAATGCAGTTAATATAATGCGAATGAAAGTATTATGAACAAAATAACGAAAGGGTCATTTAGATGGTTTGGACACATGGATAAAATGGATGAGAAAGAAAGTATATGATAACCATGTAAACAGAACAAGATATAGAGGAAGACCGAGGAAAACGTGGAATGATCGAATCGATTAAATATTAAACGTCGGCCACGTGAGTAGTCGGAGAAATCGACGTGCGCGCATGACATGATATATAAAACTTTATGTTACTGAACCTACATACTGTTTTGTTCCATCTTCATTATAATTGTTTACATTATTGTGTGTAGTTTCTTCCCCTCATAATATATTTTTTTATATAAACTAAGTCTTTCTGATGTATTTTTCAGTTGATTGTAAGACCCGACGATTCTAACATCGGTTAGCGAAACAGCTGTTGCGACAAAATATAATCAATTATGATATTTATATAAACCAAATTAAAAATAAAAATGCGGGGATCTATTCCTTCCATCCACCCCTTTGGGGATACGGCGTGATGGGTAGTGTATTTTATAAAGTTTAAGGTGTTAACACTGTGGAATTTAATTTTTAATTAAGATGGAGAATTTGTAATTTGAAATTGCAGTGGGAAAAAAAAGAAATATTTATTAATTTATACGACTTCTTTTAATTTAAAAGAGTCCAAACTCAACGAGACACCACCAACAGGAAGTCCCGGAGACGCCATACGAGATGAACCAACCTCAATCAAATGGGTCAAGGCTAAGAAGAAGACGAAGAAGATTATCTAATTTCATTTTTGGATCATTATGATTGAACTGTGATTTTCGCAGCAAATTTCGTAGCATATTCGCCTCATGGACTATTAGAAACACATCAGAAACAAAGTGTGTAATAAATATTCCAGTCATAAAGAGATAACATCAAACGGTACGAATAATTTAAACAACCCTATCCCTGCAAGGGTCCAATTAAAGTTTCACACTCATGTTAATTCCCAACGTCCCCCGGCACTCTCTCTCTCTCTTCCCGCATTTATGAAATATCAAATTGCCGGTCTGAAATACGGCACATATATTATTTATCATAGTTTAATACACTACATTACTACAGCTTTATGAGATGTTTTACAAAACTATCGAAAATTATCAAACATAATACTTTGTTTACATATTTCATAATTTTTATAATTTTTTGAACAACGATGCATCATTCCATATCATAAAATAGATAGGCAAAAACCCAGATATCGTCAAGGAATAATACGATAATTTATTGAATACAAGTGATTGAGAGAGGGAATTCGAAATGCACACAATGCACATGCCCAAGAACGTTTCTAGATTATTTTGTATTTTTTTATATTATTGTTGTATAATAGTTGCGTATAACACAAAAGGGAAACCATTTGGTATTGTTAATTTTTAATTAATTTTGAAAGTCTGTGAAAAAAAATATTTACGATTAAAACTTATTACTGATTATGATTGTACAGTGAACCAAGTTTTTAAAGGCTTGAAAATCTTTACTTCCTAATGGACAAGAGAAAAATCCAAATAATATTAATTAAATTCTAGAATGGTACAAAATATACTGGCATGATCAAAAAATTTTTTAAATGTCGACCACCTGAGAATTCAAATCAACGTGCGTGCATGACACAATGTATGGATGTTGATAATTCGAGAGAAGTAATCTTAGTCGTAAATAAATTATTAAACAATGAATCAGTTTTCGGTTTTAGACAAAGTAATCAGTAATTTGTAAGACAACATGTTAAAATATTTTTCTGAATGAAATTTTAAGAAAAAAATAAATAGAGTATACATAATATACTGACGTTTGCATATTTTTTTTCGATATAATAGGAATTATATTTATTTAATTATTTCGGGTTATTGGGTCACTTGAATATCTATTGAGCTATAAGCAAGTCAGAAAAAATGGAACTGCATTCTTAACGAAATTTGGAAAAATTTCAAAATAATTTCAACTACCTGTCTTGTAATATTTCATTTCGGCAGTTTGAACAACCGTTTCAGCGCCTACCCACCCTCGGAGGAAGCATGACCGACAAGTAAGCAGAAAGTGCTCAAATTTAGAATAGATTGTTTCATTTCATTTCTCCCGCCAAAGGTGTCGGCGTGGAATGGAGTTCTTTTGAATTCAAAAAGCCCCTGGGGCGATCCTGGTGGGGCATTAAGGGCCCACTGGGGTAAACCCGAGAGGGGCAGACCCTATCAGCGTCAGATCAGACCCTGGGGACATATGGATTAAAAGTGGCGTAGCTTTTTGAAGCTTTCCCGAACCCCATCCAGCCGATGCCTATTAAGCTAAACAGTCCCGTTTGCACTGAAACTCGCTACAACGTTAGCGTTGCCAAATAAGGAGTAAATTTAATTACCTCTCACACAAGCACTGTTTTGACTGATAATTGATTCGGATTGCATACTGAGCGCGATTTTTGAATACACGCTTTAATGTCACTACCATAGGACATCTATGTAATTGAGATTCACTGTATTATTTTCGAAATAAATGTATTATAGTTTAATACAAACGAAGAGAACTTAGAACAGGTGAGTGAATTTGTGTATCTAGGTAGCATGCTCACAGCGAAGGGCCGAACGGATAGTGACGTCGTAAGAAGGGTTGGTGCGAGTAACAAAGATGGAGCTTTAAAAATAGTTATTGGAAACAAGAATTTATCAATGAAAGCTAAAATGGTCGTTCACAATGGAGTTATGGTCCCAACCCTTATGTATGGAAGCGAAGCAAGGAACTGGCAGAAGCAGGATGAGAGCAGAATAAATGCGGTAGAGATGAGGTCTAAGACGTATGTGTGGTAGAACGATATACGACAGAATATCAAATGCTGAAATAAGATAGGAATGTAGAGCGGAAGAAGGTATTATGATCAAAACTATGAAAGGATCGCTGCGTTGGTTCGCACACATGGAGCGCATGAATGAAGAAAAAATACTTTAATGATGTAAATGGAGTACGGAGTCGAGGCAGATCGAGGAAACCAAGGCAAGACCAAATTAATTAAATTTTAAAGGTTGGTCATGTTAGAAGTCTGAAGAATCGACGTGCGTGTATGACTCACTGTATGAATGTGGAGGAAGCTAGAGAGGTGTGCCAGGGGAGAGTAGTGTGGCAGTCCATTGACAGTCCAAACGGCGTGATGGTTTGTTGTTGTTGTTGTTATGAATGAATGCGCGCGCATCAATCAAGCAGACAACACATCAAAACATTCAAATTATTATAATGCAATTATGAATATTATAAATAGATGAAGATGATAGACCGCTGACACCCGTGTGCGCCCCCGACCCTGCGGGTCTTTGCATTTTTAATGCGGTGGGGTCGGGGGGAGGGTGACCGATTGTGGTGCCGAATGAGATGTTTGGGCGGAGGCGTCACCTCGTGTGATGTGATCGGATAAGCATCTCCCGCGCCGATCCGACGGCAGATCCGAATTAATCCGCGCTCCGCCGGGGTGGCGGGCCGTTTCAATTGTGTGTGCGCGCGGGGCTGTGAAATCATTATCAGATTGCCGGCTTGTCCGCTTTTTGCGGCCGCTCTTATATTTCCCACTGAGCTTTATTGACTTCGCAATATGGCCAAGTGCGCGATCAACAACAGCGTCTTTACCCATGATTTTATTTACGAGTATTATCATCATCATCGGCTGTCCCTCGCAAGACAATCAGGCTCTGCAACGAGTTTCCACAATAAAGGATCTCGGTGTCGTATTTGATCTCAAGCTGACTTTTCCTGATCACGTGTTAATGTTGGCATCGACTGGCTATAAACTTCTGGGTTTTGTCTTAAGAACTTGCAAACAGTTCTGAAATCCCGAAGCGATGACGTCAATGTTTAACGGCATCGTTAGATCAAAATTAGAATACGCGAGTGGTGTATGGTCTCCATACCAGCACAAGTATGTGGAGGTATTAGAACAAATCCAGAAAAAAGTTCTGAGATACCTCTACATGCGGAAGAATGGGGTATATCCGAGGTTTATGCACCACAATGATCTATTGATTAACACAGAGTACCGCAGTCTCGAATCAAGAAGATAAGGTACATTGATGATCTTAGGATTTAAAATACTCCGTAACCTCATTGATAGCCCATACCTCTTAGAGTGTTATGGCCTCAATGCACCGGACAGGTATGTTCGCGCTAGAAGACACGATCTGTTGTGCATACCACATAGCAGAACAAATGTCATGGCGCAGCATACAATGACCCGGGGTATGGTGCTCTTGAATGAGGTGTCAGCCGATGTGGACATTCTCCAAATGACCTTTGCGTCATTTAAGGATCATATTGGTACATACCACAATTGCTGATATATGTGTTTTATTTTAACATGTATGTCTGTGTTATTTTTGTAAATGTAAAATGTATACCGTAATTGGGTTCTAAAGACCTGTTGTATACAATAAAAAAAAAAAAGACTGTCCATCACGGTTGTGGGCAGTGGAGCCGCCATAGTCTCCGGAGGACCTATTTTTTCTTCTCTTCCTCTCTGCGGCGTCGTCTCTGCGCTGGGCGTGCATTTATGTATCGTTATTCTCCACTTAGGTTTGCAGTCTGTAGTCTTTTCCTTGCATTCACTATCAATGTGTGCCCTTTGAAAGTTTGCTTTTACTAATATGTAATGAACTTAAACGTCACAGTTCACCATTTACATTAATTAAATGTATAAAAAACAAACAACGAATGAATTATTTTTAATAAATATATAGACTCGAATGACTGGAAAAGTCACGGTGGGACATACCCTGCTAGAAGATATGAATCTATCAAATGAATCTCCAGACTTTTTTTCGTTGAATTATATTTTAATTTAAATAAATACGACAGAAATTAAAAAAAAAGATGCAACCAAACCCGCAATAAAAAACTTAAATGTTAAAAATTAACTAACTAACTAACCATCACGCCGTCTCCCCCAAAGGGGTAGGCAGAAAGAATGGACTGCCACACTTTTCTATCCTGACATATTTCTCTCCCTTCCTCAACATTCATACATCGTGTCATGCACGCGTGTCGATTTCTCTGAATCCTCACATGGCCGACATTCAATATTTGATTTATTTGATCATGCCACGTTTTCCTCGGTCTTCCTCTATTTCTGGTTCCATTTACATCGTTAACGTATATTTTTTTTACCATTCTTTCTTTATTCATTCTTTCCATATGTCCAAACCATCTTAATGATCCTTTCATTATTTTGTTCATAGCACCATCATTCGCACCGCATTCATTTCTTATGTTAAAAATTACACATTGTATTATTGAAAAATAATGCATTAGTTAAAAAAAATGCAATGTTTAGCAGGGTACCTACCCTATTGCCAACATGAGGGCACTTTACATATTTTTAAACACCCATAATAAGGTACCTCCGTAAGTGGCTATTGATAAAGTGCCATTGGTACAACACAAAGTGCCGCGGGCCATTTCATAATTGGCTTCCTTACCAAGCACCCTTTTGATGATTATGCAATATTTTCATGGTTCATTGATGTCCCATTCACGTTGAATGACGGAGTCCGCGCCGCTGAAGTGTGTGCGAGTGAATAAAAAATAAATTTAACTTGTTATGTATAATCACACAAGTAATTGATTTGGGTTTCAGTGTGAATGAAAGAGTAAGGCATAGAATAATCCATTGTTAATAACTGCTTTTCAACAATTACCTATTTATTTTTATACTCGCTGGGATTTCTCTTGTATCCATGTGATACAGTTCCAAACTGCTAAGGTCGTTCCGTTTACTTCTTGCTTCAGACTCTCTTCCACGATCCCCCATGGTCTTGTTTAATATAGAAAACCTTTTTTGGAATTAGTTTTGTTAAAATTATTTAGAGAGTACAAAATATTATCATATGCATATTTAGAAAACGCCTGGTGGCATAATTGAGTTGACTAAGTTATTATACTTCTATAATCAGGTCCAAAAAGACATTTATTTTTATATAAAAAGCGCTACTCAGCCTAATTATTATTGAACAATGGTGGTTCAACTTTATATTATGTGGTAATATTCGCCTATCAAAGGCCAAATTTGTCATTTCAATAAAACATAATGAAGTTTCAGCAATAGACGTTTTCCTTAATAATAAATATTTAATATGGAGTTTTTCATCATAATTCACGAACAATAAATATATGTTTATAATATATGAAGGTGTATTTTACTTATAAACAACAGGTAACACACACACACACACATATATTTTATGTGTATGTATATATATATATATATATACGAGTATATACATACACATAAATATATATATATATATATATATATATATATATATATATATATATATATATATATATATATATATATATATATATATATATATACTACTCTGTCACCTGCTCTTTTTAACGTTTACATACAGAATGCGATTGACGACTTGAGAGAGAGAATGAGTCACAGAGAAGGTGTAAGGATACACGGGCAAAAGATAGACATGATAAGGTTTGCTGACGATATTGCTATGGTTGCTGAAAGTGAGGAGGAACTGCAGGAGGCCTTAGATACTTTGCAAGACATTCTTCAAGATAGCTACAACATGAAGATAAATAAGGACAAAACAAAGCTGCTGACTGTAGGCCGAACGCAACATCAGATGAGAGTAGTGATGTCAGGAGTTCCACTAAAGAACACCAAAGAGTTTGTCTACCTCGGGAGCAAAATAACATGGGACGGTCGGTCTAAGAGCGAGGTCGACAGCCGTATACATCAGGCTAGGCTTGCATTTAATAAAAGGTCGAAAATAATAGAGTCAAATAATATAGACCTAAAACTGAGAATACTCCTCATCAAGACCTATGTATGGAGTGTCTTGATGTACGGCTGCGAGACATGGTGCCTATCCGAAAGGGATAAGCGGAGACTAGAGGCTTTTGAGATGTGGTCCTATAGAAGACTATTAGGAATTTCCTGGAGAGACCACATCACGAATGAGGAAGTTCTTCAAGGAATCGAAGGAGGAAGGCACCTGCTCAGGACCTTGTCCGAAAGGCGTGCAAGATGGATCGGCCATGTAATACGTCAAGAAGGTCTCTTGCATGCCATAATGGAGGGTATGACCGAGGGGACAAACTCTAGGGGACGCCCACGCCGAGAGTACCTGGAGGACCTGTTGGTGGACGTGCGCTGCTCATCATATGCAGATTTCAAAAGAGCCGCACAAGACAGGGAAAAATGGAAGAGAATAATGGAGGAAATTGCTGCAAACCAATCCCAGGATTGAAACCAGAGAAGAAGATATATATATATATATATATATATATATATATATATATATATATATATATATATATATATATATATATATATATATATATATATATATATATATATATATATATATATATATATATATATATATATATATATATAATATATATACCATTTATATATATAGTACCCTATAACAGCAAACGTAGTGACATACGGCGACCGCAGAATTATCACTGACGTCACGGGCGATAAAATACAGGGTAACAAATGTCGGGTCGTGGAAAAAGTCCGCACACAAAAAGCCTAGATGAATGGACCAAATCCAATCAATTTCATAACAAGACCATAAAGTCGTCCTGCGATGCGATGGGGTGGCATCGCGTGGCGAATGGCCCGGCCAGGTCAATATACACGCATCTCCAGAATATGCAAATGTCCCCGAGATAAAGTTCTAGTTGTTTGGTTTGCTTTGATTTGTTAAAGATATGAAAAAATGTTTCTTTGAAACTAAATAGTTTACAAATACTTCCTGAAGTACTGAAATACTTACTGATATTTAGAATGCATAACCTATTTAACATACCTATTATAATATTATATATATTCAAATATCTTCATGGAAAATGTTCACAACCTTCAATTGTTTCATGTGCCAAAATTGTGTGTTTATTTTTAATTTATATAATTTAAAAATCAAAGTTCACTGCCGTATTGCTACGCTAGATTATTTAATAATTAAAATATGTGTTTATAAGTTCGTTTATAGACATTCAATTATCAAATTCTTATTGGAATTCTTTTAGTTCAGTCAAGAAATAAATATTTGATTTTTGAATCCGTTTTGTATCCGCATATTCTTTTTATACATTACACTCCGCCTGCGATGAGGAAATTGTTTACTCAACTGTTGCCGATTCCAAGCTTGCATAAAGGAGGAAAGTTCTTGGCATGAGTAATGTCATGGCCAGAGACATGAGCCAGTGGAAGACTGTAGTGAAGGAAGCCAAATCCCACACTGGGATGTAGCGCCGAGAAGAAAACTATGTAAATCATCGTGTAACTTAAACATACTAAAATCTGTGAAAATGTAATTAAATATAATATTATTGGGAGTTGTCTTGACAGCGAAATCGGCAGAGCGACTGGAGGCTGGAGAGTGCGGCATAATGCCGAGCTGTACAATATTTACAAAGCTCCCAGTCTCTCCACACAGGTCAGACTGAATAGACTGAGATGGACCGGTCACGTGCAGAGGATGCCGTCATCGCGAACCCCAAAAAGATTGCTGGAGTGGCACCCAGGTGGTAAAAGACCAATTGGACGACCAAGGCTGCGATGGGAGGATGAAGTTGGGAGAGATGGAGCAAGATTGTTAAGAGTGTCAGATTGGAGGGTCGAAGCGGAGGACAGGAGGAGTTGGAGGCGAAGAATACTGGTGGCTAAGGCTCGATATGGGCTGTAGGGCCATCGAAGAAGAAAGAATTATTGGGAGTTGTTTAATGCTTCCGAGTAATAAAAAAATAACTCTTATACTTTGTGAGGCTTAGAAAAAATTATTGAATTTTATAAGTAATAATCAAATAAATGTATCTTTATGTTTTATTTTCAATTGCCAAAGTGTATAAATATGGAATTCCACAGTAGTTATGCCTTAGCTTTTAATAAATATTTTTATTTATTAATATTAATTTGCAAAAATTTTCACCGCGACCCATATAAGACATTTTTGTAATACTTATTTACATATTAAGCTTAAGAAGTCGGGTGTAGTGACAAAATTCGGAATCACGTAAGTGAAGATATAGGGATAAGCCAAGACATGTAGGAATCTTATTATATATTACTTAATCTAATCTAACATAAGAATAACCTGACAATTGGATGAGAGAGAGCGCCGACCATACTAAAGACAAATTGCATTATTCGCCGGCTGTCATGGCGCCCAAACAAAGACTTAATGACGTCACGATATCCTCCTTCCCGCGCATATTTTGTTTACTTTGTGCTTCCTTCCACCCCCTCCCCGCGCCCCGCCGGCTCCCGTAGATGAGTATCGTTCCGGTTGTATTAAAGTGTAGTTATGTAGTAAACTCAAATAAGTATAGACGCCATATAACCCTGTTAGCGAGATAAAATATTAACAGGGTGTTCCGCGCGTCACCCCAATCACAACAAATGACAGAGATAATCCACCAAACAATGCTGAGGGAAAAAAAAATTAGCCACATTCTTAAAAATTAAAAAGTTCGGCCCCTTTGCCTGGTCATGAATATGTAATAGCAGATTGCAGTTTTGAAACTGGTTGATAAAAAATAACCTGAGTACAATTATTGGTTGTGTACAATTGAAGGCTGGACATTACAAAGGTGCCAAGTGTACAACAGTTTGTACCGAGAAATTTTCTTGATTATTTTGAATTTTATTCGGATTATAGTTGTATGAAATAAAACAATCAACAAACCATGAAACTAAATGTAGAATTTAGTTTACTATCGTGGATATTTCACGGGTTGCAACTAGTAGAAACATTAATATTGTGAAACATCGATAATTGAGGGCTGGACCTTACAGGTGCCAAGTGTAAAAAAAGTAAAAATTTAGTTTTTAATCCCAATTGGTGATAAACATAAAGGCCAATAACTGTGTTAAAGTGCGTAATGATTGAATAATATAGTGTAGTTCAAACGTGACCCTAAAAATGCAGTCCGTGGAACATGAAAAATTGAACAAAAAACAGTTTTGATTTTTTCTCTGCTTTATGTTTACATCACTTGGTACCTTTGTAATGTCCAGCCTTTATTTATTCTTCTCTCGGTGCCATATCAGGCTTCCTCGACGTTGTCCATTACTTCTGCAATAGATTAGATAGTCTTACACCGTCCAGAATAACTTTTCCACGCTCCTTGTTATTTGAAGTATATCATAATGTTACAATATAGACTCTTATGTCAAAATAAGATGAATTAAATTGGAAGGAGAATAAACGAGACACACAAACAAGGGTATATTTAATAATTTATTGAAAGTATATAAACCATTAAAGTTTGTAAACTGTAAACATAATAAGAAAATTACCGACGAATTAAAACGCTATAAACAGTGCAATGAAGGAATACAAATTATGAATTGGAGAGATTTTATTACTTTATCTAACGTCATAAGTTACGTTTCAGATCTCAAATATACTTACTAACTTACTTCCTATGGCCATACAACTCTTGAAGAGTTTTAGCCTCCTTGATGATTTTTTGCCTAGCTCCTCAATCCTGCGCATTTTGCTCCCAGCAGTCCGATTCGCCCAACCTATCCAGGTCAGCAAGAACATTATCCATTAGGTGCTGTCTAGGCCTTCCTAGTCTTACTCCAGTCGGTCTAAACGCGTACAGGGTCTTGATTGCTCTGGTCTCTTCGGCTCGGCATACGTGCCCAATCCATGCTGGCGACCGGCTCTCACGGTGTTCGTTATAAGGGGCTGCTGGGTCATCGTACGGATCTCTTGGTTGGTCCTATGCCTCCTAGTTTTCGCTGCAACACCGGGTCTGGGTCCCAGGATAATTCTAAGTATTCTATTCTCAAACCAGTTGATTCTTTGTTTTTATTTAAGAGTCATTGTCCATGTCTCAGAACCTATGTCACCACTGGCTTGATAATGGTGTTATAAATCTGGTAGATCTCAAATATATGTGACCTAATTTATAACTGCTTCACATACAAACTCTGTTAATGAGAATATAATACGAAGTTCAAGAAGAATGAGGAAAACACGGCACATGGAATATAACTTTGATTTGGCCAAGTCAGTTATAAAACAATGTTGTGAAATTGTAAATTAAATTAGATAATGAAACTATCAAAATAGTAACCAAAAGCATTTTTTTTTAAATAATTACGATTATTACACCTTTAACAGTTTTTATTTTTTATAATTATTTATTAATTGCTGTATTATTTAATTTGTAAGCCCCCTATACTTTCTCCGCAAAGAACCAAGGAGGGTTGCATGCCTTCATACATATTCAATAGATGCACCCTTCATTCAAACCTAGGGCGCGCTTAGATTGTGACGGCGCGGAGGGTCACCCTCCCCGCGCCCGCCGCACTAACGAACCGCGCGCACAGTCTAAGCGCCCAGTGGTAGCCGCGTATACCGGGGTCGGTCCTGTTATTCGCTATAAATTGTCAATAGGCATTGTGACGGACAGGGAAAATTTGGATTTTGAATCAAAATATGTGAATTATTTTTTTATGCGTCGTAATTTTAACGTAAACGTATGTAGGTTCTATTGAAAGGGAAAAAATAATTCTTTCATAGTAGGTAAGCAATCGTTATTACATATTTATTTAAAAAAAAATTGATTACTGTATATAATATTAATACTGTAATACGAGTGAATGAGGTCAGTCATAAGCACAAAACTTCCAATTATCTAAATACTACATTTGGAAAGGTTTTAAAATTGTTTTTTTTTTACGCAAAAATTATTGAATTTAAGTTGAATAAATAACAATTTAGTCACAATATGCGACCACAAAATTAATGATCTTTATTTATGAATAAATATATTGCCTACGTTGAAAAAATATTTTGATTGAAATATTTAATCAATTTTCATATTTGTAGTTGCCCTTTTAAAAATACGGATAGTGTCGAAAATACATTGTTTAAATAGTGGTTAACCGGGAGGGTTTGAATACCATATCTTTTTGACAATAAATTCGATTTTGTCTGTTCCAGGAAAAAATAATCTCTTACTATTTTATTATATAAAAATTCATGTCATTTTTAAATGTATTTGGGAGCATCAATTTGCAATGCATACCCAGCAATTTAACAAAGTTTTTTTTAAATCATAGGTTATTTTTTATTTAAATAATAATATGGATGTTTTATAATAAATCGATCGAATATCAAACACAATTGCAATTCATATTCTCTTATATTTTGTGTAGCGGTGGTTCTTCATAGGACAATACATGCTGACGACTCCAAAAGGAATACGGAATACGAAACATAAAATCATTATTGCATGACAGCTTACGTTTTCGAAGAACAGTTTACTATTGAGGTACAAGCTAAATGGGGTTAGAACGCGAGCTTTATTGGGATGACAAAATGATGAACGATTTAAAATACCTCATAAAGTTTTTATTACCTTTAGTGCCATCAAAATGTTTATTTTGCTAGATACAAATAATATTTCGTCAGGGATATAAATAAAAAAACAAATCGTGTAGTTTTAGTGGAAAGCTTGGATGGGGTAGAAAAAAATATGTTGAGTATATAAATCATTTTTATATGACAAATTAATGTTTTAACGTATACCAATGTGCAGTGAATTTGACGGTTAAGAGTTTGCTGTTAGGAAAATCCCACAAGCAATTTTGATCATGAATGTTTTGACATTTTAACTCGGGTATAAATGTTATATTTAAATACACTATAAACTTAAATATATGAAGTGAGTTAATTCAATTGAACATCGCCAGGCATCTCTTTTTTGCGCCTTCCCGCTGTCGGTTTGCAGTGATTTCAAGTCATTTTTGACGGTTGACTGCTAAGGTGTGGAGGTCAAGAGAGTTAATTTAAATTCCTTAAATAAACATTTGTATCAACCATCTTTAGATGGTGTATATCTGAATATAATATACCACTGTTAATGAGAAATTTATGAGATAGATAAACATCGAAAACAACGAATTGAAATTAAGATTAAACATAAATATATTTATCATGCCGAGAAGCTACGAGTGACCCAAAGAGCCACGGAAAAAGCCATGTTAGGAATAAACCTAAGAGACAGAGTCAGAAACGATACGGTGAGAGAAAAAACAAAGGTCACTGACATCATCCACTGGGTGGCGACTCCAAAATGGCAATGGGCAGGTCACGTAGCCAGAAGCTCAGATGAAAAATGGACGAGAAGAATGCTGACTTGGAGACCGTGGACGGCGAAGAGAAGTGCCGGGCGACACGTTGGAATAACCCGGATGCAGTCTGCACAAGACAGAGTGTCATGGAGGCGAACGGTGGAGGCCTTTGTCTAGGAGTGGACGGGAATAGGCCGAGGGAGAAGAGAAGAAGAAGATATTTATCATAACAAATTAAATATAGCTTTATTTTTTTCCTGCCTCATGTTGAAGGATTCACATAACTAGGTGTGGAGATGGCACGCGTAAGTAAATAAAAAATTCTGTACATACGTGCGCGTCATCTCGGGTCATTATCCATTAGCATTTCTTCGTTCGACCCTTTTTTACAATGTATCAAGGCAAGGCTCACTCTTTTAAATACTAATTGTGATTAGGTACAATTTAAAACGTTCAAAATAAGAGAGTGGAGAAATTAATACGAATGAAAACGTCCGTTTTCTAGAAGTTTTTTATGTTTCATGTGAATGACATGTTTTACCTGTCTAAGGCATTATACAATGACATTTAATAATGCTTTAGACAGGCGAAACATTTTAATAAAACAGATGTATTAAACATTGCTAATTTTAATGTTCTCGCTTCTTCGCAAGTTTTAATCCAAGGAATTGGTTTCTAGTAAAGTTTAACACTATTGCTATTTAATGTGGTAATTTTCACGTTGCACACCAGACGAATGACAGCGTGACACCCACACTACCATCGACGGGTATCGAACCCGGACCTTCGGTGTGGCAGTCACAGCTCTTGCCACTCTGCCAGGAGATGTATCCATGTACAAAACACAAAATTTAATTAAAGTGTAATTATCATAATATATGTTATTACATTTTATTGGCACAATAAGATTTATAACGACATCGATCATCGTTTTATGAAATAAAAAATAAAAGTAAAATATATGAATGGAATGCGGTGCGATTGATGGTGTTATGAACAAAATAATGAAAGGAACAATAAGATGGCTTGGACATATGTAAAGAATGAATGAAGAAAGAATGGTAAAAAAAGTATATGTTAACGATGGAAAATGGAACCAGGAATAGAGGAAGACCGAGGTGGCACGATCAAATAAATCAAATATTGAATGTCGGCTACGTGAAAAGTCAGCGAAATCGACGCGCGCGCATGAAACGATGTATGAATGTTGAGGAAGCGAGAGAAATATGTCAGGAAAGAAAATTGTGGCAGTCCATTCTTTCTGCCTACCCCTTCGGGGAGACAGCGTGATGGTAATTTAGTTAGTTAGTTAGTTAGTTAGTAAAATGGTAGAATAATAATTTATTAAGAATTAAACCATTGTTACATAGTGCTTAAAAATGGTTGAAAACGGTTTAATAAAGATTTGTTTTTATGGGAAAAAGGGAATAAAATCTAGTAACAAAATTTCGATAGTTTTCAAAATGCTTCGAACGAAACTAGATAAGTTGGTTTATATCATAGAAAAATCCACGAAAACCCAGGGATACGAAAGTGTATTTTTTTGTTGTTGTATAAATCCACGAACACATTCCTCAGTTTTGCTAGTGGATATTGAAATAAAAAAAGTGTATTTGCAATAAAACATTCGGTTTTGTATGGAAAGTTTAGCAGACGACAGGTAGGCACGAAGACAGCTCTGGATTTATGGCCACCGTTTTGTCTAAGAATTTGGCTTTACGGTATAAGAAGACAAGGGAACCCGAGAATATTTTATTTTTCCAACTATGTCCCGTTAGGAATTTAAATAGACCGTTCTCCGAGATCAAAAACCAAATACAATACATATTTAATCAATTCCGAACACAAACATATGCTGTATTTATAAAGAGATTCAATATTATTTACGTTATTTTAAAAATAAATCGATTAATGATTTCATCAAAATAAACTACGAATAAATATTTTACTCAGCAGCATTAAATATTATTTATTAGATTAGTAAATGCAATGCGAAAGAAAGTGTTATGAACATAAAAATGAAAGGTTCTTAAATTAAGTCCTTTAAGGACATGCAAATAATAAATGAAGTAAGAAGGATAAATAAAGTATATGTTTACTATGTAAACGGAACAAGAAATATAGGAAGACCGATGAAACCGTGGCATATAAAAATCAAATATTAAATGTCGGCTACGTGTGCAGTCGGATAAATCAACGTGCGTGCTTAACACGATGTATAGATGTGAAGGAATAATGGAATTATGTGAGGAAATAACATTGTGGCTGTCCATTTTTTCACCCTATACCTTTGGTGAGACGGCGTGATGGTTAGTTTGTTCGTTAGTTTTAAGCCAAATGTGAAATTTAGTTGTTTTATTAAGTATTTGGACACGATTAAATTAACGAATTTTTCTATTACGTAAATAAACAAGATGAATCGACAGCTGGGAGTCGACCTCGCAGGAGGCCAAAAACTCTTAAGTAACAGATTACAAGACCTACAAAAAGAAGAATATGAGAAGAAGAAGATATGCAAAATTCAAGCAATACATTGTACAAGATACTTAGGAAATTGAAAAACTTTGTTTAATCCACTATTTAATACAAAATATTAAAATCACGACATGTTTCGGAGGATACCACCATCTTCAGGTGTAAAAATATAATAAAAACTATACAAAGAAAGACTGATAAAAAACGCATTTAAAATTCGATACAATAATGCAAATTTAAAAATTAACCTGTGATATTTGTTATAAGTAGGTACTAACAATTATTTTTTAACAGTAAGAACTAATAAATAATATTAAATAATATTAATACATGATGATAATATAAAAAAAATGTAATTTAGATAAAACATACATTTATATAGAAATCAATAAATGATTAATTTGCATTTGATTGGGAATGGGAGCTTAGGGGATTAAATGTAGACAAAGTATTGTATAAGAAATGAAATATACATCATTCTCATATCTGCGCACACTTTATAAAGTAAATATATCTTTCTTGTACTATTTGCTACTAAAACTAAAAAAATTGCTAAAGTAATTTGTACCCTTAGATATAATATAATTTACGTCATGATTTAAACGCAATCTCTTAACATTTGCCTCTTCGTTCCAATGTTTTACATGGCAAAACATATAAACGTCAGAATATAAAGGGCCGCCAGCTCCTTTCGAAGCCTAAATGAATTGCTTCCGAAAAACGAAATCACGAAAGGCCGGCCAAAGAATGCCGAAAATCTCTGATATATAATAATATTTTCACAATATACGTAAAGTATTCAAATGAACGTACGGGGAAAACTTTATTAAACCGGGGAGCAATTTACCCGCCAACCTTTTGTACTCGCCTGCGCGGGGTATTTCATTGTAAAACCAGATGATTGTTGGCTGAAAAGTGGATGACTGGGACGGGGTAGCGGGTCTTCTGTGCGGCCGCATGTATATGAAAACTAGACACTGTCTGAACACTTTATTCTCCCGAAATCATACTGATTCCAAGATTAAAAAAAAACAAAAATAATATTAAAAATTACGAACAGGTACCTACCAAAATATATAAAATTTAAATATTATAATTTGTTTTAATGCCAATTAATTTTTAATATATGGTAATTATAATATCTTTTATATTCTAAACTGTTACTGAATAAACTCTGTTTTTTGTATCACAATTGTATTTTATTTTACGCGACAGCTGTTTCATCAACCTATGTTGACATCATCGGGTGTTACATCTAAACTGATTTCAGGTCTAAATTGAAAACCCATCTTTTTCATATTTCATACCCAATTTAAATATTTATACTTTGTTCTACTCTACTTTTGAACCGATCGTGAAAATTTTGTTTTTTAGATTTAAAACACGTCTTAATGCGCCCTTGAGTGTCTTAATGGGTTAGATATATTAACGAACGTGTAGTAGTACAATTGTAATAAATAATTTAAAATTTCGATGCAAGAAAGGAATGCATGGCAGAAAAAAGCATTCTGATCAAAATAACAATAAGTTCCAGGAAAAAACTTAAAACAGTTTAAACAACTCACTATGGGAGCAATGTCCCGTGAGATTTTTAATGTAATAATAACATTTTGAGATACAGTTTTTACTTGATTACGAATCCGTACTTGAGAGCCATAATGTCTTAAGTGAATTATGTTTTATCGACACAGTATCCCGTATATACTAAAGTATATCTAGGACACAGTATAGTAAGAAGTAAGCATTGAATCAAAAATCTGACATGATGGTCACATAACTTGTTTCGGTCAAAAATTCACTTAAGACATATTAAGCTATTATAGCTCGCAGGTACATATGTATTTGATTTATTACTACATACTCTTACTAATCAATGGCATTTTTTTAAAAATTAATCGTTCATGAATGATTAAACTTTTTTTCCCATAAGTTAGGTTTATCATACACTTTACTTGAGATAATTGTATTATACATATTATGTGCAAAATACGTGTCTCGTTCCAGCGGATGCATTGTAGCCATAATACCACAATTTTTGTAAACATTTAAAGAGTACATGTATCTTTAAATTATTACAACCATTAAGAAGATACTGCTGCATGAAAGGTAAAGGTAAGCCAATTAAGATCTTCATTAGTGTTCAAGGTCACCGTTCCGAGAACACGCTTCGGGGGCGCTATCTGTCCCTTTTCGTGACGCCCCCGCCCCTGCCCCCGGGCCCTAATTAAGGGGGCCCTGGCGAGAGAGGACATAATTATTTAGCCGCCGTGTGAGATACGAGTTAATTGATACGGGGCCACACTAAATCACAACCCCCGACCTGAGAATACCCGCCATGGGCGTTCCGTGAGATTTTTATTGAAAACTCTCCACTGGACTGACTTCACTATTTGGTAGTTAACTTACTTACTAACTAACTCTATGTAGACAAAGAAGATGGACTGCCAAACCGCCAAAGACTGTCACCTTCTTCATAAGTAGTAATAACTCATTATGAAGAAGGCACCAGGTATTTTATGGATTTCAACTCATGTCCTCTGGATCACGAGCCAAGTCTTCTGGGCCTTAGTCCACCAACTGGGTATTAAAGTAAATTATTACTTCTTATTTTCTATCATATTTTGTCAAAGATGAGGACGCTGAGGATGATAGCAGGAAAGACTATTCGCGATAGAGTCAGGAATACGGCCATCCGCGAGATCTGCAAGGTGGAGGATGTCGTGAGATGGGGCAGACAACGCAGAAGATACTGGAATGCGCACGTGCAGAGGATGGATCCCACCAGAATCCCACACGCTGTGGCGCATCAGATTCCTGCCGGCTGCCGTCCCCCCGGAAGACCGCCGAAGAGATGGAGAGATAGTTGGGAGTCAACCTCCCAAGAGAGGCCAGCCTGATTTCAGGAACAGCCCAAAGGTCTATAAAGAGAAGAAAAAGAAGAAGAATATATTTTGTGGTATTAAAAAAGGCTTAATATACTCATTTAACTCTGACATCATTCAGTCACTATGATCCTTAATAGTTAAGGATACATTGTTGTTGTAGAAACATGCATATACTTATTAGAATTTGTTTAAAACATTGTAAGAATGTATTGTTTATTGAAACATGTTGCTTATTTAATACCACGGACTACATCAATTATAACATCAAAAGCGATTGTTTAGTTAATTTTATTTGTAATATTTAATAAATATAAATATTTGTTTTTAACCAATTACTCTATTCAATTTGTTTTTAGCTATTATATTGATTCTCATGACATGTGATTTGCAGTTAATCCATCGCCATATTATTGTTATGTGAATTCTACACCAGACCAAGGCAGTGTGATAATTGTGTGGAAATCGAACCCTGGACCTTCTGCATGGTAGTCAGAGCTCTTGCCACTATGCCACGAAGTTCGTCAATTCTTTTGACCTTGCGAGGGCATTCAAACTAAACCTAATCTCCAAACAGTGTGTCCTAATATCGATGATTTTAGAAAATTTAAGGAGGGGGAGGTGTGAAATTATACATATATAAAGCCGTAAGTTTTCTAATGTTGTCTATGTAAGGATACACTGTTTGACGGTTAGGTTTAGTTTGAATACCCTCGCAAGGCAAAACAAATTTGTAGCTTATACGTATAAATCAATGTTAAAACAATTAAACAACCGCATTTGATATTGTAATTTACAATGAAGTTTTAAAAAACAAAAACGTCAACCATCAAAACCATGGACTACCACTGATTGCCAGCCGTGGTAGATACTTACTGCTTTCTGGATTCTGAGCTTTAGGCACTTCCGTCCTCACTCGCGCTATAATTCATGATCAATTTAAAATAAGTACTTCGTTTTTCAAGATTAAAAAAATGAACCAATACTGCTATTTTGGAACAATTATAATGAAAAAGTTCTAAACGACGGACTTAAAATTCATTTACAGTTTTTTTTTAATACGAGTTAAATCTTTGTATATTTTTTCTGTCGGAATTATATTTTCATTTAATGATAAGTTTATTTTTCCATGGGCGAATCAACTTTTCAAGAATAGAATACGATAGAATACTTAGAATGATCCTGGGATCTAGACCCGGTGTTGCAGCGGGAACTTAGAGGCAAAGGACCAACCAAGAGATCCTTACGATGACCCAGCAGCCCCTTATAACGAGCATTATGAGAGCCGGTCGCCTAGCATGGATTGGGCACGTATGGCGAGCCGAAGAGACCAGAGCAATGAAGATCCTGTACGCGTCTAGACCGACTGGAGTAAGATCTCTAGGAAGGCCTAGACAGTGCCTAATAGACAATGTTATGGCTGATCTGGTTAGGTTGGGCGAATCGGACTGCTGGGAGCAAAAGACGCAGGATCGAGGAGCTTGGCGAAAAATCATCAAGGAGGTTAAAACTTTTCAAGAGTTGTATGGCCATAGGAAGTAAGTAAGAATCAACTTCTCACGTTCTAGTTTCTTATATGTATTGTAGACGAGATGTTGGCAGGAGGCGAATATCATGGGACAAACTCCAAAACATGAAGGACTGGACTGGCTTAAAAAGTGTTGATGAGCTGTTTTGAGTTGCAAGGAATCGATACGCCTTCTCTCAAGTGATAGTCAACGTCGGAAGTACCTGAAATGATACAGAAAAATGGAAATATGAATAAGGTTGTATAATTTATTGATGTGAAATTTTATACAAGTTAAAATATAAGATTATGAAAGAATGGTTAAGAAAGTATGCATTAACAAAGAGAACGGAACAGGAGATATAGAAAGATTGAGGAAAACGTAGCGTGATCGAATCAATCAAATATTGAAGTTAGCAACGAGAAGAGTTGGAAATAAACGACGTGCATTCGTGAGACGTTGTTTAAATGTATACTAAAAGGTATGTATACACTTCGGGAAGACGGCGTGATGGTTTGTTAGTTATTTTGTTTTCAAATGCACGAAAATATTTAAACTCATAGATATAAAATATTAAAACACTTTATATTTAACCACGGAATGGTTATTATAATTGATGCCAACTAGTTTCACTTGGACCCAAGCTTCATCAGGGCAGAATAATAACAAATTAATTATTAAAATATACTGCCCTGATGAAGTTTGGATCCAACTGACACTAGTTGGCACCAATTATAATAATCATACCGTGTTTAAATACAAAGTGTTTTTATTATTTTATATCTACGAGTATAAGTAAAATGTATAACTAAAAAGTGAGTGCCTTATAAAAAATATCAAAATATTTAAATTCATTTATCTAAGTTCTTAGACAAGTGCATTAAAGAAATCTGCGAAAAACTATATATGTAAACCAGGTAAATGTGGTACTTAGATTTTTGAACAGCCGACCCTTATAAATGACTTGAAAATTCTTGTTTATATTAGTGTTAAAATTATTTCATTTATATCATTCGTCATATTTCAATATGTAAAACGTCGAAAATAAATTTATTTTATTTTATTTTCTCATTGACCCTCTCTTGGCAATAATTTAAAATAGTAATCAGTAAATATAAGGAGCTAACTCAGTTCATATCGTTAACTGTCTTCTCATTTACGAAAAGCTCTTAACGACTCTATTCAGAACCGGCTTCACAATCGACTACATTTTGTATTATTTGGGTTAGTCTCGGGTCTTCTCTCCCGACCACTAATTCAGGTAACTTTCTCATAATCGCGGGTGCGACGTAGTGCATTTAACACAAACTATCAAACCGAATACTTTAACAGAAAAATCAAAAATAAATATTTATTTATTCATTTTGAGATTCTGGTAAGTACACTCTAATACACGATCCATTATTTTTGATATGGTGGGTATTTTTATCGTTGTCCTAAATGTTGTAACATATTTCCACTGCGTACCTCGGTGGCAATCTGCATGACATTATCTTACCATGCTGTTATATAATACAGTTTAATAATATTAAAATAAAAACTGAGTATTCAAGAATGAATAAAGAGTGGTTGAGAAACTAACTAAGTAACTAATCATCACCCCGTCTCGCTGAAAGGGTAGGCAGAAAGAATGGACTGTCACACTTTAACCGATGTGGCACTCCATCCTTCTCTTTTCGCTCCGCGGAATACGCGGTGTGATAAGCGCGCTCATTGCCACAAATAGGGATCTCCCACGCACACCTTGATCTTCTAACATCCACAAAATAAATCTAAAACAAATCATATAAAATAAAATAACAAAATAAAAATATTTTAAAACATAATGTTCATTTTAGATGGTGCACTTGTTGACATGGACGATCCGGACTTTTGTGTTTATTTCATTTATATTACACGCATCCACCGTTTTTTTTAATTTGCTGTAATAAGCCACTTAACACAATCTAACATCAGCAAGAACTTTAAAATAAAATTGAAGAAAATTTTCAAATTGTGACAATGGACCAAATGAAAAATTTATTTTTATACCTGTCAAAATTCTTTATATTATATAAACGAAAAAACTTATGTAATTTTAACATCAAAACCATACAAACATATTTTACCTGTCACAATTAACTAGTTAAAAGTGCGGCAACAATCAAATTGGCCAAAACACTTCACTTATACACGAAATATCTCCGAATTTACGGGAGCACCACATGAACCAAACGAAATTCTCAAAATATTTAATTATATTAAAATCATTGTGAAGCAGCTTTTCTTTGGTTTGTACTGAAATAGCATATCTTCTCTTATAATGGCAAAGTTAATACTTCGCCAACGACATATAAATTCTTAAAATATTATCAAATTTCAAGCACGCAATTTTATGTATTGTGATTTGAAATGAACTGATTTTGATATTTCAGTTTAATTGAGTTTTTATGTGGTGTATTTAATAACAATTATATTTTACATTATTGAATAGCATTTCAGAAAAGTATTGAAACAAACAACTGAATGGTTGAAGCAGAATAGGCACTAAATACATAAGATAACAATAACAATTCAAAACAAAGTATGCAATTGCATATTTGATTTGATTTTGTATTTGGTGCCTATTTTAATTAAAAAATTGAACTTTTACGCAAATAACGATATGCAATTTAACAACTTATGTCTTCATATTAAATGTATCCTAAAAGTTTATGAAGTCTCTGATGGATATTGAACGTAATGTCATATGTTTGATGTTTTTGAGTTTGTTTGCTAACAGAGCCGGTACATATTATAGTATGTTGTATTCATTATACCCAGTAAAGCACAATGTAGGTAAAGTAATTTCAAATAAATATATTCTAAAATCTGGGTTTTAGAAGAGCTTTGAAATGATGTCTATTTTTGTACTTGTTTCTACTACGCCTATATTTTGTATTCTACGAGTAAATTAAAATTAAACATCTCTGAGATTTATACAAATTACCTACAGTATATTTATTTTTTACAATATTAATAAACAAACATTTTATATAAATTATATGTAAAGGTAAGTGTATGGTCTGTTTTATTATATGAATGTGAAACGTGGACCTTAAAAGTCATCTCAATGAACATACTGGAAGTATTTGAAATTTGGCTCTATCGCCGAATGCTCAGAATTCTCTGGACAGACACGGTAACCAATCCAAAGTCTTGAGGTGAGCTAGAGTTGACAGGGAGCTGTTATCAACTATCAAGGTTCGGAAAATTTCACATCTGGGTCATGTTCTGCGTGGGGGAAAATTGATGGATGCCGAGGGCTTGGTAAGAGACAGATGTTCTGGCTGCGAAACGTGAGGGAATGGACCACTATCTGAAGTATGGAGGAGAGACAGGTTCGCCGAGGTGATCGTCAACGTTGGGGGGACTCGATAGGGCACTTGACGAATAAGAAGAAAGGTAAGTAGGATAAATACCGTAGAAATGATATCACTGAGAAGAATGTGCGGGAAAACGATATATTATAGAATATAGAAAGACAAAATAAGGAAGAAATGTATGTCAGATGATTGCATAATAAATAAAATTAAAAAAGGATCCCTCAGATGGTTTGGACACATGGAACGAATGGACGAGAGAATAATAGTTAAAACGTTATATATAAGCAGTGTGAGTGAAAAGAGAAGTCGCAGAAGACCAAGGAAGCATGGTATAACCAAATAAATAAAATACTGAAAGGTGGCCGCATTCGATGTCGAAGAAATCGACGAACGTGCATGTTACAATGTTTAAATGTGAAGGAATCTAGAGAGGTATATCAGGACAAAACGGTGCGGTGGTCCATCTACTCTGCCTACCCCGCCGTCCCTCCGGGGAAATGGCGTGATGGTAGTTAGTTAGTGGTTAGTTGGTGAATATCAAAAATGATTAATTTAAAATAAAATGTTATGCATCTTGCACAAAAATATGGTTATTTATTTAAAACAAAGAAAGGTCAATTATGCAATTTTTAATTCACTAAGACAATTGAAATTAATTTTATTCAATAAAATAAAGTGTAAACGAAACCAATAAAAATTATAATATTTCCACATGGAATATAAATGATGAAGTATGGATTCACGTTATCTCATACAAATATTGAATATTGTTTTTTTTTTGCTCTGGGGTTAAATTATCAATTGTATAAATGTATTAAATATTTCTATAGTTCGAAACGTATTATATTTTTATTTAAATCAAATACTATTTTTCTCGTTAAAGATTTGTGAATTTCGGATGATTGATTCTATTAGTTTGAATATGTGATTGCAGTATTTGTGTGTGCGTGTCCCTCTCTACCGATCTACCTAGTCTCCCGTCACGGGACGCCGGTGCTGGCGGTCTCCGGATGTGGGAGTGCTGGGATCAGGTCCCGCGATGGTATCTCTCCGTGTTAGGACGTTAGTGTAGCAGGACCAGCCTCACCTTCGGAGAGATACTCCATTGTGTACGGATCAAGAGGGGAACACCGAACAGCGGACATAGTCACTTATCCGATTATACATACATTTTTTGCTTTAAAGAATATATATTATATACAGGTATACATCAAAATAGTGATTTTTTGTTGCTCTTTTTGAGACCGTTTAATTCTACTGCATAAGCAGTGATACAGTTTTTACAATATTAAATAATTGAAAAAAAAAGGAAACGGGTGGTGGTCTAGGGGATAGAACGCTTGGCTCCTGATCTAGGGGACATGGGTTTAAGCCTGGACACGACCAGATTCCTTCTTCATAATAATGAGCTATTTTCTGCTCACATTGAAGATTGTATATAAATTCTAATATCATTGATATTAATCCTTGATGTTAGTTTTAAAAACAAATAAATAAATTGTAATTACATATTTTTCTTATAAATAAATTAGGTAACATATTTTATAAACTATTGAATTATGTTGCGGATACACCAATTTTGTTTTAAGCAAAAAGCTACAATGAAAGCCATTGTTTTAACGCAAACTTTGTATATGATGCAAATTTATTTAAACCCTCTCAGTGAGAAATATTTATTCAATGCCGGTCAATTTTAAGTATTTTTTCTCAGAATAAAAAAACATAAACAAATTATCTTATACAAAACAATATTTAAAAAAATGTTAGTAAATGCTGGGGTTAAGTATCTCAAACTTATTTTCATATGGCTGAAATTATCTCGTATTGTTGCACGATAAGCAATAAAAACAGAAAATTTCTACGTTTTTATATAATACTCGCACAATCTAAAGAAAATGTTATTGTATTATTTTTGATACATACTTTGAAATGCTTTAATAATATTTTCGTGTGGGTATGCAGGTGTCCGGTGTTGGGAGATTAACTATAGTGACGATGCGCAGACATTTCGAAATGTCATTCAGACTTGCCACCTGTATGGCAGACTAGAGGCAAGGTGAAAGGGTGGGTGGGAGGAGGGAACGCAAGAAATTAGATTTGAATGGAGATCATATTCCGAAACAAGAAAAAATGAGGTTATAGGCTTTGTGATCAATGCTTTAAAAAAATATTCACAACGAAGTAAACACCAATTAACTAGCAAAACGAATAAATAAAGAACTAATAATGAACTAAATAATTTACTAACTATCCATCAAGCCGTCTCTCTGAATGGGTAGGCAGAAATAATGGACTGCAATACTTTTCTTTTCTGGTATACTTCTCTCGCTTTCTAATATTTTAAAGATTTTTAATATTGCATTTTTTCTTTATTTAAAAAAATTATTGCGATAAATTTTATGTTTAATTTTAAAGTACATTGATTTTTATATTTATCAACTTTCAGTATCATGATTTAGGTAATTAATATCAATGAAACCTCAGATTTCTAGAAGTTTTATTATATTTTATGAGAATGACATGTGTCGCCCTTCTAAGGCATTATCAAATGTGACGAAATTTCAGCTCATTGCTGTTTATATACACTAGTAAATGAGCAGAATATGGTTTTTAATGAAAATTTATGTGATTTTATACATTTTTACCAAATAATTATTTGGGTAGGTCCAGAAATATTGGAAAGTGTTTCATAGAACTGGTTAGAAATTTCATGTCAATGATCATATAGTTAGGGGATACTAAATGATATTGTATAAATAAATAAAAAGTTATTTGAGGTAGGACGAATTAAAGTGTTTCTGAGAAATGCATATTCTTACAAATTGTTTACAAATGATTTTGCATACAAGGTGACTAATGATTCTAAGAAATTCCGTCACATTTGATAATGCAGTAGAAGGGCGAAACATGTCATTCCCATAAAATATAATAAAACTTCTAGAAAACTGATGTTTTCATTCGTATTAATTATCTTAATTATGATACTGAAAGTATAAAGAGAAAAATTCAGTGTACTTTCTTTGCAAATAAAATTTATTAGAATTATTATTTTTTAATTATGAAAAAACTTCTAGAAAACTGACGTTTTCATTCGTATTAATTATTTAATATGGAGTTTTGCATCATTGTTCAGAAAACAATAAATATCATAATTTAGAGTAATAATTTGGTATTTTATATTATGAAGAAAATTGTACGATGAGCTTTTTATTTGCAGTTTTGATTGTAGTTCAATTATTTCATAACAGTTCATAGCGTACGCTAAAAAAATATTGTAACATTTTTGCTACTTTGTAATCAAAAAAGCAATTTAAAACTTTTTATAAAATGAGCGACTTATAAGCCGTGGATCCCGTTTCCAAATGCTAAAGTTTCCGCTCGGTCTGTGATTATCATTTTTTTTACTTTTGGTCTAAGCGCTGTCAGATATACGAGATTGTCGTATACTCGTAAATGAACGTATTTCGCGAATGCATAATTACGTTTTATAATCATGTCATAGGTGTTATTAGAACATAGCGCATATTAATACACCTTACTTAATGGCGTACAAAAACGTAAGCTCGGCCGAGAACAGTTATTAAATTTTATGCGTTCGTCTGAATAATAGCATTATCATGTGTCTGATTGGATGATAAAGCATTGTTGTTGCGTTGTGTATAATCAGATAAACCTCTCAGCACTTTTTACAAGCAATAAAATAATAGTGTTATATTTTATTCATGGGCACTTCGGCATACGTAAGCGAACATTAACGGCCATTCATGAGGACTCTGTGAATGGATCGCTCTCGAGAACCTTGACACTTTATATTTAAGAGTAATTTAATTCATTCCGAAGACGCAGTGTGTTATGTAAATTCACGCAGCATCCCTCTAAGTTATGCAGCATGCTCGTAAAACGTTAATTTTGAGTCTGCAATATTCGTATAGTTTATATATTATCTTAATACTGCTATATGCTATGTTTGTATACATATTTGCAATATTTTGTGTTGAATTTCTTTCTTAAAAAATAAACTTTCACTGTGACAGTAAACTCATTTTTAATTTTATGTATCTTTCAACGTGTTCAAAAAGGAAGAGATTCTAATAATGAAAACAAAAAAAAAAATTGATACAAAATTTCTTTATTATTATGTATTTAGTGTTGTTCCACTTGTGTTTATGTTCGACCGGTTTCGGCAGCTTGCTGCCATCGTCTTATCGCCAGGTCGAACATAAACGAATACATAATAATAAAGAAATTTTGCATATATTTATTTTGTTTTTATTATTTTAAATGAATTTCATCAAGAAATTTCAATTAAAAACATTAATTATTTGAAGAGATTCGAGATAATGGGATTTAAGAAAAGTATATTTATTTATATAATTATTATTTTGTTGTTCTTTTCATCATTATAGCGCGAGTCAGATAATCGCACTGTTCTTACCGGGAATCGAATCCAATACCTTCGGCGTGGCAGTCAATGGATAGGAATGAGCAGAGCTTAGAACCTGTTCTTAGTGGCGCAGGACAGATATGCCTTCGCTGCAGTGATCGCCAAAATTAGGGAGACCTGACACGGCACCGGAAGAAAAAGAAGAAGAATATTTAAAAGTAAAGGAGAAAACATTTAATAAAGAAACGAAAACTGTATTTTTTGTTACCTTTCATAAAAAAATCGTTTGAATTTAGTAAGGTGCAAAAATGTATAGGCATGTTTGTTCGTAACTTCATATCGGCATATAACGGATACATTAATTTGATCTTCAACATTGTCATTTAAAATATTTGTCCAATCTCTCGCATTCGCATTATGTGGCATACGACTTTCAATAGACTTCCTACACAATCGAAAATATGAAATAAAAAAAATGACTGTCAATTGTGTTGCGATTTGTCAGGTATCTGCCACACCCACCGCTGCATTGTCTGCAGGGTTCCGAACACGAAGATTAAAAGTATTGGATTTATTGTCACTTTAAGTTGTTTTCTCGGCTCATATAAGCGAGACAACAATGAGGAAGATACGAGACAACAATATATGATGGAAAGTAGGGTCCGCATATAAAAAATATAATTATATCCTCCTGATCTCTTTTGATTAATACATCAATAAAATATTAAAACAGATAATACTTAAAAAAACTTCATAAATTCACATCGTAGAATTCCATATTGACGATTTTCTAATGAATTAATGACTTAATTTATCTAGAATTTTTTTAAAGGTTTTACACCTTCAATAGATGAATTCAATATGAGGACCAATGGATGACGAGACCGAGAAAAACATGGCATGACTAAATCACAAATCAATCGAATTTTGAATGTCGGCCATGTTAAAAGTCGGAAGACTCTACGTTCGTGTATGACTCGTTGTAAGAATGTGGAGGATAGAGTTGCGTGGCGGTCTATTCTTCCTGCTTACATTTTCGGAGAAACGGCGTGATCGTTTGTTGATGTTGTTGTACCTAATATTTAATGTTTTTAGTTTATTATTATTATTATTACTTTTTTGTTGAATCGCTCTTCACATCTTAACAGCACGAGCCAAATCGATGTAAAGGGTATTAAAGCTATCATAGTGATTCCCGTGTCGTGTGATAGGTAGCTATTCTATCGCCATTTTATTCTCAAGTGAATTCTACACCAGACCAAAGACAGCGTGACAATCACACTGTCCTCGCCGGGATTCGTGGCAGTCAATGCACTTACCACTCGGCCACGAAGGTTGTCAAAAACTGTATCAAAAACTCAGAACAATATTTATTAACAATTATAAATAGATTATGTTTTTTTAAATGAGCAGTATTTGAATAAAATAATAAAAAAATATATGAACTTTATGCTTTCGAGCCGTCAAAATAGTCCAAACCTCAGTCTAGTTTAGCGGTTAAATAAAGAATGGGTCGGTAACCCTCGATATTCCGCCTGAGTGTACAAGTACAGGTATGTATATGAGGAAGGTGAAAAAGTGACGTGACACAATGCTACCTTGTTTCACGCCTATAATTGAACCCCAAATTAAAATAACAATTGAATTTTACATCGTGGTCTGAAATGGAGTCTTAAGAATAATCTGGAGGTGATTGTACCCATTATGAATAAGAGTACATTGTATAAGACGTGCATACATCAAATCATATAAGAAACCAACTCATAGCATTTTAGTAACGATTTTCATATTTTCTATTACACTTATTCTAATATTTGTAATATAATGAATATGATTTTTTTTTCCAATTTTTTTATCGATGCTTTCGATCCTTTCAGATGTATATATTGTCTAAAACAATGGTGTTTTTTTTATAATATAAGGAACTCATTTTCTCGAAGTTTAACATTGTAATATGGGAGTAACCTTGTTAAACCGTATGATAATACCCAAGCAATGCAAAAATGTTACCTCAATTTTATTATTTATATTTTCAGTTAAAAAAACTGTCTTATTTCAACTTATTGAACGCTAAGGCATTAACACTGTGGAATTCCATAGTAATATACTTAGGAAATTGAAAATAACTTTATTTAATCCACTTATTATTTAAAAAATATTGAAAAACACGACATGTTTCGGAGGATACCTCCATCTACAGATGTAAAAAAACACCTGAAGATGGAGGTATCTCTTTCCCCCCATAGGGGACCAGTTTAGTGCGCCCTGAGCGATGCAGGCTGGGTTCCGTCTCAGAGTGTGACCGATTCACTGCCACTTGCGCCTAGCGACTTGTTCTCTAATTGGCTTTTCGCCTGCCATGGTCCAGAGAACGGCATTTGACACTGTTTGGGGCCAATAGATTTTGAATATTGAGCGAAGGCACCTATTTATAAACACCTGGAGTTTACCAATAACGTCTGCGGTAGACTTCCAAGTCTCACATCCGTACAGCAGTACGCTTTTAACGTTACTGCTGAATACTTGGAGCTTGAGCTTTCTCGAAATGATACCGGAGCGCCATACAGGGCGAAGCATAGCGAAAGCTCCCCTTGCCTTGTCAAGTCTGCTGGCTACATCCTCCTCCGTACCTCCTGAGCCTGCTATCATACTACCGAGGTAGCAGAAGCTGGTCGTGGTCACAAGGGGGACACCGTGGAGCAAGATTGGGGTGGAGTCATTTGTGGACACTCGTAGGTCTACTGTCTTGGACATGTTAATCTTGAGACCTACTTTTGCCGCTTCCTCGTGAAGTCTACAAAGTTTCCGCTCCGCATCCACCCGGTTTACCGAAAGCAAACAGAGGTCATCAGCATAATCCAGATCCTCCAACTGGGTATCACGCATCCATGGAATGCCACGAGGACCGTCGAAAGAACGGCGCAACACATCCTCCAGAACCACTATGAAGAGCAGGGGTGATAGTAGACATCCTTGTCGCACTCCCGCACGCAGTTTGATGGCCTCGGAGAGTTGATGGTTGGTTAGTTAGTATTTATTTTATTATTTGTTGGTTCTGTCAATGAAAGCGAAAATGGCCGTTCACAATGGAGTTTTGGTCCCAACCGGAAAGCGAAGCATGGAACTGGCAGAAGAATAATGAGAGCAGAATAAATGCATTAGAGAAGAGGTACCTTTGACATATATGTGGTAGAACGATGTACGACAGAATTTCAAATGCTGATATAAAAAAGGAATGTAGAGCGGAAGAAGGTGTTATGAAAGGATCGCTGCGTTGGTTCGGACATATAGAGCGCATGGATGGAGAAAGAATGGGTAAGTAAGTAAACATTATAACGATGTGAATGGAGTACGGAGTCGAGGTAGACCGAGGAAAACATGGCATGTAAGAAGTCGGTAGAATCGACGTGTGTGTATGACTCGTTGTATGAATGTGGAGGAATATAGAGAGGTATGTCAGGATAGAGTAGGGTGGCGGTCCATTATCTTTGCCTACCTCTGCGGGGAAGCGGCGTGATGGTTTATTGTTGTTGTTGTTGGTACACAAACAAATACAATTAGATTGAAAATATTCATCAATATTAAATATGCTTTGGAATCAATCAATTAATGTTGCGATATTTTATAAACAAATGAAAACACTTACGTATATCGTCTATAGACCATTTTGTTTTTTTATTTTTAACTATACTAGCTGATTTGGTGAAACAGGTCGGTATTAAAAAAAAACTTTTTTTAAGCAGAATATAATAACCCTGCGGAATTTTTTTTAAGACTTTTTATGTCATTTTTTTATTACTTTCATTATGTTCGTTGAACTTCTACCAAAAAAAATGCAATTAACATTTTGATTAATATTTTGATTCTTTGTATTCAAAACGTAAAAAGTGGAAAAATTTAACTTATGATAAATCAAGCAAATTCCGAAATGCAAAGCTCTAGTCCCGGTAGAGTCGTAGAAAAACTCTCGGAACGGTCTCTGTTTGACATGATTCCAGGGGTGTCAGACAGCGCGTATTACAACTGTCAGCACCGGAAAACAAAACGGACCCATTAAAAGTTTGCATGTACAGGGGTACGATGTACGCGGCAGGGCGACGGACCGGAGCCGAATACGGGGGAAAAATTGAACACAAATTTTCGGCTTTCACAAAAATGAATCCCCGATTTGACAAGGAGCCAATTTGCAGCAGTTAACATTTATTGTCGGAAAAAAAGATTTTGCTACGGAATCAGATATTTGGACACATGGAAATATTGAAAGAAGAAAGAATGGTAAAAAAAGTCATAATTAAATACAACGATATTTTTTAACTACTTCCCCTTTTATCACTATTTCGACAGCGACCGGTTTCGCCAGGCTTGCTGGCATCGACAGACTGGTCCAGTCTGGGTCCAGTCTATCGATGCTAGCGAGCCTGGTGAAACCGGTCGCTGTCGTAATAAAGACAAAATTTAATAATTATTTAAAATGAACTTCCATCAAGAGATTTCAGTAAAATCATTTGCTTATCGTAAAAAAGTATATGTTAACGATGTAAATGGAACTAGAAATAGAGGAAGACCAAGGAAAACGTTGCACGATCCACGTTGCACGTCGGCCACGTGGGGAGTCAGAGAATTTGACCTGCGTGCATGACTCGATGTATGAATGTTGAGGAAGCGAGAGAAATATGTCAGAAAAGAAAAGTGTTTCAGTCCTTATTTCTGCCTACCCCTTCGGGGAGACGGCGTGAAGGTTAGTTAGTTAATTTATATAACACTGGAATTCCATAATGGCAAATTTTTATGCATTGAAACACTGTTTTTACCAATTTCGAGTTAATTTTTCTCGACGTGTTTCGAAGGCTTCTTTCGAAGAAACTGCATCATCGCGAGAACGATATAAACTGTTTATATCATTATCTCGATGATGAAGGTGTTAGCCTTCGAAACATGTCGAGACAAATATTAAAAACTCAAAAGTGGAAAAAAACAATGTTTTAATTCAAAAAATGAATCGAAGTTCTATTCGCGCGTTTAGTAGAGGATGAAATTGAGAGCTGGGCGCGCACCCTGTTACAGAAGTGCGACATGATGAAGTTAGTCATCAATGATAAATAACGGCCGGACATTTAACGCGTGCCAACTCACGAATTGCGAAAATATGACTGTCATGAAACGAGACACGAATGAAGTTAGTCGTAAAAATGTAATATAGTACCAACAAACAGACGTGAGTGTAGCCATTAATGATAAAAAAAAATTCGTTTCTCCCACATTGTCTAGTGAAAAATTTATCAGTGCCAAAACTCGTTTTTAAAACTTTAAAACCAGTTTAATTTTGTTTTGTTACGCCAAAGAAGTATAACTTTTTTATTTAATTTTATTTAATTCTAAGTTCGAAAAATCGTTGAGCGTGTGTGTAACGTGTGTGTAGGGGAATCTCAAGGGGTATGTCAGGACAGAGCAGTGTGGCAGTCCATCCATTCTGCTTACCTCTCCTGGGAAACGGTGTGATGGTTGGTAAGTTAGTTTGATTTTATTATTTAATTTTTAAAAAAATCTTTGGTACACATACAATTACCATTTTTTGGTACAATAGTAATTAATAAATAAAAATACATTAATTTTATCAGATAAGATAATTGTGAACACCTTTCAGTGTAAGTATAATAACTGTCAAGTAAAATAAGATATTTGCATAAGATAACGAAATATACACAAATTAAGTAAAATAAGGCATTAGCAGAAGATAAAGAAGAAATACACAAATCAAGTAAAATAAGACAATGGAAAGAGATAAAGAAAAAATACACAAATTAAGTTAAATTATGACAAAAGCACACAATAAAGTATAGATACTCAAAACAGTAATTCGACACGCTAATCAGTAAATTGAACCTACTGGTGTTCATTGCATCTGAGTATAGTCATTGAGGATACCCATTTTTGTTGCAGGAATCAACTAAAAGCATTCGATTAAACGCTGCAACGCGTTACTCTGCTGGCTGAAATGTGTTCATAAATATTAACTTTATTGCGAGAAATGTTGACTAACGCAAAATAAAAAGCTGATTAATTCCATGGCATATTGCAACACGTCCGAAGTTCTCGCCGTATTCCGTTCGTTTGTAACAAATTTGGCGACACTCAAAGTTGTCGTTGGAACTAAATCACTGAATCTGGGCGCTTTGTGGCCAAAAGTACACGGAGCATAGCATTGCGTACGCCAGCCTGGGAAAGTGGGAGCCGCGTAGCCAGCGCGCGGTCACGTATGGGGACGGTGATATACGGTATCCGAGTGCTGGGCGAACGGTCGCTCTCGCCTGTACTTGGCGGCCACGTTTAAAACGAAATTTTCGTGAGAACGGCTGCCGCGATACTCGCAAGTATATAAATACACAAACTGCGAGTAGAATCCGATAAAATAGTTCTTAATTTTTTTTTGTATTAAGCACTCACTTTGGGTCTTGACATAAAAATTAATAAATATTTAATGCTTTTGGTCTGTTCATTGCAGGAAGGAGGAATATCCAATACATTGATAAAGACTGTCCAAGATCTGTATACCAATTGCAAAACAAAAATTAAGGTTGACAATGAACTGTCTAGGGAAATTCCTGTAAGCAATGGTACGTATAAGACAGGGAGATAGTTTGAGCCCGTTTCTGTTCAATCTTATTATGGACGAAATCATAGAAGCGGTAGTTGGCTTGGGATAAGGTTTTAACATGGGCAGTAAAACTGTAAACGTCATTTGCTATGCAGACGATCCCGCATTAATAGCTGAGTCTGAAGACGACTTGCAAAGAATGTTGTACAAATTCCACACAGTATCAAAAAGGCTAAATATGGCTATTTCAGTCATCAAAACAAAAAGTCTCAATATATCTAGGCACCCTACAAGATGTAAACTGACTGTTGATGATATACCTGTGGAGCAAGTAATGAGTTTCAGATATTTGGGAGAAGAGATCTGCAGCCATAATGACCTCTATACCGAAGAACGAGAACAAATCAGTAAAGCCTCTGCCGTGTCAGGGCGTCTGAAGAATCTGGTCTGGAAGAACAAGCATATGCGTATCGAGAGCAAGATCAGAATTTATAAAACATGCGTGCGACTTATCATGACGTACGCTGTAGAGACGCGGGCCAACACTGTGCTAATACTATTAAGGGACTCTCTATTAAAAGAAGAAGAATAAGTAGAAGGTCTGCTCATGTTGTTAGGTTGACCTCTCTTGAGAGGTTGACTCCCAGCTATCCCTCCATCTATTTGGCGATCTTCCGGGGGGACGGTAGTCAACAGGAATTTGATGCACCATAACGTGTGGGATTCTGAAGGGATCCATCCTCTGCACGTTGTGTGCACTCATTCCAGCATCTTCTGTGTCGTCTGCCCCATCTTACAATATCTCCTACCTTGCAGATTTAGTGGATAGGCGCTTAAGAGAGTTAAAAGTTAATCGTTGCTTGATAGCATTAAAACCAGTGTAACTAATTAATTAAAGGAAATTTTTGAAAACAAAGTTATTGAGAACGTTTTGTTACCATTCAAATTTCTGATTTAGCAAGCTATTATCGTAAGGATGGTCTTAATAATTCTATTTCTCTTTTGCTATTGTGTTGGAAGGTTTCGCCAATTTTATGTCATACTACGTGAAGGCGCCTTCCTTGCCCCCAATTTCTTATATAATACTAATGGTTGACTTGATTCGTTTTATTTGGGTCTATTAAATTAATTGTATGTCCTTGAAATAATATGTCTGTCTAAGGTATTATCAAATGGCATTTGATAATACCTTAGACAAGCCAAACGTGTCATTTATATAAAAATAATTAAACTTTAAGAAAACAGGTGTGTTTATTCGTATTAATTATTTAATTTGGAGTTTTACATCATCCAAGAAATAATAAATAAGAGAAAAATTAAAAAAAGCCTTGAAAAATATATTAAATAGGTACCTATATGTGTAGCAACTGTTATTAAAAATATTATGATTAATATTATTCGATGTGCTTTAAATGCGAAATCTATAAATAACTAATGTCTTAGTAGACTTTCTCGAATAAGCGAAAGAACACATACCTGCGGAATATAAAAGCGCAGATTATATGAAGTTAATATATTGTGTACCAGTGTGTTCTTATTGGGTCACTGTCTCCGACGAGATTTTTTCAATTCCGTCCCGGGATATAATTATTTCGGAGGAATTCGCGATACCGGGTGGAGAGAAAAAACAAAGCGATGTTCGGGCACAATGGAGGAACATTCGCCGGGCGGACGGGGTGGGCGCGCATCAGACCTCGCTGGTACACCCGGCACAAACGAATGTCATCTTTATATTTAAAAAAATAAACATTAATATTTATAATGTTTTTAATTAAAATTTCTTTTTAGAAATTCCTTGAAAGTAATGTAAATAAAAACAATATTTATTAATACGTATTTCATTTTATTTCTTTTCTTCTATTATATGTTCGCCATACTTGTTGTAGATGTTTTATTTGTCTTTTTCGTTTTGATATAATTTGTATAAACAACACTTACTTAATTTTTTTTATTAACCTATCGAACACGTTTTGGACAACCGGTCCTTTTTTAGGGATACATTTGATCAATCTCGAAATTTTAGAAATTAAAAATAAACTCAGTTTATTGTAACACCTGATGATGCCAACATCGGTTGACAAAACAGCTTTCGCGACACTCTCAGCGAATAAAAATAAATTGCGATATTATATAAGTGTTTTAAATGTTTAACATATTTACATATTTCATTTAATTAATTTATTAAAAAAAACAAATACTTTACAAACATTTTCCAATGTGTTTATGAAGACTTCATTAAACACATTATATTTAGTTTGGCAGAGTAAGCGATTGTTGTAAGTGTTGCATTTGAAATTCTGTCGATCAACGTTAATTTTCAGAAAAAAAGTTAATACAATGTTTTTTTACGTGTCTGACTGTACCCCGCCCCGTCGCATCCTCGGGATGATTCCGCGAGAGATTGATTCCTGACTGCGGTCCAGACATGGCCGCTCGCTGCCAATCTTTTTGTCCTCAGATCGGGTCACTTTGCGACTGCCCTCATCATGCGTCGGAGTCACGTCTGTGCCCACCGATCCGGCCTACCGGTCTTGCTACAGTCGGTACGCGCGTTAATGCGTTCGCGTTCGGCATCCTCATTTCTTGGGTATTTCATCAAATTCTGTATGCATTATGCTAAGGACGACAGCGCTATTAAGCGTTGGAAATCGCGCGTCCAAGGCGATCACAAAAAAACGCGTAAACTAGCGTTTTGGTACAATAAAAATTATCATTTACTGTGTTTGTATTAATTTTTTTTAACACGTTATAAACTATTTTTTTATAAACTTAAGGCACTAGAATTCCATAATAACGAATATTTTAGTAATTAAAATACAGCATTTTTATTTTTTTTTCAAATTGGAGTTAATGATAGATTATGACATGATTCGAAGGTTTTATACTTTCATTATCGAAAAAAAAACGATATGGTATAAAGTATAAGTGCTATACAATTTGAAGAAATTTCAATAGTTCAATAGTTATTTTGTTATATATCATTGTATTTTATATTATTTGTTTTAGATTTATTTTGTGGATGTTGGACGATCGAAGTGTGCGCGAGAGATGCCTATTGGTGGAGATGAGGTTCCCAACCCATCACACCGCGTCTCCCGCGGGGCAAAAAGCGAAGTGTGAGAGTCCATTATTTCTGCCTACCCTTTCGGCGAGACGGCGTGAGGGTTAGTTAGTTAGTTAACAGTTCAATATGGTGAAAACATTTATATTATATTTAATATAATACAATTATTAACTGCAATCATTGATTTTTTCTAGATGTTTTATTATATTTTACGTGAATAAAATGTTTTTTTAAGAAAAATCTTTTTGCCTTCAATTTGCCTTTAACAGGCAAATCAAATGTTTACATTAGTTTAAATTTCCCTTTAACAGGCAAGTCAAATGTTTAAATTCAAATTTTAATTGTATCTCAATAGAGACGAAGACGCAAACTGGAAACTGAACATGGATGATCAAGGTGTTTACAGGACTTATGACCTGTCATTGGTTGGGTTAAGCGCACGCTTTATGTAATTACAACATTCCCCATTCCACCTTTGTTATTGTGATCATGCATGACAAATTTTTGGAAGATGTATATATACTTCAAAATCCATATTTATCTTCACGTGTCATTCACGTTTACATTCAAAGTTTAAATAAATCGAATTTCGTACGAAGTAGATAAATTTAAGCAGAACAAAAGCGCTTTTAAAGTGCAAATAATTTTCGAACATTTTTTACTTTGCCAGCATTATATATTTGTGTTGAATTTAAGAAATTCAATAAACTTTTAGAAATATTCAATTTAAAAAATACATGTCTTCATTTATTTAAATGATTATTCTACCAAACTTAAAATTGATTGGTCAATTTGGGTAAGATAACTACTGCCGTCACATTAAAATACATATATTTTTTTAGCTATATCACCTAATAAAATGCGTAATAAAAAATCAAATACATGGGTTTTAATTAATTTAATTCATAAGCTTAAAAACTCACTAACCATCATGCCGCCATCCCAAAAGGGTAGGCAGAAAAAATGAACCGCCACACTGTTATTTCCTGTTTATTTAGTTTTCTTCGTATTCATAGATCCTATTTTGAAATCACGTAAATTTTTCCAATTCCTTACATAGCCTACATTTAATATTTGATTGAATTAAAAATTAAGGTTCATAAATTAAAGAATTACATAATATAAGGAATGAGGAAAGAGTGATATAATATAATTTATAACTGTTAAAATATATAACACTGTTATGATATCACTTGAGTGACGCAATAGCTGTTTCGCCAACCGATGTTGGCATCTTCAGCTGATACAAAGAGCTCTTGTTGTCAAGTTGTTTGCAACATCTGAAGATGCCAACATTGTTTGGCGAAAAAGCTATCGCTACACTCAAAAAGGGAATATTAAAAAAATCATAACTGTGTCAAAATTTTAAACAGTTAATAATGTTGAAGAATAATGATGTTTTATTAATTTGATATTACTAATCACCTTTCACCGAATTCCACAATGGATTCCACGCTTAAAGTTTATCTAAAATTAACGTAAAATACCAAAAAAGACTGCTCTTTTCGTTTCTTAATTTTTACATCTAAAGATTGAATGCATTCTGTTTTTTTAATAAACGAGACATGTTAAAAAATATATTTTAACCGATCAATTTCACAGTAGAAGGAAAGTAAAACATAAATTATTGAAACACATGAAGTAGAATACCATTTCACGTTGGTTGGACTGGATTACCTGTCTGCGCAGACTTATGAGGGCTGGCCGCATTTTTAACTTTTGTCTTACCGCACACTGCAGGTCCCCCCACCCCTAGTCCTCCCCTCCCCGGCGAGAATCCCAAGAATGAATTGATTGGACTATTTAACGATAAAGGTTTGATAATTTAATTTCCTGCTTTGAAAATTTGGGGTTTTGTGTTCGCCAGGTGTCGCTTTAGGGAATTTTACGGCGAGGAAGCATGAATGCGGTCATTAGGTAGTTAAACGTAATTGCGTTTATTTAGTATTTAGCCAAGGGTGTCCAATTTATATGAATTCGAAACACATAATGTTTTGTGTGTTATGTACGCACTTCGTAATTTATTCAAATAGTACATGAAATGAATACTAATAATAGGACGTTGATATTGATTCGATAGTTTTGTTAATTTTACTGTTAAAATTGAAAACACTGTTATAATATTTCAATTTTATTATATTTAACGAGAGTATCGCGACAGCTGTTTCGCCAACCGATGTTGGCATCATCAGGTGTTACGCAAGGAGACAAATGTCCTGGCTGCGAAACGTGAGTGAGTGGACCGGCATCCGAAGTGTGGAGGAGCTGTTCCGAGCGGCGCAGGACAGGGACAGGTTCGCCGAGGTGATCGCCAACGTTGGGGGAACCCGACAGGGCACTTGAAGAAGAAGAAGGTGTAACAATAAACTGTAACACCTGATGATGCCAACATCGGTTGACAAAACAGCCGTCGCGACACTCTCGTTGCATAAAAAAAAATTGTGACATTTTAACAATGTTTTTAATTTTAACAGTAATAATGATAAAGTATCATAGTGTTTAGGCCAAAACAATGGGCTATTTGTTGATTTTAGATAAACCTAAGGCGTTAACACTGTGGAATTCCATAATGACGATTTTTTTATGAATTAAAACAACGTTTTTTACATTCTTTGAGTAGACCGTTTATATGTTCTCCCGATGGTGAAGGGAAATGAATGAACCTTTGAAAATGTCGTGAACAATAAACTCAAAAGTGAAAATATAATAAATTCATAAAAAAAACTGTTAATTTAAAAGTTGTTTGGTTGTTTTTGTAACTAACTAAATAACTGACGCGCCGTCTCCCCGAATGGGTAGATAGAAATAATTAATATACATCTTTTGATTCCTCAACAAACATCGTGTCATGCACGTACGTCGATTTCTCCGACTTCTCATGTGTCCGACATTCAATATTTGATTTATTAAATCGTGCCACGTTTTTATAGGTCTTCCTCTATCTCTAGTTCCGTTAACATCGTTAAAATATACGTTTTTTATATTCTATTTTAATTAATTCTTTCCTTGTGTCCAAACCATCTAAATGCACTTTCGTTATTTTGTTCAAAACACTTTCATTATTTTGTTCAAAACTCTTTAATTCTAGGTGTATTCGCATATTTTATTTTCATTCGATACTCTATATCACACACAGATTTATTACACATTCGTCTAGATAGAAATATTGAAATGTAACATTGTACGTTGTCATATACTTTCTTTACCAAGCACAAATCATATAATGGAGTTCTAGTGCCAACCCTTATTTATAGAAGTGAAGCTTTTAGCTGGCAGAAATGCCGTAGAAATTAGATCACTGAAAAGAATGTGAAAGAAAACTATAAATCATAGAATAACGAGAGACGAAATAATGATGGAACATAAGGCAAATGATTGCATTTTAAGTAAAAATAAAAATAAATATCCCTTAGATGGCTTGGACATGTAGAACGAATGGATGAGAGAAGATTGTTTAAAAAGATGTAAACAAGCAGCGTGAATGGGAAATGAAGCCGAGAACGGCCGTTGGGTTTTACAGCAATAAATATAAATTAAAAACAACAACAACAAACAAACACGCAGTTTCTCGGGAGAGGTAGGCAGATAGAATGCACCGCCACACTACTTGATCCTGACACACATCTATCCACATTCATACAGCGAGTCATACACGCACGTTGATTCTCCCGATTCTAATATGGTCGTCCTTCGAAATGTTGAAAATTTTACTCCGTACTCCACATAAATTAATTATCGGAATAAATTTTGAAAAACATTCGGTTTTCACAACATCTTCCTGCGAATTTCGCAAATATGATTCGGATAGTACACGTTCTTCGTCAGTTTAAACAATATTTTTGCACTGAGAAAGGACGTGTATGATCCAAGTATAGTGAAAATACATTGTTTTCCAAAAATTATTCTAATGTGAATCCAGAATGCAGGGTGATGGAGAAAATATTAGAAATGTATTTAGCCATATGGACATATGGAGCGCATGGGTGAAGAAAGAATGGTTAAAAAAGTATACGTTAACAATGTAAATGGAGTAAGGAGTCGAGGTAGACCGAGGAAAACATGGCATGACCAAATTAATCAAATATTAAAAGTTGGTCATGTCAGAAGCCGGAAGAATCGACGTGCGTGTATGACTCGATGTATGAATGTGGAGGAAGCTAGAGAGGTGTGCCAGGATAGAGTAGTGTGGCGGTCCATTCTCTCTGCCTACCCCTGCGGGGAAACGGCGTGATGGTTTTGTTGTTGTTGTTGTATTTAGCCTAATAGCCGAATAAACTTAACTGTTTTTATTCCACTTTTATTTTCCGTGTTTTGATACAAAAGAAGTCCACAATATTAACGCATTAACCTTCAATAAAGAAATTTACTTGTTAAATAAACATAAATATTCGTTTAGATAATGTGAAAATCTAAAACAATGTGTACTTATAGTGTGTGACCTCAAAGTAACAGCTAATAAAGTCTATTGTATATGATTTTAAGGGTGATTGTCAACGAATTGGATGTTTTTGAATGTCATTGTTAGCGTGTATGTCAAATCATTGTTTGGATAACATATATTACGAATCTCTCGGTCTACGAAGCTTAAATATATGCAGCACGTTTTAATGATATATTCATTTTGATTTTGCACGTAAAGATTATATATGCCCGATGTTTAAATAATTCATTATGATTTTATCGTCGCAAAAAGCGGTGGATTGATTGTTTTGAAAATGGAAACATACAGTAGAAACGATTCAATTTTAACTGTCAGTTATTGGTTTAAATTTATTCATTTGTTTAACAAATGCATAGCTGTTTTTAAGAATTGAGAATCATCATAAATGAACACGAATCTAAGTATTCCACAAGCATCCTAAGTTTTCTAATTAACGATTGTGTGATTGGAGGAACGTATCAATCAGAATTTCAGTATGGACATGAGCATCCGATGTGTAGTCACGTTAATGCTGTTACGAATAAGTTTTAACGCAAGATTTTTTTTGTATTCATAGATTCCGTGGCACGCACAATACACAAAAATAAGGAACTATTCATATGTTACGATTGGAAATTTTTCCACGCAAGTTGCCGAGAAATCGAAAGTCGAAGGTTTACGATATATTATAATTTATACTAACCAGTTTCTCCAAAGCGGTACGCAAATCAAATGAAATCAAAACCAATTTTGAAGTTAAAAGCAGGAAAAATGTACGTGAGTGCATGCATGATACATCGAATCAATTTAGAAAAAAGAATGCAAAGGTAGAAAAGTGTGTTAGACCAATAATATTTCAACCCTTTTGGGAAAATGGCGTAATAGTAAATTAGTCACTTAGTAATAGAATAAATATTTAAACTAAGCTAACAAACCATAGGGGTATTCTCTGGGGTAGGCAGGAATGTTGCAGAGCCATTATATTCTTCCCTAATATACTTTTATTAATATTACAACATTAATATATATTTTGTCATACATGCATGACAATGATGGCCGATGGCCGAACGATGTCCGAACGGATAGTGACGTCGAAATAAGGGTTGTTGCGGGTAACAAAGTGAATGGAGCTTTGAGAATAACTATTGGTAACAAGAATTTATCAATGAAAGAGAAAACGGTCATTCGCTATGGATTTCTGGTCCCATCCCTAATGTATGGAAGCGAAGCATGGCACTGGCAGAAGAAGGATGAAACCAGAATAAATGCGGTAGAGATGAGGTCCCTAAGACGTATGTGTGTAAGAATGATATATGACAGAATCTCAAATGCTGATATAAGAAAGGAATGTAGAGCGGAAGAAGGTATTATGAACAAAACTATGAAAGGATCCGTTAAATATAACCAGGATAACGATTCTATATTCTTGAAGTTTCTATACTCATGGTAGTTATAGTTATACATATAACTGTCCTGAAGATATGAATTGTTACGATCTACAAGATTTCTAATATTCATAAGATCCTAAAAAAAATATTGCTACCAACCGTGAACATCTACGCAATTATTTGTAGTTTATGTTATAAGTAAAAAAAGTGAAAACAATATTTGTGGGTAATCGTGAAACTCGTAACAGGCTTATGATAGTATCAGTAGAGAGAAACTGTATGACGTACTCTTGAACTTCAAAATCCCTACGAAGTTAGTAAGACTGGTAAAAGCAACCATGGATAATACAAAATGTAGAGTCAAGATAGGAGGAGAGCTCACAGATGAATTCAAGGTATCACAGGGCCTCAAACAAGGTGATGGTTTAGCCCCAACACTTTTTAACCTGAGTTTGGAATATGCCATAAGGAAAACTTACCACCTTAACACGAATCCCAACACATACTTTCATAGCAGCCAGATCATAGGATATGCAGACGACCTTAACATTGTAGGAAGATCCCTAGCAGCCATACACGAAGTATTTGAGCCTTTAGAGACAGCAGCCAATGAGGTGGGTTTAGAGATAAACGAAGAAAAAACACAAATAATGAAACAAACCAGGAATGCAACCCATAACTCAAGGCGAACCATCAGATTCAAGGATAGATACAACATTAAGATGGTGGAGGACTTCACTTACCTGGGTTCGTCTATAACAAAAGAAAACGAAGATCACAAGGAAATCGAAAGAAGAATCACAATTGGTAACAAAACATTCTTCTCTCTACTACCAGCGCTCAAATCAAGACACATACACTGGAAAACCAAAATCACCCTGTATAAAACAATCATCCGAACAGTAGTGACCTATGGGTGTGTGACGTGGACAATGACAGCGAAATCTGCAGAGCGACTGGATACTTTTGAGAGAAGGGTGCTGCGCTGAATTCTGGGGCCTGTGAATGACGGTGAAGGCTGGAGAGTGCGGCATAATGACGAGCTGTACAATATTTACAAAGCTCCCACTCTCTCCACACAGGTCAGACTGAATAGACTGAGATGGGCCGGTCACGTGCAGAGGATGCCGTCATCGCGAACCCCAAAAAGATTGCTGGAGTGGCACACAGGTGGCAGAAGACCAATTGGACGACCAAGGCTGCGATGGGAGGATGAAGTTGGGAGAGATAGAGCAAGATTATTAGGAGTGTCAGATTGGAGGGTCGAAGCGGAGGACAGGAGGAGTTGGAGGCGAAGAATACTGGAGGCTAAGGCTCGATATGGGCTGTAGAGCCATCGAAGAAGAAGAAGAATCGTGAAACTCGTAAATACAGCAAGCATCTTGAATCATCGCTTTTGGCCTTTATAAGAAAATCCCTCGACAGTGAAGTTACGATATGAATTGCAACGATCTCGGGGCTATACAACACCCAAAGACAAACCCAAGATCCTAAAAAAACATACTGCTACCAACCGTGAAAATCTACGCAATAATTTGTAGTTGATGTTATAAGTAAAAAAAGTGAAAACAATATTGGTGGGTAATCGTTAAACTCGTAAACACAGCAAACATCTTGAATCATCGCTTTTGGCTTTTATAAGAAAATCCCTCGACAGTGAAGTTACGTCGCGACGCTAAACCTCAGCGGAAAACATGCGGCGGACAAAGCGTCTATCGATCCCGCCCTTAGCAACACAAAATATGTAAATTAAGTGTGTTCCACTTCCAGCAAGGTCAGCGTACCGCTGGGGCGGGGGTTGGGGCGGCGGCGGGTGAGAGACCGCTTCATACAAAACTTTTAAATTTTGTAAATCTCCAAAACGGCTGTCCTGCGGCAAAACGTTTTTCTCAAAGTTGATATAATTTCGGATTATTTACATACGAGTACAAACCCTTATTCCAGATTCGCCGTCTTCAGGTCACAGGTAGTGCTTAGTAATGATTCTATTTAGTTTCCTGTAAAATATATCTTGATAAAGGATATATATGTAGGTACTATACACAAAAACTTAGAAATAATACACATAAAAATTTATATCAATGAAAACGTCCGTCTTCTAGGAGTTTTATTACATTTTATATGGAATGACATGTTTCGCCCTTCTAAGGTATTATCAAAGGTCTTAAACATGTCATTCCGTCTAAAATATAATATAATAAAACTCCTAGAAGACTTTATATTATATTAATAATTTTATATAGAGTTTTACACCATTGTTCAAGAAAAAATATTACACATAACTCACTAACTAACTAACCATCACGCCGTCTCCCCGAAGGGTTAGGCAGAAAGAATGGACTGCCACAATTTTCTTTCCTGACATATTTCTCTCGCTTCCTCAACATTCATACATCGTGTCATGCACGCGCGTCGATTTCTCTGACTCCTCACATGGCCGACATTCAATATTTGATTTATTTGATCGTGACACGTTTTCCTCGGTCTTCCTCTATTTCTGGTTCCATTTACATCATTAACATAACATATAATTTTTTTACCAATCTTTCTTTATTCATTCTTTCCATATGTTCAAACCATCTTAATTATCCTTGCATTATTTTGTTCATGACATCATCATTCGCACCGCATTCACTTCTTGTATTTTCATTCAACACTCTATCATACACAGAGTATCCACACATTCGTCTAAGTGATCTCATTTCTACTGCATTTATTCTACTTTCATCCTTCTTTTGCCAGTTCCATGCTTCGCTTCCATGCATAAGGTATATACTATATACAAAAATTTACATTACTCATACTAAATAATATGAATGAAATCGTCTGTCTTCTAGTTTTATTATATTTTATATGGAATGACGTGTTTCGCACTTTGAAGGCATTATCAAAGGTCTGAAACATGTCATTCCACCTAAAATATAATATAATAAAACTCCTAGAAGACAGACGTTTTCATTCATATTAAGTATTTTATATGGAGTTTTACACCATTGTTCAAGAAAAAATATTACACATAAGATTTATTATTTAATTATAAGTACCCAATACGTAATTTTTGGTAAAAATATTCATATTATAATATATGCGGGGGACATATTTCGTGTTACTGGGGCGTGAATTAATGTAAATATCTATTAGATTTGATAATACCCAAGTATGGAAAAATACGTAACTCTAGGTTAGAAGTTCGTAAAATACGGTAGAAATATGAATATAATAAAAATAACATTTTATGTTAAAATAAATTAAACCTACTGACTAACTAACTAACTAACTAACCGTCACGCCATCTCCCCGAAGGGGTAGGCAGAAATAATAAACCGCCACACTTTAACCGAAGCGGCACTCCATCCTGCTCTTTTCGCCCCCGCGGGAATAAACCAATAATTATAACATAATCTATTATATCCCTGGAAAAAATAACTAACTCATTTCGTTTCTCCGAAGTGATTGGTAGAAGTAATAGACCGCCACACTGTTTTTTTCCTGTCATACTTTCGATTCTTCAAACTTCATACATCGTTCTCTGGGGATATCTCTAAATTCATACAATGCGTTTTGCATATTCTTATAACATTTTTATTTTTGAAGTTTTATTGATATGGTATACATATAGCTATATTATCTACGGTTTTTGGAACTCTTATTCTTTCTTTTGTAAGGTTTCTTCTTTTTTCAATATTCTTGTTCATTTCCATTTTACACATTCAAAATAATATTTTGTACAAAAAGTTATTATTGGTTATTTCACAATAAAATCAGTTCTTTGGCAGCTGATTCGTGTTGAAAATTGCTAACCGGTTTTGATAGTCCGATGCAATAATATGATAATGGCCCGATATGATACTGTCTATAATGAAACCAATGATCGAATTTTATTAATTATAAGTTTGTAGAAGAAACGTTGACTTAAGCTTATCAATGATATATTATAGTGTAACTAGTAGTATAACTAATAGTGTTCATGTGATTAGATCGGTGTTTTTATGATTTAAAATTGCAAGGCCAAACTTATTATGACTAAAATTCAGGCAAGTTCGCTGTCGGAAAAATACGCGGTTCATCCTCTGTGTCTACCATTCGGGAGAAAAGGTGTGATGGTTAGTTATTAGTTAAATCTTTTGTGTCTTATAATATTATATAGATAACCAAACCGCAGAGCTAAAAAGAAGAATTGGACTAAGCTGGGCAGCTTTCGGAAACATGAGTTACATCCTTAAAAACCGGAAAATACCGATCAACCTGAAACAAAAAGTCTATGAAGCCTACATTCTGCCAGTTGGTACTTATGGTATTGAAACTATTACATTGTCCAAACAAAGTACCGAGAAACTACGAGTGATCCAAAGAGCCATGGAATGAGCCGTGTTAGGAATAAGCCTAAGAGACAGAGTCAGAAACGATACGGTTAGAGAAAAAACAAAGGTTACTGACATCATCCACCGGGTGGCGACTCTAAAATGCAATGGGCAGGTCACGTAGCCAGAAGCTCAGATGAAAAATGGACAAGAAGACTGCTGACTTGGAGACCGTGGATGGCAAAGATAAGTGCAGGGCGACCGCAACTACGGTGGAAGGATGATCTGAACAGATCCGTCGGAATAACCTGGATGCAGTCCGCACAGGACAGAGTGACATGGAAGCGAATGGAGGAGGCTTTTGTCCAGGAGTGGACGGGAATAGGCTGAGAAAGAAGGACAAGAAGAAGAAGAATATTATATAACATGCATACTTAAAGGTAGATTAATTGCGATCAGATGTATTGAAATGATACGTATATATTGCTTTCAAGTTTTTTCCGACACGATTTAGATATTCCCTTCTTCAACGGTCATCGATTCTTCGACAGAGACGCGGAGCCAACCGCACTTAGGCTAAATTAAAATAAACACGTATTACATTGTAACCAAAAAATAACTTGTAGTCACTAAAACATTACAAAACAAGCTAACTATTTGATGATATTATAATCAATCAATTATCTAGTTAAGTGTTGTTTGAACGCTTTATTTAGCACCGCAATTAAAAGTTTTAGTGAGAATTTATAATCAATTTAGAGATAATTAAATTTCCTCTACTCCCTCCTAGATCCGCACAGAATGTTCTCACTCGTACGTACATAATACATCTCTTAACTCAGTTTAGGAGACTTGAGTGTATGCGTTATCCATCTAGTCTTAATGTGCGCTCGCCGCAAAAGTTAACCCTCGCGTGATCGACGTTATATAAACCTACAAATTTGTCTTTTGTATTAAAAACCGTTATTACGAATAATAAAAAAGATTGTCTTTTGATTCAACCATGACTATGGAGATATGAGTTTTATTGTTTTCTTCGTTCGTTCTTCGTTCGTATCAATTCGTTCATAATGATAATATTTTTTTGTTATTTATTATATTTCCAAATATATATTTAAAATTACTTACGTCGTGCATTTTCTTAGTGCATTTATCTTCGTTTATTTATATATTTTATATTTATTTGTTAAACCCTTTCTTATTCATTTTTTTTTAAATCAACCAGTTTCTTTTCCACTGGAGCTTCGTCATAGTAACAATATAAAAGTTATTTATTGTTTTTTGAACAATGATGTAAAACTCTTTATTTAATAATTAATAGGAAAGAAAACGTCAGTTTTCTAGAAGTTTTATTATATTTTATGATCTACGCACACAGGATGGCGATTCTATTTTATCTATATACATATGATGTTAAGAATCATTAGTCACCTTGAAATATGTAAAATCATTTGTAAACAATTTGTAAAAATATGTTTTCTTAGAAACACTTTATTTCGTCCTACCTCAAATAACTTTTTTGATTTATACAATATCATTCAGTATCCCCTAACTATGTTACCATTGTCATAAAATTTCTTAACGAGTTCCAAGAAACACTTTTCAATATATCTGGACCTACCCAAATAATTATTTGTTAAAAAATATAAATTTTCGTTAATTACCATATTCTACTCCATTTACTAGTGTATATAAACTGCAACGAGTTGAAGATTCGTCACATTTGATAATGCATTAGAAGGGCAAAACGGGTCATTTCCTTAAAATATAATAAAACTTCTAGAAAACTGACGTTTTCATTCGTATTAATTATTTAATATAAAAGTTTGTTACCTTGACGTCAGACTCAAATAAAGTGATTCACACGAAAGTATGTGTTACATATGTCTTATATATTCGTTTTAACGTTTATACGAAGCTATTTAAATTTAATTAGAAAGCAGCAAATTTGACTTTTAAATAATATTTGATGAAAGAAATTCAAAATATTACCTCACATTATATTTCATTTATAGACATTTATAAAACAATAATAATATTGATGATTTATGAAGCGCCGTTTTTGTGAATTAAATCATCTAAAAGACTATCAAATATTTATTCTTCTTCTTCTTCACTTTTGGTAGACTCAGGAGTCTGTTATTTCAGGCGGGTCCTCTTGAGACGCTGAACTCCAGCTTTCTCTTCACCGTTTCGGGGGTCTTCCTGGTCGGCGTTGTCCGTTTGGCGTTCCATGGAGAGATATGTATGGTATTCTATTTGAGCTCATTCTTTCTACATGTTGATGCCAGTATCGCCGTCTTTGACGTCCCCATCTGATCACACCTTCGACCTCGCAGATTTCTCTCATATTTAGTACGAAGGCCGTGTCTGATGCAGTCATCAACATGTATTTTTGTGATAAGTGAGTAGTTACTTTTAAAATGGTTATTAAAGGTGAATATTTTCATAATAGAAAATTGTATTGTAAAATGCATTTTTTTAAATATATTTTGATTTAAAAAAAGTGTATACATAAATACAATGTCTGAATTGTAACTCTAGCACAAATGTATGACGTCATCAATTTACGTGTAATTTTGTAAGCTTTCAGCGAGGGTTAAAGCGTACCTATCGCAGGGCCGTTCTAAGTACGGTGGGACTGCGAGAAACACCTCATCCTCGCTCCGGTCCCCAGGGGTTAGCCGTTTCCCTTCACGCACGCGGAGATAGTGCTAACGGAGGAAATGCGAAGGTAATTTGATAGCAAGACTACTCTCGTTATGGCCGCAAGGATGCAGAGACGAATTTGGAGAGTTTTGCTAGAGTTATAATAGAGGTACAATACTTGGAAAAGTTACAGAGGGAGGGAACGTAAAGATAAATCCTATTTAAATAAAAAAAATATCATACTTCTTCTTCCTGTCAATGGCAAGTCTCGTAAGGAAGGTGTTAGAGGGTTTTATATCTTATATTTCTCTTGCCATTGTGGTGGAAGGTTTGGCCGACTTCACATCCTTTCCAGGTGCGTCCGGTGTTATATTAACACCACACGTGAAAGCAACTTGCCCCCTTACTAAATAAGAGTTATTTAATTTTTTTTTTGTTATTTTCTTCATTAATCAAATAAGCAATAAATTAAAGGCATCGAAATTTTAAACTACATTAATAAGAAACTATTTTTTCCACTTACACAATATAATTTATATTTCATTTGATACACGTAAAGATAAAAATTCACGTAAATAGAAACAAAACATAGTTTTTTGATTTTTAAAACATCTTTTGTTCTGATGTTTATGAATGTGAAATAACAATTATCTATTGAATATACCTATATCATTTTTAATCTCATTGTGATGAATTTGTTCAGCTTCTTAACACATATAAAATAGTATTATTGCTTAACTTGTATGTATAGATACTTATACGGTGAAGTGAAATATAACCGTAAGTATACAATCCCATATTTCTTATGAATAATTAATCCTTCGTTTATAAATTCTGCACGTTTTCCATTAAAGGTTTTACAGTAAAGAATAGAATTAACCGTTTCCTTTAAATACTAATAACAATCATATTAATATATTGCGTACTTAAGCTATCAAAATACATATTTGCGTTTTTAAAACCTGGAAAAGTTGGGTTTTATCTATCAACGGAATCTGGTGTAAACTAGAAAAAAATAAACACAAAAATCCAACAGCGATTGAATATTGTATCCGTTTATCATATTTCTGTGTATAAAAACACCGCATTTTACATTTTCAGCAACAATCGTATGTGTCACGTAACAAAACACGAATAGTTTTTTCTCTCCGTAACTCAAACACGGCGTGTAGTCGTATGAAAAATTACAAAAACAGCCCCAACGCGTGATTGTGGCGGAGAAAAACAGTCGAAATTTTCCATCAAACATCAGCGTAACGGCAGAATTATGTTGTGTGAAAAGAACGGTAACTGCTGGTGACATTTTCCATCACGCTAGACACGCTCACCTCGTGACGTGTTTATTATTTTTCGTTTACTTTCATTATAATAAGTAAAAATATTGTATCATGTATTGTTGAATGCCTTCGCGGGCGGCGATTTAGCTACACACGGGTACTTGTTGCGGGTTGTTTATTGGCAATAAACTGGTATTGTTCTTACATACGTTGCAAGTGTTGTTTATATGATTTATCACGAAAATAAACACTCCAGGTTTTTATTAGTACTTAGAATGTTAACGGTTTTTTAATTTTAATTATGTTTTAGTATCCCGGCTACATAGCAAGCGGTTAAAACGTGATATAGTGGACACTATTTTCTCATAAAATAAAGTTCAAAATTTCGTGTTTAAGTACAACAATAAAAATTATTCCATTCCTTTTCATCCCGTATATAGGTAATGTAAATACGCTAAAATCTTGACATATATAAGATAATCGCCAAAATTATACGAAAAATAATAATAACAATAAAAATTATAACTTAAAATATATCACTAAGTCTGATATTTTTTAATTCACGTTTCCAATTTTTATCTGTTTCATATGTATTTGAGAGATTTAAAAAAAAAATTAAATATAAAGGAACAACTACCATATCAAATTGCGACTGATAAGAAATTACAAGCATTTCAAAATCTCTAAGGATTTTTTTTCTAACAAATGCGAAATTATATTCTATCAAAAAATAAAGTTAAAAGTTACGATTGATTATTTTATCTATTTATAAAACAATTTTTACTTTATTACAAAAAGGAAATGTTTTTTTTCTTTCAAAATATATTTCTTTTGTAAAAATTATTAGTGGAAATTTTTTAAATAAAGAAAATATTTACTGTAAGAAGTAACTCAACCTTACAGTTCTACTCTGTATCACCTTGAAGTATCTCCATAACAGTCCCTTCCTTCGTCCCGATCAACCATTTCATCTTTTCCTTCATTTTCTGCCCCTGAGGATCATAATTAGGTGGCTAAGTATTGGTCCTATCTCCTCGGAGATGCCGGGTAGAGATAGTCCTGGGTGACCCCTTAATGTCAGCTCCTAAGTACTTGACATCCAGTTCAAACTATTTATTACGGAGGCATGGTGCTGAGGGCAGGTGGACTCAGAAAGGGAGGCGAGTATATATCCGCTACAATAATATTACTATAAAGCCAAGTAAATCAATTCGCTATCGGATACACAAACATATATAACAAATAGTTAGTGGGATTATATAATATTATTGTTATACACGAAACTGTTTAATGTTGATCGAAACGCAATATAAAACATTTAATCAAAACTATTTCTAACTATCATTACTAAATTATATTCCATTTATACTTTTTCAGTTTTGACCGGTTTCGGCAGTTAGTTACAATCTTCTAGTGATTTTAATGTTCCAGAATTTTGAGACGAAAAATTTATTATAAAGAAATTGTTTTTTCGTTATAAAACTGATTGTTCTTAACCGCCCAACCTTCAGGTAATTTTCCGAGGCACGTGCAAAAAAGTAGGTTTTAATTAATAAAATTTAATTATAAATTAATAAAAAAAAATTAAATTACGAAACGTCAAAGACTCGACTGCACACTTCACCTGCCCCTTGTAAAACTATCATACTTGTGAAGATTTGTACACAAGTTTTTTTGGCACACTCGCGTATTCTTAACAGTTTGTAATGGTACAGTCAAAGCGAACGTATCACGTACGTTCAAATACAAGGATGGTTAAATACTTCAATAAATCATAATAAGATAATACTTGATAGTTACTTTGATCTTAAAGTCAATTTCTTCTTAATTTCTTATGATAAGTCAATTAATTTTATTTTAATTCAATATTTAATAAAGTGTCAGGTTTTCCAAGCGTTTCTAATGGGAACGCTCTTGTGTAAAAATAATTTCATTTATTAAATAATAAAGTGATATATTAACATCACATATCTATAATGAATGAAATAGTAGAAAAGAGTTTCAATGGAAAATGCTAGATTCAATAATTTTTAATGGTTAATGATGGAGTTATTACATTTACTTTGTTTTTTTAAACAAACTGTTTTGAGTTAGCTACACCAAATGTTTATATACGAGCGTGTTATTCCTGTAATAAGTTTTTTCAGGTAGTTTATTTTACAAACGCAATTTTTTGTTGTTGTTGATGATTTGAATATTCTCAAACTCTTAAATATATGCGTTTATCCCTTCCATTAAAAATAAACTACAGATGAAAATGAAATACACAAATATTAAAAGTAAATAAATATTGACAAAAGAAGGTGAAATTTTATTTTCAAAGCATCTAATTTAAAATGTATTTGAATGAATACAAAATATTATTATGTTTATTATTGAAGCGTCGTTCTGAGTATTCGTATAAGAATTCGCAGAAAAACGTTCGGAGTTCCTAGACCATAGGTCATTCTGAGAAGAGAATTAAAACAAATTTCGTTTATAGCGCAAGTTATTTAAATTTATGGAAATCATTGAAACAGATTTCTAAAGCACGCCAAAGAAAATTTTGGGTTTAAATTAAATTTGTTTGTGTAAAAACATGATATGTATATCATATTAATGATTTTTTAAATTTTGTTATTGATAAAGTTATTTACTTTTATTAAATGATGAGTTCAATGTGAACGTACTATTTTTGTAGTTTGTTATGAACAACAAAGCAAAAAATCGTAGTAAGTTTTGAATGCGGCTTTAAAACGGGTTGTCTGTAACGAAGCCTCATTACAATAATGAACTCGCCATGAATAGACACGTGGCAGACACCTGCAGAAAGCTAAAGAGTTGGTACAAAGAAAGTGTATCTCGGCAACACTCTGCGGTACGCTTACCATAATATAACCTCATAAACACATTGTTGTTTACAAAGTTGTTTAATAAGCGACCTCCCTCCCCCGCGCCCCGCGCCGCGCCCGCCGTAGCGCACCCCCGCCCTCACAGACCGCTGTAAATACACCGCGACTCGATGATGTCTATTTATGCCCCAGTACAGACGCCTATCTACATACATAACTCAAACTCTCTCTCCTACTATAAAACAGAATATCGATTACTTTCCCTGCTCGCCGCTAGGGTATAATGTAATCCTCCGCCCACTTTCTGTCCCCCGTCTCTCTCGCTCCCCGCATTTCCCTCATTCGACCATCCCTTTCCCCTGCGATGCGTGCCTCTTTCCTCCCGCTAGCGGCGTCCCTCTCGGACGCCCCCGCTCAGATTGTAATGGCGGTATGCAAATGACATGGCGCCGTACCAAAGGCGTACTACTACGTTTGTAGGAAAACAACAAACAGCGGAATACGAAAGTGATGTCTGGAGGTGCCTTATTGTTTCTGGAAATGTGAGAGAGACTTCCTCAATAATACCCAATCTCAGGTGACAGAGGTGATCGCGAATATAGGATTTCTGTATATATTTACCTTTCCCGAATTCTGTATGGACGCAAAACAAAATGGAGTCGTCGACCGTCTCATATTAATAAGTAAATGCAAATTTTACGTCACTAAACACGCTGTTTGGTATCCTATTTCAAATTGACGTTTACTGGAAATTCCTTTATTTAGAAGAGTTCTTTAAATCTTGATCTCGGGATTTATTTTTATGAAAATACTATTTTACTCCATTGAATAAAGATCAATTTTGAAATGGATTATTGTAGAATCTGCAACTTTTCGAATTTATTACAATAGATGTAGATGCACAAACCTTCATATAATTTACAAACCCGTCATTTAATTTACTAATGAAGAATCCATTTTATGAAATAAAAGTAGGAGAGGGATTTCAAATAATTCCATAGAGTTGCTCTAGTTGCAATATCGATTCAGTTATTTAAAAATTTTTAAGAAATAATTTTCTTAACATGCAAATATTAACATTTAGGTTAAATTTTAAATCCTTCATAGTTATTCATATTGTGTAAAAATATAAAATAAATCAAAGATTATCGATGAAAGCTATTATTTGTGTTTGAATTCTATTTCTTTTCATATACATTATTGATTTAAAATGCTCAGTAGATATTTGTGGTCTGTGGATATACCATATTTTATTCAAAAATATATCTGTTAATAAATTTTATAGTGTTTTTTTAGTAGTTTTTTTAAGTTTATTCGTCATCGGGCGAACGGTTGAAAAATTCGATCATTTTTTTACTAAGTTGATAATGTTCTTCGGATGGAGAAGCTAAAATATTTGAATCATTTATTGAACAATATATATATTTATTGTCAAAAATGAAAGAATTTTTTTTTAAATAAAATAATTGATACAAACAAAAACGTCTATTTTCCAGAAGTTTTATTATAGTTAATAACGATGACTTGCTTCATTTTTCAGATATTTGATAATGCCTTAAAAAGGCGAAACATGTCATGCCCATAAACTATAATAAAACTAATAGAAAACAGCCTTTTTAATTCGTATTAATTATATAATTCGGATTTTATATTTTTTATTGAACAATGATGAAAAACTCCATGTTAAATAATTAATATGAATAAAAACGTCTGTCTTCAAGCAATATAGGTAAACGCTTTTATTCATATTAATTATATAATTTGAATTCTTACATCATTGGTAAGGAAGCAATAAATATATTCTTATTATTGGATAATTGCATATTTATTTTATAAAATAAAATAATAATGAAATCTGAGTCTTCTTATGTTTATATGAATAAAAAAATATTAATATCAATAAGAACTAAATTATGCTTTTGTTATTTTAATAAAATTTATTAGTGAATTGTGTCTGTTTTGTAGTTGATATTTTCACATACAGACTAATACAATAAATTCTATAAGATTTTTTTCTTCTGGCCAGCGCTCTATATAAAAACAGCTTTTTTCTGTTCACGTGGTGCGCCGATAGGTTTGTGCTCCGTAGGTACCCAGACGTGTTTTTCCCTTTTCTGGCAGGACTGCTGTACCTTCACACAAACTACGGATAGAATTTAATTGATAAAGAATTTTGATTCTCTTCGTCCCTTTTTTTAGTTTTCATTAACGCTCTCCCCCATTTGTTTGTTTAATTTAATAATGAAAAAGTTTTCATTGTGCTAACAAAGGTCGGCCGGTATTGCGTGAACTAGAGATACGGTTTGTATTGAATCCGTAACCAGATTTTATGACGAGTATGAAATATAAGGCGCTGCGTGGATTCTGTTGTTTTTCTAAGTTTTCTAATGTAATTTGGGATATCGTTTAAAACATGTTTTTATTCTTTTATACTAACTAACTAACTAACTAACCATCACACCGTTTCCCCGAAGGGGTTAGCAGAGAGTATGTATAGTCATATTGTTCTATCCTGACATACCTTTGTTAATTTGTTTATTGTCGACCTTCGTAGCAGAGTGGTAAGAGCTCTGACTTCCATACCAAAGGTCCCGGGTTCGATTCCTGGTGATAGCAGAGTGATTGTAACACTGTCTTTGGTCTGTGGCGATAGATTGGCTACCTTTCACATGTCATGAGAATCAATATAATAGCTTATATAAATTGTATACAGTTATTGGGTTTAAACGACCTGTATACAAAAAAGCTCTCGCATCTCTTCTACATTCACACATCGTGACATACACGCCCGTGGATTGTTCCTACTTCGAACATGGCCGTCTTTCAGTAATTGATTATTTTGGTCATGTCATGTTTTCCTTGGCCTTTCTCGACTTCTTTTTTCCATTCATACTATTTGTATATATCTTTATAATCATTCTTCCCTCATCTATTCGTTCCATATGTCCAAACCATCTTAGTGACCCTTTCTTAATTTGATTTATAACGCATTCATCCGCCATACATTCCTTTCTTACTTCATCATTAGATATTTTATCATACATTTGTTTTCTACACATTCTTCTTAGTGACCTCATTTTTACGGCATGAATTCTACTTTCAATCTTCTTCTGCTAACTCCAAGTTTTACTTCGGCACTAGAACTCCATTGTGCACTGCCATCTTTGCTTCAGTCAAATATTTAATTTATACTATCACCTTAAAATTGATCAATGTGCTCATATTTTAAACCAAGAATCGTCTAATGCTTAAATGTACTATTTCTAACGTAGTCAAAATATAAATTATTATTATTATTATTATTATTCTTAGTGTAGGCCTAGTGGCCTGTTTGTTTAAATAATTGATGAAACTAAATATTTAATCAATAATACTAATGAAAACGTGTGTTATAGAAGTTTTAATATATTTTACAGGAATGACAAATCGCCTCGCTAAGACATTATTAAATGCATCATTCATTAACATTTTATAATGCATTAGTGCACACAAAATAAATCTAAAACAAATAATATAAAATACAATGATATAAAATAAAATAACAAAATAAAAATAATTTAACGCAAAATGTTATACAACATTTTGAATTCAAATTCTTGTAGACAAATACTGGATTTTACCCATTGCGGATAAATGTCCCAATCTTAATAGATGACGCTAGTGTAGAGTAAACTAAAAAATGTAAATTATTTGTATTTGTCAGCCGTGGTGGTAGTAAGAAGTGCGAAATGGGGAACGTTGTTAAACATTAAGCGATCGCTCAACCCAACCAATGATAGGTCATAAGTCCTGTAAGCGCCTCGACCACCATATTCTATTCCCAGAAAAACAATTTACACCTTCGTCTCTATTGAGATACAAATAATCCTTACAAAATGTTATTTTTAGATGGTGCACATAGTATTGTCTATTTATTTTATGTTTCACGTATCCCCCGTTTTTTTTTTCACGTTAAAAAAATATTTATATTATAATACCGGTAATTTTAACAACGTGTTGATGTATAAAGTATTGGGAAAAACTATATGTTTTTAGATTTAATGAAGTTCAATGGTGAAACTTTCTAGATAAAATATTAAGTTTCCAAGTTTTTTGTCCCTTATTATGGAGCTTATATCTAGTTACGCACTGAAGACGTGCAGCATTTAGACTAACTCTAGAAGAGATCGTTAAAATTGTTTCACATAAATATTCATCAAAATAAATGCGTAAGTCATTGAACTGGTATCAGAATACACATCTATAGAAAGTATATAATAAGTTTGTTCGTACATACACGTAGAAAAAAATACGAAAAATATTCCATTTTCCTCTTCGCTCGTTTATTCTGTTATCATAGTAATATTAGCTGTTTACGATATCATCGAACGAAGATCTTGATACGGGATGACATGGAGTTTAGTTTGGGTAGATAATTATGTATTCTATACGTACATAATGTATTGTTTGGTATAATGTATTGGTGAAGGAATACCGTGTGCGTATTGTATCGCGCGGGTTGTGTTAGTGATAGGACGTAGTCATGCGGTGTAAGCATGATAATGTGTGTATGTATAATATAATACTACACGTATGTTCTGTGTGTGGTTGTGGTGTGTGTATGTGTATGTGTATTGTTTGACGTGACAAAGGAATGAGGTGTGAGTAACTGTATACATACAAAATTATATGAGTTTATGGTTCAGTTTGGGTTATAATCTAAAATTTAGAAAAGTGGGTGTACCAAAAGATGGGGTATTAAGATTGAACTTACGTAACTTTTAATAAAACGATTAATAAATAAAGATATGTTTAAGTTTTTGAGATTAGCAGCAGTTTTATATCAATGCATTTCGTGGAATCTATGAACATGTTTTAATAATAAAAAATATTATTTTGATTTAAATAATTAGGAACCTAACTCAACTCCAGCAAGAACTTCAAAATTATATCTAAGAAGTTATTCAAATTGGCATAGGAATAAATACACATAAAGGTTCGAAAAATTACGAAAATTTGACATTTGATATATTATTGTAACACCTGATGATGTCAACATAGGTTATAATTAATACTTTAATATATTTAATGTTTTAATATATTTTATGGGATGACATGTTTCGCCCTTGTAAGGCATTATCATTTGATAATGCCTTAGAAGGGCGAAACATGTCATTCCCATAAAATATAATAAAACTTCTAGAAAACCGACGTCTTCATTCGTATTAATTATTTAATATAGAATTTTACATCATTGTTCAAGAAACAATAAATCAACATAGGTTGATGAAACAGTTGTCGCGTAAAATAAAAATTAAATTGTGATACAGACAACATGTTTTTTTCATTTAAAGGTTTGTAATATTATTTCCGTAGCAAATGAAAAATATTTTTTGGGAGTGGGAAAATCCGTGTAGCTCGTATTTCTGGACCGACGTTTTGCAGATCGTTGCAGTCTCCATCTTCAGGTTAGTTATGATATGTAAAATTTAATTACCTGTTGAAAAATATTAGAGAATTTTTAATTTGTTCGATAGATCATTTCATAAAATGTTGCATATTAAATTTTAAAGATATCATTAATATTTAATACTTATTTAAGTTTATTGATGGACTGATACAAAAGTAAAAAATATTTTATCAATTTGAATTCATGTACAAATACGATATTTCATCATTCAAGTACACATACGATATTTTTATAGTTTTAAATAAATTGATTATTGTAAAAATCGTATTGATTTATGTGTTATAACATATATTAATAGTAGCGTGGTTATTAATGTGATGTAGAGGTATGCCATGTAACTTTCGTCAATTTCAGAAAAAATTCACAGGGAATATTGGTATTTAATTTAGTACGTATATATAAAAAATCATCAAGCATAACAACTATAAACATTGAAATCGAAATGCACAAAAAATATAATACATATACTTAGTTTTTTTTCTACAAAACATGCGTGCGACCCATCATGACGTACGCTGTAGAGACGCGGGCTGACACTGTGCGAACCAAGGGGCTAATAAGAACATCGGAGATGAAGGTCCTAAGATCAATTACTGGAAAAACCCTCCAAGATCGTGTCCGCAACGCAGACATAAGAAAAACCTGCGAAATAGAGGATATCGTTCAGTGAAGTAGATCCAGAAGAAGATACTGGAGGGACCATGTAGCCCGAATGGATGGTGACAGACTCGCATACGAGTATACAGCCGCTTATGAAATCCCTTCCGGACACCGCCCACCTGGAAGACCGCCTAAGAGATGGAGGGACAGCTGGATCTCATCATCCGACGAGATATGATTTCTGTGTCACAGATCGTCAGATCTATCAAAAGAAGAAGAAGAAGAAGAAGTTTTTTTTTTCAATTTTTCTTCTTAGTTCGGTCGGGTTCGACAGCTCACTACTATATTTTTTTCATATACAACATGTCGCTTGAACCCAATCACTGTATACCATTTGTTTTTATGCTGATATATTGATTCTCGTAACATGTGATAGGTGGGTAATCTATCGCCATTTTATTGTCACGAAAATTCTACACCAGACCAAAGACAGTGTGACAATCACTATGCCATCGCCGGGAATCGAACCCGGAACCTTCGGTATGGCAATCAGAACTCTTACCCCTCTGTCACGAAGGTTGAGAATATTAATAAGTTGTCAAAATTATGTCTTCATTACAATATTCAGACGAATTGCAAATCAAAAAAATTATCCGACAAATGCATATCTACGTTTTATCCCAAAAAATCATTGTTAAATTAAATATTATATGCCTACATCAAATACATTTTTGAATACATTTGTTGAATGAAAATTAGGCATTCTAAACATTTATCTAGTTACAAAAAATAAATAAAATTATTATATAATAATAATATAATATTAATAAAATACTATAAATATATTAATACTAATCATTCTAGGCGCTACGTCACGGTGTGGGGCTTGGCCTCCTCCACAACAGTCCTCCACTGGCTTATGTCCCTGGCCATCTTCCTCCATTCCCCTGCTCTTCCAGCTTCTCCCAGTCCTCTTCCTCGCAAAAGACTATATAGTAATAACTATCAAATTTGAAATCATGTAGAACTATTAAATAAAATATATATATTATGTATCGGTCTCAAATGGGGTTATACGAGTATAAACGCATAGAAATTCAATAAAATTATCTTGTGTATTTTGAACATAAATAAAAAATCTAGGTTATTTCGAAAATATGTCTGTATCCAATTTATATTGCATGTTTTAAAAAAATAATAAAAAATACACAATAATACCTGAAGTCATTACAAAAAAAAATACATTTTTAGTATTTGAATGTTTGCAGTAAAATAGGCACTAAGTACCAAAAAAATTACAAAATACTAAGTATACAGTTTCGTTCTATATGTTATATAGAACAAAACAGCATACTTATTTTTATTGTATATTTTTGGTACTTAGTGCCTATTTTACTTCAACCATTCATTTGAAAGTATGCCCTTTGTAAAAAATAAACAAATAAACTACAAATGTCTGGTAACATTTTTTGAAATGATTTTAATGAGTCGTAAAAAGAGAATATTTTATTATGTTCGATAGTTTTCGTGTCCCTTGTTTCACCACGCAGGCATAATGCAGTAATAACTCGTGTCGGAGACAAAGAGTGACGCAGGAGGATGGTCCCTCACTCGGCTAACGTCATGTCAATGGAACTTGCACAAAACAATGAGAGGAAATGCCAAAAAAAAAAAACAATCGCCCGCTTATGGACGCGAGCATCCCGAGAACAGGGTGGTCAAAAAATATTAAACAATTGTTCATTATTAAAACATAAAATATGTTTAACTGTCAAAATTTAAACGTTATAACGGTATCATAATTTTTCATATATATTTTTTATTTTTCGCGACAGCTGTTTCGCCAACCCATATTAACATCATCAGATGTTACAATCATTTTTTCGTTTATATGGAAAGTTTTGACAACAGTTGTCAAAACTCTCCACATAATCGAAAACATTACTGTAATACTTGATGTCAACATCGGTTGGCAAAACAACTGCGCGAAAAAGAAATTTGATACGATAACAGTGTTTCAATTTTAACACTTAATAATGTTGAAGTATCATTGCCTTTCGGCCAACACAATGGACAATTTAAAAAATATTTGTTTTATATGTGTTAATTAAATTGTGATTCGAATTAAGGCTCCGATAGTGCGGTCATGGAATGTGGAGACCCTACGACCGTGGACAAGTGTATTTGCTTGGATAGCACGAAACGGTGAATAGGAATACCATAAACCGCGAAGAGGGATATGAAGAGGCTTTAAGAAAGGTGATGCATACCAGCGAAACACCTCACGCCAAGCGATTTAAAAGGCGACCCCAAGTAACAAGAAGATGCGAGGAGAAAGAAAAATAAGCGAGTGTATTGTCATGGTTGGTAACTATAATATACTCGTATTATATTTTATGGGAACTTTTGGCATAATTGTATCTCTAAATATCTTCTCCGATCCAAGATTCGGCGAGGATTGTCATGAGACAAGGATATTCCCAAGATCCTATAATTTTGATATTTCATTTATTTTGTAATTTGTATAATAATTATTATAACCGTTTTAATTTAAGATGGCTTACAGATATCGCTTATTTATTACAATAAATTATAAGGCATCATTTACGAATTTCCTATTCATCGTTTTTCAACTAAAATATGAGTTAAAATAATTCATAATCAAAGTATTAAAAGTTGGTTTTATATCAATAGACGCAATGCTTTAAAATTAAGAAGGTAATTGTTAATTGATGAAAATATGAAACAGATTTTTTTTTAAACTTATTTATATCATAGTTTGTACAAGTTTCAAAAGCTAGATGCCTTTGCCTGGTCATTTTTTAATTGACATATTAAAAAATATACGAAAAATTTGGAAAGAAATTTGTACACTGTGTAAAATAATTTAACATATACAATTTTATCTTCATTAAATAAAGGTTAACACAATTAATATCGGAGATACACCCTATCCTTAGGTGTAACAACAAAGGATAAAAAAAAATGAAAATTCTCGTTTATATATAAAAGCAAAACACTGGATGATTATTTTATGAATAAAACAACTTATAACTCATAACAAATGCTATTATTTTATTATTTGGGGTATAAATTTATAGGATTAAACCCGCACTGAGTAACCCAAATTTTTAGGTTAATTTTATTTAATTTTTGGAAAGTTACATTATTACTACTCATAATAACATCGTGTGATTACTGTTAATTTCTGTTACCTCAATAGAAAGAGGCATGGTATAGGCTAAAATTTCTTTGAAGTTTGCCAGCGTTTAATGCCGTTCTCTGGGCCCCGGTCAATTTTTTTTAGACACTAACACTCATATATCGGTCTCAACCAGAGACGGACCTTACGGATGGAAATAGAAAGCATGGCAGTCCTAGAGACACCTAAAAAAGAATCCTAGAGGACGAGATAAAAATGTTGGAACACACGCATTTTTAAAGTATCTATTAATCAAAACATGTTTTCAATAGTGTGTCCAAACTGAAATATTTAATTAAATTTATAAACTTGTATGAATACATATAAGAATGTGCGCATGTGTTAACAAGTAATACAATATATATACACACGAATACCACTCATGTGCGAGTATGTAATACGTAGATATATATGCAGATGTATGTACGGTAAAAGCAAACAAGGAACTCGCCACAACAAAGACTTTTAAGACTTTTATCTCTAGCGACTGTGAACTCCCTTCTAGCAATCTAGCACCACTAAACATTGTGACCACACTATATTGAATAAATTAAACGGATTTTTTTTTTAAATTTTATAAAAATTAATTCGTCAAACAATATTTCATGTTATGGATACATTTAAAAACGTCACATTTTCAAAACAATGTTTTGCACTTTTCACAAACACGTTTCGGGGTACAATCGCCCTTCTTCAGTGAAGAATTTTAAGGGCGTCTGTGGTCCGAAACAATTCTAAGAAAAGTCCAAAAAAATGTCTTGAAAATACAATGTAATTTATGGAATGATATTTCCTTGATCAGATATAACATTGTGAAGACTACCCTTAGGATCTTCGAAATAAATAAAATAATTAGTTGTGGTAGTTTAGGTTCCAGCTAGTTGCTTGTTTAGAAACTCGGACGTGAGAATAAAGTAGATTACAACAATGTTTTATTTTATTATAATGTATTTATAAATATTCAATTGAACACATGTTAAAAAAAATATTACGGTATATGTGGTGATATTTAGTATAAGTAACAAAGTTAGGTATTTATTTTAAATAAGATAAATTTGCTTTTGGTAAACCTATGTATCACTGTGGAATTTGATAAATTAAATCATTGTTTTCCAATTTTGAGGTTTTATTTTTCAACATGTTTCGAATAGAGAACGAAATCGTTTATTTTATTTATTTATTTATTATTTTGTTGAATCGCTCTTTACATCATGACAGCATGAGCCAAATCGATGTAAAGGGTATTATAGCTATCATAGTGATTCTCGTGACATGTGATAGGTAGCAAATCTATCGCCATTTTATTGTCACGTGAATTCTACATCAGACCAAAGACAGTGTGACAATCACACTGCCCTCGCCGGGAATCGAACCCGGAACCTTCGGGTTGGCAGTCAATGCACTTACCACTTGGCCACAAAGGTCGTCACATATATTATAGGTGTAAAACCATCTAAACTTGTGGAGAAAAGGAGCTCAAAAGTGGTAGAACTGTATTTTAATTCAGTTAAATCTATTTTAATAAGAATATCCGAGACATACGATGTTTCTAAAAAAAAAGCTTGTAGTGGGTAATTTAAATTAGTAAAAGTTTCATTCTTGATTTGCTCGACATTGACAAACAGTTTATTAATTTTAGTTTGAATTCAACATATTCATCTTATTTTTTGACCATTAAAATTTCAATAACTTCTTCTTGTAAAAGTTTTATTTGTATTTTGAATAAAAAATCAAAATATTTCAAACTGTTTTATAAAAATACGAGTATGTTATGCCTTAAATTTTGTTAATTTACAGGTGATTTCGAAATATTTTTTTTCACTATTTATTTTTGAATATATACGAGTATATTCATTCATACATATATGAAAGGAATGAATATCGAGATATCGTACAAAATCCAACACATTTAAACAATATTATTTAGTTTTCTATCCTTCCACAAGACGTGGTGACTTGAACTGTGGGGGAGATTGGTGGGGTAAAAAATACATTCTCATTCAGTGACAAGACTGGAGAGGTTATCTGCGAACGCTATCTTTAAACAGACCTCAGCGCTCCTCAAGGCCTGCTAACGCTAGTCTACTTCTTGGATTTTTCTAGACCAGATTATATTATGGTACCGCAGTTTTAACCCAATGGAAATCGGCTTACAGATCTTGGAACGAAAATGTGTTGTATAGTTTTATTCGTCATTATATGAAACTGTTTTATGTGTGTGTATGTGTGTATATATATATATATATATATATATATATATATATATATATATATATATATATATATATATATATATATATATATATATATATATATATATATATATATATATATATATATATATATATATATATATATATATATATATATATATATATATATATATATATATATATATATATATATATATACATATATATATATATATATATACACACACACGCACACACACACACACACACACACACACACATTTTAAATCAGGTGTATAACTAACTAATTAACCATCACGGAGTAGGCAGAGAGGATGATTTATGCAATTGCTTCCATATTTCATCGTTTGGTATTCTATCAATATCATTTTCCCGCACATTCTTCTCAGTGATCTCATTTCTACGGTAATAATCCTACATTCGTCCTCCTTCTGCATCCCCCCTCCCCTCCATTGTGCACTGCCTTATATAATGTGAAGCTTATACAAACAACATATAAAAGCAAGAAGAGTATTCATTAAAAAAACAGAATCAGTGAAGAATTTATCTCAAAGAAATGTTATTCTATTGCATAGCGGTAAACAGGTTTCTTGCAATAAAAATGATATTTTTATTTTCTTTTATAATTGAAACAAATCTTGGAATGATCAAATCAAATCAAATCAAATCAGTTTATTTCATCAACAGACATTACAAAATTTATTTTTAAGGCATCTATTGAATTATTGAATATTGTGTGAATTATTGAATATTGGAATGATTAACTGTGAATTATTGAATTGCTCACATGACGCAATTTTAAAATGTGGTGGTGCCAAGTGGTTTAAACATAAAGTAGAAAAACAGCAAAACATATTTTTAACAACATTTTTGTTTCATATGTCATATGTCATTTTTGTTTCATATATCATTTAGGGTGACGTTTGAACTATACTGTATTGTTCAATCACTTTGCACCTTTGCAAAGTTATTTTCCTTTATGTTTAACACCAATTGGGATTAAAAACTCTTTTTATATCTTTTTAACACTTCGTACCTTTGTATGTCCAGCCCTTAATTATCGATGTTTCGCAATATTAATGTTTTCACTTGTTGCAACCGGTGAAACATCCACGATATTAAACCAAATTCTACATTAAGTTTCATGATATGTTTTATTGTTTTATTTCTTACGACTATAATCCGAACAATATTAAAAATAATCCAGAACTTTCTCGGAGATGCGCATTGTGTGCATTTTGTATTTCTGTCTCGCCCTCTTGATTGAATAGAAAATTGAATAGAAAATTCAATTATTGTACAATATTATTTCTTTAATGCCAACCGTACGGGTTTTTATCTATTTTTTGCCCAACTACAGCCGAGACCTTCGTAGCAAGTTCTATGACTGTCACACCGAAGGTTCCGGGTTCGAATACTGGAGATGGAAATGTGATTGTCACACTGTGTTTGGTCAGGTGAAGAATACACGCGATAGATTAGCTACCTACCTCATGTCATGGTAATCAATATAATACTATACCTTTAAATCGATTTGGCTCGCGCTGTTATAATGTACAGAGCGATTCAACAAAATAATAATATAATGTGATTTAAAATTTAATGGTAGAAGTTCATTATAAATAATGAAATTTAAAAACAAAAATAATAAAGATAAAAATAATTTTAAAATAATAATTTCTAATAAAATTGTATTAAGTTTAACTTCTCTGAGGTTTAAGACTTTGACCGGTTTCTGTAGCTCACTGCCATCTTCTGTTACCTACAACAAAGTTTGTTGGGCTAGTATATTTAATGACAATGTTGGGGGTTGAAGTTTAATGATTCTTTATTTGATTTAAATCAATGCTTCGATTTATTCCACTTTACTTCGAAATGAAAAAAAATTATCTATTTGTATAAATTTAATATAGCTGCACTTTGTATTTTTACAACTTTTTATAACACAAAAAAATCTACATTGAAAAAGGATATGTCAAAACCAAAACATGTCTGTGAAAAGTGTAATAAAGTGTTGTAAAAATTCTAAGTGCAGTTATATTTATTCAAATATCAATCCACATCACAAAGTATTCGTGCGATTTGTAAACTTTTTTTATAATAATAATAATAATTATTATTATTATTTTGTTGAATCGCTCTTAACATCATTACTGCGCGAGTTACTTACTTGTTGTAAAGGGCTTAGCTATCATATTCATTCTCATGACCTGTGATAGGTAGCTAATCTATCGCCATTTTATTGTGACGAGAATTCTGTACCAGACCATAGACAATGGGACAATCACACTGCCATCCCCGGGAATCGAACCCAGGACCTTCGGGGTGGCAGTTAAAGCACTTACCCCTCAGCCCCGAAGGTTGTCGCTTTCGCATATCTGAAAAAAATACTATAAAACATGTCAATGTTCAATTGTAAATGTCCTATTTCGGTGAAATATTGCCTTTCACATGAATCAAATGATAGCTCCTGTAAACATATGTATTTTCTTGCTCTTTACCCCTATCACGTAAATATGAAACAACAAATCAATTACATGTACATTGAACATGAAAAAGTTTAAATGGATACATACAATTTATTGTGTAGTGAAATCACTGGATTACGCGCAAACGGCGGAACAATGTTTTATTTGAGCTGGCTCATCCACTGGCGCGCTGTACAGGGTGACAGTGCGCTGAAATATTGCTTGTCGATATATTTTTATGGCCCCGCGAACATAACAATCTGGTCCACCCGGTACCGGCTTCACCGCCGTTTAAGGCGTCTCCGCGTTAGAACATTTAAAACATTTATAGTCCATTTTTTCGCAATAAAACGATGGAATACGTATTAAACATACGATCACGTTCCATAAATAACTAACTAACCATCACGCCGTCTCCCCGAAGGGGTAGGCCGAAAGAATGGATTGCCACACTTTTCTTTCCTGACATATTTCTCTCGCTTCCTCAACATTCATACATCGTGTCATGCACGCGCGTCGATTTCTCTGACTCCTCACATGGCTGACATTCAATATTTGATTTATTTGATCGTGCCACGTTTTCCTCGGTCTTCCTCTATTTCTGGTTCCATTTACATCGTTAACATATAATTTTTTTACCATTCATTCTTTCCATATGTCCAAACCATCTTAATGATCCTTTCATTATTTTGTTCATAGCACCATCATTCATCACGTTCCATTGTTTTTTAATACCTGAAATTTTGATATAGACGATGGGTATAAAGTGTTTTTATTCTTTATCGATTTTATACGTTAATGATATAATTACATAAATTAGTTCGTTAATACTTTAACAAGAAAAAACACATTTAATTGATATTCCTTACCATGGAGAAATATTTAACTCTGCAAACATCTATGTACTATTTATTATGTTTTGATTGGTAGTTTCATATTTTGAAATATATTCGTTTAATTACAATAAAATTTTATCTATATGATAGGTATGTTTTTTTATGTTATAGATGAGTAAATCGTCATTCTGGATCGACGGTTCGGAGATCGTTGCAGTGTCCAGCTTCAGAGGTTATATGATGATTATATGAGGTATTGATGGTGATGTAAAGTAGTAATAAGATGAGTAATAATAGATACTTATTGGAAATTTTAAATACTTTTTGGTGATTTTTGTTAAATGAGAGTAATTATGTGTGATTGTGGTTGATTGTAGGTGATTGTATGTGATGGGGATGATTGTGGGTGATTGTAGGTGGTTGCGTGAGTGAGGGTGATTACTAAAAGGCGATCATATTCGATGTTCGATGTAAAATGATGTATGAATATGGATGAAACTCAAGATAAATTTATGTCAGGATTGAACAGTTTGATGGTCTATCATTTCTGCCTACTCATACAGAGAAACGACATGGTGATTAGTTCGCTTGAGCATGAATTCTGCGTAGTCTGCTCAATGATTATCCTTAATACAAATATAAACGTCTGTTTTCAAGAAATTTTATTAAAATTTTAGTGAATGACATGTTTCACCTGTCTAGGGCTTTACCAAATGTTAAAATTATTGACAGTATCATATATAATCATTTTTACCATTTGATTACCGCATGGAGAATACAAGAATTGCAAAAATTGTTAAAGATGAAAACCCAAGCAGCAAGAGACTATCAGGAAAGCCGCCAAAAAGATGGAGAAATGGGTGGACATCATCATCTCAGGACAACTCACCGTCACAAACAGGTCATACGACCTAAACTTAGAGGAAGAAGAAGATGATGATGATAATGCAGGCGAATATATATTTTTCAAATAAAATATATTAAAAATTCTAGAAAACAGACTTTTTCATTCGTACATATTATTGAGAAAAATGGAAGAAATTAGAAGAGGCCTACATCCAGCAGTGGAGAGACGGCTGAAGAAGAAGAAGAAGAAGAACATATTATTTAATATGGAGTTACATCATTGTTCAAGAAACAATTGATAAATGATTATCCTCTTTATAAACAGAAAACATTTATTATTTTTACATAGATCACGTGAAATAATCCGATTGCGACACATGATATATTTTACTTTAAGGCCAAATAGCTATTTTGATCGACTTCAAGTATAGTTACCCCTTAATAAACAATGAGCGCACTGACGCGACATATTTTTCTCGACGTTTATCTTCATTTTCTACTCTCTCCATCAGAGAGGCGAGTCCCGTCCGGCAGAATTTTACCTCACGCATAGCTCGACTACTCGCCAACAAAGTAATCGCGACTACTTAATATCTCCGTGCATTATTTACTAATTAATTCATTGCCACTTGTTACGCACTAGTATAAAGAACTGTCTCGGTAGTAACAAACATTTATTATTGAATATCAGCAAATAATATTACACAAGTTGCAACCCGTGATATACTAACGGAAGTAAAGATTCTACCTTTTAATAACTTGGTTCACTGTACAAACGTGAACGATAATGTAAATATTATTTTCCATACACGTTAAAAAAATCACAATTAACAATTTCAAATTGTTTTCTATTAAAATTCTAAATAATCCAGAAACGTTCTCGGACTTGTTGTCTGTCTGAAAATGACAGCGTAATCAAATTATTAAATTAAAAAATATCACGTTATTGATTAGGCATTTACATTTACTTTTATTTATGAACTAATCAATAAAAGTAAATGTCACAAATGATTTGCGATCAAAAAGTTAATGGTAATTTTTTTTTTAACTGACATAACTAACTAACTAACCATCACGCCGTCTCCCCGAAAGGGTAGGCAGAAAGAATGGACTGTCACACTTTTACTGATGCGGCACTCCATCCTTCTCTTTTCGCTCTCGGGAGACGCGGTGTGATGGGTTGCGAACCTCATCGCCACTAACTGACATTATTTTCAAATTATATATTTCTTCCTTTTATACTTAGGAAATTGAAAATACCTTTGTTTAATCCACTAATAATTAAAAAAAAATTAAAAAACACGAAATGTTTCGTTGGATGCCTTTTCGAAGGATCTTCAGGTGTAATAATAGATTATATTTTTACACCTGAAGATGGAGTATCCTCCGAAACATGTCGTGTTTTTTTTTGAATATTTCTTTATAATAATAAGTGGAATAAACAAAGTTATTTTCAATTTCCTAAGTATATTACTATGGAATTCCACAGTGTTAATGCCTTAGCGTTCAATAAGTTCTTTATTTTACATAAAGTGAAATTTGCTAACGTAATATTTATTTTATTTTTTATTGTTGCTTTGAAGTTCACATAAACATTCGTATAAGAAATTTCACTTCTTTTACATTTATTCTACTTTTAGTATTTTTTGCCAGTGTTATGCTTCACCTCCATATATAAGGAACGGTACAGAACACTATTTAGAACTGTCACCTTTGCCTTTTTTTATGGACTTTTGTTTATTCTAAATATGTTTACTCGATTTTCTAGTAAATATTTTAGTATTATTGACTTACTTTTACTTTGTGCATAGAAATTCGCCAAGAAGACTTTACATATTGCAAAGGGTGGCACCTATTTCTTCTTTTTCCTTGTTGTAGACCTATGTGGTATGTTCTTCAGAGTGTTGCTCCTCCTGTGAGGTAGACTCCTAGCTGTCCTTCCATCTTTTAGGAGGTCTTCCACGAGGACGACCCCCATGAGGATGATTATGTAGTGCAATATAGGAAAGTCTGGTGGTGTCCATTCTTTGAACATGCCAGTACCAGTCTCTTTTTCGCTGTCTGCTCCATCTTATAATATCTTCAACCTCACATATCTCTCTTATTCTCTTGTTCCTCACGCGATCTCTCAGCGTCTTGCCTGCCATCGTCCTCAGTGTCTTCATCTCGGAACGGTCCTCAAAACTTGTTCGGTCCCTGCTGTGTCTGCCCTTGATTTGACACCATATGTTATTATTCGTCTTACGCGTGCTTTATAGATTCTCATCTTACTCAAATGGCCATGTCTTTATTTTCCATATTTGCATTGCCACATATTTTTAATCGGTCAAATAAAAATGGCTTATTCCTCATCTTCCTCTTGTCATTGTGATTTTACTGACTTTGTATTGTTTTCAAGGGCGCCGAGTATTATAGTTATATAATTATAACACGTGGAGGCACCATCGTTTTTCTCTAGATAGCCTTAGATAATGACACCTAATATGGAACTTAAGCTATGAATTTCGATACGAATCAATAAGTAATGTCTTCATACGATAAAGATCCGAAGCCCTTAAACAAAATGTGCCTATACACCTGAAACAATGCGTTGTGGAAGAAAAAAATACAATGCGATATTAAATCCTTTCGCCATTCATACGAGCCATATAAAACGTTATTTATTTACAAGCGATTCTTGCCTCTGCCTTTCAGTACCTCCACTGCTCGAGATTCATCTGCGTGAGGCGTAGCCAACTGCTGGAAATAATTTGAATAGATATTCTAATTTTAAATTCCAATTATTTATTTTTTATTATATATACATATGTAAATATATTTGTATTTTGTAGATTCGTCAAATAAGGGAAGTAATTATTTAATTGTTATGAACTATGCTTACTATACTACTAATACTTATCAAATGTCCCATAAATAATAATAAAATTTCTAGAAAACAGACGTCTTTATTTATATGAATTATTTAATACGGAGTTTTAAATCATTGTTCAAGAAATAATGAATATTTGTATTTTTTTTTGCGAAAAACCCGATTGGGTTATAAATTAGTACAATGATATATACATCTTACATGCTAATATACGATTTTTGAGGTTTATTTTAAAGTTATTTTTAGATACCTCTTTTAGTTTCAATGGTAGGTCGTAGTTTCAGTTCATTGTACATCATAATATTAATAGGCAAAAACTCGAATGTCATCAATCAACAGTGAGATAATATTTTGAGAGAAGAATATAATGTTGTATGATATTATAGATGTATCGGAAACAAAAGTAGAACAATTTTAACTTATGAGAAAAAAAATTACATTAAACGTAACAACTTATAAATGATTACGACTGTGAACCAAGTTTTTAAAGGGAAGAAAATCTTTAATTCCGTGAATATTTCACGGGTGGATTTAGTTGTATCTATTCGGTAAAATAACAAAAGGTAGTTGACTGCTTACCTTCAAATACATGAGCGTAGGTACTTTGCGGTTGGGTAGGTACTGGCGAAGGGAATGTAAGACTGGTAGCCGCACCGAGTGAGGGCCGCCGAACGGGAACATCCTCCCTCACGACTCCGCCTTCATATGATGCTCAAATTCAATACGGTATCAATACGCGGCCGGGTCGCGGTTTCAGTTAATATTCATACTGGGTGTAGTGCTAATTGGAATGCTACGCACTCGATAAGACGTATTACACTCGAGCTTAACTGTGGAAGGAACGAGAGATCTCCCTTTTAAAGTAAATAATATAATTACAAATTGCAACTCGTGATATATTCACGGATATAAAAATTTTCTACACTTTAAAAACTGGGTTCACTGTACAATCGTAATCAGCCTTCTTCTTCTTTTTGTCCTGTCACACCTACGTGGTGCATAGGACCTCAAGGAACCTTGTCCACCCGACTCTATCGCATGCCTGATGCCTAATATCATCCCAACTGAGGCCTGCTGCCTTAACCTCCACCTGCAGGGCTCTTCTCCAGGTGGCTCTAATTGGCTTTTCGCCTGCCATGGTTCAGAGAACGGCATTTGACACTGTTTGAGGTCAATAGATCTTGAATATTTATAAACACCTGGGGTTTTGGTAGATTTCCAAGTCTCACATCCGTACAGAAGTACGCTTTTAACGCTACTGCTGAATGCTTGAGCTTTCTCGAAATGATACTGGAACGCCATACAGGGCGAAGCATAGCGAAAGCTCCCCTTGCCCTGTTGAGTCTGCTGGCCACATCTTCCTCCGTACCTCACAACCGTAATCAGTCATAAGTTTTAACTTATATATTAATCATTTTTTCCGCACACGTAAAAATTTCACTATTAACAACACCAAATTGTTCTCCTTTTGTTTTCTACACTACTGTCATACAATAATCAGAACAAAATTCAATTTAGATCAGAATTATAATGAAATTCAAAATGAGATTCAGAATCGGAACAAAATTCAAAGAACTATTCCTCTTTCTTGTAGTAAAAATATTCTCGTACTCTTTCATGATGACAATCGGATTTTGTGCTTATTTATATTTAGATTTTTTTTTAATTTTCATATGAAGCACTCACTTTGTGGTTAACACATTTTAAATTTAGATTTAAAATAATAAACCACTTTAACCACTTGGACTTGTCGCGTCGCTTGGACCCAAGGTTCATCAAGGCAATATAATAACTATTATATTATACCGAGGTTAAATTCATTATCATTGATTATAATAACCATACTGTGGGGGTAAAACTGAGTGTTTTATTATTTTATATCAATAAATATTTTTTATAATTATTTTTTTAAATAATTTTAAAACACTTTTATGTTAGGTACGCATTACAATTAATATTTACATGATTATCGGGACAGCTGTTTCCTCAACCTATTTTGGCATTGTCATGTATTAAAAACGACTTCAAAATATTTCTTATTTTTATATCAATCGTTTAAAACTCCATATCAAACAATTAGTAATCATAAAAACCTATATTTTATAGATTTTTTACTTTAATTTAATGGAATAACGTATTTCGTCTTTATAAGGCATTAACAAATGTGGTTTTGCTTTGATAATGCCTTAAAAGGCGAAATATAATAGATTGTGATTTTTATTTTGCGTGTGGTTAAACGATAAACGACATAATTTCAAATGATAATATCAGAAATAAATATAGAGCGGAAGACATTTCACAAAATTATGAAAGGATCACTGCGCTGGTTTGGACATATGAAACGCATGGATGAAGATAGAATGGTTAATACAGTTTACGTGAACGGTGTGAATGGTGAACGGAGTCGTGGAAAACCGAAGAAATCATGGCATTATCAAATTTTAAATAACGGCCATATTAGCAATCGATGAGGTGAGAGGTGTGTCAAGATATAGTAATCATGCTGGTCCAATCTATCTGCCTTCACTTCGGAGGAAACGGCATTATAGTTTGTTGCTGTTGTTGTTGTTGGAATAAATGAAATTATTAAACTCATATATAACCCCCGAATAACAAAAAATGTATGATAGAGTCCTTATTGATGGTTGAGGTATTAGTTTTGTAAAACTCCATTATTAATTTATAATAGTAAACACGATTGTTTAGTGGTTTTACTTGGTCAACCACTAAACAACCAGTAAAACCACTAAACAATCGTGTGTACTATGATAAATTGGTAGAGTCCCGTCAGAAATAAAATACAGTTTTTTTGAATTTTGACTTTTTAATATTAGAATAAATAATTTTCTCCTGGGAGATCGTTAATTAAACTTTTTTCTTGCTATGTATTTTATAGAAAACCCAATTTACATTTTTCCAATAACATTCTGATTGGAGAACCGCTGCTATAGAGGGGACAACTTATCTATCACATTATGACCTTAAAAATTCAACGTTCATGATACACGGAAACGACTCTTGCGGAGATCGCTCGTAGGGCCAAGATCGTTCGGCAGGCTCCCTCGCTACCTTTTTGTCGTGGACCTCCTTTCATAATAATTCTTTTCGGTTGAACGGCATACACATGTGCGTTTTTTGTTTCGTTTGTCCGTACCGATGTTACATTGTGTAACTCCTTGTGAATCGAGACGGAACTAAAAAGTTCCCAAAGGTAGACCATAATTCAAGCTTTATGTCTTCGGCAATATGACGTGGAATTAATCTTCAATTATGTTACTTTTGATGTTGGGTCGGCGGAATACTACATACGCCGCAGGAGAATGTCTTCCGTACGTTTTCAACAGAAAACATCTCGGTTATAGTCTCCCAGGAGCTCCCAGAAGGTAGCGCAGTACGAAGTTCAAGTTATAAGCGTGTCCAATCGTTAGACGACTGCGGCTTGGTGTTTGTTTTTTTTACTCCGCTAACAAACAATCCATGAAATTTTGAATTCTTAACATTTCTGCTGTAAAGGTGAGTGTCACTAAGTTTTGAAACGTATTGTTCCAATTTTATGAAACAGGTAGACAAGAGTTGGGGGTTGGATAGAGCATTGTAAATTTTAATTGAATTGTGGATTTTTTTTTTTAAATATACAAGTGTATGTTCGTATTAAAATCATACAAAAATACATTTTTATAATAAAATACAAATTGCATTTAACCGCGGTATGGTTATTTTAATTGATGCCAACTTGGACATATGTTTCATTAGGGCAATATACTCGTAATATTAAAACATGTAAAAATATAAAATACTTTTTTAAGAATTTATTTGATTTATGATCAATTGTCAATTTATCTTATTTATTTATATTCTAAAGACATATAAAATACGTGTTTTAAATATATAACCGCATTTTAAACATTTAAAATTAAATTTGTTGTTCTGTAATAAATATGAACAAACTGTAATCTGATTATTTTCTACATTATTAAAATGCCTTAGAATCGTGATTTTCTTAGTAATAATTAATTTAAAAAAAAAGTTTATAGTAATAATTAATTTTTAAAAAAATGTTTTTAGTAATAATTCATTTAATTAAAAAAATGAATTCAACGAGTGAATATTTATTTAAATCAAATTTCGCAGATATGCACTGAAACTCATTACGCTGCCTATGTACATACATTAACGTGTTGAAATAAAATATTTTTAGATTAGGGAAAAATTCTAAAAATCCCAAATCACATCGCGCAATTCCTACAGGGGTAAAATTGAGTACTTTCGCTAAATAATTCGCCATGATTTAAAAAATTTAAAAAAAAGTGTATCACGGTTTACAGCAGGAATTTATTTATTTATTTTTATAGTGAAGAAAAATAATTGTGTGAAATATTTTTTTATCAGTTATCTTTATATGAAATATCCATTATTTTTTTATATTGTTTTCTTTTATGTTTTGAGAATTTACGTTTAAAATGTATTCAAAATTTTTTGAATTCTGTGTGCTTGCAAAACAAAGTTTCCAATAAGAAAATGAGCAAAAGTATGATTTTTCCTGAGATTTCCCAATAGACATAAGGCTAGCCATGCCATATGCACACGAGAACGTATCTAATATTCCTTGAAACCCTAAGGCATGCAAAGATCTGGCACGTTGCAGCAAAACTTTAAGTGATTTGTGTGTTGAGAATCGAATGTTTTTATTGTGTGTGATAGTAGAAACAGTACCGCGGCAATAACCGTATGCAGGTACTGTAAAGTTTTGTTTTAGTTTCGGCGGCCGTAAAGTGGCCCACGGCGCTGCAAACAATAATAGACAGGACAAAGCCTGTAACAACTGTGATAACAGACCCGCGAGGAAAGAAATAAAAAGTTAACTCTGGATTTTAAATGTAAATATTGAACTCCGATCCGCTTTGTTTCGCCAGGAGCGAAGGCCCTTTGTGTCGCCGCTCCACGTGACCCCGGGAGTTGCGGGCCGCGGCTAGCCCTCTGCTGCCGGCGTGCCCCTACAGGAAGTTAGGCAATAATGCCATTATGCCCTTAGAAGGATGCATCGAATTTGTTTGTTATGCATATCATGTAAGTCAAACTAGATCACAGGAGCAGATAAGGGCGAGGATAAAAACGTTTGCTTTCTGCAGCGGCTCGCCTGTGTGAAACGAGTTTATGTCCAAGAACAGCGGGATGCTGGAGTGCATCCATTGAAATATTCCAACTAACAAGCAAATAGTAATCTTTTGCTTTTTATCCATACGCCAAGTATAATATTCCATTCATGATAAACCATTTTTTACATAAATAAACCACAGTAGCTTCATTGTTATTTTATCAACTGAATGGAAATACTTAAACCTACAGATATAAAATAATTAAACACATTGTATTTAACCACGGCATGGTTATTATAATGGATGCCAACTAGTTTCGCTTGGACCCAATCTTCACCAGGGCAATTTGATAACCAAACGGCCAAAACAATGGACTATTTCCATAAATTATTAGACTATTTAATAATACTTCTCGTATAAATCTATTTCCAATTCTTATACTCGTATATGGTAGTCAAGCATGGAACTGGTAGAAACACGTTGAAAGCATAATAAATACGGTAGAGAGGAGATCCGTTAGACGTGTTTGTAGTCAAACGACACACGTCATAATTTGAAATGCTGATATCAGGAAGGGATATAGAGCGGAAGAAAGTATTATGAACAAAATTATGAAAGAGCCGCTGCGTTAGTTTGAGCATATGACACATGGATGAATAAAATAGGTTAAGAAAGTATACGTTAATAATGTGATTGGATTACGGAGCCGAGAAAGATCGAGGAAAGCAAGGGGCATGACCAGAGTAATTAAATTTTAACTGTCGGACATGCTAGAAGTCGGTAGGATCGACGTGCGTGTGTGATCAAAACATCAGCCAAGAAAGAGAAGTTACACTGATCTACCAAAAAAAATATTTCTTTCCATAGTTTATTGTTTGTGTACCAGATTCATTAGGGTCGCTGGCATCTTTATGTGTCGGGTTAATCTTTGCCAGCGATCCCGATGGAACCAGTCATAAAAACAATTTTCCAATAAAAGAAATAAAACAAGGTAAATTCTTCTTCTTCTTAAAGTGCCCTATCAGGTCCCCCCGACGTTGGCGATCACTCTGGTAAACTCTTCCTTATCCTGCGCTGTCCGGAATAGCTCCTCCTAAGGAAATTTTTGTTTTTTTTTGTTTTTATTTATTTGAATAAAAATCGCAACTATTATAGACATATAATTCCAGATCGTTTACACCTACATTATAATAATTTATAAGAGAAGCAAAAAAAACCATTAAGATTAAGAATGAGAAAGGATCATAACATTGATATTGCATCCCTGAGGTAACTCACACTTTCACTAAATCATCCGAGGCGACCCGATTTAGCAATGAGATTGCCCTACCCACAGGCATAACCATTGGCATGTTAGTTCTGCAGCGCGGCAAATAAAAACAATATGTGCTGTCTTTGACGAAGGTAATTATCAGGGACAAATAGACCTACTTCACTCAGGACATTCGAGTTATGTATATGGCCGCCAATCAGCTGAAAGAAGTGAACTCCCAAGTGGATATTCATCCTTCTCTCCAATGATTGGGAGCTTAGCATACCTAGCAAGAATTCAGTCAGAAAGAGCTACGGGTAAACACCAGGTAATGACACGAGATCAGTTTTTAAAATCGATATTGAATAACAAATAATTATAAAAAAACTAAATTTATATAACTATTCCACGACATTTTTGTACTAATTTCACTTGTAAAAATATATTGATTTCGACAAGATGTTAAAATAATTATTATTGTCTTTTAGAAACTTGAAATAAACAAACCTAATTATGCGGAGCACACAGGATTTTAAATCATTTTAATTCTTAATATAAAAGACGATTAAAACAATTTGATCCGTCAAAGAAGTAGGATATTTACATACTTTTAGTAAAAACGATCAAAATTTTGTGAATGTAGACTTGAGTATACTTTTGAGAGTTGAATAAATCGATTTGTCAGCACAGAATCTCAATTAACAGATGGAAAACTTTCTAGACAGCCTAAGGATTCTCCATGAATGGGGACCGCGACAGTGCGGGCACCCCGCCTGCTCATGTAATATGCATGATGTGCTCCTCTCGCGATGTCGAGAGGCAGGAGTCAGTAATGATACACTACTTCATTTAATTGCTAACCAGGTAATATATCCCGCCGAACTAAACCGAATCGCGTAAAAACACACGTGAAATATTAAATTTCAATATTTCTATGCTTAGATTATTATTAGATGAAGGTGTGGAAAATCTGTGTATGATAGAGCGTCGAATGAAAATATAAGAAGTGAAATGAAATTATTATGAACAATATAATGAACGAATAATTCAGATATATTGGACACATGGAAAGAATGAATGAGGAAATAATGGTAAAAAAAAGTATATGTCAACGATATAAACGAAACTAGAGGCAGAGAAAGACCGAGGAAAATGTAGCACTATCAAAAAACTAACTAACTAACCATCACGCCGTCTCTACGGAGGGGTAGTTAGAAAGAAAGGAACGTCACTATATTCTGTCCTCACATACTTCTCTACATTCATACATCTTGTCATGCACCCAGGTCGATTTCTCCGATTCCTCACGTGACCGATATTTAATATTTGATTGATTTTATCGTGCCTAGTTTTCCTTCGTCTTCCTCTATTTCTCGTTCCGTTCACGTCGTTTACATAAACCTTATTCACCATTCTGTCTTCAATCCCCCTGTGGCACTATCAAATAAATTTAATATTGAATGTCGGCCACGTGAGAAATCATAATACGATGTATGAATATTGACAAAGATAAAAAAGTATGTCAGGAAAGAACAATGTGGCGGTCCATACATCTTATCAACATCTCATTAAATTCATAGAATATTGATGACAATATGAAAAATAGAAATGTAATGAAATGAATCAAATATCTTAAAATTTTTGTTATAAATTCGACTTGTATCGATATTTTTGTTGAACGTTTATATTCTTATATATTTACTTAAGATGGCCGTAAAATTCTTAAAGAGTTTTAGTCTCATTGTTGATCTCATTACAAAGTCCTCGATCCTGCACCGTTTGCTAGGTTGCAATCTCTTTAGCCCATCTTAGTCAGATCAGTTAGAACATTTTCCATCAGGCGCTGTCTTAACCTTCTGAGAGATCTTATTCCGGCTGGTCTTAATACGTACAGGGTCTTGATTGCTCTGATCTCTCCGGCTCGGCTTCGGTGGCCAATCCGTGGAACTGGCTATAACGTCTAATTCTTCTTCTTCTTCTTAGTGTAGGCCTAGTGGCCTGTTTCTTAAGAGGAATTGGCCTCCTGCGAAGTCGACTCCCAGCTGTCGATCCACTTGGTGATCTACCCGGGGGTCGTCTACCATGGGGCTGGCCGTGTAACACAATGAAGGGGAGTCTCGATGGATTCATTCTCCTCACGTGTGCATACCAGTATCTTCTCCTTTGCCTTCCCCACCTAACGACATCCTCGACCTTGCATATCTCCCTTATCCGTGTATTCCTTATCCTCTCTTGCAGTGTCTTGCCAGATATACTCGTATATCTGAGCGTCTTCATTTCTGACACTCTGAGCGTGTCTTTTGTGAATGCGGTGTCCGCCCTGCACTTGATCCCATATTTCATGATAGGTCGCACACAAGTTTTATAGATTCTCACTTTGCTGCTTATCTTCATGTCAGGGTATTTCCAAAAGAATTCTTCAAGCATCCTGAAACGTTTAATTACCTCTTTAAATTACTAGGGTAATTTTGAATTTTTAACTCTTAAAACGATCGAATACTGGCTATAGAAATTTCACAGTATTTTTTATATTTTCTTCCAAGTATGTTTAAATTCAAATATTTAAAAATATATTGTTAGGGACTAGTTCGCCTGTGTTATTTGTGTAATTTAATTACTAGAAATCACCTCGCATTATACCTTCATTCCATTTCACAGTGACTGCAGTATGCACGGGGCATCATTGTTGATTATCATTATACAGAATTTCAAGTTGTATACGGTTCCATAATATAAATATGTATTCTAATTCACCTTCACTTTGTGTTGTAGATTCACATATAATAATTATAGAATCATACTTTGTATTTTCACAACCCTTTTCAATGCGCAAATTTTACTATCAATTTAAAAACGGCGCAATCAAAACATGGATGCGAAAAGTAATAAAAAGTGTTGTGAAAACATAAAACAAAGTGTAATTCTATTTTTTCATAATATATAATACATGTATGTACTAAGAACGAACAATAGTTTGATAGAATACCGAACGATGAAATAAGAAAGAAATGTTAGGTAGATAACTGCATCATGGATAAAATTAAAAAAGGATCCCTGAGATGGTTTGGACATATGGAACGAAAGGATAAGAGTAGAATGGTTAAAAAGTTGTACACAAGCAGCGTTTGTGGAAAAAGAAGGACCGAGGAAAACATGGCATGACCAAATTAATCAATTACTAAAAGGTGGCCACATTCGACGTCGGAATAATTGCCGTGCGTGTATGGTACGATGTATGAATGTAGAGGAAGCCCGAGAGGTATGCCAAGAAAGAACATTGTGGCGATCCTTCCTCTCTACTTACCCCTCCGGAGCAATGGCGTGATGGTTTGTTAGTTAGTTAGTTAGTCATATATGTACTATAACATATACCAACCAGAATGGAGTCGTGTCATAACAATACTTTTGAATTTAATACGAATCGCTGCACGTATTAAAAGTGGTTTGTGTTTGCACGTATCGCGTGATGGTGATTTTGCTATGAGCGCTCTGTTTCAAAGAAAATCTGAATCTCATGTATCCGGTGCTCCTATAATATCACTCATCTCTCTTAAGTGAATCCACCGACTAATGTATGAAGAACCGAGAGGGAGCCAAGCAGTGTGCCCGGAATAGGAAATGCGCCGCCGCACGTGTGTGAGCGCCGCTGTATGTGTTCGGAGGTGTAACAATAGTCAGGAGAGGAGTGCGCGGGATGCTGATGGGATGCTGGCCGTGAAAATCTCCACTATCAGCTGTGCAGCATGGCGCCGCGGCGACGTCGCGACGCCCCAAATATTAATTCAAATGTCAATTTCCCAACAAACCTCTCCATTGACAATTGTCGTTTAAATATCAACCAAAATTAGGCATCCATTTTTAAAATTAACTATACTATAAACATCACGACGTTTCCTCCCAAAGGGGTAGGCAGCAAGAATGAACCACACGCATGTCGATTTCTCCGACTTTTCACGTGGTCGTCATTTAAAATTTGATTGTGCCACGTTTTTCTTGGTACTCTTCTATTTCATGTTTTGTTTATATCGTTATATACTCGTATAATGTAACATCATATAATTTCTTAGCCATTCTTCATCATGTATTCATTCGTTCTTTCCATGTATCTAAACCACTAAATGACCCATTCATTATTTTGTTCATTCATTCACACTGCATTTACTCTTTATATTTGCATTTGACACTCATGTAAATATTTACGACACATTCGTCCATTTGTCTAATTTTATCATTCTTTTACCAGTTCTATGCTTCACTTCCACACAAGAGGGTCGGAACGAGAACACCATTTTGCACTGCCATCTTAACATTATTGGACAAGAAAATTAATATCTTTAGAACTGTAATGTGTAATGAAGTATTCCATTAAACGATTTAAATAAAAGCATTTATTTATTTATTATTTCTTGAACAATGACATTAAACTCCATATAAAATAATAAATACGAATGAAAGTTATGAAGTTTATTTATATTTTATTGGAATGACATGCACATTTGATAATGCCTTAGATAGGCGAATATGTCATGCATATAAAATATAATGAAACTTTTATAAAACAGATATTTTAATTCGTATTAATTAAAAAAATAGTTGGGTGAAGATATTGAATTGTTTGCTGATACGGTCAAGTTGCAGAGTAGAGTACGCACACAATATTGTAATTAAAATCAATAACTCAAAGTCGTCTATGCGACACAGTATGAATAAAATGCAAGTGTTATTGTTTGAAGTAAATTTTTATCCGTTGTTATGATTTTCGTGGGCCAGTACTATGATATTGTGTATAAGGCTAACTCAATTATGAATTCTGGCCGCGATAGTTGTTCAAACACCTGCCTGCTATTGATTTATGTCCATCCTCCTTGTCTCGCGATTGTTCCCAGACGGTCGCCAGCCCGTTCTCGGAACACGGCTGAATGGGGAATTGGTTAAGATGTGTATGGCAGCGTGAGCAATTCTTCGGAATATTTGGAAGACGCTAAAAAAACGGACGGTTAATACAGATAAATCTCAATTTTGCAATGCGGTGCCATATTTGTAATTTGACAAAAAAGTACGTACATATTTATCGAAAGGCTAAAAGTACGTACATATTTATCGAAACGCTATCTTGAAAGTAAAAAAAAATAATGCAAACCCTTTTTTGTACAAATCTGCATTATTTAAACTAAACTTGCCTCCCGAATTTTTTTAAATGTATTATAATGTTTAACGATGACTTTCGTGGCAGAGTGGTAAGAGCTCTGACTTCCATACCGAAGGTCCCGGGTTCGATTCCCGACGATGGCAGTGTGATGTCACACTGTCTTTGGTCTGGTGTAGAATTCACGTGACAATAAAATGGCGATAAATTGGCTACCTATCACATGTCACGGGAATCAATATAATAGCCAAAAAAAAATTGTGTACGGTAATTGGGTTCAAACGACCTGTTGTACATAAAAAAATACTTATTATTATTTAAGAAAATAAAAAACTTTTATTGTGTTTTTACACAATTTTATTTTACTCTCGTTCCCGCTGGAGCTTTATTAAGGATACAAAAACAAACATTTAAGTCTTAAAACAAAATATAAAAGTGTTAAAAATTATTTTTAATTCAAAACTAAAATAAATGGTTGATTTAAGTGTTAAAACTAAAAATAAAAGTGTTAAAAATTATTTTTAATTCAAAACTAAAATAAAACGTATTATAATAATAATAATTAGGCTTATTTGTATAGCGCCGTTTTCGTGAATAACTCACCTCAAGGGCGCTTAATACTCATATTTAAACTTCTACCATTAATACTTTTAAAAATTTGTATGTTAATACATAACTACTCAAAAATTCAAATGAAAAGATATAATTATTAATTTCACTGATCTTTGTTAATACATGTTTTATTTTGAAACATTGGTATAATACGTCTCACAATTTATTAATTAACGTATTTGAAATTGTCGCGACAGCTGTTTCGCCAAAAAATGTTTTTTTCAAAAATCAGGTGTTATAGTTTTGTAACACCTGCTGCCAACTCCAGCATTGTTTGGCGAAACGTGACAATTTATTGAAATTGATAAATGAATGAATTATAAAAATGTTTCAAAATTAAAAAAGTTATTCATTTTGAAGTACGAGTATCATAATGTTTTGGCCAAAACAATGGACCTTGAAACAGAGAAATCAAATCAATCAAATATAAAACGTCGATCACTTTAGGAGTAGGAGAAATCGACGTGCGTGCATGACACGTTGTATGAATATAGAGGAATCAAGATTAGTTTATAAGGACAGAAAAATGCAGCGGTCCATTTTTTTTACTTACCACTCCGGGGAGACGACGTGATGGTAAGTTAGTAATAATAAAAAAAAAATAATAAGACAAGAGAGACATATAAAAATATTATTGCATCGTTGTTGTCATTCATTAAACAATTAAAATAAAACATAAATCAAAGAGTCTACAGAATGGACGACCATTTCGCAGAGAAGACAATCCTCAACTTTTTACGGCGTATCGATCGATATTCAATAGAATCCGAAGCGCGCGGGAAGGCATTCCGACCGGACGAGAATACAGATGACAAAAACCAGTCCATCCATTGCTTTCCAGTTCGACTCGGAGACGAGATATTCGGACGTCCAGGGCTGATTCATCGCAATAGCGAACCAGTGTCCCCACGATTCGCAGAATCAAATTGTATGTGGTGAGCATGTTACCAATAGCGAAAATGTCAACTGATATTATAGGTATAAACGAGTAAAAAATTCATCTCCTCAAAAATGAGAATCATAAAATCAAAACGCGTGTGTTGATTCTGGTTCACATTCGTCTTTTTGAATAATAAATAAACATACAATACATATTATCTTTTTAATATCTAAAAATGCAGATTTGTACATTGAACGTTCAGATGTAAAAACACATTTTTTTACAAAATTTTATAATAAACATTTCATATTATACGAAAGAGATTAATTAATTTTTGATAAACTTAAACTGTTAACTCAACTGTGGAATTTCATAATGAAATTTATACTTACATATCGTTTTCCAGATGATGAAAGTGTACAATTTTCGAAATATTTCGAGAAATAAGCTTAAAAGTAGAAAAACAGTGTTTAAATTAATAAAATAAAACAAATAAATAAAACAACTAAATCAAATATTGAATGTCGGCCATGTGAGGAGTCAGAGAAATCGACGCGCGTGCATGACACGATGTATGAATGTTGAGGAAGCGAGAGAAATATGTCAGTAAAGAAAAGTGTGGCAGTCCATTCATTCTGCCTACCCCTTCGGGGAGACGGCGTGATGGTTAGTTAGTTAGTTAGTTAAATTAATAAAATATTTAAGTTATTATTCCTTAATTCATGTAATAATTGAATATTTCATATCTTGTATATTTGAAAATTTAATTTGTTCAATGCATGAAATTGAAATTCGCGTATAAAAAAAAATAACCAATCATCACGCCGTCAAAATTGTGGAAGATTTTTTTCGGGAAGCGTAATACTAAGAAGCCTGATATGGCACAAGGAAAATCTAATGAGGAGTTATGACGGTCATTTGATGCAAATGTTTTAAAACAATGACAAATAAAAATCTATTTAATGGCTTGCAAAAAATAACGATTTTAAGTTCAATAATGCACTTCTGGAGTCCCAGCTGACTGGGTTTAAGTGAAACAGGGCGCAGGGTCGACGGGGCGAGGGCGCCCTAAATATATTCAAATGTATGCGCCATTAATTCCGGAAGCATAACTGGCGAGACAGACGCGCGCTCACGGGGTGTTTGCGTTGCGACCGCCTCGGAGAGTCAAGGTTCCGGCCTGCCGATCGATTCTGCACCTTTTTACAAACGTCTATTGTTTTATGCATCTCGGTAATCGATTGCGCACGTGGATTTCATTAGTGCACTGCATTTAAATAACTTATTATTCTACGTCACTGTTCATCAGATCAAATAGATAAATGCATTGGAAAGATTGCTCGAGTTTTTCCAAAGATTTAGATAAAAACGTAAAATTAAATTTAAATAATTAACGTTTCATTTTTGATCTATGAAAATCATTTAAGAATATGAAATATATCCCAGAATATTCATATATAAAATTTTACTAATGTTCTCAGTTCGAAAATGTAAATTATGATAATATTTGCAAATCAAATAAGATTTAAAGATTTAAGACTAACTAAATTTCGAAAATGCCCATGCAAGCTAAAAAACATATCACATCCATATACTATAATTTTATATTAAGAAAATTGTTTTTATCGTCAATAACAAAAATTATGCATGGGGTTTTATATCATTATTCAAGAAGTAATAAAAACAAACGAATAAATTAATTGGAATATTTCGTGATTAAGAGAATATACCGTTAACCAAATTATTTAAAAAAATCCATTCAGTAATGCTCTAGTAACATGTCACTTCTATGATAAAATAATTTAAACTCCTACAAAACGTACGTTTTCTAGATTTAATAATATCAATTAGTAATGCACTAGCAGAATATCACTTCCAGTATAATAAAAATTCATCAAAATAAAGGTTTTCTATACTCGAGAATGTCCATTAGTAGCGCCCTAGCAATTTGTCACTCCTGTAATAACATAATAAAACTTCTAAAACGATAAGTTTAATAATATTAAATATACCTATCACTCTGTCTGTTGAGTGAATGAACTGATTTGATTTGATTTGATATTATGAGAATAAATATAATTGACGACCTTCGTGCCACTGTGGTAAGAGCTATGACTGCCACACTGAAGGTCCTGGGTTCGATTCCCGGTGTTGGCAGTGATTGTCACACTGTCTTTGGTCTGGTGTAGAATTCACGCGACAATATCATAAAATGGCGATAGATTAACTATCAGTTACATGACATGAGAATCAATATAGTAGCTAAAAGAAATGTTCACAGTAATTCGGATCAAACGACCTATTGCATAAAATAAAAATAAATAATAAAAAATGTTTACAGTAATTCAGTTAAAAAAACATGTTGTAGGTATACAAAAATGTGGGAAGTGATGGGAAACTACTATATTTAAAATCTCATAGTGGCATTCCAAAAACCAACAAAGAAGTTAATATACTTTGCTGTAAACCAATCCCTAGGATTGAATTTAAAATAAATTGGCTTAAATTTTAATTATATTCTTTATGTTTTTTCTTAATATCCACACATTTTTTTGCAAATATGACGAACTCTATCGTAAACTCGCGCTGTGACATAGAAAGTCTTCCACAATGGCATTACTAGGCACACACCCAGGAGTAATATCGCAGGAAGCCGACTGTGTGAAAGACACAGAATATTAAGCATTGCAGGGGCATTGTTTGGGTTTGGAGTGTAAAAGAGTGACCCAGACCCGGCGGACCTAGACCCAGAGTCGGGCTCGTTGAATAATTAATACTACGTAGTCGGCTGTGGGCTTGTTACTGCAGCCACGTGGCTGGGATCCGCTGCAAGTGGATACTAGATGTGTTATATACCGTAGTATGCGGGTTCGTTTACCGATTCGTATATTTTCGCACGTCAGCTTATTGCTTCAATTTTTTACTTCAACTTCTTTAGTTAAAATTTATTTTATTTTAAGTTTTAATTCTAGAATTTGGTTTGCAGCACAGTATAATATTTTTGCTGAATCTTGGGATGCCACTTGGTAAATTTTTAATGTGGTAGTTTGCAGATGCTTTCCATATTCTTTTTCATTCATTCCATTACTGTAAAAAAAATTAACTTACTTTTTGTTTCTTGAACGATGATGTAAAACTCCATATTAAATAATATATACGAAAGAAATGTTTTTTTTTTAAGTTTTATTATATTTTTGTGAATGACATGTTTCGCCTGTCTAAGGCACTACGAATGAAAACGTCAGTTTTCTAGAAGTTTTATTCTATTTTATGGGATATTAGATAATGCCTTAGAAGTGCGAAACACGTCATCCCCATAAAATATAATAAAACTTCTAGATTCGTATTAATTAATTAATTATTCGTATTATTAATCTTCATTCGTATTTGTTATTTAATATTTTATTTCGTATTAATTATTAATATTAAAGAGTTTTACATGATTGTTCAAGAAACAATAAATAAGGCATTATCATTTGATATGCTTTAGACAGACGAAACATGTCATTCTCATAAAATATAATAAAACTTCCAGAAAATAAACATTTTCATTCGTATTAATATTTTTTACCTATTATTTTTTCTTTTATGCAACGGGCCCAATTGCTGTATGCTTTAATTTTTTTTAGTTAATATATTTATTATCATTGTTGAATCAACCTTTTGCGCCTTAAAACAAATTAATTTATTCAGAATTACTTTCCTGATTAATACTTCATTTTAACAAAAACATCATCTGGTCCAAGTAAATCACAATTTTAAATTGGTGGTTTCCATAATGTTCATGAATAATTTGACAGCATAAGTCTAATTTCTTCTGTATTGATTTTAATTGGAATCCTGGCGTTTATCTGAATTAATTCCTCTTCAAAAACATTGAATATTGATTACACTCGTGTATTTTCATAGTAAAAAATGAAGAAAATGTTATGAACAAAAAATGAAAGGATCAGTTAGGTAGCTTAGACACATGGAAAAAATAAATCAACAAATAATGGTAAAGAAATAGGAGGGCATGACACGATCTATGAATGTTGAGTAATCGTGAGAATAATGTCAGGAAAGAATAGTAGAACTGTCCAATATTACTCGTATAATTATTGTTATTATTTTATTGAATCGCTCTTTACATCATTACAGCGCGAGCCAAATCGATGTAAAGGGTAAATCTATCATATTGATTCTCGTGACATGTGATAGGTAACTAATCTATCGTAATTTTATTGTCACGTAAATTCTACACCAGTTCAAAGACAGTGTGACAATCACACTGCCATCGTCGGAAATCGAACCCGGGACCTTCACTCACCACTCGGCCACAAAGGTCGTTGAATTACGTTTACCCCTTGAGGAGACGGCGTGATGGTTAGTATGTATAAAAAATTAAATCAATATATCTTAGGATTTATTGAACGCTAAGGCATTAACACTGTGGAATTCCATAGCAATATCCTTAGGAAATTGAAAATAAATTTATTTTAATCCAATTATTATTAAAAACACCTGAAGATGGAGGTATATGTCGCGTTTTTAAATATTTTTTTAATAATTAGTGGATTAAACAAAGTTATTTTCAATTTCCTAAGTATATCTTAGGATTGGTTAAAAATCATATTCACTGAGATACTGATCTGTTCTGTTAAAAATGTTGGCTTTTTAGGATTTGAAATTCAGTAAATTACGTATGATATTTTCTTGTATTAAAATTCGTGAGGAAATTGGTATTCTTCCGTCTTGTTTTTATCATCTCCGAGATGATCTTTCACATAAGAGTATGCGGTCCCCGGACTCGTGGGGACCACGTTTCCTTACCGCATCATTTATATATTCAGAACACACATTTTCCATCTGTACCTGTATCTAGAGCCCCACACACACACCCGCAGCGCCGAGAAAACAATCGCAAACGTGGACTAGCAACAAGAAAAAGATGTATGATAAAAGTCCGAGCGGTATACACAAATGGCGTATAGTACCATCCAGACGCATCGAAGAAATCTGCGAAGTGCCGGCCCGCTGGAAAAAAGGAATACTTTGAATTAGTTATGCGGGGTGGGTGGATTGTTTTTTTTATACGGTGGCTTTGATATCGGGTGGATTTGATTTGTTGTTTGAAAGACTCGGGTTGTCTGGAACAAAGATATAAAGAATGGCCGCGGACAGAACACGGCTACTGTGGAACGCAAGCAGTCCGGCCTATCGGTATTGTCCGGCGGACAATAAAGTAACTGGACCTGAGTACTATTAGTCATCAGCCTACATGTCCGCTGGACTTTATATCGATAATACTAAGTGGGATTCGTTTGCTCCGGCTGGTATTGGATCGTGACCGTCTCAGCAGAGCTTCTTTAACTACAAGGTTGAACGGTGAATAAGGATGTTCGGAAAAAGTCAATTAATTTTTTTGAACACCCTCTATAATCTATGAAAGCAAAATGTTAAAAAGTGAAGCATGTAGCTAGCAGAAGAAGGATTAGAGCAGAATAAATGCGGTAGAGATGACATCCCTTAGACGTATGTGTGGTAAACTATGTATTACAAGGAAGGAATGTAGAGCGGGAACAAAATTATGAAAGGATCAATGGGTTGGTTTGGACACATGGAACGCATGGATAAAGAAATAATGGTTAAAAACTATACATTAAGATATGAATGGAATACGGAGTTATGAGAGATTGAAAAAAACTTGGCATGATCAAATTGATCAAACTGTAGAGGTCGGCCATGTTAAAAGTCAGACGAATCGACGTGCATGTATGACTTACTGTATGAATGTGGAAGAATCTAGAAAGGTCTGTCTTCGTTAGAAAGTAGTGAGGGTTCTGCAGATTTGTTATTGCCCTCTATAATATTATATATATGTTTTTTTTTGTATACAATAAGACGTTTGAATTCAATTACAGTATGAAATTTATATTTTTATAATATTATATTGATTTTCATGACATGTGATAGGTACCTAATCTATCGCCATTTCATTGCAACGACAATTCTTCACGAGACCAAAGACAGTCTGATTATCACACTACCATCGCTAGGAATCGAACCCGGGATCTTCGGTATGGCAGTCAGAGCTCTTGCCACCCTGCCACGACGGCGATCAATCGTATAATATCAATGGTAACAATTATCAGAATAAAAATGTTCCATTTTTCAAATGTAACGTTTCGTGATAAATAATTCGATATGCGATCAATGCTTCTACATATTTTAATAAAATAAAATAAGCACAAATTCTCAATCTCGAGTGGGTATTATTTTACACGTCGATGAACTGTCTTCATATTGCTGGGTACATTTGAACGATCAGTGGCGTCTCTATAAAACCAAAAAAAAAGTGAAAAATCACTATTTTTAAAATGCTTAGTATCTATTAATGATAAGGCACTAAAGTAAACAAGCTAACATTAAAATAACAATTAAATAAAACGACGTTTTTGATAACTTTTTCCACATTTGTCTTTATTTTTCGACAGCGACCGGTTTCACCAGGCTCGCTGGCATCGACAGACTGGTCGACTGGCCAGCAAGCCTGGCGACACCGGTCGCTGTCGAAATAAAGACAAATGTGGAGGTACTCGTAGTTATATAAAAACATCTTCTTCTTCTTCTTCTTCTCCTTATAGACCCTTGGTCTGTTCCTGAAATCAGGCTAGCCTCTCTTGGGAGGTTGACTCCCAGCTATCTCTCCATCTCTTCGGCGGTCTTCCGGGCGAAATTCATTTAAATAATAATTTATTTAAATGAATAAAACATCGTTTTTTTATTATTATTATTTAAAATGAATTTCCGTCAAGAGATTTCAGTAAAATCATTTGATGTTCTTATAAATGCTAACATTGAGTATATAATTTGAAAAAGTTTGATTAGGCTAAGTAAAAAACTAACGATAAATAAAATAATATTGTTGTTTGAAATTTTCTGGTATAAGTTCATTTTAATAACGAAAAAAAATTGTTTTTTATTATTTTAACACTGTGAAACGACTAACGACGGGTTCTATGAGAATGAGCGTTACAAATGTGAGTTGCACGAATAGCGAAAGTGATATGACAGAAATAAATTAAAAAGAGATAGTGAGTTTTGTAAACTGTATGAAAGGTGGAAAAGCTTTTGGTAATGACAGTGTAGCCTTGGATTTTATTAAAAACGGTGGGCCGGTTGTTTCAGCGTGGTTATATAGACTCTTAAACCAGTGTTTTGAGGAGGGATACCTATACGCCATTTGACTGGAGAAGGGCTGTTATCATGCCTCTATACAAAGGAAAGGGGGCTCGTATGGACTGTGGAAATCACCGGGCAATAAGTCTGTTAAGCGCCGTTGGTAAACTCTACGGTCGACGCTAGAAGGTATTATGGTGAAACGGCGTGATGGTTTGTTTTTGTTGTTTTTTGAATATTAAGTTTAATTCCACTTATGGTTGTGGCCTCGACTGGTTTCGGCACCTCACTGCCTACTCCTGGTACCTACAGCAAAGTTTGTTAGACGTATATATAAAAAAAATGATAGTGGTGGGAATTAAAGTTTAAAGATTCTATATATTCCATGGATGGTTCGATAAAGTTTTTTTTTTACTTTTTGCTGAAATCGGTCGAATTTGTAGTAACCCTACGTGGAATTTAACAAAATATAAATGCATATGTATTTTTTTGGTAACACTCGCTATATTTGAATATTTTTCCAAATATTTCAATAATTTAAAAAATCATCATTACTGCTTGATCAGGAAACAATCGATTCGATTAAAAGAAATTAATATGAACACATTTATTTTTTTTCTATTATATAATATTTTTTGGAACACAATTACTTAAAAGTAATATGGTTTTTCTGTTTGCTAAGTGTAAACTTCTTATTCCCATGTAAAATATAGGCATTATTGACTAATTAATTAATTAGCTCAATGTGTTTAATTAGATGAGTTGTATTTGCATTCTCTGGTGTTCTCGTTTTATGCAAACTCCGTAACGTAATGGGGAGATGTGACTAATATATCAAAGAATACAGATGTTTGCCAAAAACTTAATAAAAATATTTGCCCGGAGCACCTGTTCACATACATACAGTGTGCTCCGGAGCGAGGAATAAACATAAAACGTAGGTATTTACTATTTATGTACTACATTTATCTTTACATAATACAAAAATATGTTACGGCACACCTTCTTTCAACCTTCACCAAATATATTATATACCATAAACAAATACAGACGTTTCATTGAATTAAGAATATATTAAGAAATAAGGGTACTATTAATTTGAAATATTAAATTTTAACATCGTAATATAAATATGAGTGTCCACAAATGACTCCACCCCAATCTTGTTCCACGGTGTCCCGGTAGTATGATAGTGGGTTCGGAAGGAGCGGACGAAGATGTAGCCAGCAGAATTAACAATGCAAGGGGAGCTTTCTCAATGCTTCGCCCTGTATGGGATTCCTATATTATTTCGAGAAAACTTAAGCTACAAATTTTCAGCAGTAGCGTTAAAAGCGTACTGCTGTATGGATGTGAGACTTGAAATCTACCGCGGACGTTATTGGAAAACTCCAGGTGTTTATAAATATTCAAGATCTATTGGCCCCAAACAGTGTCAAATGCCGTTCTCTGGACCATGGCAGGTGAAAAACCAATCAGAGAACTAGTCGCTAAACGCAAATGGCTGTGGATCAGTCACACCCTAAGACGGAATCCAGCCTGCATCGCTCAGGGGGGACTAGACTGAAGAAAGTCCCTTGAGGCCCTTTGCACCAGGACAAGAAGAAGGAGACAGTTAATGAATATACAGATATATTTCTCCTTCTTCGTATCAATAGAAGTGAGCTTCATGTATCGTAGAGGTGGCGCTTAAAAGGGGCTTTATCTCCTTTTCTTTTATGGTGAAGGTTTGAACGACTTTGTGTCATTTCTTAGGGTGCCTGGTGTAATAATTTTTATCACACCTGGAAGCACCTTCCTTACTCCCTGTTAAATATAATACACCATAAATACGAAATTAATAAATTTTTGCTTTAAAATAAAGGAAGTGCGAAATTGAATATATTTTAAAGATTACGCACATTTACAAAAAAAATTCATAAAATCACTAATTAATTAGGTGTGCTTCCATATTTTTATATTGAAGTTATATTATCTTACATTGACCATCATAAAAAATCTATTTGTTTAATAAAACATTATTTTTGAAATGTTAAGTGCATCTTGGCAATATTACGAATACCTGTCTGCATAAGTGTCAACGAATCTATCAGATATAACAATTACTATTTTATTTTAGTTAAAATTAAATCCAATATGTAATTTCAAAATCAAGTGGGCGGTATGCATTCAAAACAAATTAAAAACAAGAGCAATTATCATATAAAGCAAAATATACAAACTATAATGATTGATTGGTCTTGTCTGTACATGCCGATAATCAAAGCAAAATCAAATACTTACATGTTTTCAAAACTAACTTAGATGTAGAATATAAGAAATATAAATTTTACATGTTACGAGTATTAATTACATTGTTTTAATTACACCGAAACCAGTTGATAATATGATATAAAAAATATTATGCTGTTAAAATATGTCTATCTTCATTGAACTTATAATATATGAATATCAAATGTTATCTTCTTTGGTGAGTTTTCATTGCGCTATTTCTGTAAAAATAAAGCTATCTTAGATTAAAAATAATTAAGGAAAATTCGTCGGACATCCGAGATGAGATAAACGCACATAATACATGAAATATATAATACTTTCCCTCGCCAAACGGCATTCCAATACTGGCTAATTCGCCCGGCGCTCGCCCAATGCCGCGGCCGCCGGGTGGCAGCGGCGCCTAGACGCTAATAACGGGTAGCGGGTGACGAATCAAAGCTTTCGGCCCGGCCTACGGGCGGCCACTGCGCGCGGGACGTGCGGTTGCCAGGCGACGGCGGCGCAGGCGCGCGGCGTCGCATCACCTGCGAGGGGTGCAATTATGGCTGTATGCAGGTATTCAATTATCTCTCCAGACTTGTGGATAATACGCTTTTTGTTTGGATTACTGTTGACAAAATTGATCAATTTGGATTATACTGCCCGAGTAACAACATAAAACTCTTTATCGCATCAAATATATAAAACTTTACGTATTTTAGGATAACTTAAATCAAATTTGCTTACTTTTATTAAGGCATAAGAAAATAACCACAAAAAGCATATTTCAATACAACTGATTTGATAGAAATGTAATGAATTGTGTGTATAGTTTGATATCCGTCTTAAATAAACACATTAATACGACGAACAACAACAACAACAAACCTTTACGCCGTTTCCCAGTAGGGGTAGGTAGAGAGAGTGAACCGCTACACTACTCTATCCTGGCACAGTGATATTAACTAATGATTGATACATAATTGTAATTGATAATTGATACAATAATAATTCTTCTTCATCTTTCTTCATTTCCTCATTACTGAGGGTTGTGACCCATGGAGATACCCATAGATGAAACTATACAAATAATAATGAAATCTAAAATAAAATATGGAAACGTCTAAAATTTTCAGTATTACAGATTTCTATGTATTATAAATATAATGTATGTATGTACCTTTCAGATTTTTTTTGTTATTTTTTGTCGTTTTGATATATTTATGAAAATATGTAAATGTACAAGTTAGTAACAGGATTATACAACTACAATACTTAGTTCTCCAGCTATGTACTCGTCTGTAAGTACAGGGCGTAAGTGTACTCAACGTAAAATATTTGAACAAAACAAGACCATTTCATTTGCAGAACCAATTTATTCGAATTTTTCGAATCCCGCAGCTTACCAGCCAACTTCCCGACAAGCCATTCCGCTCCAACCTAAATCTAATAATGCCTTAAATAAGCATACGACGAGAGTCTTGACAATGACAATGTTAATCAACGGAAGAAACAAAATGAACATTTCTCCCCGGAGCGCAGGAGGGCGGGGCGGTCCGCGGAAACTTTTGCGCGGAGCCCAACTCCGGGCGTATTTAGCGGAGTTACCCGTTCTTATGTGGATTCTATTCCGAAATTTGCATGACTTTGTCTATACCTGTCGAGACGGCACGAGCGGCGCGAGATTTTTTTTTAAATGTACGATTATTCCAGTGAAGGTGTCAATTAGTTTAATAAAAATTTATATAAGAAATACGGAATTTTCTCCAAGTAATTTTATTCCATGGTATCCGTGTTTTCATCACTTTTTAGGACGTCCATTAATTAAATAAAATGTTATTTTTGAAACTTAAATACGTTTTTTTTATTAAAATTAAATAAAGAAATAATGTAAAACAAAAAAATTAGAGAAGTAACCATACCTAACCTAAACATATTTTTATTGTAGATGGTAAATATTTTTATTTTCATATTTATTCATGAAAAAAAAAACGTAAGAATAAACTCTTCTTCAGAAATAAATTGAAATACTTATATATATATATATATATATAAGAGAGAGAGATATATATATATATATATATATATATATATATATATATATATATATATATATATATATATATATATATATATATATATATATATATATATATATATATATATATATCATTATTAATATTATTGTTGGTTATTGTTATTATTATTACACACACATACACATTATTATTATTACATACATACATATTACATACATACATATTATTGTTACATTGTTGAGACACATACATTACATACATTGCCACATATTACACATTACATTACACATATTACATACACATACATACATACAGCCACATACACACAGCCAGCTGGCCACACACATGCGCCACATATCCATACATACATACATAGATACATACATTACATACACATTACATACATGCCTAAATCAACACTATCGATCGGTTTCGCTCCAAGCGAAGGTAACTAAAAAATACATTAATCATTTGTTTGATGATGTACCGCTTGGAGCGAAACTATATTCATCAAAGCTGAAAAAATATGAAATTAATAAATATTTTGTCATTTGCTTATTTTCAAAATTGAAAACGGACTATGTTACGAGTATGTATGGTTCCGAGTAGTAAACTTCTTTTAATAAACGAGATAGGATTAATTTTTTCGACATTTTCACACTTAAAACTAGGCAACATCACAGAAACATTAAATATTTAGATCAATATTAACCTTTGTACCCGACGAACATTAAATATTAAGATCACGGGCATATCAAATATTGTATTATATAATAAGGTATTCAATATAAATTAACAAAAAACTCGTAATCGTATTCTAGTTTTATATTTTTAAGATAAATTCAAAAAGAAGCATTTATTTGATTTGGAAGGGTATATTAATTTATAGGGTTTTCTGATGTTTTAATATTTCATAAGTATTTTTAGCACTCTCTAAAAAAAGCTCACGGACTGCCTGCCGGGGACGGCACGGCGCTACAGTTGCTAAGGAGCTTTTTATCGTAAACTTTTTAGTATGACATAAACAGCGCAGTAGCGGTCCATCAATCGTCGGCGAGTAGAGCTTCTCTTTACATTTAACATCAACCCATACAAATGCTCTCATAAAACCTACATTATGGGGGTATTAATAAAGAGTTAATATCAATAATTTACTTACCTGAATTTGAAATTAACCTAATTGGAATAAATTTCGAAGACATTACGTAAGTGAGCAATCATCGTTATTGTAAGTAAATTACTAAATTTGTTTTAAGAAACAAGTCTGTCTTCGACAAATAGGTTTGCGTGGCTTTTAATGCCAAGTACGTAGGTCAACCATCGAAAGAAAAATTTAAAGTATAGCCAATATTATTCTATTGTCTATTTATTTAGAATAATGTCTAGTACGAGGATATACGCTATTGAAAGCTATTCAAATAAAGACAATTCATCGATTCAAATAGGTACATAGCTAAAGTATTAACCATTACATCTCTCTCGGCGCTACATCCTAGTGTAGGATTTAGCCTCAATAGTCCTTCGTGGGCTCTTATTCTTGGCTATATCCCTCCATTCTCCAAAATTTTCCAGTCTTCTCCAGTCCTCTTTAAAGCAGTCAGGCAATCATTTTCTTAGTTTGTCGACTATCACACTTTCCTTTCCTGACATATTTTTCTCGCTTCCTCAATATTCATACATCGTGTCATGCACGCGCGTCGATTTCTCTGGCTCTTCACATGGCCGACATTCAATATTTGATTTATTTAATCGTGCCACATTTTCCTCGGTCTTCCTCTATTTCTGCTTCCATTTACATCGTTAACATATATTTTTTTTTTACCATTCATTCTTTCCATATGTCCAAACCATCTAAATGATCCTTTCATTATTTTGTTCATGACACCATCATTCACACCGCATTCACTTCTTATATTTTCATTCGACACTTTCATACACAGAGTATCCACACATTCGTCTAAGAGATCTCATTTCTACTGCATTTATTCTAATTTTATCCTGTGCATTTATTATCCATTTATCATAATTAAAATAAATCGCGTCTTCTTCTGATCATAGAACGTTTTCAAAGTAAAGCAACGATTAGTTCTTAGCAATCAGAATATTGATATCTCGATCTGGTTTACTGATAAAAATTATCGATTTACTCAGAGTTCCAATATCTTTAGTATATTCCAGTTTACTTCAATCAGCCCCGTATCTTATCGTTTTTAATCAAAATCGTGCATGTATTGTTGACTTAACCCCAATCACATTGTACCACAATATTTTGATTTTTTCTGACATCAGATATGGTTTGCTTATAATAATATATTATGAAAGTTTTTGATTGAACAGGGGTGTGCGTGATTACTACTTTAACTTATCCAGCTCAAGCGACTCCATAAAAAATGGTTTGGCCACACAAACAGCACCCGAAAATCGAAATATCACCGGTGCGAGTACCGTTGTTAACTTCAGTTACAATTTATAGATATTCCCGAAAAATGTGTTTAACTTATTTACTTATTAATTGTACACTTTGTTTTTCACCACTATGCGATTATTTTGATTGCCGACTAGTTTCGTTTGTACCCAAAGTTCCTCAGGCCTTAAGTTATTACGAAGCCTTGAGGAAGCTTGGGTACAAACGAAACTAGTCGGCAATCAAAATAACCGCATAGTGGTGAAAAACAAAGTGTACAATTAATAAGTAAATAAGTTAAACCCATCTTTACATTTTTCATTTAAAGTAGGAAATCCATTGCATAAAATACATACCTACTTAGAGAAAAGTGTTATTTTAAATTTCATTTTTGTTTGGGGGGGGGGGGGCGTTTGATAATTTTACTGTGTAAAGGGGGCGATTCTTTCAAAAAGGGGGGGTTGGGGGGTTAGATCCTAGATATAGTCTAAGGCTACTCATAATTTTTGTTTTTGTTCTAATCGTGATGAAAATTACATAGTTTTACAATTACAATACTTTATATAATTACGAAAATTTCACTATTTTTAATTAAATTTCAAAAGTAAATTCAGGCAATAAACTCCAAAAAGTGTTGAAAATAGTTTTTTTAAACTAGTCAGATTGGAGTTTTAATAGTCGAATATTATTTTTGATACATATAAAAACGATATTTCAATTCATATATTTTTTTAATTATAGAAATGTTTTTTTATAGCGCTAATGAGTTTAATTTGAAAGTTGCTCAAAGCAAATGCTTGGAAACGGAAAAACTTTCTTTTGAAAATATAATACCACTATTTTGAGAACTGTTAGGCCCCATTTAATATATAGACCTTCAAAAAAGTATTTAGCGCAAACGAAATTTCCGAATCATGCCGACATGCATATATCAGGGTCTATTTTATTACTGTTTGCAAACACAGACAAAACCGAATTTGCCGACATTCGTTTTTTTCAGACAAATATTCCCTTGAAATTCATAAATAATAATATTGTCGACTGGAATACAGGTTTCCACGGTGTGGGAATATAGAATATACTAATGTACCTATAAATCTATGTGGTAAACTTTTGAAAGCTTACGTCTCTTCCAAAAAAGCTCGCGACTTTAGTGGCGTAACAGGGGACAGAAATTTCGCGAGAACCATGATTAGCGAAGCTCAATGAAATTTTTATTCTTAATACTTATTATTTTAGACATAAATTTGAGTAATCATTATTTATATGTAACGTAATAGACATGGAGAACGACTTAGAAATATTTTTTCCCTTGTTTTTTTCTATCGTGCTATTTGTTTCCATAGATATTTAGAAAAAAATGGAATTCTTGATATTTTACCAATATATAAAGATTTGTTGTTTCTTGAATAATGATGTTAAACTCCATATTAAATAATTAATATGAATGAAAACGTCTGTTTTCTAGAAGTTTTATTACACTTTTTGTGAATGATACGTTTCACTTGTCAAAAGAATGATCAAATATCATATTTCATAATGTCTTAGATAGGCGTTATTAGTCATTTATATAAATTATGTCTTCTAGAAAACTGACGTTAAATTAAATAGTAAATAAAGAGTTTTATACATCAAATAAAAAAGTGGTCAATTGCATTATTTCAAATAGAGAAAATTACTAGAAAGAAAATATTGTTTTTGCAAACTTCGTAACGTTTCCCCGAGCCGCGTGGTGCAAAGCTCTCTTCTTACAACTTGAATAATATATAAAAGAAGTTCGTCCGCAAGCTTTGAAAGCTCGTTTTTCAAACGTTTCAGCGGGAATATTTTTATTAGTAAGCCGCCAGGTATCTGCAAGTTCCGCGGAATCATATATTTTACTTTAGAGAAAGTTTCCACCCCGAATAATGCGCGCTAATGCCTCCGGATTATGTACGAACCCCCGACAATACCAACACCAGTACAAAGGAGAAAGGAACAGACCATTATACGGTACTACTTACACATATACAAATATACATGCTTACTCGCCTATACTACATAGAAATCTACTACTTACACACATGCATGTGTATATTATATAAATACGGTTGATATAAGTTCGTTTATAGTAATATTTTTATCAATTTAGAATAGATAATAAATTATATACAATACATAAATGCATATTCCAGGATTAATATAACAGAATATAATAAATTTGATTCTTAATACTTCATTTTTGAAATTAGTAAGAATGCTTCTATTTGTTATTATTCGTCCCATAATTATGTCCATGAACATATCTGTTTTTAAATTAAGAACTAATAATTCCAAGTTATGCCATTATTAAATTGTTTTCATATATATTTATTTGAAGAAACAACAACTTACTTAGATTAATGCATTTCTTCTAAGAATAATGTAATGTATTGTTTCTTGAACGATGATGTAAAACTCAATATTAAATAATATATGTATATATATGAATGAAAATGTCTGTTTTATAGAAGTTTTAATATAATTTATGGGGATGACATGTTTCGCCTTTTTAAGACATTATAAAAACAGTATTCAATAGTGTGAAAGACATTTGATGATTCCTTATAATTGAACTTCTAGAAAATATACGTTAACATTTGATTTATTGTTTTTTGAACGATGATGTTTAACTCTATATCAAATAATTAATACGAATGAAAAAACTTTTGTCTTTCTAGAAGTTTTATTATATTTTTTGGGGGTATGACATGTTTCGCCCTTCTAAGGCATTATCAAAAGTAGTTAGCATTTGAATTAAGAAAGATGTGTGTTTATAAATTTTTAACATCAAATATAAAGAGACTCCAATAATTACGTCACCTTGGATGTTGTATAATACTTACACTCCACGTATTTTGTTTACGGCGTTCGTATGACGCGTATTATGATTTTGTTTTGACGATGACATTTAAGACAAAAAATACTACATAATAAGATACCTACCATTTTTTTAAATGTGCTTTTTTTTATTTTCATTTTATTGTACATATAGCAGAGTTTGTTAGAAGGGTATAACACGTTTTAACCTATCTAGTTATTACGAGCTTAAACTATATAATGCAGCGTTATATTAATTATTGTGACGATGAAATCTTCGGAGAAGGAAAATCCTCTGGTTTAAATACTTCAACAGGGGTTCAGCCACACGTCAAGATCTTTCCGGGAGCTGTCTGGAGTGCAGATTGCCTTCGCTCCGAACACTTGCAAGTAGGTAAATAGAACTCTAAAGTGTAGAAGCAAGTCTAAGTAGATAGTAATGTTTTATAACCTGTCAGGACTAAACGGATATATAATTTAATATTAAAAATACTACAATACTATATCCTGATAAACCTCTCTAGATTCCAACACATTCATTTAGCTATTCATATTCGCACGTCGATTCTTCCGAGTTTTAATGTTTAAAATTTTATTAATTTGTTTATGACATGTTTTCTCGGTCTTCCACGTATTTACGTTATTAACGTATACTTTATTAACCATTATTTCTTCATTCATGTGCTCCATAAGTCCAAACCAACGGAGTCCTTTAATAATTTTGTTCATAACACCTTCTTACGCTCTACATTCTTTCCCGATATCAGCATCTGAATTTTATGTATGCACATTATGAAATATGCTGTAAGTACATCCTATAGTTAATAAGCATACACATAAATGTTTTTATAATCGTAAATCTTTATTAACTGTTAAATTGACAACACTGTTATATCAAAACTTTCTATTATAAAGTTTTTGAGATTGTCGCGCCAGCTGTTTCGCCAACCGATGTTGGCATCATCAGGTGTTACAGACACTCTCATACATCAGCCAACATTCTCAAAAAGTGTATAAAAATAAAATTATGATATGTTAACAGTTTTGTAAATTTAAATATTAATAATGTCGAAGTATCTTGGCGTTGCGGCCAAAAAAACGAACCGTTAAGTTTTATTTAATTGTTTAAAACAAATGTCATTAAAAGGTTTTTGTAACATGTTAAGTTAAACGTTATTTGATGTTTTCAGTTTGTTATGGACTTACTTAAGCCGGTTTATGAATGTATTAACATATCATATTTTATAAGTGCAGACGCGGTGAAGGCAATTTTAGGTTATCCGTTCGAGCTTCTAAATAAAACAAACACTATTCCCGGTACACTGACCTTTGTGAAAAACAAAAAAAGTGCGTGCGATATCCCCTTTGGCTGAGATCTGTGGAATTTACATAAAAGCTACGACAAAATTTTTCCCACCCTCCTGAAAAATGAAGCGAGCTGCGCATTTTAAAATTAAACTACGCTTAGAAAAATCGGGTAAAATGAATATTTTGATATTACTAATAAAAATATGCAATGTAAGTTTATTGTTAATTTACGTTTGTTTATTTTGTATCGTTTTTTCTTCCTTTTCAAACAAATTATAATACAAAACAATTGGACATATCATAGAACGCTTGTATAAAATTTTATAAATGATAAACACAAAAAAATATTAACAACGAATCAATGAAATATTTCGCATACGTAATTGAAAAAAAAACTAAATTTTTAAACAATACATCGTTTGCCGTGGAAATTCTTGTGACGTTAATATGTGAACAAATAGCGGCAGGCAGTGGCATCTGTGTTTGCGGTTGTGAATCAGGTGGCATCCATTTTGTTTTGTTTTCCCGCCGCGGCGCTAACTCCGTCCTGCTCGCGCGCAGGCCCGCCCCGCCCCCTGCGCGCGCACCGCCCACACTCACCACAAGACAGGGCGGCAAATTTTGTTCCAAATTCAAACAATTTTCAAATTGAAAATATTCTAAAAATGATGATTCTTAGACGATTTTTTCGAAATATTCTAATTGGGAATATTTTAAGGTTAGAATGCATTTCACTTAAATACAAATAAATAAATTTATCTAAATTTTATTTACAAATGTAATTTATTTTTTTACAAGGAGAACCGTGTATTGATAATTTATATCCCTTAAAAATGACGAATGCTATATTTATACCTACAACAGTATTCTTTATTCTATTATAACTAACTAACTAACTAACAATCACGCCGTTACCCGTAGGGGTAGGCAAAGAGAATGGACTACCACAATGCTGTTTCCTGACAAACCTCTAGAGATTACTTTATTTTAATACATCATAGTGTGCACACTCGTCGATTTTTCCGACTTCAAATGTGGCCGTCTTTTAGGATTTCATTAATTTGGTTATTACATGTTTTCTTCTGTCGTCCTCAACTTATTTTTTTATTCATACTGCTTGTAACATTTTAACGATGTTTTCGCATAAATTTGTTCCATATATTCAAACAATATAAGTTATCTTTTTTTATTTTACTTAGGATAAAAGCATTTGTCTTATATTCCTTCCTCATTTCTTCGTCCGGTATTATATCATATCTAGGTACATAGATTTTTCGCAAATTCTTCTCGGTGATCTCATGTCTATAGTATTTGACATATTTTCATCCTTCTTATGCCAGCTCAAAGCTTCACTTCTATACATAAGGGTTGGTACTAGATCTACTTTATGTACTGCCATCTTTGCTTCCGTGAATATATTTATTTGTACGGCACCATTAACTAATTAAATAGTGTTATGAAATATAATATTCTTGATTAAACTAACTAACCATCACGCCGTCGCAGAAAGAATGGACTGCCACACTTTAATCGATGCGGCACTCCATCCTTCTCTTTTCGCCATCGCGAGAGACGCGGTGTGATGGGTTGCGAACCTCATCGCCACCAACAGGCATCTCCCGCGCACACTTCGATCGTTCAATGATTGCATTGAATTGATTGGAAAAATTGAATATTTTTTTAGATATTACTTCAATTTACAACAATTGGATTCAAAGGAGATTTCAATACTAAATATGAACATGTTTTAATAAAATAAGCTTCCAGTCTGTTCATTGAGTTAACTCTTAAGGTCCACGTTTCACATCCGTACAAAAATAAGATACATTGATGTTATTAGCGCAAAAAAAAACAGACAATTTAATTGTATCTCAATTGATTAATTTAATCGATATATAGTGTACGCGTGGGTACCTAACTTAAGTAGGTACCTACTTATGAACAAATAAATTAGATACACGAAAACGGATATGAATGTTTATGCGAATAAAGGATTTTATTGATTAATATAGGTACACGCGAATAAATAATAAATGTATTGTGGTAATAAAGTATATCTGGACTCAATTTTTCGAATCAATATTTAATTTTCTTATACTTGCTATACGAAAACGCTATTAATATATGATGACGACCTTCGTGGCAGAGTGGTTACAAGCTCTGACTTCCATGCCGAAGGTCCTGGGTTCGATTCCCGGTGATGGCAGTGTGATTGTCACACTGTCTTTGGTCTGGTGTAGAATTCAAGTGACAATAAAATGGCGATAGATTGGCTACCTATCACATGTCACGAGAATCAATATAACAGCTAAAAAAATAATAATTGTATACAGTAATTGGGTCCAAACGACCTGTTGTGTACATAAAAAAAAAAAATAAAAAAAAAAAATAATAATAATAATAATAATATTTAAGTACGAGTACCTACCCATTATCTCATTGTGATAAAAGTAATTTTAATTTTCGAACTGGTAAACTTTAAAACCGGAGGATTCCTTTTTTGAATTTTGTTCTGATTATTGTTGTATGAAAGAAGTGTAGAAAACAAAGGAAAACAATTTGGTATTGTTAATTGTAAAATTTTAACGTGTGTGAAAAAAGTTATTTAAATGTTACAACTTATTACTGATTACGATTGTACGGTGAACTAGGTTTTTAAAGGGTAGAAAATTTTTACTTTCGTGAATATTTCACGGATTGCAACTAGCGAAAAAATACTATTTTATATTTGGTGGGCATATATTACATAATCGGTACATATGACATATCTATAACTGTTTAAATATCTTACCCCAATTAAGGTATCAGTAAATGTCACATTTAATAATAAAAATGTTTACTGTTAAATTAACAATGATGCATATTAAATGTCTTATTTATTATAATCGTGTTTATTACACGATTTTTTAAATCACAGCATTTTACTCATTAAACATTTAAAATATGAATTGGAATATAATTAAATGAAACGATGTTTTTGGGGAATAACCTAAACTTGAGCCTTAATTTCAAGACAGCGAGTGGTTTCATCAGGCTCGTTGGCATTGACAGACTGATGCAAGCGAGCCATGTGAAATCGGTCGCCGTCGAACTAAAGACCAAAGTTGAAGCAGTTCTTTAAAAAAAATTGTTTTAGTGAATAATTATTTAAGTTGAACATCTATCAAGAGATTTACTAAAATCGTTAAATTATAAATGATAAATTGAATTAATATTTTGAAATTTAAATATTGGCATGTAATAATTGTTTATTATTGCAAAATTATGTTATGTTTTATAGGATTGTTAAAAAAAGTAATGTATGTCATATGATTTTTTTAATAATATATTTATGCTTGTGTTTTTTCTTTCATCGGAAGGATACTGAGAACCAATTCACGATCAAGCAATTACTTAATAAAAATGAATTGCCCATGACTTAAACATTTTGCTAAACATCTTGAGTATTAGCGACGTGACTCACAAACAAGTGCAGCATCGTAAAACCGCGTCCCTGGACCAAACGGTCGATAATGCGATCAGATAAAATGCTAATCAATCGCTGTGCCATTGAGATCGTCGTGTTTTGCCGGCTTCACTGCTCTGGTCTCTCACCACCGTTCAGTTTTATGGCGTCAGATCTGTAAGAATATCTTTTATTTGCATCACGTCTGTACAGACTCTTGCACATGCGTCAGTTTATTCGAGGGCAACATTAAAGGCGGAAGATTTTTATTAGCTGCCAAACTGTGCAACGCATAAAACAGTAGCTACTTGATCTATCTCTTTACCTATACCGGAGCGTATATGTCCACTGCATTGCCAGTAGTCAAACATGCACTGGGACATCAAGATAAGACGAGAAATGAACTGATTAACAAGCTAACCGTCTCCCCGAAGGGATAAGGCAAAAATAATGGACCGCCACTGTATACTTATCTCACTTCTCAACAATTAAAACAAAAAATAGTCCATTGTTTTGGCCGAAACACTATGATATTATACCTTAACATTTTAAACTGTTAAATTAAATAACTTTGTTTTTTGTATCACAATTGTATTTTATTTTACGCGACAGCTGTTTCATCAACCTATGTTGCCATCGTCAGGTGTTACAATAATATAACAATTGTGATACAAAAAACAAAGTTATTTAATTTAACAGTTTAAAACAAAAAAGTCTAGTCTGTTGATGCCAGCGAGCCTGGCGAAACCGGTCACTGTAAAAATAAAGACAAAAGTGGAAGTAGTAAAAAACGTCGTTTTATTTAATTATTATTTAAAATAAAACTTTTTAAATATTATAATATTCAAAGTAAACTATGTTTTTTAACTACTTCCATTTTTGTCTTTATTTCGAGAGGGAACGGTTTTCCCAGGCTTGCTGTCGAAATATAGATATATACATATGTGAGTAGTTAAAAAAACATTGCTTTATTTAATTATTATTAAAAATGAACCCCATCATTTGATTATCTAAAAAAAATATTATACAGGCATTGGATTTTGTTCAAATATGGTATTTTACAAACCTTTGTTTTTGTAATCTCCATTGTATTTGAAATATCGTTATCTTTACAAGTTATATGATCGCATTTTTTTTCAATTATTACAATTATATATGTACGGAGTTATTAACGTAGCAAAATATTAAGGATATAGCTGTCAATTAAATAAATAAATGCCATTAAAACAAAACGTATAACAGAACCAATTAATAAGTTATCGGAGTGTTTGTTGGTCAGCATTGGATTGAGCATATTTGTCGTATTGCTGAAGGTGGAATTATTACCATTTAAATGTATCTAGATCGTCAATATGGTCTAGATAGCGTAACCCGAACAATAGTTTTTTGTGATCAGACTCACCTTGGTGACAGATGGATCAAATGGCGATTGAATAGCTAATGTTCTTAATTTCCTTGATATTTCAAGGAGTACAATTTTGCAAGACTTGTATGTCCATTAAAGTTAAATAGAGTATCCGGCGGTTAGGCCCCTTTGAGGGAGTGTCAGACTCCTCGCTGGGGAAGAGAGGGCACCTTATGGGGCCACGTTATTTCCTCTTGGATAAATTTTATTTTTATTTTGTACACATTAAAATGTCAGGTTACCTGTGTTCTAACCCCTAGTTTCCATGACCAGTGTTTTCTCAATTTCCTTAGAAAAATATTTTTTTTCATCATTCCACATTTCCTCTCTCATCGCACACTTTGTCCCACCCTCACGAATATCTATCTGTAATAATTTAATGATAGGCCATTAAATCATGTACCATATTTGGCTCTGTTTTATGAGATTGAACTAGATTCAATGTGGTCTCCACCCCTTTGAATTTTTTTAATGTTGTACCTATTCCCCAGTTAAGTCACGCGTGGCCAATCCTAGGGATTGTATGTTTGAAGCTGGCGAAAGGGCACCGCTGCGTCTTATAACAACATTGTGTAAGCGGTGAATAACCTTATATTTCTTTATTTCACTGTATGTTTGTTCATATGTACAATATACGTATGAAAAATCACTGTGCGTTACCCTTGTAGCGGTTAATTGCGGTTAGTAATGCATAACGGGCTTAAAATTGTCGGCTAAAATTTGCTAACTTTCCTTTTTTAGAGTATTGTCTGTGTCATTTGCATTGCATCAGTTTAATAATTATGCAGTGTGAATGAATGCGTTATGAACAAAATAATGGAAGGTTCTGTAAAATGATTTGGGTATTGGTATAGTAAAAAAAGATTGACGATAGAATGATAAAGAAAGTAAGTACACATGTGAACGGAACAGGAAATAAAGGAAGACTGAAGATAACGTCGTATGATCAAATCAATCAAATTTTATTTATTGTTTCTTGAACAATGATGTAAAACTCCATATAAAATTATTAATACAAATGAAAACATGTTTTATAGAAGTTTCATTATATTTTATGAAAATGACATGTTTCACCTGTCTAAGGCATTATCAAATGTCTATAGTAAGAGTGAAGAGTCGAAGAAATCAACGAGCGTGCATAATATGTTGCATAAATGTTAGAAGTATGTCAGGAAATAACCACGTGGTGGTCTATTCTTTTTGTCTACCGCTTGGAGAGGCGGCATGATGGTTAGTTAGTCAGTAAGTTGTAATTATTTAAAACAGATAGTATTGTAGTGTCCATTATAATGAATCATTCTAACATATCCAGTTGTTTAAGTGACAGTTACCCGTCTATGGTAGATATTGTGTGTACTTCCGTCTGGGCATATAGCTGTGTGGCGCTGTATCCGCTCTCCGTCCACCCGGAAATACAATCAGATGGGAATTAGCGGATACCCACGGCCGGCGGGTACCGGTGGAATAATGAAATGCACACGCGGGACGGGATGATATCTACGTATTCACTTATCTGGACACACGAGTAATAGCATTTTGATTCGCATTATAAATTCAATGTTTTTATTATTTCGAATTACAACACTCATTCACAAATGCGAGTATCTACCTGCTTGTTACAAAATTAATTATATATGCAGCGTGGTAATCTACGTATATGTATTGTCATGATAATGAAAACATATATTTATTGGGGACGAGTGAGCGGGAAAACTATATATGATAGAATTCTGAACGTCATAATAAGGAAGAAATGAGGATACTATTTGCAAACCCGGCAAACTCCACCAACAATCGAAAGTGAGATATGAATTGGGTCTTATTCATAATACATTTGCACCCAATTTTTATTGATTTTCAGTTTCAAATTTGGCTTCATTCTGAAGAATTTTGGTATTAAAATATAGGGTTTGTTGCAAACATGGCAACTTCCACTTGAGTGTTGCAAAGCAAACTCCAAAATTAAATTCATTATTTTACTTTAATTATCAACATAATGATGATTATTTCATGGCTGATTACTTTTAAAATACTAACTGGTTGAGATGAAAGAAATAAATATCGTAAAAAAGCGCATTTTATTAGCGTATCAGTTTTTTGCGATTTACTCAAAACATCTAATGAGGGAGTTTGCCAGGTTTGCAAATAATACCCTCAAATGTAATGCAAATGATTGCATCATACGTAAAATGCAAAAAGAATCCCTGAAATGGACATAATTAACGATATGATGTTGCTTTACAAAATCATTCCCTTAAAATAGAAAATTCAAAACTTCTTAGTAAATTATTACTGAATACCCGTATGCTTCGCACAAGACTAGTCGTTTTCAATAGCAATCCATATAGGCTTGTGAAAGTACAATTGAAATTCAATGAAAAAATCTAGTTAGCTTTAATTCTGTTAAAGAGGAATCGGGGAACAGTGGAAAATGTGGCTTTATCAATCAGTGGCTCACTCTCCAACTTTACATAAATTAATCACGACTATGCTCGTATTTCGAACAATATGTAAAGGTGAAAAGATGTGTTTTAGTACCTACCTGAAAATGCACGTTTATAAAAATAGTAGAACATTGATTTTAAGTATTCTAAATAGAAGTGCATGTTGAATTATCAAAATATAGAGGATTTTTATTTATTGTTTATTGAATAATGATCTAAAATTCCATATGAAAGTATTCATACGAATGAAAATGTAAGTGTTTAATGTGAATAACATATTTCGTCCTTCTAAAGCATTATCATTTGACAAGGCCTTAGATTGGCGAAACATGTTTTACCATAAAATATAACAAACTTACAAAAAAAAATTGGTTATATAAATTAAAGATATTTTACATTTCTTAAACAAGTGTTTTCCGTACAAGATTTTGTAAACTTCATGGGGTTGCCACTTCATTTATAAGATGCACAACCATTAGATATACAAACGTTACTATATTGTTAACTGGTCACAGTAATCAAATGCAATTCAATGACTCTAATTGCTTTATGCAATATTTTGCCAGAGTATTGAGAAATGTGTATCATAAATACACGATAAACAACCACCAACTAGCACATGTATCTACAATGAGAAATCTCGGGATCATCTATGAGAGTAGGCTGACTTTTCGTGCACATATTGAGAGGATTGTGACATTGCACTGAAGATGTTGGGCTTCATCGTTCGGACCGAAGAGTTTTCTGAGATCCCAAATGTGCACAAAGTCCTGTATATTGGTTCGGAGTAGACTAGAATGTAGTTCTGTGATATGGAGTCCTTACGAGGGAGTAAGGTAGTTATCCGTGGCTCCATCCCACGTCATTTCTTTTGGGAATGCTAGGGACCAACTATCTACAGCTTCGAAAAGATGGACATCTCATAACACATTGCTTAAAATTATTCAGGGGATATTTCGAGAACTCGGCCGTGCTGGAGGATGTTGGTCTTTTTGTCCCTAATATATATCTCCGACAGCGACAGCACAGATTGTTTTACCTGTTGGTAGCAGAACTAACCTGCTTCTGGTGATACAGATGGGAAGAGCAATAAGTCTGCTGAACGCGGTCTCCTCGGAAATTGACGCCTTTGATATTAGTACAAGTACGTTCAGAAGACAAATAATACTCTTAATTCTGGAGAGTATCTTGTATTCCTAATGTCGAACCATCTCTCATGCGTTCCTGTTATAATATTGTAAACATTTTATTTTACCTGTACTCAATAGATGAATCATTTATACTGTTTGTAATGTCTGTTGCGGTAATAAACTGTTTTGATTTGATAGATGTACAAGCAAAGATCGTTATGCTATAAAAATCAGTGAGAATTTATCTTACAGAAGAGAACATAATTAAACAACATTCTGAGATATCATGAATGCTGATATCATCGACATAATAATTGTTACATCTATTGTAAAGTATCATTTTTACTATCATATTAACTTTTTTATGGATTTTAAACACAGTCTATTCCGTTTGTAGATGTTAATTAATCACAATATGTTTCAAAGATATAAAAATGCTTTCTTCGTGAGGTTCAAATTATTGGTCAATATCGTATTCCCGATATTATTTACTGCTAACAAGAAATAAATTAAAATTAGTGAAATATTTGGAGTGAGAACATAATATTGTAGAATGTAAATAACGTGGTCTACGACCTCTGTGACGACCTTCGTGGCAGAGTGACAAGAGCTGAGACTGCTAAACCGAAGGTCCCGGGTTCGATTCCGGGCGATGGCAGTGTGGTTGTGCTCTACCCTTTAAATATAAAATGAACTCGTTTAGTTTTTCAAATTATTCAATTAATACTGTGGTCTAAAAGGTATGAATGTATTTTGATAGTGACTTAATTAATTCGTGTTGTTACTTTTGATTGAACCACAGATGGCTTTTTTCCAATCACCAACCGGTTTTTAAAAATACCGCATCTTCATTACTGCAAATAATTAAGTGAAACTTTATTTTTGCAATTGTCCTTATGAAGACACGAACAGTATCGATACCATATGGGGATTCGGTAAAAAAAGTATTCTGTAATTGTGGTAAAGTACACATTAGAATGCGTTTAAGTTAAATAAACTCCATAGTTTATCATATACATAAATACATATAATTTGTAATTGTGTATTATAGAAATCAAAACAGTATGGAAGAGAAGCATATAACTGGCAGAAGAAGGATGAGAGTAGAATAACTGCGGTAGAGATGAGATTCCTTAGACGTATGTGTCTTTAACGATGCAAGACAGAGTTTCAGATGCTGATACGAGTATAAGGAAGGAATGTAGAGCTTAATATTATGAACAAAATTATGAAAGGAGTTGGTTTGGTCACATGGATCGCATGGATTACGAAAGAATGGTTAAGAAAGAAATGAAGTGCGGAGTCGAGAAAGACCGAGAAAAACATGGCTTAATCATTTCAATCAAATTTTAAAGTTCGGCCATGTTGTAAAGTCAGGAGAATCGATTAATGTGAAGGCTAGAAAGGTGTATCTGGATAGAGTAGTGTGGCAGTCAATTCTTTCTGCCTACCCTTTCGGAGAAATGGCGTGATGGTTTGTTGTTGTTGTTGATCAAACAGTATGGAATTATTTCACTTAATGAAAACTACGTTTAACAATACAAAATATCTCATTATCAGGTATCTGCATTGTGAAATGTACTGTTTTTTGCTATGTGCTACATATTTGGTCCTTCAGCCTGGAAGTCGTGATTTAAATTTACTGCAAATTAACAGCAGTCGCTAAGATAATTACAATGCAGCAGTTGCTTTAAATGTAAAAAATAAAGTTGTTTTAGGTCATATTTATTGTTTCTTGAACTATGGTGTAAAACGTCATATTAAATAATTAATATGATTGAAAACGGCCATTTTCTAGAAATACATTTGATATTGCCTTTGACAGGTGATACACGTCATTCACATAAAATACAATTAAACTGCATACTAGAAAATATACGTTTTCATTCGTATTAATTGTTTTATATCATTCAGTGTACATCGACGATCTCGCCCCTGCAACTAAGACTTTCTGAGATTTATATTATAAATAGAGTGTATATTAAACGACTTGAACCATCATCAAATATCGCATTGTAACTATAGCCTCAATCGTATCGACTTTGCCAAAAATTCCATACTATAGTGGTTATGCATACCATAAAACCTTTGAGGGGTTTAGTTATATATTTTTTTGGTACACAAACAAAGAATCTAATGTATTATATATTAGTAATAAATTATAAAAACATATTTTTTATAAGATTACAGACTTAAAATAGATGTGTAAAGTTCGTAATTCTAGCATTGCAATTCTTATATACCACCCTTTAATAACATATAAGATCGAAATAGAACTATAAAGTATAAAATATCGTTTCGTAATATGCAGAAACAAATTGACTCTGATCTTTCCATTCAAGAGACGAAATATATAGGAGATAGTCAATTTTGATATTATTGGTACAATTCGAAGAAAACAAAAAAAAATGTGATTTTGAAGGTATAAGTTCTTAGCCTTCTTCTTATTCTTTTGGTCCTGTCACACCTCCATGGTGCATAGGGTCTCGAAGAACCTTCTCCACCCGACTTAATCGCATGCCTGATACCTAACATCATTCCAAGTGAGGCCTGCTGCCTTAACCTCGTCCTGCAGGGCTCTTCTCCAGGTGGCTCTATTTATAAACACCTGGAGTTTTCCAATAACGTCTGCGGTAGATTTCCAAGTCTCACATCCGTACAGCAGTACATTTTTAACGCTACTGCTGAAAATTTGGAGCTTGAGCTTTCTCGAAATGATACTGGAACGCCATACAGGGCGAAGCATAGCGAAAGCTCCCCTTTGACTTGTTGAGTCTGCTGGCTACATCTTCCTTGTTGAAGTTCTTTGAAATTTTTTTTTTTAATTAATTGTATATTTAGTTAAAATCCACTAATGTTTGTGTCTGCGACTGGATTCGGCAGCTCGCTGCCATCTTTTACACCGGAAGTTTGCCTCCGAAACCGGTCGAAGACACAAACAAACATTAGTGGATTCTAATTAAATATACATATAAACAAAAATAAAATTTTATTTTTATTTTGTACCGTTCCCAATTTATGCTTTAAATACGTAAAATATTATAGTATTTGTGAAATATGTTAAAATCGACATTGGATTGTCATTAGGGGTTATGGCCCGCGCTTCCCTCGGGACCTACACGCTCTTTGCGAGTAGGTCCCAATGATCGCGAGAAACAATAGCGGTCATTGTCGGGCCGTCTCACGGACGCGTCAACGTCAGTAACAGCGCCCGCGGCCGCCATGCGTGGCGGCGCCGACCAATCACAGCCCTCCCCTCGATTCGGGTAATTAGTCTAGCCAAGGGTTAAGAGCCCTTTGTAAAAGTAAAAGTCATTATTGCCTATATACAGGTAAACTCATTAGATGTCAAATACTCGTATACTTATTTAGTTATTACATATATATTTTATTTATATATTTTTATTTTAACTCCAATTGAAGTAAATAAAAATATGCGTTGACTCTCTATTGTGCGAATGTCTCACATTCGAAACAAATTACTCCACAATTATAAGGCAGCTCAATTCATTTATATATGATTTGGAGTCAATACACTCTTAATTCTACCAATTCCATAGATATTTTATGATACTATACTCGTATATTTGAACTGTAGGAGTTTTATACATATAACATATTTATTGTCTCTTGAACAATCATGTAAAATTCCATATTCAATAAATAATACGAATGAAAAAGTCTGTTTTCTTGAAGCTTTACTCTATTTTATGGGAAAGATATGTTTCGCCTATATTGACATATGGCGTCGAGACCAGAGCGGATACCACAAGAACGAACGCTAAATTGCTGGTAGTAGAGATGCGGACGCTGAGGACAATAGCAGGAAGGACTCTTCGAGTGTGAGGAAGCCCTGCTATTCGCGAAATCTACAAGGTGGAAGATATTGTCAGATGGAGCAGACAACGCAAAAGACACAAGATGTGCACAAAATGCACAAAAAAGAGATTTGGTATTGCCTTAGCAAGGCGATTAAAATGTAATAAAATTTCTAGAAAATAGACGTTTTCATTTATATTAATTAACATATTAGTACATGTCCCATGTATGTCACCTTTGTAGCCTTTATAAACCTGATAAATAAAAGTAGTTGTCTATGATAGACTTATATAATATAAGTTTATTAACATTGCCACTAAATATTTAAATAATAACAAGCTGACAAAGTCATATCCATATTTATCTTAATTAATTATAAATGAATAAAAAGTGATTTAAATTGACAAATAAGTTCGTTTTCTTTTTCAATACGGAATTTACGCGAAATTACTCTAGTTATACATAAGTATCATTTAGAGATTTTTTAAATGTATTTATTAAGCATAACCAAAGTGTTGGGTGGGACATTATAACCTGCCATAATTCAATCTCTTTGAAAATGCGATTTTCAAAATATTTCTAAGAAAGTTTTATACCGTTAAACAGTCAAAAGAGAATCATTCAACAAGCCAATAGTTGAGTTTATTACGTAAAAATATGGCATTGCCAGGTTTAATAAAACTATAATCTCAATAGTCTGCTGAAAATTTACTGGAAAGCATGCCCACCTCGCGGTAAACAAAACGAATGAATCACACGAGAAAACCCACCTTGGGTATTTCTATGGGAACCTAAAAAGAAATATTATTTAATTACCACATACCTATGTAAGAGATAAAATATAATTGTTACTCGTCGTATTGTTCCAGAACACCAGGTCAACGCCGTAGCGTCATTTTGTTTTTCTACAAATGAGAATGGGCTGACATATAAAAAACGCGTCATCTTCAAATACCTTGACATAAGCTGCTATAACGAGCTGCGAAAGACAAAGGCACAAACGCCAATGGAACACGCTACATCTTAGACACGGGAGAAGAGTAATAAACCATCAAACAAATCGAACAGCGTGTAAAAAGGCTTATATGTTTTTTATTCGTTCGCGTCTTGCTTGTCGGGTTTTTGTACAAGGTGGTTCCGGATCAGGCCGAGGTATCGGACGGTGTCGGAGCAGTCTATGACTGATGAGTGGTGATGCGGCTGCACGGCCGTCAGGGTTGGCTGGCCATGCGGAAACCCTCTCCGCGACCGGGCCCGGGCCATAGGAGCGCTGACCTGCGGTGCACGCCTTCTGCTGGGAAAATAATCATAGGGACAAGGCACGACAGTTGGGAAGGGAACCGTATATGGCTGTGGTACATAGCTCGTATGATACATAGATCCGCCAGACTGGTCACTTCTGTACATAGCTTTTGGAGGCGGTGATCACCTGCTATTATTTCACTCGATTATAAATAAGATAAATTTATGTCACCAGATCGAACGTAAAAAGTGTGGATATTTAACTAAATGTTTTAACTAATTGAAATTAAAATCAGAAACGGCGTCTGCGGCTCATAACATGTAACCTGTAATCGTATTAATTATTTATTATGGAGATTAACATCATTGTTCAATAATCAAACAATCAAAAACAAATAATTGCGTAGATTTTCACGATTGGCAGCAATATGTTTTGTGTGATTTTGGGTAACACCGTGTGATTTCTCATTCTCGACCGACGTTTCGGAGATCGTTTCAGTCTCCATCTTCAGGGTTACCACCACCACATTACCACGGTGTTACCCAAAATTACACAAATTAATAACACATATTTGCTAAGTAATGAGTCGAAGAAAACTACTTGAGTTCTAGACGCGTGGAGGATGTGAGTGGTATGACATGAAAGGACAGCGTGGAGGTGCATTATTTTTGGCCTACCACTTCGAGACCAATAATAACATTTGGCGTTGAAGCATGGGCAGACATAGTCAGGACCAAACAAGTTCTGATGACTTTCGAGATAAAGACACTGAGGATGACACTAAGAGATCCCGCGAGGAACATCAGAATAAGATATATATTATAGGCTGAAGATATTGTAAGATGAATTAGACAGAGAAGGAAGGACTGGTGCGGTCATGTCCAAAGAATGAATTCCACCAGAGTCCCCTATATTGCACTACATAATCAGCATTACGGAGCGTATCCTTGTAGAACTAACTAAATAACTAAATAACCATCACGCCGTTTCTCCGGAGGGGTAGGCAGAGAGGATGGGTCGCCACATTGTTCTATCCTGACATAACTCTCGCGCCTCTTCTACATTCACACATCGTGACATGCACGCTCGTCGATTGTACCTTCTTCGAACATGGCCGCCTTTCAGTAATTGATTAATTTGGTCATACCATATCTTTCTTGGCCTTCCTCGACTTCTTTTTCCATTCACACTACTTTTATATACCCTTTTAACCACCCCTCCCTCATCCATTCGTTCCATTCCAAACCATTTTAATGACCCTTTCTTGATTCTATTTATCACGCATTCATCCGCTTTATATTCCTTTCTTACTTTATCGTTAGATATTCTATCATACATTGTTTTTCCGTACATTCTTCGTAGTGTCCTCATTTCTACGGCATTTTTCCTACTTTCATCTTTCTTCTGCCAACTCTAAACTTCACTTCCATACATAAGGCTCGGCACTAGAAGTCCTTGTAGAAGACCTCTTAAAAGATAGAAAGGCAACTGGGAATTCGGAGGAGGGAACAGGAGGAGCAACTCTCTGAAGAATAGACCACATATGTCTACATCAAGGAAGAAGAAGAAGACTTCGGGAAAACGATGTTAGATATTGTATTTGTTACAATTTGGCTGTGTTATAATGATTGATTAAAAAGTGCGGTTTTACTAAAATTCCACTCTGGGATGTCGTGCCGCTAATTCGCCGGGACATCGTCAGCGTAAAAACGGTTGTGCTCTTTTCTAATTAAGGAATTCCTACTAAATGTGCAGTGTTATTAAGCTACACCGCGAGTGTAACGGTTCACAACAAGCCGACCGGCATTGCATCAAATTGGTGCAAGGTGCAAGTCGAGCGCGTACCTGAGGTACTTACCTACTCGTATAGGTGATACGTGTATGTGAATTGTAGTAGTTAGGGATCTTGGCCTGTAGCATCCCGTATCGGCTTCGCTGGAGGAGCTGCACCTGGCTATCTACCGCCTACAACGAACACGTCTCCTTTTGTATCCTCTAAATTTACAATTAATTAAATAACCATAGGGGTACGTCCATCTATAATATTTTAAACAAAGAAACCTGAAGAAACATTGTTTAAAAATTTATTGCAATGTTTAAAAGATATTTTTTATTTAATACAAATGAAAACATCAGTTTTCTAGAAGTTTTATTACATTTTATGGAAATAACATGTTTTGTCTTGTTAAGGCATTATAAAATGTCTGATTAACAAGTCGAAACATTTCATTCCCATGAAATATATTAAACAAACAAACAAACAATCATCTGAACCAAAATTCTCTGTTGGAAACCATCGCGGCAGAGAGAATGGACCGCCACACTACTCTATCCTGGCACACCTCTCTAGATTCCTCCACATTCATACAACGAGTCATACACGTACGTCGTTTTTCCGACTTCTAACATGACCAACATGTGAAATTTGATTAATTTGGTCGTGCCATGTTTTCCTCGGTCTGCCTCGACTCCGTACTTCATTTACATCATTAACGTATACTTTCTTAACCATTCTTTCTCCATCCATGCGCTCCATATGTCCGAACCAAAGCAGCGATCCTTTCATAGTTTGATTCATAATACCTTCTTCCGTTCTACATTCCTTTCTTATATCAGCATTTAAGATTCTGTCGTATATTTTTCTAACACACATACGTCTTAGGAACCTCATCTATACCACATTTATTCTGCTCTCTTCCTTCTTCTGCCAGTTCTATGCTTCGCTTCCATACATTAGAGTTGGGACCAGACCTCCGTTGTGAACGGCCGTTTTCGCTTTTATTGATATAAAACTCCTATAAAACATATGTTTTTATTTGAATTATTTATTAAATATAGAGTTTTACAACATTATTCAAGAAACAATAAATAATCAATTTTTTCTTAAAAAAATTATGTACTTCATTATCTTTTTCTTCTTCATTTTTATTATAATTCAACAAAATTTTATTATTATTATTATTATTATTATTATTATAACGTTGTTCAGCTTTTTACATCACTATAGCCCGAGCCAAAATGATCTTAATAGTATAGCTATATTAATTCTCACGACATGTGATATATGTATAACTAATCTATCGCCATTGTATTGTCACTTATGCATCATACTAAAAACAGTACGAGAATTATACTGCTATTGCCGATAATGGATCCAGGGACCTAAGGTGTAACAGTCATAGCTGTTGCTACTCTGCCAAGAAGTTCGTCTTTATGTAGAAGACAGCTAGCTTTCACTCCATCTCTTTGGTGGCTGTCCTAGTTGTCGATGGCCCTTTGGAGACTCGTGCATCACGATTTTGGGAAACTTCGCTGGGTCCATCCTTTCGATGTGGTCCCTCCAGAATCATCTTCTTTGTCTACTTCATCACTATATCATTAATTTTGCAGGTTCTTCGAATCTCTTCACCTACGGTAGGTTGCAATGAATTTTGAATATTCAATAATATTGATTACTTTCGTTTTAACTAACTAACTAACTACCCATCACGCCTTTTCCCTGAAGAGGTGGGTAGAAATAATAGAATACTGTTCTTTGATGACATACTACTCTCGCTTCCTCAACATTCATACATCGTGTCATGCACGCACGTCGATTTCTCTATTTACATTTTATATTCGAAGTAAAATGTTTTTTTTTAATTTGAAATCATTTCTTTTATTTTTTTTTTCATGTATCATGCATGATCATAATAACAATGGTGGAATGGGGAATGTTGTAATTACATAAAGCGTGCGCTTAACCCAACTAATGACAGGTCATAAGTCCTGTAAACACCTTGATCATCCATATTCAGTTTCCAGTTTGTTTCTTCGTCTCTATTGAGATACAATTAAAAATTGAAATCATTTCTTTTATAATTTATAATGAGTAAAGAAAACGAGTATTATTCAAACGTCCAGAAATAAGGTTTAAATTTAGAATATGAATTTGAAAATGGCCAAGTTGAGTTGCCTGCTACCTTCTTAATTGGGGTAGTCAATGTATACTAACACTTACACAAGCAAACGTATATGTAACTATAAGTAGAAATGCACACATGCAAGAAGAAGTACAGGTGTGTAGCACCGTGAAATGGGGGGTTTATCGCGTCACAAGATCTCCCTACGACCACAGCGTATCGGACACCCTGTACTTAAATTCAAATGGCGTCGAATTAAAATAATAAATGCGAGAAGCGTTTCGCTTTCTTTCCTTTACCGATGTAAAAGTGTCACAGAAATTGGGCCGCCACCGTTCCCCGGGCACAGTGATCACTCAGCCGTATTTAATACACGAAGACTGGCTCATTTTCGTTTGTTTCTGGATTAATTGGTATTTAATTTTAAAATTGTGGAGCGTTCGTGACGATAAGTTTTCTTGACGTTTAAGTTTTATAACGGTTGAAGAATAGGTTCAATATTATAACTGTTGTCTGATCGTACATAAAGTTATACGCCTTTACACAGGCAACTGTAGTATATAATATTATATATTTTCTACTTTTAAATTTTGTTTTAGGCGTCTATTGGGCACGTATGTCGAACCGAAGAGACCAGAGCAATCAATATCCTGTACGCGTCCAGACCGACTGGAGTAAGACCTCTAGGAAGGACAATGTTCTGGCTGATCTGGCTAGGTTGGGCGAATCGGACTGCTGGGAGCAAAAGGCGCAGGATCGAGGAGCTTGGTGAAAAATCATCAAGGAGGCTAAACTCTTCAAGAGTTGTATGGCCATAGGAAGTTAGTAAGTAAGTTCAGGCGTCATGTTTCGAATGATTTACTTAATTTATAAATTTATATTTATTTAATTTATTTATTTATACATAATACACAAATCAGACATTACAAACGAAAAACATTTAGGCCACTCATTTGGACACAAAACAGTGTAACAAAGATAAAACAACAACATGAAACCAAAAAATAATACATATCAGAAGGAACCCAAATATGTCGACGTCAGTGAGACAGTACTGTTTCCTTCTTTCTTCTTCTTCGATGGCCCTACAGCCCATATCGAGCCTTAGCCTCCAGTATTCTTCGCCTCCAATTCCTCCTGTCCTCCGCTTCGACCCTCCAATCTGATACTCGTAACAACTTCGCCCCATATCTTCCAACTTCATCCTCCCATTGGTGGTCCAATTGTCTTCTAGTACTCTTTCCAGAATTTATAATATATTTTTTTATGAACACTGCCTCGCTGACACTGAAAATGTTCAAATCCGAGACGATTAGATTCAACGTCTGAATTGCTCATACATAATGAACTAAAAATGGAAAAAACTTTTTTTTTAAATTATCAATATAGAATTTCATAGTTTTAAAGCTTGAATTTTAAGTTAGTCTGGCAGTCGTAGCTTTAAGAAACAAGAGTGATGACTGTCACAACAAAGGTCCAGGAACGATTCCCGGCAATGGCAGTGTGATGCTTATACTGTCATTGGTCTGGTTTAGAGTTCACGCGACAATAAAATGGCGATAGACTGGCAACCTATCACATGTCATAGAATCAATATAATAGCTAAGAATAAATCGTAAACAGTAATTGGGTTCAATTTAAATTAAAAAAATTCGGCAATGTAGGATTTAATAATATGAACACTCTATGTTTAAGAAGCTACCCTCGTTGGCAGAGATGCAAAAACTATGACTGCCAAGTGTGTCCCTTTCTCCTTTAGTGAAAGGTCCCAGGTTCGATTCCCGGTGATGGCAGTGTGATTCTCATATTGTCTTTGATATGGTGTAGAATTCACGAGACAATAAAATGATGATAGACTGGCTACCTATCACATGTCATGAGAATCAATATCTTCTTCTTATTCTTCTTCCTCTTAGTTTAGGTCGTATGACCTGTTTGTGACGGCAGGCTGTCCTGGGATGATGATGTCCAGCCATCTCTCCATCTCTTCGGCGGCCTTCCTGGTAATCTCTTGCTGCTTGGGTTTTCATCTTTAACAATTAGAAATTCTTATATTCTCCATGCGGTCCACGTGGTCTCTCCAAAAGCGTCTTCTGCTTCTTCCCCATCTCACTATGTCTTCAACACCACAGACAGACCTTATCGTTTCATTTCTGAAGAATCAATATAATAGCTAAAAATAAATTGTACATTCAAACGACCTGTTGTATACAAAAAAAAAGTTATTATGTAATCTTAGTACAGAATTAGCATGCTTCTGTTCCCCGTTAAATAAGGTCAGGTATGGTCGGTTACCCGTTCGAGTTGATGGGTAATATTTTGGTACATGCTGTATTGATTGCTGACTTCTATAATGTAACCTACGCAATTAGAACACTTTTCAAATTCATGAAACGCCCAGCAGGACTACAAAGTATGTATAGAACGCATCTATGTGTGCACAAGTCATGACCAAGCGGTAGGTACTCCTTATTGATTTAAATGATTATTCGTCCATAAACATTTACAGTACGTAAAGCAGTGCTGTGCCCGTCTGTTCAAATCACTTGTTAGCGGTGCGTGAGTCGAGAGTTACGCATAACTAATCAATCGCCGTGAATGCACGCTGATCAAGTATGTTCTCGACGAATTAAGCAGTGAACGTGTTAAAGGAAATCTGCACGCGATGAGCTGTGGCCGGTCTCCGAAGAAGTATGCAGATAGGACCAGCGTTTATTTAATAAAAAATTAACTAACTAACCATCACGCCGTCTCCCCGAAGGGGTAGGCAGAAATAATGGACTGCCACACTTTTCTTTCCTGATATATTTCTCTCGATTCCTCAACATTCATACATCGTGTCATTTTTTCGATTTCTCTGACTCCTCACATGGCCGACATTCAATATTTGATTTATTTGATCGTGCCACGTTTTCCTCGGTCTTCCTCTAGAAATTTCTGGTTCCATTTACATCATTAACATATAATTTTTTTATCATTCTTTCTTTATTCATTCTTTCCGTATGTCCAAACCATCTTAATGATCCTTTCATTATTTTGTTCATGACACCATCATTCGCACCGCATTCACTTTGTATATTTTCATTCGACACTCTATCATACACAGAGTATCCACACATTCGTCTAAGATATCTCATTTCTACTGCATTTATTCTACTTTCATCCTTCTTTTGCCAGTTCTATGCTTCGCTTCCATACATATGGGTTGGTAGGAGAACACCATTTATTTAATAAATAAGATAATATATACTAAAGGAGAGCAAAATACGAATCTACAAGACATGCGTACGTCCTATAATGAATAGAAACGAGAGTTGACACCATCAGAACAAAAAGTCTTATAAGAACCACAGAAATGAAGACTCTCCGAACCGTTTCGGGAACGACACTCGGTAACAGAGTAAGAAATTCTGAATTAAGAAAGATCTGCAATGGGGAAGATGTCCTTGCGATGGGGCAGTCTGAGAAGACACTACAGGAGAGATCATGTTGAAAGAGTGATAAATATAGCCGCAAATAAAGAACAAACAGGAAATCGACCTCCAGGAAGACCACCCAAAGATGGCGAGACAGTTGGACATCTACATCCCAGGAACAGGCCCCGAAAAATAACAGAACGCAGTCCTAAATAAACCAGAAGAAGAAGAAGAAGCGAACATATGGATTTGCTTAAACGATTCGCTTATAAATATATAATATTATATCTTGTTGTTGTTGTTCCTCATGGCTCGGTCTTCCTCTATTTCTTGTTTCATTAACATCGTTAATATATATATTTTTTACCATTATTTCTTCATTCATTCTTTTCATATGTCTAACCCATCTTAATGATCATTTCCCACCATAATTCCCACCGCATTCACTTCTTATATTTTCATTCGACACTCTATTCGCACATTCGTCTAAGAGATCTCATTTCTACTGCATTTACTTCTTTTGCCAGTTCCATGCTTCGCTTTCATACATAAGGGTCGGTAGAAGAACACCGTTGTGCACTGCCATTCTAGCTTTTTTGGATAAATTTTTGTTTGCGATGACAACTTTAAGTGCACCATTCACTTTGTTGCCTGCCTCAACTCTTCTTTCAATATCCCTCTCCACTCGCCCATCTTTTGTAAACATACTACCTAAATACACGAACGTATCTACTTGCTCCAAATTTTCACCATTCACGCTAATGTTGCAGACTGTGATGATTTCTTGTTTTTCAAAAATTATTATTACCTTATTACCTTATTACCTTATTATTACCTTGGACTTATTAACATTCATCATCAGATCATTTCGCATGCATACCTCATATATACTATTCATATTATTCAACAGGACTTGTAGTTCATGCTCGTTGTCTGCAAATAGGACAGCGTCATACGTATACAAGAGACAGCTTACTGACACTCCGCTCATTTTGGCACCTACATCCAACCCTTTCAGCTCTTTCATACACTTGTCCACATATAGATTAAATAACCACGGGGACATTACGCAACCCTGTATGACACTTTTATTGATATCAAACCGTTAATACCAAACTTATTTTTTTCAGAAGTTTTATTTTATTTCATGGGCATGTTTTATCTTGCTTAGGCATTATCAAATGTATTATAATTTATAATTTTTTTTATCATTGAATTAATTAAATTAGAATAAATAACGTATAAGTTTACGTCCATTATGACTTGTGATAAAATTAACGCCGATTGCATCTAGTTATTGTAATTTTGGTGTTCATATATGTTATTAGGATAGTCAAATGTCAAAAAAGGTGCCAACAAGCTGAGAGTTACATAGAGAGCAATGAAGAGAGGCATGTTGGGTATCAGCTTACAGGACAGAGTCAGAAAAGAGGATATATGAACGAGGACAAAAGTCGCGCCCTCGTCATCAAGTTGGCTGCGACCCTTAAGTGGCGTTGGGCGGGGCACGACGATCGTGACCCAGATGAAAAATGGACAAGGCGACTGCTGTGCTGGTGCTTGAGAACGGCAAAGCGTTGAGTTAATGCCCACAGTTCGGAAGAGTGCTGGAAGTGCCTGGGTGCGGATCGCTCAGGATAGAAGGGAGTGGAAAATACGAGAGGAGGCCTACGTCCAGGAGTGAACGGTCACAACAGGCTGAAGGAGAAGACTATGATTGTAATTAAGTTCATGCTTAGGCTAATTTCGGTGTAACCAATTAATGCTTAAAATAATAAAATGACTGTTTCATTTCAACAAATAGACGGCAATTATCGTTGCTGACGCAATGGTTTTGAAAAACTTATTTAATCAGATATTAAATAAAGAAAACTGATACTAAATTTCATTATTATTATATATTTAGTAGGTTTCCACTTGTGTTTACGTCACCGGTTTTGGCAGCTTGCTGCCAACTTGTCTTTAATCAGAAACTAAATAACATTAATTTTAAGATATACTTAAGGCGTAAAAACTGTGTAATTCCATGACAATAATTTTTTTATAAATAAAAACACTGCTTTATCCACGTTTCGAAGGCTTACACCTTCATCATCGGTCGTTCTCCAGAAAAGTATACTCAAAAGTGGTAAAAACAGTGTTTTAATTTATAAATAATATTAACAACCAAATCATTAATGCGATTTTACCTTTAATATTATAGTATACCCATTGATCTTTGCTTAGGTCATTCTGATAAGTTATTTAAAAAATAATTGCTCATTTTTTTCTTTGAGAATTGCTTATAAATAAGACATGTCAACAGATAATGATCAATGGAAATAAGTTATATGATAAAATAATTCAATTTAAATTAAAAATATGTTGGAAATACGATACAGTTAGGGCGTCAAATTGGAATATATCAAACCATGAACACGTAAGCAAGTTTGACTCCAAAGATGCAGACAACTTAATATTTTTTGAAGTATTTGTTACATAAGACTTTTGTCATTAATATTAATAATTAAGATAATGCCTTGGCGAGAAACATTATTTCTACTATTCCCATTCATAATAAAAGTTTATCAATAACTACATATCGCACGCTTAATAGAACACTGGCTTAACTCAAAAAAGCAAGTTATGCTCAATCTGACATGAGTCGGTGTTTTAACAAAAACAGTCGAAAAACACGTACGAATGGATAGCGTTAACATTGTGAAAAATAGATGGATAGCGTTAACACAAGCCTCTGTCTAATGGTAACTCAATTGTGACCTAAACCATAATCGGCCAGTTTACTATTAAGCGTGCGATATGTACGTTTACGTAGCCTTATTTTAAGGTAGCTATAAGCTTTAGCTTTGAATATAAATATGAGTGGTCAAATAATTTCCGAGAAAATAGGACCATTATTTCATTCAAAATATTATACAAAATTGAAAATGAACTCGCCAGATTACTAGCTCCTTTATTAAAACTACGTATAAATATACGAGTGTGCATAAGTACTAAAAATGTTATTGGCCTTGTTTTATTGTCTCTATGTGTTTATACTCATATACTGTAATTGCTGTTTGTTACCCTCGATAATAAAAATAAAATAAAAATAAAATAAAAAACGAGTAATAAATTGTAATTAATACGAATGAAAACGTATATTTTTTAGACGTCGAATATTATTTTATTAGAATGACATATATTGCCTTACTAAGGCATCATCAAGTGTGTCATGTGATAAAATAATAATTTAATTTCGAATTTTACATCAATGTTCAAGAAACAATAAATCATACTAACACATTTTGTGAAAATATGAAGTTTTAATATGTGTTGTGAGAATGCCATGTTTCGTCTTTCTAAAGTATTATCAAATGATGCATTTATTTATGACTAATTTTTATGACTTAAAACACTGTGTTTTCCACATTTAAGTTTATTTTTCTCACCAAATTCAATTAACTTAAATGTGTAAAAAACAACTTTTTAATTCATAAAAATTCGTCATTATGAAATTCCTTGGTGTTAACGCCTTAAGTTTATCTAAAAAAACATTTATCAATGTTTTGTATTAGAAGATGAAACAAATCATTTTTGTATAACATAATAAAACATCCAGAAAAACTCTAGACGTTTTCATTCACATATTTAATAATAATTTAATAAGAAATTTTACACCGTATTAGTTTTTTAGAGTTGTAATAAGTTTTATAAAAAGAAAGATTTTTTTCTTGGAACTTTAATCGCAGCTTTGTGATGCAATGTTATTTTTATTGTCATTTAATGAATGTATCATGCAAGCACCACATAACAGGCATTTAAAATTCCATCTTGAAAGGAGTACTTTACAAGGACACGTATTTTTCTTTGATGTCTGATTAAATATTTTTACAGCGATAGAAAAAACTACAACGCTTGCGATAATAAAAGCCTCGTGATTTACCATTCGACGCATAAAAAACAATTACCTCATTAGTTGGCGCGTTTTTCCGCAAAAACGCATAGAAAACCCGCAAGAGCTGCGTTGCGAGCGACAGCTTGAACACGCATACGCACACTCGACGTTGATTCTACTATTTTTTCGTTGTAGCGCGACCACTTCGCCGTCGGTTTTTTTGCACCGATCCACGGCAAGTACTGGATTTCTACGTGACCTAATTGATCACGCGAATTTTCGCGACCTAGTCACGCGCCGATCCTCTCCAAAAAAGGGCATACCGAGAAAGAAACAAGCCAGTTATTCCAAAGATTAAGTACACGATCGTACCTGCTTACCTGTGGGTACTGTTCTACAGACATGGACGGTCCGAAGTTGTCGTGTTTAAACACGGAAAAATAATTTCCTGTGCGGTTTTCAATTAATTTACGCATTACGAGAATTTTTTTTTCTTTATTATTAATTTACAATACGCTATTATGAAATTAAAAAAAACAGCAATTATTATTGATATTTGTAATATAACTTCTTCTCCTTTATAACCCTTGCGCCTTGGTTCGTTTCCTTTTGTTAGGCTGGCTTCACTTGGGAAGTTGACTTCCAGAAATCCCTACATATTTTTGGTGGTCTTCCAGGGGGACTGTAGCCAACAGGAATCTGTATGAACCACAACGTATGCATCAGATTCCTGATGAATATGACAACTCACTAAAATCTATTAACCAGGCATTACCTTACACAAACAAATAAAAACACGTTGATCTAAATAATCAAAAATTATAAAATAAAATGTTATACGCCGCCGAAAAAGATTATTATATGTTTGGTAAAGAAAAGCTATATCTATGCGATTAGGTAAATTAAAGTTCATATACAATATTAAGATCCAAAAACCACCTAAATAGTTCTAAACTTTATAAAGGAAATGAAAGATATATATGTATTTAAGAGGTTATTTAGAATTTATTAATGGTATACCCATGTGTAGGTGTATGATTTGAATATTTGCATTAAACCAATATACTGGTATATTTAATTTGTTTTTACATTTTTAGATGTATCATATATATAATACATTTAGTTTAATTCCACTTCATTTAATGGCTTCGACCGGTTTCGGCTTTCACTGCCATCTTCTGAAAATGAACTTCTGCGAAGATATTTTTAATTTAGAACATTAATAAAATTAATATACACTTCAGCACTTGACTCGTGCAAAAAATAAATCTAATTAAAATAACTTTTGACCCAATGACTTGCATTTTGTTAACATGTGTATACCAACATGTGCTGGAACGCCGGATATTATCATGTCTATTAACATAAATATTTTGTAAGTTATGCGAATGAGAATTTAATTAACAATTTTATTGCAAATATAAACAAGGAATGTTATGTTGATTCCATTTTTCAATTATAAAATTAAAAACATGTTAGACCTGAACTGTTTCTTGAACTTCTTTTTTGGAACTCTACTATCGGAGGTTCGACAACATCGTGGATATTTTTACTTTTGATGCAGCATCTTTGAACAGGAATATTTCTCGATCAATATATTCTTTATATTTGCTTAATTCATACGATTGTTTTATTTATATTATTTTTGTAATCTATATATCAAGTGATGATTACAAAAATAATATAAATAAAATAATACAATATTTTTGTAATCTATATATCAAGTGATGTGGACAATGACAGCGAAATCTGCAGAGCGACTGGATACTTTTGAGAGAAGGGTGCTGCGCAGAATTCTGGGGCCTGTGAATGACGGTGAAGGCTGGAGAGTGCGGCATAATGACGAGCTGTACAATATTTACAAAGCTCCCAGTCTCTCCACACAGGTCAGACTGAATAGACTGAGATGGGCCGGTCACGTGCAGAGGATGCCGTCATCGCGAACCCTAAAAAGATTGCTGGAGTGGCACCCAGGTGGTAGAAGACCAATTGGACGACCAAGGCTGCGATGGGAGGATGAAGTTCGGAGAGATGGACCAAGATTGTTAAGAGTGTCAGATTGGAGGGTCGAAGCGGAGGACAGGAGGAGTTGGAGGCGAAGAATACTGGAGGCTAAGGCTCGATATGGGCTGTAGGGCCATCGAAGAAGAAGAAGAAGATATATCAAGTGATGTATATAGTGATTGCGTCACTTTATTAGAAATTTTATCATACGTTTACCTTAATATAGAATAATAAGGTTAAATTTTAAAACCAAAATATTAAAAAAAATTGAAATCTCTCAACTATTCCAAGTAGATATAATTTTATGCAGATTAAAAATGGTGTATTCAGATATAAAAGGGAAATTAAAATCGGATTAATTAAGGTTAAGTTATAATTTTTTTTTAATTGATGCTTATCATTGGATATCGAAATCAAAATATATAAAAAAATTGTAATATGTGTATGCTAAAACGGTATTTTTATTTTATTTATATCCTGATAAAGCTCCGCATGAAGTATCGTTAAGCAATATTTTTGTTTTTTTAAACTGTTGTGTGAAAAAAAATGTATGTTATTTATACATTTGTATTATTTAACTAACTAAACTAACTAACCATCACGCCGTCTCCCCGAAGGGGTAGGCAGAAAGAATGAACTGCCACACTTTTCTTTCCTGACATATTTCTCTCGCTTCCTCAACATTCATGCATAGTGTCATGCACGCGCGTCGATTTATCTGACTCCTCACATGGCCGACATTAAATATTTGATTTATTTGATCGTGCCACGTTTTCCTCGGTCTTCCTCTATTTCTGGTTCCATTTACATCATTAACATATATTTTTTTTACCATTCTTTCTTCATTCATTCTTTCAATGTGTCCAAACCATCTTAATGATCCTTTCATTATTTTGTTCATGACACTATCATTCGCACCGCATTCACTTCTTATATTTTCATTCGGCACTCTATCATACACAGAGTATCCACACATTCTTCTAAGAGATCTCATTTCAAGTGCATTTATTCTACTTTCATCCTTCTTTTGCCAGTTCCATGCTTCGCTTCCATACATATTTGTATTATTTAGTTTATTGAAAACGAATTAGGAAACATTTATTGTCCAAAATGACCTTTTGCTAAAAGCATAGTTATTAGAATAAAAATGTGTGAAAGTTTATTCTTCAGTTGAACTGATCGTACATCATTCTAGGAAAAAAAATCAAACATCAATATTAGAAACTAATAAAAGATGTAAGATAGTGCTATGAACATAAACAAAGTAGGAGTTAATGAATCTTGTATTAACTTTTTTCTAAATTAACGATTATATACATATTTAATAGTTGACCCTAATTACAATATATACTTTATTCAGATAAAAATATTAAAACGAATGGAATTTAACCATATTTGAGGTCCAAGTGTCATGCCGAGAGCCTGCAAAGATGTCAGCCTTGCTTCGAACCAATCCCTAGGATTGAAACTTTAAAAAACAAAATAACTATTAAATATAATAATCATTTCATTTATATTAATAAAAACCACAAACATATAATTCCAGATCGTTTGCAATAACATCATAAGAATTTAAAAGAGAATCATAAATAACATTAAGATTAAGAATTAGAAAGAATCATAACATTGATATTGCATCCCTGAGGCAACCCACACTATCGCGAAATATGTCGACCTCCGAGGCGACCCGATTAAGCAATAAGATTGCCCTACCCACAGGCATAACCATTGGCAGGTTGGTTCTGCTGCGCGGCAAACAAAACAATCTGTGCTGTCTTTGACGATGGTAATTATAAGGGAAAAATAGACCTACATCACTCAGGACATTCGAGTTTTGTATACGGCCAGCTGAAAGAAGTGAACTCCCAAGTGAATATTCCTCCTTCTCTCCAATGATTGGTAGCTTAGCATACCTACTAGCATTGAGACGATGAAGTAATTCATTTTTTTATATACTGTCTATAGACAAGTGTTATGAAATAAGTGCAACTAATTTTAAAAAACTAAGATATGTATGTAATTCTAGCATATTATTATTAACTTGTTGATTTTTGATACGTAAACAACGTATTTCACCGTCGCATCGCCGGGAATTCAGTTCTGTGTGAGTTGGTTAAATGCACGTCGGCCGAACCAAATATTTATGTTAATCCAATGCAAATGATATGTACCGATCTGATCGCGATACCGGCATTTCCTTCCGCTGTAATTATAACCGAGTGTTGGTAACGGTCGCGCTCCGTGGTGAGAAAAAACACGTCAAAGGACATTCGATTTGACCATAGTTCTTTCCCAAATACATTAACAACCTTTATGGGTGTTGCTAGAGGTACAATATACTCGAATCGGTGAAGTTATTACTGAGAAAACAAATAAAAATTCATGGTTCACGGTTTAAATGCTCATCTGTTTCATCACGTGCATAACATAAATCTAACGTAATATACTCAGGAAATGGAAAATAACTTTGTTTAATCCACTATTTATTCAAAAATATTAATATTGAAGATGGAGGTATCCTCCGACACATGTCGTGTTTTTTTTAATATTTTTTAATAAATAGTGGATTAAACAAAGCTATTTTTAATTTCCTAAGTATATTACTATGTAATTCCACAGTGTTAATGCCTAAGCGTTCAATAAGTTAAATCTAACGTTTATAAATATTATGGATCTAACATTTATGCATATGATGTTGGATATTTATCTAAAATAACTTCTATTTTACATTGATAGCATAAAATTCATTCTACAAATAGTAAACAAAATGCATTTCGTTTATTATAGAAAAAACAGTGCGCTTATTCTGTTTAATGTGCGCGAGAATTTTTAAGTATTTACCAGTCTCATTGATGGAAAAGATACGCATGAATATATTAAGAGGCCAATCCAGCTTCCACCGTCTGGTCAGAGATACCATTGTGTAGCTAGCTACCAATGTCAGTCACAGCTGTGTCTAAAAAAATAAATATCTAAAAAATAATTGCTGGAATACATGGTAACATAAAGTATAAACTGAATTAAGGTTCATCTGAAATGTGTTCTTTTAAGACAATTATAGTAATGAAAGAACTATATGTTCTTATCATTTATTGTTACGTCTTGAGCAAACTGTGCAACCTTGATAATCATAATCTTTTTTCTTAAAATATACTAAATATGAGATTATACGAATGAAAACGTCTGTTTTCTTAAAGTTTTATTACAGTTTATGGAACTGATATTTTTCGCCTTTCTAAGGCATTTTCAAATGTCATTTGATAATGTCTTAGAAAGGCAAAAAAGGTGATTCCCACAAACTATTATAAAACCTTTGAAAACAGAGTTTTTTATTTTATTTTATATGGAGTTTCACATCATTATTCTAGTCACAATAAATAAATCTTTTAGTGCAGCTAAATATGAGAAGGTGTATTTACATAAAGGGATTGCGATTCACCTTCACCTTTTAATCATGTTTGTCTAAAATCGTTATACTTGTGTTATTACAAAAATGATATAGTGTGTCCACACGCATTTAAATCAGAGTTAGTGGGATTTCTAAGCGTTGCTTTAATTTTCATTACAACCCCAGAAAATTGGAATAATAATACGGCATAACGACCGAAAAGGGTAATTACATTAACCGTTTCGCTCCAGACTAATTGCCAAAAAATACGCAATTACAAAAAAAACATAACAAAGCATTTCGCGGAAAGGCAGAAACAGCAAAAAACCCATACGAAAATCGTCGTTATAAAATATTACAAAGTCGATAAAGACTCGGTTTGTAGTTATGCCGGTACGGACATATGTGTGTTTCGTTGATTCATGAATATGGATTAGACGGCGACTTCCGATGTCCTTAATAAACTGGGGGTGATAAAAATTATCCCTTGCGATCGGTTTAAAGATACCACGGTATAATATATTAATAAAACCTGCCTGTTGAGCGGAACACAACAGTTAAGGTTTACCTGAAGGCTATTTAGTGCCATGACCGCGGGACCGCGGTGCAAGTACGTCTCTGCCTTAGGGGTTTGCGATGATCACGCAGTTTTACAAACAAACGATTTTTTGTACTTTGTTTTGAATGTGTGCAGTTTGCTCGATGATTTCGAAATTTAAATTAAGATACTCAATTGTTTGCAAACCCAAATAAACAGTTCCAATATTGAATCGTAATGGAAACGCAACTGTTTTGTCAGTTTTATAGGGATTTTTATTTATCTTCTTATTATTTTCAGCCTTCATCCCTCCGCAGCTGGATATATTCCTCTTCCATTCAACCATGTATTGTCCCTTCTGCATCCAGGTCGTTCCAGCTTTTCAGCAATATCGTCAGTCCATCTTTTATTTTGTTTTGCTTTGCGTGGGCATTTTCAAATTTGCAAGGCGAAACAAATTTGTTACTAGTATTTAATATTTTTACTGTATATTCATAAAAACTCCAAGGTAAACTGACAAAACAATCGCGTTTACATTATAATTTACAACAGAATTTCACAAAATAATAACAACAACCATCAAAATCCAATAGTTCTGGAAAAATCACATTATTTTGTTGTACAAGAGAGAAATTATATATTATAAGTCATGAGAATAGATATAATAAGAATAAGAAGCTTAAAAATTGTTTTCAGTAATTGAGTTAAAATAACCTCTTGCATGAAAACATGTGAAAAGCAACTAGAAATTACCACATTAAAATGGCTCAAGTGGCATCCCAAGAACCATAAAAGAAGTTGACTTTGGGGCAAACGAATCCCAAAGATTGAAACTCAACAACAGGTTTAATAATAAGAACTATTTACGATAACATGGAATAATTGATGAGCGTGTTTGACTTGCTGTATGAATGTCGAGGAAATAGAGGAGTATCAGGAGAGATTTCTATGACGAATATGGCAAAATTACTGACTAAACGATTTGATAAAAGTTGGACGTCTTCATTACAGGACCATGGTTGATATTTTGTCTGACCAGATCGCCATACCTATAAAAATATGAAGAATTTTGGTAAAATCTAACGTAGGTATATTTAGTTTCCATCATTGAGTATGCGCCGCTATCTATTCTCTCTGTCCATTCTTCCGGCAAGATGGTTTGTTGATGTTGTCAATAGTTAATGATTTATCAGCCGTTTGTCGTCCACCACTGAATGTAGGCCTCTCCCAAAGCACGTCACTGTTCCCGATCCATCGCCACTTTCATCTATCCAGCAATCCTTATTATAACATCGCATCGGTCCAGCGGTCAAGGGGGCGTCTAACTTTACGGAATCCTGTTCGCGATCTCCACTCCAGAACCGACAAATATGGCCAGCTCACTGCCACTTCAGCCCACTTATCCTTAGAGCCAAGTCGGTCACTTTTTTTCCGTGTACACAATAGGTCGTTTGAACCCAATTACTGTATACAATTTATTTTAGCTATTATATTAATTCTCATGACATGTGATAGGTAGCCAATCTATCAATGTCAGTGTGACAATCACCTTGCCATCGCCGAGAATTGAATCCGGAACCTTTGGTATGGAAGTCAGTGCTCTAACTACTGCCACGAAGGTCGACTTTGGTTTGTTGACGAATAAATTCGTTTTGAATTCTGTCCCTCAAAGATATTCCAAGTATGTCTCTTTCCATGGCGTGCTGAGCGACCTGGAACTTGTGTACCAGATCTCTTGTCAGCGTCCACGTCTCGGCTCCATAGGTCATGGTTGGCAATTCCTGAAAACTACCCATGAAATTATTGAACGGCTAATTGGCACAAAGATACGGTGTGATTTCAATAATTGTTCGATCGCATAAAAATTAAAGGCCAAGATCGTTTATCGCGCTGCCGCATTAATAAAGAATTCATTTGCAAAACAAACAAAGCGCAGTTTTACATCGTATGTAGTACAAAGTACATACATTGAATATTCAATGCATTCGTTACAATTAACACGTTATTGCCACAAAGTTAACGTATCTTGTTAGTTATTGTTTCTTCATACTTTCTACACAATATGTGAACGAACCGTCATAAGAATCATAATAATTATTACCGTCATAAGAATAATAACAAGTAATTCTTATATGTTTAAAAGTATTAATTAAACTTACTGGAAGCAGTTGAAATGTAGCTCCATCGCCGAAGAAACAGGAACATCTCAGAGTTCCCTGGACAGACATGGTTTCCAATACCGAAGTCCTGAGGCGAGCTAGAGCTGACAGCGAACTGTTATCAACTATCAAGGTTCGAAAGATCTCACATCTGGGTCGTATACTGCGTGGGGAAAAGTACCACCTTCTCCAACTGATATTGGAGGGGAAAATTGAGGGACGCCCAGGACCCGGTAGGAGACAAATGTTCTGGCTGCAAAACGTGAGGGAGTATACCGGCATCCGAAGTGTGGAGGAGCTGTTCCGAGCGGCGCAGGACAGGGAAAGGTTCGCCGAGGTGATCGACAACGTTTGGGGGACCCGACAGGGCAGTTGAAGAAGAATAATAATAATTTAACTTTCACGTACTCCTCTTCTTTCGCCTAGCCGTTTCCCCTTATTTGGGTCAGGTCTTCTAATACGGCTCCGCCAAGTCTCGCGATCCAGGGTCATCTGGCTGTCCAGTCCCAGCGCCTTCAGGTCGTTCCTAACTGTGGACATCCACGTTACAGTAGGCCGACCTGACCCCCTCCTTCCATCTTCCAGTTCCAGGGCCTTGCATACTATTTAAAACTTTCATGTACTATTTAAAAAAAACTGCAATATTCGGTTTACTATTATCACATATACAATGATCTAATTATTTTGCTGAGGCCTTGGATGCAAATTCATTTTTAATAATAATTAAATAATACTATGTGTCTTCTATGTTCGCCATACTTTGTGTTGTAGACGTTTTATTTGTCTTTTTCTTTTTAATATACTTTGTATATACAACACTAACTTTAAAAAAAATGAAAATTTAACATCAGACATGTTTCGGACAACCGGTCCTTCCTCGGTGATTCTTCTCAGTGATTCTTTATAACATATGTTAAAACTATAACATCTGTCATATTTGTAAACAATTTTATAGTATTTTAAATATGTATCTTTATAATATCACTGACGGAAGGACCGGTTGTCCGAAACATGTCTGATACTTAATTTTTTTTTAAAGTTAGGGTTGTACTCGTTTAAACAAAGTACATAAAAAAGAAAAAGGCAAATAATGCTATGTTTTTCGGAACTACATCCACTTTTGTCATTATTTCGACAGCGAGCCTGGCGAAATAAAGAAACGTGTAGAAATATTTAAAAAAACATTGTTTTATTTATTTAATTATTAAATATAAATATTTATTTTTCGATATAGGTGAAGAACGAGTTATATTTGAAATTTTAAAAAATCAGCATGCTCCATAACTCTTAGATTCTAGCTTTATAAAATGGTTCTTACAAAGATATTTTTCAAATACAATGTAAAACGTTGGGTTTATTGGCTGGACGGTATTCTGAAGGACCTGCAATTGTTGGGAATCAGATCTGAGGAGTGGAAGTCTAGGGCTCAGGATAGGGTCGTAGGAGAAACTTTTTGGAGGCGGCCGAGGTCCACCTAGGACTGTAGAGTCAGAGAGAATATGAAGACGAATCGTTAAACGTTGACAATTCAAATATTTTATAAAATAAAATATATTAGATTAATTTACAAAAATCGCAAGGTAATTCAGAGTTCTACTGATCGTTGATTTGCATTTTTTACGGTAATTTCTTGAAGAGTGGTGCTTTATTTACTTTGGTAAGATATTCTGTTATTAAATTTACATTCGTTAGCATAAATGTGTTAAGGTTACGAACGATTTGAAACGCAAGTTCATGGTTAATGTATTAAAATGAAAATGCAAGCGATTACCGCTATACGGAGCGGGTACGCCCATTGTTTTAAAATTGCTTCATAGTTAGCAATTCTAAAGTAAAACTATGGGACTCAGTGCCCCAAATATTAAAGAAAGTGAAATTGATTACTCATGTCTGCATAAAAAACATGACTATATGAATACTACATATTATCTATATACGAGTATATATCGCATTAGTCTTCAAAAGTGTCACAAGTCATAATCACGTTTTTTGGCAAATATTTCTTTAGAAATACTAATTTGACGTGTTTTATTTATTTACGTATTTAATTTATTATTTCTTGAACAATGATCTAAAACTCCATATCAAATAATTAATACGAACGAAAATGCCTTTTTTTTAGAAGTTTTATCATAATTTATGGGAAAGACATGTTTCGTCTGTCGAAGGCGAAATTTTTTTTTTTTAATTGTAATAAAATATATGTTTTTATTCACATTAATTGTAAACTTAACATCATATATTTATTGATAGATAGAAAGCTCAATGAAATATGTACTAGAAAAAATAAAATGATAACCAAATATTATTAGTGTTTCTTAAGTATCACTAGTCGAAAATGTGAGTTTCAGTTGTGTCAATTTAGAAATACTAGTGCGTTGGTAATATACCATCATCATCATCTGGAGAACAATAAAAAACATAGTACTTCTTGAATAGTGATATAAATTTCATATTATGATATACATATATACAACATTCGTGAAAACTTACTAAGGCATTAACAAACAAAACATATAAAATATATTCTATTAAAATTTCTGGTAATTTTATTTACCGATATTAGTGCAAACGTTCCGAGAAATACTATCTAAACCCATAAAAAGGTCATAAGTAATTTTACCAGATGGATTTCAAAAGAAAGAAACGAAAAATATTGAGATTTTATTTCAAATTAACAATCTCAGATCTTAGAACAAAACTATTTGAAGATTACACTATTTGAGTAGCTAAAGTCTAAATTATATTTATTATTTCAAATGAAACCAACAATGCCATAATTATCAACTAAAATAACATCTGCCAAGCAGGACGAAAATTAAGGTTCGGAGTAGAAGGCGTTGTTTAAAAAGTAATGAAATCGATTAAATACATTAATCATAATGTACTTAAATACGAATAGGTATACTATTATATTGAACCACATTCGCTACCAACAATTTGTATATGACTTGATAGGAATTTAAAATATTTCTAAGCAAATGTGAAATATGTTATTTTGATAATTTACAATATTCACTTGTATTGAGAACTGAGCTATTTCTGTAAACCAGATCAACCAGAATGTTTTTTGTTCAATACCATTATTTAAAATTCCATTTATAAAATTGTGATTCAAAACAAAACGAACATCTAACGTTTTGGATAAAGTTTAATAATTTACAACGTAATTGTGAGGTTAAATTGTCTTTTATCAGCGAGTACAGCAAAGTGGTTTAGAAAAGATGAATTGATTATTTATATTAATACCATAAATTTCTAATTCATTTATTTTAATGCACTCTATCTCATATTTTGCACCTTTCATATTTCCGTCTTGTACCATTCATATTTCCGCCTTATTTTGTAGTGACCAAATATATAAATATTCGAGAATATTTTGTATTAGATACCTAGCGTAAACGTTGAATACAGTTGACGATTGTTAAAAAGAAAACTGCAATTGATATAAGGTATAAACCATAAATGAAAAAAACAGAATATTTATTCTTTTTACTTGTAGGTATGTATGCTGAATATACCGTAGAGCTTGTGTATCCAAAATAGCTTTTTGTTTATTTTATAAGAGATTTATGCCATTGTATTTATGCAACATGATGAATTTCTGATCGTAATATTACGAATGCAAAATTATGTCTGGATTGCGTATAATTACAATGGAATTCAGTATATCGGTAACAAATATCCCTTGGTCACAGTCTAGTGTATATCAGGAGAGGTATGGATAATTCAAGGGAATTCCGAGGGCCTTTGACCACGTAGTTTCATCAAATATCTCACGGTTAAGCCCACCAGTTGAAATAAAACGCGCTTTAATTGGATTGCAGTGAATACGAACACAGGGCAGTTCACGCTTGCGGATCAAGAGTTTTACTTAAGTTCTAATCTCGTTCATGAGATATTATTTATAATAAATGCAAGACGCAAATATTAAACAGTATTCATCATCAGCCGTCTGTCATCCACTGCTGAATGTAGGCCTCTCCCAAAGTACGCCACCGCCCCCTATCCATTGCCGCTCCTATCCATCCATGTCCAGCAATCCTCTTCAGATCGTAGGTCCAGCGGGCAGGGAGACGTCCAACTCTGCGGAATCCTGTACGTGGTCTCCACTCCAGTACCCGTCTCCCCCATCGGCCGTCGGTTATCTGACTGATATGGCCAACCCATCGTCACTTCAGCCCACCCATCCTTAGAGCCACCTCAGTCACCTTGGTTTGTTGTCGAATAAATTCGTTTCTAAATCTGTCCCTCAAGCATGGCTCTTTTCATGGCGCGTTGGCCGACCTTGAATCTGTAGACACGACCTTTTGTCAGTGTCCACGTCTCGGTTCCGTATGTCATGTGGTAGTTTAGTCTTGAGACATTGTGGTATTTTAGAGGTGAGAACATGATGTAATTTTCCAAAGGCCGCCCAACCCAACTGAATACTTCGGTCGGCTTCTTTCTCAAAATTGCTTCTACCTAATTGAATGCATACAACATATTCTCTAGTGCTCTTGGAACACAATATTTAGGGTTGTAGAATACTTATAAAATGTATGATTCATTCAAATTAAAGGTGTCAAACTTAAGAATTATCATATCTGTAGAATGAGTACCTTCCTTTCTGGCATATGTGGTGGTAGGTTTGTATTTTTTTATTGGAAGATCTCCAAAATAGTTTTATCTGCAAATTTATTTAATTTAATTATAATTAATCTTCTTCAGTCTTATAATTAATCTTTTACAGTCACTATGTCGCCATCCGCTCCTAAACGACTTAAATTTTGGGCTATCTGCATCTAGGAACATCCTGTTCTCTTTCGGTTATCGCCACGACAACGCAACTGTGGGCATCCAGATCCACGCTCTGCCATCCTCGAGCACCAACACAACAATCGCTTTGTCAACTTTTCATCTTGGTCGCGAGAGCCATCTCTCGCCCATCGCCACCTAAACAACACTGGAGATCTTGGTGCTGACTTATATGTCTTTATTTTGAGAATTAATATCATAGTTTCTTTGTGTTGCAAGCCTTACTTTCTTCTCTCTTGAGCACCACCTGGATAACTCTGATTTTTTTTTTCTGATTTGTAGAATTTGTAATCAAACAACGAAAATCATATCTAAGATGAAAAGACAGCTATGCGTCCACATCGCAAGGGGTGGTTAACTTAGCACAAACAGGCCCTAGTTGCCTCCGAACAGTATAAGAAGAAGAATGAATTTTAACATTGCTTGTCTCTCCAAAGTGTCGAATATTTCTAAATTAAAATAACTATAACCAAATTTCACACACAAATGGGCACAATTTGAATTGTGTATATTATTTGAAAAAAAAAATTAAAACCTTAATTTCTTTGGTTAAAATCCTCATTCGGGTAAGAAATTAATTTTGTGTAAATATGTATTGATCTCTAATCACAGTTGTGAGTTTTATTCCCAAAAATGAAATCCGCATTACAATTTTCGTTTGATTTTCAATTTTATGAATTTATCTGCTAATTTACCAAACCATAAGCTTTAATCACAACCAAACAATAAAAATCAAACCTTTCTAGTTGGGCGCCAAACATTGTATCACCGGCCCTGCGGAAATAACCACATACGTCGTTGGTCACTGCATCTGTGCCGTAAGGGAAAAAATGAATAAATTTACATTATATTTCATATCCAGTGACTAGGGGAATATAATTAAAGTCCGCGTGGTAGTTGCGTTTTATGAACGGTTAATTCTCTCAACTGCCCCTTGTCGCATTGCAATGTACACCTACTGTCTTGTTATAGTATTTGTGTTACATTTAAAAAAAATTGGTACATATTAAAAAATGTGTTTATTACCATTTAACCATCAAGCAATGGTTCTTTTATATGACATTCAAATATGATACATAAAATTTATTATCGATATAAGAAGAAAAAGCATTATGAAGAAAATATCGTATTTAAAAAAAATATTCTTTGAAATTTTATGGTAGAAAATCATTGTAATTTTTTTAAAATTAAATTTAGTTATATGTTTGTGTCTTCGATTGGACGTTGGCAGCTTGCTGCCATCGTCTCCAGAAGACAAGACACAAATATTTTACTGAAATCTCTTGATGGAATTTCATTTTAGATAATAATTAAATAAAACATCGTTTTTAAATAGCTTTTTCCACGTTTGTCATTATTTTGACAGCGATAGATTTTGCCAGGCTAGCTGGCATCGACAGATCAAAACCAGTTGCTGTTGAAATACAGACAAAATAAAAAAGGAGTTATTAAAAAAAACTCGTTTTATTTAATTATCATTTTATCAGTTATCGTTCACGAAAACTTTCTTAACTGTTATTTCTTCATTCTGATTATTTATTGAATATTCGGTATGGAGTTTTACATTATTATTAAATAACCAATAAACATAATGATAGCACGGAAACAATCTTTGTTTAATGTATAGGACTTATTTTATATCTCACATTCATAGTACAATTACCTATACACGTAGGCAAGTAAGAACGAGGGTGGGTAGAATGAAGTCAAACCAATAAAATCCCTCCACTTTGCCTTAAAGCAATTTACACTTCCACTAAAAGCTTCTTTTGGTAATTAGCAACTAGAAAATATAACTCGAGATAAGGAGTAAGCCGCCCAATGCCTCCTCCGCGACATTACTCGGGAACTTTTTTCGCGAACAATTTGTACCTCGTACAAAATCCGAAATTAAGGGAAGTTTATTTTTTTTTGTTAAAAAAAGAATTAGCATATCACCCCATAGAGGGCTAATTAGGCCCGCGATTGTAACAAAGGGAAGAAAGTATTTTATGTGCATTAACTTTTCTTCGGGGGAATTATTCAAATTGACCGGTGAATACTTAAAAAAAATGCGCCTTTAATTTTGGTTTTGGGGTAGAAACGTCCCATCCCTCTGTCGACAATATAATTTACATTTTTTGCAAACACATTGTTGCCTTAGTACCTACTTGTGCACATTGTGTCTCTTATATAAAGTGTCCCAGATGTCACCACACGTTTCAAATTAAAAGCGCGCATTTCGATTCCATAGATTATTGAATAATTTACTTTTATTATAAACTCAAGGCGTTAACATTGTGGAATTCCATAATGACGTTGCATTGTTTTTTTTTTACTTTTGAGTTTTTATTACTCGATATGTTTCGAAGGTTTTATACCTTCGGTGGTTCAGTAATTTCCGCGGGTTTCATCGACTTATTTTTGCATGCTTCCAACCTGTTATTCTTTCCTTATCTATTTTTTTATTTTTACCAAACCATCTTAGTACTTTTTTCTTAATTTTAACGAGGCCGCATATATCTGTTTTTTTTCTCTATTTATTATTTTCTTACATTCTTTTTAATGATCTAAGTTCTACGGTATTAATCCTTTCTTTTCTATAATAGCTCTAACCTTTATTTCCAAACGTAAGAGTTTAAATCAAAACTTTATAAATGTTTAAATAAATAAAAAACTTTGTTATGAATATCAAAATTGAATATAATTAGTCGCGACAGCTGTTTCGCTAACTGATGTTAGCATCGTCAGGTCTTGCAATCTACTGAGATGAACAAGACCTGATGATGCTAACATCGATTAGAGAAACAGCTGTCTATATATTAAATTATATTAAATTTAAACTAATTATGTTAAAACTAATTATATTAAATTTTGATATTCATACCAAATTTTTTTTATTTCAACATTTAATAATGTTGAAATATCAAAGTGTTTCCGCCAAAACAATGGATTATCTAATCAAAACTTTATAAGTTAAGATGTTATATTTTATGTGGAGTTCTATACCATGGTTCAAAAAACAATTAACTGAAGAAATCTATAAATATTTTCTATATTAAATTCACATAGAAAATAACTAAATTATTATATGATATGTACTTAGATGCAATCGAATAACTGCTAGTCAGAAGTAGACTTTCCTGTATACCAAAGATATCAGTTGAAGCTAAGGGGAAATAAATTCTAATGGAATCAGAGAGTCGTTAAGGAAGGGTGATGTATGATCCCCAGCCCTTATAAATATTTACATTGTGCGTATTCTTGAAAAGGTCACTCCGCATAACAATCTTTGCTTTTATTTCCCTTGTTTGTTTTACCATTGTAAGGTTTTCCTTTTCCCGTTTTATCCCAATGAATTACAATCGTATGATAATATGCGATTGATTCGAAGCGTGCTGTTTATTTTCCACTTATTCCTCTGAATCGATGAATTTCCGAAGCTGGAAAAATAACTATTCCATCATAGACGGCCCATCGAGATGTTAACCTGATGACTGTCCTATTTCGGGGGAATTTGATTTTGTATATTGAGGAAATCCATTTTTATCTCATTTTTTTATAAAGATGTTAATACTGTGTCCATTAAGATGATTTTTTATAAATTATAACATTGTTTTTTTTCTCAACTTTTAAGTTTTTTTTCCCAAAATAGATTTTACAAGTTCATCATCGGGAGAATGATATGAAATCTCGGTTTTCCGATGATGCAGGTGTAAAATCTTCAAAACATGTCGAGGAAATTGAACTCAATAACCCAATTCATAAAAAAACGTTATTTTTTAGTACTCACAATTTCAGCATTAAACGTTTATTATTTCTGAAACATTGATGTAAAACTTAATAAGAGATATTTAGTATTTCTGTGATTTCTCTTGTCCATTAATTATTGTTAATAATGTTTTAGGATAATGATCATATATACATTATTCAGCTCCATTAACCCGGTTGTATAAGAAAGATACGTGATCGATACTCACCACATTTAATTGCCTTAGAAAGGTAAAAATAAATCACTCTCATACAACTATAAGGAAATTTCTCGAAAATTAAACCTTTTCAATAATAGGTATTTTTAAATTGTATTGAATAGAGTATTTTTATGTTATTAGAAAGTGCCTAGCTAAAGAATTATTAAATATTGCATTTTAAACAAAAATAAATATGTATGTATTATATAATTGAATATATATTATTGAATGTGTGTGTATGTTTTGAATACTTACTTACTTATTTCCTATGGCTATACAACTCTTGAAGAGTTTTAGCCTCCTTGATGATTTTTCGCCAAGCTCCTCGATCCTGCGCCTTTTGCTCCCAGCAGTCCGATTCGCCCAACCTAGCCAGATCAGTCAGAACGTTGTCCATTAGACGCTGTCTAGGCCTTACTGCAGTCAGTCTAGACGCGTACAGAGTCTTGATTGCTCTGATCTGTTCGGCTCGGCATACGTGCCCAATCCATGTTAGTATTAGTATTAGTTTTGAATAATATCATGTAATTCATTATTTTGAATTATTGTATTTTCAAAGAATATATTTTTCAATTATAATTATTTAACTCGGATTAAAATAGGTTTGATATTGTTATACAATTAGTTGTAGTCATTACTGTAGTCTATATTGAATATGTAGTCTATATGTTAGAAGCTAGTTGCTGAAACCGGTCGGAACTAAAATAAGACCAAGTGGAATAAAACGAAATGTTTTTTTAACAATATTTTTAATATTATTATTTATAATAAATAGACTAAGATGGTCCCGTCACGTACAGAGGATGCCGTCATCGCGAACTCAATAAGAATGCTGGAGGAGCACTCGTGCAATAGATGATCAATTGGACAACCAAGTTTACACTGGGAGGATAAAGTTGGAAGCGAGGCAGCGATATTGCTACGACTGTCAAGCTTGAAGGTCGAGACAGAGGACAGGAGGAGTTGAAGGCGGGGAACAATGAAGGTTAAGGTTAGATATGGGCTGTAGGGCCATCGAAGAAGAATATTATTATTATTTCCAATGAATTTCTAATGAATAAATTTAGATTTTGACAATCTATTTCAGCAGTTTTACATAGGCAATAGAAATTTCTTCATTGAATTAAAATATCTTATCTAATTTATTGTTTTTTTAACACGAAATTTTATTATATATTATAGGAATGACATATTTAACCATTCTGTAGTATTTATCAAACATGATTCTCGCACTGTCTTTGGTCATGTGTATAATTCACGTGACAATAAAATGGCGATTAATTAGCTACCTAGTACATGTCATGAGAATAAATAGTGTCTTACCACTTGCGATCGTCCCACTTGCGGTCAATCAATATAGTAAAATGCAAATAATATAATTATTGATCTCACTTGCGGTTAAGAATATAACTTTATAAATCGGTAATTTCAAATTGAGGATCAAATCATCAGGTAGATAAAAATAATGGTCAAATTGCCCTCCATGTTATTTTTATTTATTGCGTAGGTAGGTAGGTTTTTCCTACAGAAAGAATAAGTCATAAAGATTATTATATTATATAACAATGCTCTGTTGCCAGAAAGAGAGCTCGTGAAGAAGATCTGCCTTTATCGGAAATTTACCAACAAGAAGTTGTGCCGTTATTCAACAGAGGGTTAGGTTTGGTTCGGTTTAATTTTGTATTTAATGGTTTAATTTTGTATTTAATGGTTTAATTTGATTTTCGTATTATTTTATTTAAGAATGAGTTTAGTTTATAAACAAGATTAAATATTACCTCCCATATACTCGTATATATTCTTTCAAGCCCTTTTGTTTGTGAAATGGGACTGAAACTCATCCATAGTAATGGAAATTCTTCTAGAATTCTTCCTTCTTGCCTTTGACTGAATCAATCCCTTTAACAACGGACGAATGTGCAGTTTGATTGATGGGTCCTGATGGATTGTTTTTCTTATAGGACTGGCCATTTGGAAAGGTACCCTATATAGAGTAAGTTTTTATTTATACGCTTAAATTATATACTCAAACATTCTACAGCTAGTGGCTAATGATGTGAATTTAAATAAATACTTAATTAAAATTAACGAAAGTTATTGGAACTCCTTTGCCGAAATAGTGGATTTATAATTATTTTTGTAATTATGTATTAACGTGTTAGAAATATACAATGTTTTTCAAAAGTATTAATAATATTTTATAATCAAATATTGATCACATTTGAGCACTTAATAATTAATGGCTTACAAATGCAAAACATGTCAATCTGATAAATTACAATAAAACATCTAGAAAAGAGACGTTTTCATTTGTATCGATTATATAAAAACTTATAATTTTATCGGTCATATATTTAAAACATATATTTAATGTTATTTTCGAAATAGATACGATTTTTATAAAATATTTTTCGCATAATCTTATTTAAACAATGATCTCACAATTGTAACTTTTTTACAATATATTTTTCATAAATGTGTTCATTTTTACATAGGATGCTATTTAGTGTCTACAAGTTTGAAGAACTCATTTTTAAAGATGAAGTTTTTAATTAGGGAGTATTTTATTATAGATATATATTTTTTCTTCTTTTTTTCCTTGTATACAACAGGTCGTTTGAACCCAATTACTGTATACAATTTATTTTAGCTATTATATTGATTCTTATGACATGTGATAGGTAGCCAATCTATCGCCATTTTATTGTCACGAGAATTCTACACCAGACCAATGACAGAGTGACAATCACACTGCCATCGCCGCGAATCGAACCCGGGAGGTTCGGTATGGAATTCAGAGCTCTTACCACTCTGCCACGAAGGTAGAGCTGTATACGAGTGTGTTAAAGTGACAATACAGTGTTTTTAAAAATTAAAATATTTTATAACAGCTTGATAAAACTTACAGCTGTTAAATATCAGATTTCCGAGACGTTGTTCATCACTTCTGCAAAGGCCTCTCTATTTTGGAGGAACCTAGTGAGATGTGTCAGGTTAGAATATTGTGGCGATCCATTATTTCTGTCCACATATCCGAGGAAACGGCGTAATCGTTTGCCGTTGTTGTTGTATATTTAATGATTTTCAAATGGTTGTTTCTGCTTATACAATAAAAGTAATTTCTTCTGTAATTGAATAGTATTTAATACATAAGTAATAAAATATATATGAATTGTCATTAGGATTTTTCATAAAAATCCTGTAATATTTTTAGGAGTCTCCGTATACAATATAATATGTGTTTTTATATTATCATTATATAACATTCACATACTGTATTGATCTCCAAAGCCAATACCGATTTTTAATACCCTTTAAGGGATGTTTTTTACGGACTGAAACCTAAGTCGCCGAGGCTTTAGAGGCAATAAAGGGTGACATCAAAGCTTAGCCACCCCCCTACTAAACAGCAATGCTTCCTAACCAGAAACCTCATCTTTAAACAGGAGCTCTTAGAAGCTGTAGACACTAAAATGGGGTGCAATGTAAAAATGAACACATAAATAAATACGTGCTATATATAGAAAATATATTGCTAACATAGGAAAAAAGCAAAAATCTTTTATAGATAATAATAAATTGGTTTAAAATAGTTATTAATATGGTTTCTATTTCAAAAATGATGTAATACTCTATATTAAATAATGAATACGAATGAAAACATCTGTTTCTAGAAGTTTTATTATAATTTATGGGAATGACATGTTTCGGTTTTTTAGTCATTATCAAATATCTACATACTTGCATATGATAATGCCAATGATATTATCAAATGTTTACCTACTTACATTTGATAATGCCAATGACATTATGTTTTGGTTTTCTTAGGCATTATCAAATGTCTAGATACTTACATATGATAATGCCAATGACATTATCAAATGTTTACATACTTACATTAGATAATGCTAATGACCTTATCAAATGTCTACTTACTTACATTTGATAATACCTATGACATAACTTACATTTGATAATGCATTTGAAAAGCGAAACATGTCATTCACATAAATTATAATAAAACTTCTAGAAAACAAACGTTTTCATTCACATTAGTTGCTAAGATCGTGATTATAAAAAAAAAAACTCTCTGTCGTTCAGCCATGGCTTTGATATTTAAATATTGACCAAAGTAGAAAAATTTAAGGGACATAACATTAACAATAATAAATGTTGTTCTTATTATTAATACGTAAAAGTTATGTATTTTTTAAGCATTCGGATTCAGAATGAGAACCTCTTATTTGTAGTAAACTGCTACTCGTTCAATTTTTCTCCTTCTAGTCTGCCACGAAGAGGCTGATATGCCCGGGTCACAGCATCTCATTGGTCCCTGGCTACTCGCCTCTCTATCGTTCTCCCGTGAGGCGTTGCCTCTGTCCCACTCGCACCACCAGGGCAGGCGGGTAACCGCGACCGCCCGAGCCAACTGTAATATAACAAAAATGAATGAAACATTAGTTTTGGCTTTACAGTTTCCTCTGCGGTTCTCTTCTCCTTCGTCTGATCGAAATTGCTAGCCTTTGAGGGATTTAGAGCAGTGGCGGGGTGTGATTTATTAAAATAAATATTTTTATTTTTTACTATTAGTATATTTGAATGTACTTGAAACTTCTTGTATCTTAAATTCTGAAACTTCATGATCCTTATCCTTAAAGTTATTTGTTGAAAACCTACCACAATTGTATAATTTATTTTCCAAAAGTTTCTCAATGAATATATTTTTTTTTGTTTATAATAAACGAGTAATGTGAATGTGTGTAAATTGCCAAATTTCGTTAGTATGGCTTGTAGTGTGTTTTCAGAGGGATTTGATCCAGAGAAGTCGATTTCCAGATGTCGATTCATTTTTGTTGGTGACCTGTTTCAATTTAAATTCACAATATAAATATTCTGATACACGTGACTCCCGATTAATGTACATGTATTTGATTTCCAAAGTACCCATTATGTTTAAAATTGTATAGGGTATTTTAGGAAGCAGAACTTTTGGCACATAATTCACAATTTGATGTAATAAAAAAAACATATTTAGATCATTTTTAAAATATTTGTTTATTAGATATTTTTTATTATTATTACAAGGAACATAGAAGTTCCCACCACATATCAGAGGATGTTATAAGACGTAGCGGCGCCCTTTCGTCAGCCTCGCTCGTACACTCCCTGGGCCTGTCCCTGGTCCATCCGGGACTTACATTGAAAGAAAAACGGCAACAGCAAGGGGGTGCCAGACCACATTTAATCTACCATATTATCTTTCTATATCTCGCCGTACTTTATTTAGTCGTTAATCAGATATCATTTAATGAAGCTAAACAATATTTTTGGAGTGTGAAAGAATCCGGTTATGATCTTGGGTCGAATTCACGTCCTTTAGATTAAGAGCCGAGCGTCGGTTCTCTGTTTTGTTAATAAATAAATAATTTTACTAATAAAAATATAAATCATCGTCAGCCTGTATCCATCCACTGCTAGATGTGTAAGCCTCTCCATCTCACGCCATCCCTCTCAGTCTCTCTCCAGTGTTCTCCAATGTACCAGTATTGAAGTACTCGGTGTACCAAAAATATTTGTATCGTATCATAAAAAAAAATCCACGCGCCACTGAGTACAAGCTATACAAGCCCAGCGTCCTGTGACATGCGGCGTTTTCTAGTAACTTTCTACGTGCAGTCCATTCAACTGTGACGGTGTGAAGGCGATGTATTTCTACTGATGGAAATTTAATGAAGCATCTGTCTACTCCTCTATATCAGAAAATTATTATTCGTTCTTTAGGTGACTCAGTTTTATCATGTAATTTGGAAAGCCCTTGACTTTTAAAAGACTTCAGAAAACTGTGTTCTATTTTATGTTACAATGGTTCTTTTCGCATTAAATGAAATCGAAAAGAAATACGTTTTAAAAACGTAGATGATCGAAAAAAGATTTAAAAAATGTATTACTTACTTTTTTTTTACACTGTATTTATTTAGAACAACTCCACGGCAGATTTTCTGCATTTTATTTTATATATTATATTATGGTTTAATCTGATTATACTATGTTTTTACCAATAACAATATTAAATTTTATATGAGAATTCTCTATTAATATCAAAATTGATCGATTTTTTGTATTATGAAACAAATAAACAATACTCTCATAATACAGACAGTGTTATTTCTAGTTTTTATGCTTTGAATTGAAAACAACAGAATTCCTAGTGTACATGTTTATTTTGTTTTTTTTTTTTCTAAATCTTAGTGATAATTACAGTAAGCTATCAAAATTTCAAGATAATCGTTAAAATATAACTTTTTTAAAACCTCATTTTTCCATTACTTTAAACAATAGCGTGATAAAATATAATATTTAAAACCATATAAATTAATTAGTTTTGTGATTATATAAAACTTGTAAGGAATCAATAAGACATCGAAAATCGTTTGTTTTGATTTGATTTTTTTCGGATAGTAATGCTACATAGTTAAAACATTATTTTGAGTTCATGAAATCAAACAATTTTGAAAACTAGATTTATTTCATTACACATAATTTTACGATTCACTTAAATCGAATATAAATACGTGTGTATTCAAATTTCACTGCACAAAGTAAACTTTTCCATATTGACATACTTTTTATAACATATGCAGAACTTATTCAAAGAATTCCGTTTGAAATGCAGTGCGCGGTGAGTGAGCCCGCCCTAAGGACTATTACGAGTAGGTACCATCCTATGGGTACCTACTCATACCATCTACCACGAAGAAGAAAAAAGTCGTCTTACGTACACCGGCATTCAGTTTTTTCCATTCATTTCAAATTCAAAGTATTTTTAGAAGAACAAAGAAGCGTATACCAATGAAGAGGAATAGTGGTAAAGGACTAAGGAGAAAAAATTAAATTAAAAATTTCAAAATTTCAATTGTGCATTGTTAGAGTAAATCATGTACGAGTATATCTACATAAACGATTTCAACTTCTAGAAAACAGACGTTGTCATTCGTATTATTTTTTATAGAGTATTATGTCAAACAACAACAACAAACCATCACGCCAGGGGTAGGCAGAGAGAATGGACCGCCACACTACTCTATCCTGGCACACCTCTCTACTTCCTCCACATTCATACAGCGAGTCATACACGCACGTTGATTCTTCCGACTTCTAACATGACCAACCTTTAAAATTTGAATAATTTGGTCATTTCATGTTTTCTTCGGTCTGCCTCGAATCCATACTACATTTACATCATTAACGTATACTTTCTTAACCATTTTTTCTCCATCATCCATGAGTTCTATGTCGTTGTTCAAAAACAATAAATAAATATAATAGTAAACTAACTAACTAACTAACCATCACGCCGTCTCCCCGAAGGGGTAGGTAGAAGGAATATATTGCTACACTTTTCTTTCCTGACATATTTCTGTCGATTCCTCAACATTCATACATCGTGTCATGCGCACGCCTCGAATTTTTTTTTTTTTTTTTTGTATATACAACAGGTCGTTAGAAACCCAATTACTGTATACATTTTTTTTAGCTATTATATTGATTCTCGTGACATGTGATAGGTTACCGATCTATCGCCATTTTATTGTCACATGAATTCTACACCAGACCAATGACAGTGTAACAATCACACTGCCATCGCAGGGAATCGAACCCGGGACCTTCGGTATGGAAGTCAGAGTTCTTACCACTCTGGCACGAAGGTCGTTTCTCTGACTCCTCACGTGGCCGACATTCAATATTTGATTTATTTGATCGTGCCACGTTTTCCTCGGTCTTCCTCTATTTCTAGTTCCATTTACATCGTTAACATATACTTTTTATCAATATTTCTCCATTCATTATTTCCATGTGTCCAAACCATCTTAATGATCCTTTAATTATTTTGTTCATAACACCGTCATTCGCACCGCATTCACTTCTTATATTTTCATTCGACGCTCAATCATATACAGAGTATACACATTCGTCTAAGAGATCTCATTTCTATTGCATTTTTTCTACTTTCATCATTATTTTGCTAGTTCCATGCTTAATAAAATAAAATAGTACACTTTGATAAGAAGCCATGACTTGGTGGTTGGACATATTTAACACTTAATTAAACACTTTTTGTACTTGGTATACAACCACTTTATTTATGAGGATGAGGGCCTACCGGTTTCGCTCTATGCGAGCTTCTTAACCGTCGCGTTGCCATGTGGTCAATTGAGTTTCCGCTGCCAATTTAAAGTTGATTTTCTTAAAACCTATGGACCCTAATATTATAAAAAAAAATTGTAATCCTCCATTGAAGTGTATATCGTAATAAAAAAAAAGCAAAAAATTACTTGCTTCATCCCAAAAAAATATATTTTTTAAGACTGCCCTCACCTTCATTCGTGTTAAGGTAGAATTTGTTTTGCTAATATTTACAACTTTATCAAAAGTGGCAAATACTTACTCGCTGTTTTGAACGTATTATAAATTATATGTTTGGCCTTTTCTCAGGTACGTAATAATACCGACTGTGGACGGAAACGCAGCACGCAACTTAATAATATCAGAACTGTGAAAATATTAACACTTTACCAAAAGGGACAAATATTAATACGTACTCGTTGTCTTGAACGTAGTATACATTTTGCCTAGGTGCCTTTATCATACGTAAAATTATAGCGCCACGGCGCGGCGGGGCGAGACAAGTTCATACTTGGTGTCAGTTGATCATATGCTGTCTCGCATTCTATATCAGAAATCGCATGAATCCAGAAAAAAATTAATAATGATATGTTTTTCAAATAATCGATGTATGTTATAGATATCGATCTATTTCTAATGAAATTCCCTACAAGATGACATAAATTAAATTTTTATTCATCAAGTCATATGCTTGATATTTAAATAAAGTTAGCGGTAAACTGAATTGACCACATGGGAGCGAGCGTTTTGTTTTGAACACGGTACGTTAAGGGTTAAGGGCTTTCTTACAGGGCTTTCAGTATGTGTGAAGAAGCTCGCATAGAGCGAATCCGGTAGACCCTCATCCTCACAAATAAAATTGTATACCAAGTACAAAAAGTGTTGAATTAAGTGTTAAAATAGTAAATTACGAAAAAATTGCATAAATAAATAGAACAAATAACTACCGTAGAAATTAGGATGATTTTTTTATTCAATTTATCTAAAAACGGTAATTCATAATTCTCTGGGGGTAAGAATGTGAATTAAATGTATTACTCTCTTTACTATCCCTCCGTAGTTAAAAAAGGCGCTTCCCTCAGGTTGTGAAATAAGAGAATTATTTGCAGGCTATATAACGGAATGATATCGGGGGAGATGCTTATTATTTTATTAAGGTAACACTTGGATAATTCTTCCATTTATTTCACGGGGGAAGTGACGCTGCTATCAGCCGCCGCGGAGACGCCCGCCATATCTTATTATTTCCTCTCCTTATGTGGTTCTCCCGAAGTGAAGATAATGGTTTCGTTGTTTTATACACCTTCGTGTGATTTATAGACCGCATTTGTTAGTGGGATCCATTTTGCTAAATATGCTTCCCGACCCTGCTAGTAACTTTATTTATTATTCTAAATCAGCAGAGAACTTTTCCAGTGGAAATATAACCACGTGCTATATTTTCATTGATTGTAAAGTTTACGTTTTTTTGTGAATTGGTTTTCGTTTTGTGTTCAACCAATGTGTTAAAATCTATAACACTTTAAACATTATAAGTCACATATATATTACTTCTATATTAATAATAAAAAGCAATCAATTTGTTAAAATTTATACCAGTTTTTACATTATAAGTCACATGTATATTTATTTTAAAGCGATTTAATCCCCAGTGCCTTTAATAAGAATAATTTAATAGCTTTATTATACTTGTATTATAATTTTAAAATAAATTGACTTATCATCACACCGTCTTCTCGCAGGTGTAGATTAAAATAATGGACTGCCATATTGTTCTTTCCTGACATCTCATTACTTATCTCGGTCCTCAACATTATTACATTGTGTCATGCACGTGCGTCAATTTCTTCGACTCTTCAGGTAGCCGACATTTAATATTTGATTGACTTGATCGTGCCACGTTTCCCTCAGTCTTCTTCTATATATTGTTCCGTTTACATGTTTGTTTTTTTTATATATATTCTTTTTTCATTCATTCATATCATGTGTCCAAATCATCCTAATGACCCATACATTATTTAATTAATTTATTTTGATTTCGTCCTTCTTTTGGCAATTTTTTTTATGTATTGTGTATATAAAATATTATATATATTAACGCATAATTGGACCGAAGGAAAATATTTCGCTTTTGATATGATCCATGTTCTAACAGACATACGTTAGTTTGGAAGAGAACAATAATTCCATAGAAGTACGTTAAAATATTATTTATTAACCTCTATTACCTGTCCATTGAAAATAATATTATTTACCTTAACCATTTTCCTAGCACATAATTAAAGGTTATACGTTTTGCTATATTTATATAAACTAATTGATATCGAAGTAAAGTATTAAAACTAATGACAGAATAAAGTATAAAAATGTGTATGAAATATGTGTACAAAACATTTATTTAAAAAAAATCAATTAGTTATTTATAAAAATGTGAGAATTTTCGTAATAAAATGTTTGACAATGGTTTTTAATAATTGTGTATCCGAAGAAGCTCATTTCGTTAAAATAATTTCCTCAAACTGAGATATAATTACAGAAATATTTTTCGGGGTGAAACCGTGTTCCCTCTCGTCAAGCTCCACCCAGCTTGACGAGAGGGAACACGGTTTCACCCCGAAAAATATTTCTGTATATGATAACCGTGGAAATTTACGTTCTTACTTGAGATATAATTATTTTTATGTTATAAATTCATTTAAAAAATCTATACGAAAAGCTTCCAACGTTTTATCAATAATAATTCAATACAACCTGGAAAGTTAAAATAAAAACAACCCGAGCCTGTAAAAAAAATATTTAGGTAATCCTTTTTAATAATAAAGCGATTTGCCATTTACTTTGTTTAATGTTTTAAAGATAAACTCTTGAAAGGTTATTAGCACATTAAATTTCTCTATAAAAGAATAATCACCTAATGGCAAGAAATCGTTCCCAAACCCACAGCCAAGAACGGGCGGTACATCCGCGAGGAAGTAACCTCCAACCTAGTTGGCTTCAAGTGCCGCTTATAATAAAACGGCCATATTTTATTTAACGTGTCATTTCCACGAGCTCTCCTGCCCAAATAACGGTTCGCTACAAAAAAGAAACATGGCGGCCGATAAGACGCTGCGGGGGTTCGGGGAAAAGGGGGGGGACCCAAGATGGGATGAGGGAATTGTTCATGTATGAATTCAGCACATTAGGAGTCAAGCAGGATAAAAACGGAGCGTTGTGAGAAAGCTTTGAAGAATATCCTCCGTATTTGCTCCGGAGAGGTAGGCACTAGGTAGGGACCCGCACCTACCTACCTACCCCGTGTACTGCACGCCCCGCCGCCGCACCGAGTTTTATTTCTTTCTCTCTGTTTGTACAAGTGGAGGTATTTTCTTTTGATAACAGTGGCCGCTGTCTGACTGTAAAAAAGGTTTTCTTCTAAGAAAATAAAAACGTTTTCAAAGGAAACGATTGCGTTCGTTATTTATTGTAGAAACGTATTTCATATTATATTTCCAACGTGTGCAATACACTCTTTCGCCGGGGCGCTCTAAAAGTATTATATATAAAATCAATATACCCTACGTCATTGGATACGTTTTTAATTCCATATTGTATGAACTTTATTTAATAAAATTGCAGTGTAAAACTAAACCATTTTTTATGATTAAAATCAATAAAAAAAATTATTCAATAGGACATTTTGACAGCTGTCAAAAGTGTATTATAGAAATTTGTTAGAACTGTTTAGAAATAATCTCAAATCAAAATTGAATTATTTTGTTATAAAGAACTTGAAGATATCGCAATTGTTATCGAGCAAAAATTCATTATTCTTTCTGTGTCCTGTCAGGTGTCCTGACCTGGGGAAAAATATCCAAAGTGGTATCCCCTTGCCTTCTCTGGATGATTTTCTGTCGGGGTTACCTTCCTTTAGCTGGGTGTATCCAGTTTTATGGCGCTGGAAACTCGCCATTCGTCCTCTCTCTATCTGCTATGGCACTAAGTAATATGTGCCACATTGCCATTGAGAGTTGGACTTGATAGTAGTGTTGCTGTTGTAAATGCAACATGGCGCCTTACGACATTTTATAGAGGCATATTTTCCAGCAAAACATACCCCATCGTAGCCCTACTACTAAAAATTCATTAATGTGCTACAAACATTTAAACAGCCTGACAATACAAAAACGTCATTCAGTGACAATTTGTGAATAAAGGAGGGTTCATCGCAGGGCTAATCACCTTGTATGGTAAAAAAAAAGAACACGATTACGAACATTAACAAAATGGCCTTTACTGATGGAGGGAGATGGCCAGGGACAGAAGTCAGTGGAGGACCGTTGTGGAGGAGGCCAAGTCCCACACCGGGATGTAGCGCCAAGAAGATATATGGTATAGATAGATTGTATGATTTTATTAACTAACTAACGTTTCTCCGGAGGGGTAGGTAGAGAGTATGGACCATCATACTGCTCTGTCTTGACATATCTATAAAGTTTCCTCTACATTTATACATCGTAACATGCACGCTCGTTGTATTTTCCGATTTCGAATGTAGCCGCCATATAGTATTTGATTAATTTAGTCGTGCCATGCTTTTTTGGTATTTCATAGCTTCTCCTTCAAGTCACACTGCTTGTATACAACATTGTAATCATTCTCGTTCATTCGTTTTATATCATATGTCCAAACTATCTCAGGGATCCTTTTTTAATTTTACTTATGATGCAATTATCCGCCTTACATTTTTCCTTATTTTTCGTCGTTCAGTATTTTTTTTATTTCGTTTCAATTCTACTGCATTTATTCTACTTTCAGTTTATTTTGCCAGCCTAAGCTTCACTTTAATACATTAGGTTTGGCACTATAACTCCATTATGTACCTTATGCATTGTATGGTATTATTCAAAATCGCATAATTATTATTTTGTTGAATAGCTCTTTAAATCGCTAGCCAAATCGATCTAAAGGTTATAGCTAATATATTGTTCCTCGTGACATGAAAAAGTAATACGAGTATACCACCATTTTACAGTCACGTGAATTCTACCCCAGATCAAAGATATAGTGATAATCACACTGCCATCGTCGGGAATCGAACCTAAGACCTTTGGTGTAGCTGTCATAGCTATTGCCTCTCTGCCTCGAAGGCCATCCAATAGTATACATCAACTGCTAAAATAATTGTTAAGCATATGTTTTAAATGATACGTATAATACAAATAATAAAGAAAAATTAATTAACCATTATTTTTTCATTCATTTATGTCCATAAGCAATTATAAAGTTATATAGATATATATTTATTTACAAATAATATCGTTACAGAACTGGTTGTATAAGTTACACACTTGTGAAGTTGATATAAACTATCACAAGAAATGAGAAAAATTTTGATATTAATCTTGAGAAGTAAAAAAGTACTTACTGTTTATCCACAATCCATATAATTTATAAACTTCTCATCAAATCTAATAAATTGAAATTCGCATAATTTAAAAGTTTTATTTAAATTTTACGGTAAGCGCAAATTTGCTGAACTTGAGAACTATGAAAAGTCAGATTAAGAGTTTAATAAGTTATTTTTAATAAGTTTTTTGCGCATTTAACTTTACCCTAATATATTTGTTTGTCTTATAGTTCTAGCAGTTTCGACACTTCGCTGCCATTCTCACCATTCTGCTGAACACCATAAGGAATTTAAATTATTCAAAACAAGGTTTTTCAATGGTGTTAAGGTCATATACCTTCATCATCGGGAGAATTATAGAAACTATCAAAAATAAATGTTGATAAGCTACATGAAGCAGATAATAAAAGAGCTTAAGGGATTCATTTCTTAGCGAATGTTTTAGATTTATATAAATGAACATTGGAAATGAGATCTTATACTCTAGATACACATTTTTATTAACGCTATAATTTTGGATTTTTTAAAGGATACAAAATAAAAATAATAATAAAAACAAAATACAAGACATGTCTAAAACGAATTTATGAATAATTGCTCATTACATATAGATTAAATTTTAACAAACGTCAAAGCAAATCTTTGCAAGATTGAAAAGTGATTGGTCCTAATACTAGATCCCACTCCTTTACGTAAAGCTTGATAATTCAATATAGCTTGACAATTTCATAAAAAAATATTGAATAAATTGTATCAAAATTAAAACATTTAATCAAATTGATGGTTGAGGTATTAGTTTTGTAAAATTTCATATTAATTTCATAATAGTAAACACGATTGTTTACTTGTTTTAATTGAATTTAATTTATATAAATTATATAAATTGTAACAAATTTGTTTCTTCTTTCTTTTCTTATTATTAAATTATACATTAAATCATGTTGATGTGCTTCGGCAAAAACAAGTAATAATAATAATAATAAAGAACAATTTTCCTATTTGGATTTAAAGTATTTGTCATACACAATAATGTACGCCTTAATGTTTTCCTATTCGAAGCGTATGATATATTTTTTTCGGATGATTGCGCCCTGGATAACGTCCCGTGGGGCGTAATATCGGGAGACTTGAATGCAGTAACGTATGTGCATAAATTTCATATGGAAGGCCTTATCCCGTGTACCGGGTTTATTCGGATACTCGGCCTGTCATCCGCGGCAGGCGCGTGACACGGACCGCGCTTCGTACGAAAGGGATTTACTACGTCAGAAGAAGAAAATAAATTAAATTTTCTTATGATCTAAATAACTTTTACACTTTCCTTAACATATACGTAAATTTAAAATTTATCAAAATTTTAATGCGAATGCGGTGCCAATGATGGATAGCCATAAACATAAGAACAATTTGTACCTCCATTTTATTGTTTCTTTAACAATTATGTAAAACTCTGTTTTAAAACCTTTTTTAAGTTATCATCAAATGTTTCGTTATGCTGTAGACAGGCGAAACATGTCATTCCCGTAATTAATAATAAAACTTCTAGAAAACTGACATTTTCATTAGTATTATGTTGGTACCTTCATTCATACCTTCGCATTTTAATGTGAAATTTATATACTGCGGAAGGTCATATATGGTTCGAAACAAGTTTGAGAAAAATGTTATGCTTTTTTTGTTAATTATTTAAAATTGGTAACATTCAAATTTTACAACATTATTAATGGTACAGTCACTAAGTAACTAACTAAAAATCACGCCATCTCTCCGAAGGAATAGGCAGAAATAATGGACTGGCATACTTTCCTTTCTGACATACTCCTCTTACTTCCTCAACATTCATACATCGTTTCATGCACGCAGGTAGATTTCTCCAATTCTTCACGTGGCCGACATACAATGTTTCATTTATTTGATCTCTTATGCGAATGTGTCTAAAAACTGTGTATGATAGAGTGTCGAATGAAAAAAATTATATATGAATGCGATGCATATGATAGTGATATGAACAAAATAATGAAAGAATCATTAAGATGGTTTGGACATATGGAAAGAATGAATGAAGAAAGAATGGTAAAAAAAGGATATGTTAACGATTTAAATGGAACCATAAATAGAGGAAGACCGAGGAAAACGTGGCACGTTCAAATAAATCAAATATTGAATGTTGGCCATGTGAGGAGTCAGAGAAATCGACGCGCGTGCATGACACGATGTATGAATGTTGAGGAAGCGAGAGAAATATGTCAGGAATGAAAAGTGTGGCAGTCCATTCTTTCTGCCTACCCCTTCGGGGAGACGGCGTGATGGTTAGTTAGTATTTTTTTTTAAATTAAATAGTCCATTGTTTTGACCGAAACACTATGATACTTTAACACTAAAAACTGTTAAATAAAATAACGTTGTTTCATGTATCACAATTGTATTTTTATTTTACATATATTATTTTTATGTACAGTAGGTATATAGTACATTAAAAACTTTCCCCTTATACAATTCAGCAAAAAAAAAAATACCACCTTCAACTTACGTCACCTTTCTTATCAATGTAATCTACTTCCTTTATTGTTTGTCGTCTTTAATTTATTACGTTTCATCGTTTTTGACTCTATGTTATGTGTAATTGTTCTTCTAATTACTGTTTTTATTTTCATAATGATTATTTTTTTTTTTATTATTATTATTTGCCACCTTTAATATTTTCTCCTATAAATAGTAACTTACCGTTTTTTTTTATTAAAATAATTAGGTACCTAACTCAACTCTAGCATGAACTTCAAAATTATATCAAAGAAATTAATCAAATTGACATAGGAACAAATACACATTGAGGTTCGAAAATCGCTAAAAGTTGACATTTGATATTATTGTAACACCTAATTATGTCAACATTGATTGACGAAACAGCTGTCACTAAAATGAAAATACAATTGTGATACATAGAATAATTTTTTTTTAATTTAACAATTTAAAATTTTAATTAAATATGAAATTTCATTTAATTAATTCCAATTTAAAATATTTACTCTTTCCTCAATAATGTTTGATTTATTTGATCGTGACACGTTTTCCTCGGTCTTTCTCTATTTCTAGTTTCATTATCATAATCAACATATACTCTTTTACCATACTTTCTTCATTCATTCTCCATCGTGCCAGGTTTTCCTCTATATTTTTACCGTTTATATCATTTACATATACTTTCATTATAACTGTTTTTTTCATTTATTTTTCCATGTATCTTAACCATCTTAATGATCCTTTCATTATTTTGTTCATATCACTATCATATGCATCGCATTCATATATATTTTTTTTCATTCGACGCTCTATCATTCGCATAAGAGATAGACACATTCGCATAAGAGATCAAATAAATCAAACATTGTATGTCGGCCACGTGAAGAATTGGAGAAATCTACCTGCGTGCATGAAACGTTGTATGAATGTTGAGGAAGTAAGAGGAGTATGTCAGAAAGGAAAGTGTGCCAGTCCATTATTTCTGCCTATTCCTTCGAAGAGTTGGCGTGATTTTTAGTTAGTTACTTAGTGACTGTACCATTAATAATGTTGTAAAATTTGAATTTTACAAATTTTAAATAATTAACAAAAAAAGCATAACATTTTTCTCAAACTTGTTTCGAATCATATAGGACCTTCCGCAGTATATAAATTTCACATTAAAATGTGAAGGTATGAATGAAGGTACTAACATAATACTAATGAAAATGTCAGTTTTCTAGAAGTTTTATTATTAATTACGGGAATGACATGTTTCGCCTGTCTACAGCATAACGAAACATTTGACAATAACTTAAAAAAGGTTTTAAAACAGAGTTTTACATAATTGTTAAAGAAACAATAAAATGGAGGTACAAATTGTTCTTATGTTTATGGCTACATTTTTTAAATGTTAGGTCAAGATGCAATTAGAATTTAAAAAACAAAACATTTTGTCGATTAGAGACAGTCAATTAAACGTCATTTTGCGCAGTGTATGATTTCAATGATTATTATGTCTATAGGGATAATAGATGTTTAGTATATAGGATTTTTTTGAATTTATATCTGAAGCATTTTATCTAGAATTTGGTCGTCCGAAAATCGGCCTATATATTATTTATATGATATAACGCGGTTACCGGTGCACTATTAGTATGTCTTTTTTAAATATTTATTCTTATTAAAAGTTGTGTTTTTCATGATATTATTCTACAGTTAACTACTGTGAAAATATATCTTCAGTACTATAACATTTATTTTCCAGTTTTCCAAAAGAATACATCGAATACTGAGAACCATCTTGGATTCGTTTCTTACTGCACTGTATAAAATTAATATATCTTTCATTAAAATCTTGTAATATTTTCGTCTGCTGCATGCATAAGTAATTTTTGAATAATACAAAAATCTCGGTTAAGAAGAGTTCCGTTCGGGCTAAGTCTACATGGGGTGGGATAAGGAAAAAGATGGAATGAGGAGTAAAGAAAGTACAGGGGATTGGGTGGAAAATTCGCATTTTGGAAAAGCATTCTTTTTTTAAATTACGAAAAGCTTAACTTCATAACTGGGTCCTGATATAAAATCAATACGAATCAAAGTAATAATTAAATTCTTAATAATGGTGTACCAATGCGGTGAGACAAATAATGCTATAAAAAATTTCTTTAAAATTTACATATCATATAAAAAAATATATAGAAATATTTCCGAATAAATGAAATTGAAAATCTTAAGCTGTATTTTTTTTATAATTTAAAAAAGTCACTCTATAAATAAGAGACTACATAATACATATTATATTATACGAGTACATAAGAAAAAAAAATAGGGTCCATATTATCATTTTTTTATTGACCGACATAAACGCAATTATTTATAATTTTTTTTATAAAATGTCAAACTTTGAGAAAAACAACGAAATATGTATTAGTAAGATAAATAATATTGGGATTAATTTGGTCATTATCATTTATTGAATATTTTACAATATATAAAAGCAATTATGTATTCCTTTAATAAATACATATCAGATTGTTATTTATTAAATTAATTCGTAATCACAAATGTTCGCACAAAATATTTTTTGTCTGTATATTTTTGATTGAAACTTTTGCCAAAATATTTTTTTTTAATATGTTTCATAACAGAATGCGTTTTGAATTAATGATTGTAAAAACATTGAATCACCATTCATCGATAAACTGTCACACTTAAAAATAAATTATTATTTTATGAACATAAAAGTTTTTGAACTCTTTTTCGATTTGCCAGGTTACCTTAAGTAAATAAGGGATACTTTGCACTCTGTAAAAATTCCATTAAACTTTGACCCTATCTACTCGCCCCGAGCGCATTCTCCGAACTTGGACTAAACTGTTTTCTTTCCTTGTGCGTGGCCCAAAATGAGATGTTAAATATATTCGAGCTGCGCGGGCAAGAATCATATTCTTGTATGAATTTCGGGCAGGGCACATTATACTTTGTGTTATTATGTATGATGGGGAATGATTTCGGGAGGGGTGGGGCAGGGAGGAATTTGAAGCAAAATTCATGAAGCACAAGCGGCACTCCTCCTTACAATTGCAAAGTTGGTGAACTTCGGCTGAATATTGTATATAGATGCCCTGCTCTATTAGCGTCACAGAGAAGAAGCCAATTTAAAAAAATAATTATTTAATTTATAAAAATGCTTACATTTATCGCGTGCATAGTAAAATATAATCACGATCATGTATCACGTGTAAAATGAACATTTCTTTTCATTGAAAAAAACATTACAAATTTGAACGATTTACGCTAGAAAAAGTGCATATTAACTGCGTTCATCATTGTTTTGCATATCTTCTAGGCAATGTGTGGATGTTTGTTTGTCGGCGATGATGATTTATAGTCGGAGTTCACGTGAAACTCGTGAAAATGCGGCGGCCTGGCCGGCGGCGGGCGGCGCGGCGCTCGCCTCCGCCGTGACGAGCCCGCGGGCCGCACTCCGGATAGACTGCCCATATTAACTTGTTAATTAGGTCCATAATACGACTTGCAGATGAGGTGGAGACTTCAAAAGTGAATACATAAAAAGCCCTTTTCCCGCTAGTGTGCGGCGCTGGAACACTGGGGCATAAGCCGATATTGTATTATGTATAGAGGCATCGGGAGCCGCCGCGGCCTCGGTTCATAAATAAGTGTGAGTATAAAGTGAGCTGTATTCAACAACCCCTGGTGCTGTATGCATAACGAATTGGTGGAGGCACCAGTAGTCTCCGCTATGGTGGATAGTATAAAGTTCGCTCCGGGTCGAATGATGGCGTCCATTCTTGCACCACTCCTTGAAGGGAAGGCATCTTCCGCAGCCCTGCGCCGAATCACGCCGTTGCGTCATTACCGATCGGGGTGATAATGTTGTTAGCATAATTAGGTACCTCGTACGGCGGGAATTAGCATTCCGTCCGGCGGATTCGCGGGAGAGCGGTCCATTTGACTGCCATGAGGTGAAAGTGTGTTGTGTCAGTAGGACGCCACGTGCGAATGACAGTTCCGCGGTCACGTGGCACGTGGCGCTACTTGTTGTCCCGTTTTAGATGTGTTTTTCAAATAACGGAATTGAACATATGCGAATAATTTATTAACTTTTTTTTAATCAACATAATTTAATGCACATAAATAATATTTTATAATTAGAGTGTATTTATCAAAAGGGTAAATTTCATTGTCTTTTGGTAGGCGGAAATGAACGCCAAAGTGAAATCGGAAGTGCATGTGTTTCGCTAACGGATACAGGGAAAAGCTAAGAGCCGATTGGTCAGTGCGAAAACTGGGAGCCATCTATTGGATGTTTGGATAACACACGATGCGGAATGTGTCAGAAGGATGCAGGTAGTTACTTGATATTATTTTACAGGTAATTAATTATTTGTCATTTAATTATGAATTTTAATTCAATGACTATTGTTCTGGAATGAAGGTTTATTTCATAATTGGGTTGCAGAGAAAATTTGAGTAATCGTAATTATGGGCATAATTATTTATGTTAGTAATACACGTATTATTTAAAAAAATGCAACACGCGATTTGTTATAGAATTTTTTATATTAGATTTTAAAATGGGCTACAAGAAATCACGTTAAATACAGATTTAAAAACATTTATCACATTTAAAAATATATATAATACAGCGGCCAAAATTGCGTTGGAAACAGTTTGGAGTTGTACTCGTATTGCATAACAATAGACCAATTTATTTGTGATAATTTAAAAAATAATGCATTAATAAAAATAAGTAACACAATGTTCCTGTTTTTTCTTATCCAAACTACTTTTTATATCAACACGGAAAATATAAAATTTTATTGCTTCTTAAAGAATTATCTCATGTATTGAATATCACAGAATTGAATTGATCAAAATCAGTAAGTGCATTTTACATATAAGGTTTGCAGTATCTTCAATAGTATGTATACTAAAAAATCCACAAATTTTTATTTTTTATTTTCGTGTGATTCCCATTATTTAAAAAATATTTTTTTCAAGTAATGAAATGTGAATTAGTTCAGATTTGTGTTATATCCGCGTGAATAGATAAAAAAAATCATTTTTGTTTATTCGTTCCATAAAATTTATTATAAATAATTAATAACAATATAATGTTGACCACTTAAAAAATATATATAAAAGCATTTAATTATGTTTCAAATTATTAAAACTTATGTCATATTTTAAATGTTGCCACCAATTTTGCGTCACCTTAGTAGGTACCTACGCATATGAAAATATCTACTAATACCTACATATCCTTTAAACATGATTTTGTTGTATTTCTTTTTGAGTGGGATTCATTAATATTATACTCAATCTGCCCACGCGAGATTATAATTATTATTGCCCATCTTCTGCTTCGTCAGACGTGTGACAAAGAAGTATGGCTGCCATTTTGAATTTTTATCGTCATCCGGTGTGGCGCATGCGCACTTTTGGCTTGCGCACACAGTCGGATGTTCCGATACTACTTTTTATACGCTCAAGTTTATTGGAAATCATGAATTTCCTACTGGAATAGCACAACTTATAATTAGACAGCTTTTTCATATAAAATATTATCATATTCCAAATTTTAAACGTTTTTGATAACAAAATTATGTACTATTTTAATACTTCCATTGTACAGCAATATTCTAAAATTAATACATGTTATTGTCATTTCCAGGGGTGCCGGGTGTTAAAATTTTAGTAAAACCACACGTGGAGACAATTTCCCTGTCCCATTCTAGATTCAATATTGGAATACAATAATATTGATTATAAAATACGATATCAATAATTTAAAAATATATTTGTTAAATTGCACATTTTTTTTTAAATAAGCTTATAAAAAAAAATTTAAATACTTTTTGTGGCTAAATAAATGCTCAAGTAAAAACAAGGGACAATAAGTTGTTCAAGTATTAAAACAGATAAGTTAAAAAAATCACTTTATTCGGCATCCCAGCCACTTGTGAGTATTCACCAAAATATTACCTAATAATACACATTTATGGCGTTTTTAATCAAACAAATCATGTTTATTAAATAATATATGAATATGAACATACATAATGATACGTAAATATTCAAGGAAATTAATATTTTGTAGAAAAGGGTTATTTTTTTACTAAAAAGAGAAGGAATACATGTTAAATACAATACCGAAATATATGTACATAAAAATATGTTATATGCGAAAATTGTTTTTAGAAAAACGATCGACTTTAAAGTGTTATTCTATAGCAGTTGATATTTTCTAGTTTGGTTTCAGCATTACAGATTAACTATGGCATATTCAACTTTATGTTCAGAAAATTTATACTGACTATGATGGTAGTGTATCTCCCGGTGCCATAGTTCGTATTTAAAAACAGTAACTGCGAATGTTTGCAGTAATAAATTAACAATTCAAGACAGCGAACTCAAAAATGCCTCTAATGGGGTCAGAATGAACTTTTGTTACGGAATACATTGTGTCTAAGAAATGGCAATAAGCGCAAAAGATGATAAAATTAAGAACGAATATATTAACGATCGCGTGCAGTAATTACTGTCGAAGCCGCAATTTAACACCTATCACCACTAGACTGTTTCAAAGGCCGCGGCAATTTGTTTTAATGTTACCATTGTACGTAAGGATCATTTCAAAACATTAAACTTTCATTCAAAACTCTGTTATGAACGCTTTCTACACGAGCCTTATACATATTCATGTCCGTGCAGAGGTTTGTCTGCTCACAATGTGAATATTTCAACGCCCGTGCATTTGACAAACTCGTTTGCAATGCCTCATCCGTCAGAGATGGCGAAGACAAAGGATTTTCGAAATGCCGGGTCTAAGAAAAAAATCACAAGTGTCACAAATCCGCAACGATTGTGATGCTAAAAATAGTGTCGCTGCATGCAAAAGAATCTCTCGAGATTGCGATGACACCATTATATGAAAGGATCAATTTCATCTCGGACTTATCAAATTAATAATTTTAATGAATTTTTCTTCTAACTTAGACTTAGTTTTCTTAAAGAACTTTTACATTGTTATTTTAAATCTTAAATTTAATCATAATATTTGTTATAACAAAAGCATAAACGTTCCAAAATAAATCTTTATAACATCTGTCAGATCATGTAAACAACAACAATTTTATAATATTTTTATAAATATGTATCTTTACTAAGGAAGGACTATTTGTCCGAAACATGTCTATAAAATTTTATTTTTTAAATAAAAGTGTTGTATTTATAAAGGGTATAAAAAAGAAAAATAGAAATATTGTAATAGATGATTACCAAGTCGCTCGACTCAGATTTGGAGATTAAATGAAGAATTTTATTAGTACTTACAAGGTCATTCGTTATTTGACGAAATTATTAGTTAACTAACTAACTAGCCATCACGCCGTCTCCCCGAAAGGGTAGGCAGAAACAATGAAATACCACACTTTAACCGATGCGGCACTCCATCTTTCTCTTTTCCCCCTGCGACAGATGCGGTGTGATGGGATGCGAACCTCATCGCCACCAATAGGCATCTTTTAAAAAAATATTGCTAGTATTGGTTTAAAACCTATATTTTAAACAATTGGTTAAGGTTACTTGCCATTTAACATTAGGATGATTAAGAGCATCGAAGGCTGGACATCACAAAGGTGCCAAGTATCAAAAAATAGTTTTTGATCTCAATTGTGGTCAAACAAAGGTTCAAAGTGATTCAATAATATTGTGTAGTTCAAATGTCACCCTAAAGATGCACCCGTGATACAAAACGTAATTTAACAATAAACAGTTTTCTTCTCTTTACCTTTGTTTTATGTTTAAACCATAGTGCGGCTTACTTCATTTGCAGTAAAAATAAATCAAATTACGATTCACTACATTTGTAGCTTAGACAGATAGTCCCAGTTCATCATTATATTTAGTAGTAAGAGACTATGGTTAAAAGGTTTATAATATTAGGTCCTTACATATGAAATTGGCGTTTTGTATGGGAGGAACATAAAGTTGATTTTTTTAAATATAATATATTTATTTAATCAAAGTATGTACCATTGCTATCTATGCACTTTGCCATCTCATAGGTAGTTCATCGATCCCTTTACTAAAAAAACCATTCGGACGGGAATCAATAAAATCTTTGAAGTCGGTTTGGGCTGCCCCATCGGAGTTGAATTTTTTCCCTTGCAAGAAGTTATCCAAATTTCGAAAAAAATAATAATCTGTTGGGGCAAGGTCCGGAGAGTACGGTGGATGTCTTAGACATTCCAATTGAAGCTCTTCTAATTTGGTAGCCGTCTGTTGTGCAGTGTGTGGTCTAGCGTTATCACGAAGCAGCAGTGGCCTAGAGCGATTAACCAGCCTCGGTTGTTTAGCAGCGAGCTTTTCCATCATGGTTTGCAGTTGCTGACAAAAGACATCTGCCGTAATCGTCTGGCCAGATTTATGAAAGCTGTAGTGAACGACACCAGCACTAGTCCACCAAACGCTCACAAGTAACTTTTTTGGAGTCAATTTTCGCTTGAGGCATGGTTTGGCTGGTTCGGCAGGGTTCAGCCATTGCGATGAGCGCTTCCGATTATCATACAGGATCCATTTTTCATCACAGGTAATGATTCGATTCAAAATCCCTTCATTATTGTGCCGGTTGAGTAATGCAACGCAGCAGTCAACGCGCGTTTGTTGATTTGCTTCACTCAATTCTTGAGGTACCCACCTTTCAAGCTTTTTCACCTTCCCAATTTGCTTCAAATGGATTAAAACAGTTTTATCACTAACACCGCAGCCTGCAGCTAACTCGGACGTGGTTTGCGATGGATCCGCTTCCACAATAGCCTTCAATTCTTCATTATCAACTTTGGTCTCCGGCCGTCCACGAGGCTTGTTCTGCAGGTCGAAATTTCCAGAACGTAAACGTTGGAACCAAAAACGCACTGTGTTTTCTTTTGCGGCACCGTCGCCATACACATCATTAATCCTTCGAGCCATTTCTGCAGCACTGGTGCCACGGTGGAACTCGTACTCGTAAATAACGCGATATTTCAAGTTTTCCATTTTTTTTTATTATTTTTTTTTATTTTTTATTTTTTTATATTTTATTATTATTTTTTTTTTATGTACACAACAGGTCGTTTGGACCCAATTACTGTATACATTTTTAATTTTTTAGCTATTATATTGATTCTCGAGACATGTGATAGGTAGCCAATCTATCGCCATTTTATTGTCACGTGAATTCTACACCAGACCAAAGACAGTGTGACAATCACACTGCCATCGCCGGGAATCGAACCCAGGACCTTCGGCATGGAAGTCAGAGCTCGTAACCACTCTGCCACGAAGGTCGTCGTTTTGTAAACTGAGTGACGCAAAGAAAAAAAACAATTGAGGAAAAAACACATGAATTATAATTTTCGAAACACAAATACTTGAGTAAATAGCTGTATAAATTTGAATTTGGAATTCCTAACCAAAGAGAAGATATTTGAGATCAAAGTTGCCAGTACGGCAAAACGCCAATTTCATATGTAAGGACCTAATATACATTCAAATAAGAACTGCAAATATAGTCTGCCGCAGTTTGAAACCATTTGTTGGACTGCAAATGTAGCGAGCCGCACTATAGGGATTAAACCACATGGCACTTTTGTAATAATCAGTCTTCAATTCACAAACAAGCCATTTAATTCATTTTATGCTTATTGCCTTATCACTTTTTATATAAATTAAATCCAAGCAAAACCACTTAACACTCGTGTTTACTATTATAATTTAATAATAGAGTTTTACCAAACAAATACCTCAACCATCAATATGGGATGATAGAGTTTATTTTTCTAGACACATTAGAAAATTTGTAGTAAATGAAAGGTTTGGAACTTCAAATCAAAGAGTTCATGTTTCAAGATGATTTCTAGATGACACATTTTTAAAGAGTTTATGTTTCTGGATTACACATTCCTAATGAGTTTAGGTTTCTAGATGACTGATTTGAACATTTATAATAAATTAATTGTTAATACGCATTGAATATAATGCAGATTAATTGTGCTGAATTGCAGTTCAACATGCATTACTTGTATATATAATATGTTTAAAAAATTACTCACACCCATGAGACGGTAATGTAACGTGGCTCGGGTTTTAAGAGTGGGTGGTGGCGTAGGAGGCGTGCTTTGTTGCTAATTATCGGTTTCAGGCAATTGGCGAGTACCTTCGGGAATGTAATCATTGTATGACGGCGATATCAGGCGTCATTATTCACTGTCTGTGTTATTGTTGTTGTGTTATGCGGAATGCGACGTGTGGTCGGCTACCGGTTTGCCATGGACAGACAATGAACATTTTCAATCTTCCTTGATCTACAATAGTAAAGTAAATACTCGTATTACTTACGATAAATTGTACAATATGATTTTTTTAATTATGATTATTAATAGTCTGTTTTTTAATTGTAAAATTCAATTCATTGTGTATCTGTTAAACAATTGACATAAATTCTTAATTAAAACACATTCGTATATTATATTTAACAATCAAATTTCTTGAAATAACCCAATGAAATTTTATTTGATTTAAATTTTATTTTTATCATTAAATATCATATAAAAAAACAACTAATTAACTAACCATCACGCCGTCTCCCCGAAAGGGTAGGCAGAAAGAATGAACTGTCACACTTTAACCGATGCGGCACTCCATCCTTCAATATCATTTAATGATTGTTTAATGTTTTGCAATTTTGATTTGCTTATATTTTACATGATTAACTTCGATAAAAATAAATCTGTATTAATTTGATATTTAATCTGTAAGTTTGAATTTCGAACTCCTTATATTAATTGTTAATATTATATTTTAACACTTTTGAGTTGTATTATAGAATGTTAAATATTTCTTGTTTAAACCAACTTGTTTTAGATATAATACATTACAATAACGAAGTATTGTATATTTATTTGTATTACAATAATATCTATTGATCCAAGTTGTATAAATTAAAATATATAAAAAAATATATTCCAGGGATTTTTACTGTTCCTTAAAAAATATTCTATAACTCCATATTAAACAATTAATAAGAATGATTTTTTTTCTAGAATTTTATTAAGTTTTATGGGAATGACATGTTTTTCATTTCTAATGCATTATCATTATCAAATATTAGATACTGACTTAGCCAGGCGAAAACATAATAAAACTTCTAGAAAACATAAGTGTTTTTTTTTTTTATTAATCCGTGAAACAGATATGCTGGTTGTAAATATTTACAAGAAACACTATATTATTATATTTGAAAATTTTCTTCACTGATTAATCCAACAGTGTATTTGAATTATAGGAAAACATCTAAAATCGCGGCAGAGCGTGTTGAGAAAATTCTTGCTTCGAAAAAATCCGGGAAATGTACAAATAAAAAGCGCAAATGAATTGCATTTATAAGGGAAACAAAAACGAGAATGAAAGCTAATGACGTGGTCATTTTCCTGACTGACACGGTGAGTTATGGCCCGTGTAGCGGCGGTAAAAATGGCCTGGCGTAGCCTCGCGTGCCGCTGGAAACGCCGACAGTGTTGCCCCGCAGTACTTTATTATACGGCATGATATTGTACTAGCCGCCGCGCCGCGTTATATACCCCATACTCCCCGGCTTTTTATTAAATACACATCTGCAGTTATAGAAAACAATTATTTTTAATGAACTGCAGGTAAGCTCTGCATTTTTTTTAAATATGCTTCTTTCGGCGCGTTTAACAGAGGGTAACATTGAGACAGAGGATGTTAAGGTGTTATGTGTGGTCTGTTCTGTTATATGGGTGTGAGACATGGACTTCTTCTTCTTCTTTCGGTGCCGTGTCAGGTCCCCCCAACGTTGGCGATCACTGCAGCAAAGGCATCTCTATCCTGCGCCACTTGGAACAGGTTTTGAACTCTTGTTATTCCTGTCCACTCTTTGATGTTCCGCAGTCAGGACAGCTGCCTTTTTATTCGCCATAGTGATTCCTGGTGACCAGAGTGGTTTCCCGTTGTCTTTTCTGGTGGATTTTTCTGTCGGGGTTACCTTCCCTTAGCTGGTTGGATCTGGATAGGAGGCGCCAGAAACTCGCCTTTGGACTAGTCAGTAGTGTTGCCGGTGGAATGCAACTGGGCGTTTTGCAGCATTTTACAGAATTACACCCTCCAGCAAGATGTAACATGCCGCGACCCTACTGACAGTTCGAACCCCCTGAGACATGGGCATTAGAAGTAAATACAATGACCCGGTTAGAGGTATTTGAAATGTGACTTCACCGAAGAATATTCAGGATCCCATAGACAGAGAGAGTGATAAACACTGAAGTCCTGAATCGTCCAGGAGTACATAGAGAGCTGCTGACATTGATCAAAGTCCGCAAGATTTCATATCTGGGTCACGTTCTACGAGGAAAAAAATATCGCCTGCTGCATTTAATTTTGAAGGGAAAAATACAGGGCCACAGGGGGGCAGGGAGAAGTCAGATCTCTTGGCTGCGCAATGTGAGGGAATGGACGGGAATCGGAACTGTGGAGGAGCTATTCCGGAGAGCGCAGGTTAGGGAAGAGTTTACCCGAGTGATCGTCAACGTCGGGGGGACCTGACAGGGCACTTTAGAAGAAGAAGAACATTGAGAGCTGCGCGCGCACTCTGTTGCGTAAGTACGACATAATGAAGTAAACCATCAATGTTAAATAACGGCTGGACATTTCACCCATACTTTTTATTATTTACAATTACTTTTTATTATTTACAACAATTTTTTTTTATTATTTACAATGATCTTCTATAGATTAAAAGCAACATTTATATAGGTAAGCCATATTAGTATAACATATGTTTATTAATTGCGTTCTGACTATAACCTGTATGGCCATTAAATTGACGATGATGATGAAGTTCGTTTCATTTTGCAACATATAAATAAAACCAAAATTCATTGACTCACCATATTACTCGATATGCAAATAATTTATTGAAATTTATAAACTTAATCAGTTGCGTAATTTTGGAATATTGATTGAGAATAGGAAATCATCAATCTCTGTACAACAATGTGAAAACATGCAAAGAGTGAAGACACTTTGTACGTATCGAAACGTAGAAAAGCATTTAATAAACAGAATAGAAGCTTGTTTCCAATTAGCGTGTTTGCCTTGGTGTGATTTTGCATGTTTCCGAATACTTGGGTATAAATATTCTTCTTGCTTTTTTCCATTTTCATTACGGCGGTATCCACACGCATGTGGAAAATAGGACAAGGGAGACCAATACCAGCGCTTTATGAATGTGTATACTGAGTGTGTACTGCAAGAAAAACGTCTTTATTATCTTATTATTTATAATGATTCTTCTGTAGTATTCTTGGCTGTAAAAATTATTTGGTTTATAATTCATACATATCAACACGCCATATCCAAGAAAATATCTTCAGATAATTAAGAACAGAATACAATTATCTTCAAAATAAGACGCGATTCTTGATATATCGATGGCGACACATGTACTATCTCTCTTGTTATAAAATAAATATGTAATTAAGATAATCTAATGATTTTACTAAATCTCTGGACGAAAAATTAAATAAAATGATATTTTTGACTGGTCTGACGATGCAAGCTGTTATTATTGCAAAAAACATCGTTTTAATACATTATTATTTAAAAATAAAATAATTTACGAAACGAAAAATATTTAAGCGAATATTTATTAAAAATGTAGGTACTTATAATTCACATTTTCTAAAACAATAGATATCTATTGTGTACATTTTTTAACACTACACAAATATACTAACATATGACCGATTTTATCAGAGACACTGATAAAATGCCGGTCTTAATATCAATAAACTTATGGAAAAAATAATTGCCATACATTTTTAGAAATTTTATCATATTTAAAAGGTTTTTATATTAAAAAGGATAAGGTAAACATATCATCTACTGGTTTGAGAATAAGAACATAAGATTGATATTGAGACTCAGACTTGGTGATGCAGGAAAAACTTTGAAGCATAGAATTAAACAAAAGATTCGCTCAATGATCCATCAGCCCTTTATAACGAGCACCGAAAGAGGCGACCGCCTAGCATGGATTGTTACCTTATGCCAGGCTGGAGATACCAGAGCAATCAAGACCCTGTACACTTCAAAACCAGCCGTAGTAATAAGACTCCTAGAAAGGTTTTGATAGCTTGAAAGAGACTACTGGGAACATAGGGTACAGGGTCGAGGAGCTCGGAATAACATAATAAAGAAGGCTAAAACTGTGCAAGAGTTATAGGTCCATATGAAGTAAGATTTCAGTATAAATACTAAGTTTCATTAAAAACATCATTTTTAAGATATGAAAGCTTACACGATAAAATACAGGCACAAATTCTGTAATAACAAATAAATTTAAATAAATATTTAATTGTATATAAAACATGTAAATTTTACTTTTTTACCAATAACATACTAGTTTAGATAAACTAGCATATAGTTTGTAAGTTCTTAAAGTATACCATCATTAAATTTAATGTTTTTAAAATTAAATAAAGTTAAATTATAATGTAAACGCGTATGTTTTATCGGCTATACAAAGATTTTTTATTATGTTTAAAAATATTGATTTTTGTTATAAATTTGTTTTGCCTTGCGAGGGCATTTTCAAATAGAGTTTGTAAATGAACTTGCAAAAATACAAATACTTGTAACAAGTATTTGTATTTTTATAAATAAATAAAAATTATCTGTAAATCTGATAAAACAATCGCGTTTGCCATATAATTTAAAATGGAGTTTAACAAAATAAAAAAAACACAACCATCATTGAAATTATGATGAATAGACACTAAGTACGTAGTTAATGATGGAATAGACACACGTCCGTTAACGGTGTGAATGGAGCAATAAATATATGAAGGCTAACGAAAACACGTCACGATCAAATCAATATGTTTTATAATGTTGGTTATGCGAAGTCTAATAAATCGACGTGTTTGTTTGATACTATGATTGTATGTTGATGAGGCTAGTGAAATGTGTTTGAAAGAAGAGTTCAGCGGACCAAAATTTCTTGCTACAGCTTCGGGGAAATGTAGTGATGATTAATTGGTTAATTTTAAAATTTCATTAAGATGCTTCAAAGTTGCTTTCTATTATTTTATTTGGAGAATGTTAATAGTTGGTATATAAGACAAGTTATAAATCTATAGTAGCAGTCTAGTCGTTATTTACTGCTCTTTTCCTTAAGATTTTCCTCCACTGCCGGTTGGCTGAGGATTCCGCTGGCTAATTGCCGTGACAGAGCCGCGGCCCCGTGACAAAAGGCCTACCTGGTTCCAGGGCCGCCTCGAGACAATACAGCTCTTGAAATTAATAACTTTTTTTATATGTAACGAACTACGCCAAGAAAAATTGACAATTCATCCCTATTTACGAAACATTTTTTTATCTAATAATTTCTTAAAAACTTCCTAAATAATGATAATAGAAATTTTAACACTGTTAGTTATTTGTTACTCAGAATGATGGTATATCGACAGCTGTTTAACAGGGAACTAACTACAATCACGTCGTCTCCCCGAAGGGGTTGGCATAAATAATGGACTGGCACACTTTTCTCTACTGACATATTTCTCTCGCTTCCTCAATATTCATACGCGCGTCTGTCATGTAGATACTCTGCGTATGATAGAGTGTCGAATGAAAATATAAGAAGTGAATGCGATGCGAATGATGGAACTATGATCAAAATAATGAAAGGATCATTAAGATGGTTTGGACTTATGGAAAGAATGAATAAATAAAAAATTCTAAAAAAAATGTGTTAACGATGTAACTGGTACTAGAAGCAGAGGAAGACCGAGGTAAACGTGGCACTATCAAATAATTTTAATATTGAATGTTGGTCACGTGAGAAGTTAGATAAATCGACGTGCGTGCATAACACGTTGAGGAAGCGAGAGAAATATGTCAGGAAAGAAAAGTGTGGCAGTCAATTATTTCTGCCTACCCCTTCGGGGAGACGGCGTGATGGTTAGTTATTTTTTTTTATAATGTTTACGAAAAAATAAACATTGTTCAATGAATTTTTGTATTCGATTAAAATCCTCGATGCGGGCCTGTCCAGGAGCGTGGCACCTGGCAACAAAGTTATTGATGACAATAACGTCTGGATACACGGATGGTGTACATTCTCCGCCTTTATGCTCGGTGGTTTCAGGCCCGCTTATCGCCGCCGCGCCGTTCCAGCTGGCGACTCCCGCGGCCGAACTGCTCGCCCCGCCCGTTACTTGCCCGGTCAGGCTGCGCACCAGAGTCAACGCACCGAACGTGCCCGCTTCCGACTATCGAATCCGAGGAATATCGCATCCACAGATAGATCTTCTTCCAAGACACAGTCTGCTTTTTGTTTTACACCCGCACACAAACAAATACGTTCAGAGACGAATATCTCTTACAAACAGTAAAAATTTTGAACACCTTCGAATGAAGTACTTTATTTGTGATATTGCATTATTAAAAATAACTAACTAACCATCACGCCATTTCCCCGGAGGGGTAGGCAGAGAGGATGGATCACCACAATGCCCTGTCCTGGCATACCTCTCGGGCTTCCTCTACATTCATACATCGTACCATGCACGCACATCGATTATTCCGACTTCGAATGTGGCCGCCTTTTAGTAATTGATTAAATTGGTCATGCCATGTTTTCCTAGGTCGTTCTCGGCTTCTTTTCCCACTCACGCTGCTACTCTGCGTAGATTTTCACGGTTGACAGCAATATGTTTTGTGTGATTTTGGGTAAAACCGTGTGATTTCTCCTTCTTGCCGACGTTTCAGAGATCGTTGCAGTCTTCATATTCAGGGTAATGTGGTGGTGGTAATGATTACCATTACCACCACCATATTACCCTGAAGATGGAGACTGCAACGATTTCCGAAACGTCGGTCGAGAAGGAGAAATCACACGGTGTTACCCAAAATAAAACAAAACATTTTACTTACTCTGTTTTTACACCAATTTATTTTGTTTTATCGAACCTACCTAGTGGGTGCCACCAGAAAATTGCAGCAAGCTGCCGAAACTGGTCAAAGACACAAACATAAGGGTTTTTTTAAAATTAAATATTGATTTAAAAAAGATTTTGATGAAATGAATTTCTACCGGTTTTGCTCCCGCCGGAGCTTCGTCAGGGTTACAAAAACAAACAGTGTGTTTTGTAACCCTGACGAAGCTCCAGTGTGAGCGAAACCGATTGGTTTGATAAAACAAATAAAGTGGTGCAAAAACAAAGTACACAAGTGGTATAAATAATTTTAAAAAATCCGAATTTTCAATTTTGGATCTGCCGATAAATTACCTATGATTAATTTACTTTTCTTACTACTTACAAAGAAAGTAAATGAAGATGTTATACTTATATATATTTAATAATTATGAAAACATCTTGACAACAATTTTTTACAATTTTCACAAATATGTTTCGGGACACAGAAGCCCTTTCCCGGTGTAGAAATTTTTAAATATAACAGACGGACGCCCTTCACAGAAGCCCTTTCGTTCGTGAAAAAAGTTCTGTAAAAAGTTTATTTTACATAAATTGTATAAAATCAATTAAAAAATTTCGTTTAAAATGTATATTAACAATTTTTATTTTTATTTTGGTTTCTCTTCTTATTTTCCTTTTGAAGAAAGTTTCTTGAGCTTAGGAGAGGATATGTGTGAAAAAGTCATGTTGAAAATTGAAAAAAAGTGTTGTGAAAATAGTTCAAAAAGTCGTTTTATTTAAATGTAAATCCACAACACAAAGGCAAATATATATGAAACTTATATTTTTATTCATTGGTGTTTAACCATGGCGTCAAAACTTCTCATTTTATGAAATATGCATATTATATTTTTAAGAGTTTTACTTTCACCAAACTGTGGTACTATCACATATCTATACAAAATTCAATAAACAAAAATGTAACCTTTATAGAATTACTATACATTAAGATAAAATCATCTTCAATAATGCCCTAGTTAGATAAAATGTATCTACAAAACATAACAAAAATGATAAGTAGGTATTTTTTTAAACTATAATTTAATCTTTTTATTCGTATGAATTATTTGATCTGTTACCAAAAAATTTCAAATTCACTTGCGAACGAATCAGTCACCAATTATATTTAAAATAAACACAGTCATGAAGTTACAGCGGCAGAACATTTTCATTACAGAACCCAACAAATCTGAATAAAAAAACACGTTGCAGGGACCACGCACTACAAGACGGGTGGTCGCCCCCTGCCATGCTGCCTGGAGATATGATATCCGTTAAAAAGCAATGAATTCATTAATGAAACAGAAAGTAAAAAAATGGAACAAACTAACGTATATTTAAAATCTAACGATTTTACAAAATATAATATAAAATCTTTTAAATTATTATCTTATTTTTAAAAACATGTAACAAAACGATCAAAGATTTTTTAATTGCTTGGAAAAGTAATTTATAACATCGATTGGTTCGACATTTGACATTGGCTGACTCCGTTTTCTTTAACTTCTAATCCGGCTACAATAACAATTAACTTCAAGAATAAATTGTAAAATCTTTAACCTTCTTAGATTGCGTAGATTTTCATAGTAAACGTTAACATTAGAAAATCGAATAAGTGCTCAAAGTCATAATGTATTGTGTTTAATTAAATAAATTTATAAAATTTGAAAAAACTTAAAAAGAAATTTGCAAACATAATTATTCAATCATTCAAAAAACTGTTAAATTAAAAAACTTTGCTTTATGTATCACAATATTTAATTTTTTATTTATTTTACGCATCAAGAGAGTTTGCGTTATCTATTATTTCAATTTTAGATAAATTTAAGGCGTTAAACACTGGAATTCCATAATGACGAATTTTTTAATGAATTTAAAAACTGTTTTTTATCGAGTTTATTTTTCTCGGCGTGTTTCGTAGGCATATACCTTCATCATAGGGAGAACGATATAAACGCAGTTTATATCGTCCACCCGATGATGAAGGTGTAAGCCTTCGAAACATCTCGAGAAAATAAACTCAAAAGTGGAAAAAACAGTCTTAATAAATAATTTCAATGTTAACGTGCAGAGCAGAAAATTTTATTAATCATTTGCAAGTTTACACGATGTAAATAAAAGAGCAGAAATATTAATCATATACATCAAAAACAGTTACACAATTATGTAAATTGATGGAATCGTGTATTTTTGTAACTGTATTGTGACGTAAACTCTACTGAATATGTTTTGAATTATTTATAACTAAGAATGAAATTGAAAACAATGGATCACCAGTTGGAAGAACCATATGAATGCTGATTAAATTAATTACACTCGCATTCCTTGCACATATTCAAATAATTCTACCGTTTCACACATGCTGATGATACTTGTTACAAATTAGCTCCAGCGAGTTGTAAATTCACCTAGAATTAAACTTTTTTTAAAGTACGAGTAGATTCTAAAATATTTATTGTAATTTCAGTTGCATTGGTAACATTGTTTCATTAATTGTATTCATGAGTTTGTACGCAAAAAGTGCTCAATTAAAGAAGCTTTATACGTATTAGCATGTAAGCAATGGATATGTTTAACATTATAAGAACTAATTACTCTCTAAAGAATTTAATATCCGAGGAAACTTTAAGTGTTATAAATTATGAATACTTCAGAAATTATAAAAAATAGTTCGGGTAGAACAAGCCCATTTGATGAATGATTCGAAACAAACAATGAATTAAACATTGCATTTAATCTTAATTTTAAGTCTGTTTTCTAGATACGTTTGATTCTCACTGCGTATATCACGGTGGGTTAATGTGGAAAATACGCAAGAGTTATGTCAAAATAGAACAGTGTGGCGGTCCATCGTCTCTGCCTACTACTCCGGAGAAACGGAGTGATGGTCATTTAGTTCGTTTTAAGGTGATTTTTATTCGTGCTGCATACTAAAAGGTACTATTTTAGAATCACATTAGAAAACACGTTTTTTTCGGATTATCACAAGCAATAATGCGTAATTCCAATAAAAAAAAATTACTTCTTGAATAAATATAGAATGTTAACATTTTACATTTAATTACTTAAAAAAAAGGCTTTTCAGGAAGTGGCAGAAAACCGTCAGATTATTTTTGTTTTGTAGATTAATCGTCGTGCGTGCATGACCCGATGTATGAATGTTGAGGAAACGAGAGAAGTGTGTCAGGATATAACAGCGTGGTAGTTCATTTTTTCTGCCTACCTCTTTGATGAGACAGCGTAATGGTAAGTTAGTTAATTAGTAAGTTAATTAATTTTAAAAATATGTATGTTTTGGGGAAGTTATTATATTTTAAAATGAGATGCAACAATTTGTCTCGTTATTACCTCTTGCAATTTTTTTTAAAATATTTTTACCAAGTAAATTTAGCTTATAGCTTATTATTTGTATACTATAAGAGCGAACGAACATGCGGTTTAAATTGTTTTCCGAACATAGTCATTTGAATAGGTAAATGCAAGAATTCACGTGCATATACGTGCAGTCACACGTACACATTGCGATATGAATCTACACACTCTCGTAGATGCTGAGGCACGTGCTGTTTTCATCTCCCCGCGAATTGAGGTCAATCGAATCAATGACAAAAGTTTCTCGATGCTTCTCCATTGTTTAACGCATAAAAAGAAAAATCTAACAACGTCATTTTTCCCAGAAACAAGCATATCAGTGAGTTAATAATACCTTTGTTTTTTTCCTGTTCATAAAGACACGAAGGTAAATAGTACACCCGTACAAATACGTGTAACTTTTTTTTAAGTTAAACACCTTGAGCTGCAATTTAATGTCGATATGTTTGCTCAATTATAGGATGTGTTTTAGAAGTGTTTATAAGAAGCATGTTCATCAAAAATTGAGAGTGACATCGAAAGAAAGATTGGTGCTGGAAACAAAATAAATGGTGCACTCAAAATTATCTGTCTCGAAGTGTCCTTTCCGCAACGGATTAGAGAGTCCTTATTTTTGTGGTTCTTAGAGGACATTTTGTTCTGATGGAGTCAGTATTCGTCTCAATTTAATGTGTCATTGTTGGTCGAACATAGTTTTTATGGCAGACCAATATCGTAGTACTGAAATATTTCGTAGTAGAAACAATTTTTAAAAGAAAAATGTTAAGTGTTTATTGTTTCTTGAACAGTGATGTAATATCTTCTATAGTAGTCATACTTTGTGTTGTTATTGCTTTATTTCTCTTTTTTTATACAATTTGTTTATGCAACACTTATTAAAAAAATAAAATTATATTGACATGTTTCGGACAACCAGTCCTTCTTCTTTTAAGGGAGACTTGAAGAAGATTGGACTTGACGTCAAGTCCAATCTTTGATTCATTTCCTTTGTTGTAAGTAATTACCTGAACCCCAATAAGAACATTAAATTATTATTTTAAATTGAACCATAACATTTTTTATAACAAAAGCATAAATGTTCCAAAATAAATCTGTATAACATCTGTCTGATCATAATATGATATTATATTATAAACAATTTTATATTATTTTGAAATATGTATATTTATAAATTGTATGACTGAAGAAGGACTGGTTGTCCGATACATGTCAATATAATTTTAATTTTTGAATATAAGTGTTGTATAAACAAAGTGATATAATAATCTATATTTAATAATCAATACAAATTAAGACGTAAATATTTCTAGAAGTTTTATTATAGTTTTCGGGAATAACAAGGCATAATCAAATGTAGCGAAAATCAAAAGCGTTGTTGTTTATATGAGTATACACGATTTAAATGAGCAGAATACGGTAATGCAGGTAATTGATATGAATTTATACATTGTTGACAAAAATTAAGGCATAACTCCCAAAAGACTGTAAGGTATTACCCGTTGTTAGTTATAGAATTTCATGACTATTTATGTACAAACTGCTTACATGGGTAATGAGCCCTAAATGACGTTATGTACAAAATAAATTCACTACAGTTGATAATGCCTTTGAAAGGTGTCTTTTCATAAAAACTTCCATAAATTATAAACTTCTAGAAAACACGCGTTTTCAAATATAATATTCAAGGAAATAAAGACTTTCTACACATTAAAAACTTGGTACTTTTAGTGAAAAACTTTTTTTAGGCACGTTAAAAATTTCATAATTAACAACACCAAATTGTTTTCTGTTTGTTTTCTCCACTACTGTAATACAACAATAATCAGAACAAATTTTTTAAAAATCCAGGTGTGCATTTCAAATTACTTTCGGAAAGAATCGAAGTATTCGTCACTCGCTCACTTGTATTCAGAATACTTTCGTACTCTTTCATGATGACATTTGGTTTTTACCTATTTATATTATGATTATGTTAACTGTTTACTCGGACGGGGTCAAGATTACATAAATATTGAAAGTATTGTTGTACATTATAATTATATAGAAGAATTAGCAAAAAAGGGACTGGTACGGTCATGTTCAAAGAATGAACACCAATAGACTCCCCTATATTGCACTACATAATCAGCCTAACGGGAATCATTCTCGTAGAAGACCTTCTTAAAGATGGAAGGACAGCTGGGAGTCTATCTCACAGGAGTAGCAACACTCTGGAGAACAGACCACATAGATCTACAACAAGAAAGAAGAAGAAGAAGAATTATATAACAAACTACCCTTTCCGAGGGATATCTAACTTGGGCGTTAATTTAAACGATTCCTATGGGGAATCATGTAACTTAGTTACTCTCATAATAAAAAGGGTTGTATCCCCCGGGAGAGGGGTTACGTAAGTCAATGGTACTTAGCTAAGTGTAACTGATTCAAATTGGATGCTTATTGTTAAATAAGCAATAAATATTAGAAGTATAGTATAAATACTCTATATTCTGGTATCAACCCTTATGTATGATGGTGAAGCATGAAACTGGCAGAAGAAGAATTAAAGTAAAATTAATTTGGTGTAGATAAGATCGGGAGTAACATAACGTTACACTGATCAAAACCAAATTTACCAGCAATTGACATTTTTTTTATCTAGGGTATCGATCAGTGGTGGCCGGTTTAATATTTAGCGATTTTTCGATTTATTTTGTCGAAGTTTATTTTAAGTAATTACACCTAAAATATTTGGATTTCTCGTGTATCTCTATATGAGGAAATATGGTAGCTATCCGTGGATCTATCCCACAGCATTTATATTGGGATTGCTTGGGACCAACTGTCTGCAGCTTCGAAGAGATGGGTATCTCAGAACCCATTTTATTAGATTACTTAGGGGATATTTCGAGAACTCAGCCGTGCTGGAGGGTGTTTGGCTTTTTGTATCTAATAGATATCCCCAACAGCGACAGCATAGATTGTTTAACCTACCGGCCGCCAGAACCAACCTGCCTCTGGTGACACCAGTGGGAAGAGAAATTAATCTGCTGAACGCAGTCTCCTCATATTTGTGAATGTAAGTTCAGAAGGAAAATACTCATAATTCTGGAGAGTAACTTGTCTTCCTAAAGTCCAACCATCTCTCATGCGCTTCTGGTATACTATGAATATACAATATATTATTTTACCTGTTCTCAATAGATGCCTTAAACCAATGTTTGTTGATAAAATAAACTGATTTGATTTGAATAAATATTATCAATAATCTGTGTTTGTCTAAATATCGATAGTTTTCTGTTATATATTATATTTTGTCAATGGAGTAGTATCGAGTTGGATAATATATGTGCAATTGTCTATCTTCTTCTCTCTTTTCTTATTTATTTGGTGCAATCCTAAGAAAAAAATGTAGACCAAATACTGATAATATCTTAGGTTATTCCGCTGTTTAGCTCCAGGAATTTCATATAGTTTTTGATGGTTGACTTCTAAGTTGCCGGTGGCTGACCCGGTTATTTCTACCCCGTGGTTAGTTAAAGGGCTTTGGAACGATATGGTACTTACCTCTTCTGCACACATGACCTTAACGATAATTCGTTAAACTTCCTGAAAGCGGTATCTTCATCTTCGTTTTCGTTCAATTATCGGATAGTTCGTGGCAACGCCATCAGCGCGGGTGTAATAATGCCTCTGGAATGAAGAGGCGCTTCGGAAAAAATAAACAATGATTCATAAATATTTTTTTGATTGCTCGCTGCGGCGTGTTACGTACACTTAGCTATTTGTAGGCGTTTTGCCTTGACCCCAGAATGTTGACGTGGGAATAAAACCCCTCATAATACCCGAACGCTCCGAGCTGAATACGCATCAAAACGCAAATCATTTCGCGTACAGGTTAAAAAAATCGATTAAATTCTAAACGCAGTAATTATACAGAGTTAAAATGATTTTAACCTTTTTGCTCTTCGACGCTTTGCTATTGTTGTTTGTCGATAGTGTGGCGATGGGATTTAAACACATAAAAAACATTTTTACACAGTACCTACTCTCACAGACACCAGGCTGAAGACAATGGGTTGCTATGTGACCGGACTTTTAATAATAATTACTGGTTCCATAAGTAAGTAAACGATCGGCTCACCGCAGTGCGCGAGGTGAGGACTGTTGAGGCAACTATGCTCGTCAGCGCCGGGAATCGTCGCTTCATTAGACTAGTATCCATTCTGCTCGACCTTTCTCAATACGGGAAATGCTACAATAGTTATGCCCCTTAACCTTACAACAAGTACCTAAGCTCCTCAAGGGTACTCAATTGAACTGTTCAATACAATTCATTTAGATTTTTATATGAATCTTACTACAAGATTTTCTATTATTTATTTTACTAAATTTTTAGATTTGTGGCGATTCTAACGTCTTTAATGTTTCTTGAACAATGACGCAAAACTCCGTATTATATAATTAATACAAATGAAAACGTCTGTTTTCTTAACGTTTTGTTGTGAATTATGTGAATGATATGTTTCGCCTGTCTAACATATTATCAAATCAAATGTCTCTGGTAATGCCGGTTGGGAGAGCAATCAAACTGCTGAACATGATCGCTTCGGAGATCGACGTCTTTCATATTCGTGAAAGTATTTTCAGAAGACAAATACTCTTGACTTTGGCGAGTATCTTGTATTCCTAATGTCGAACCATCTCTCGTGCGTTCCTAGTATTATATATTTTTTATGTTTTACCTGTTATCAATAGATGCCTTAAACTATAATTGTTGTTTGTAATATCTTTTGAGAAAATAAACTGATTTGATTGATTGATTGATCATTTCAACAATGCCTTAGATAGGTAAAACATGTCATTCACATATATTTTAATATAAAACTTCTAGAAAACAAACGTTTTCATTCGAATTAATTAATAAAAACGTCTATTTCTATAAGTTTTAATATTTTTTAATGAATTGTTTCGCTTTCTTAAGGCATTATCACATGTATTATCGTCAGCCTGTCCGCTGCTGGATGATGGACCAGTTTTAGCCTCCTTGATGATTTTCCTCCAAGCTCCTCGATCCTGCGCCTTTGCTCCCAGCAGTCCGATTCGCCCAATCTAGCCAGATCAGTCAGAACATGTCCATTAGGCGCTAGGCGTCTTGGCCTTCCTAGAGGTCGGAGTCCTAAACTCCAGTCGGTCTAGACGCGTACAGGGTCTTGATTGCTCTGGTCTCTCCGGCTCGGCAGACGGGCCCAATCCATGCTTGTATAGTAGTATCGTAGTATAAAATATCAAAGAGGGAATGAAACGTCTAGGATATAATCATACTAGTAAATGAATAATCTGTTTTGTGTGATTTTGAGTAAAACCGGGTGATTTCTCCATCTCGACCGACGTTTCGGAGATCGTTGCATTCTCCATCTTCAGGGTAATGTTGTGGTGGTAATTCAGGGTAATGTGGTGGTGGTCCATCTTCAGGGGAATGTGGTGGTGGTCATTACCACCACCACATTACCCTGAAGATGGAGAATGCAACGATATCCGAAACGTCGGTCGAGAAGGAGAAATTACACGGTGTTACCCAAAATCACACAAAACATATTGCTGCCAACCATGAAATTCTACGCAATTATTTAAAGGAATAATCATTGGAATACTCATAAAATTTACAAAATTATGATGAAAATTATTTAATTGTATATTAGGGTAAAAAAAAATTGGAAAAAAGATCTGAAGAAATTCATAAAAAGTACCGTATGCCACTTTTAAACCAGTTGAATTTAATACCTATAAATCATCATTGAAGATCAATACCTCAATGTTGACTTAAAACAACGCATTCCTTTTCAGTTTCACCGACAGGTGTCAGCAGCCAGCCAGCTCTGGGCCACTTTCTGCCTGAAAGAAGATGGTAATCAAAAGATATTTCTATTTCAAACAAACGTTTTGTTATCCATTCCGTACGGCGGCTCTCGTTACTAGTTACTGGCCGATTGTTTGTGGATGGTAATGCAGATGATTGAACAGGTGCGAGATGCCACGAGATGCCGGGCGAGGTGGCATGTGGCTATTCAAATTAGCCTAATTAAGTTTCATAATTAAACGACCTGTTTTTGGATGCCGGAGTTTACGGTAAAAAGCTAGAATGGCAGTGCACGATGGTGTTCTTCTACCGACCCTTATGTATGGAAGGGAAGCATGGAACTGGCAAAAGAAGTATGAAAGTAGAATAAATGCAATTGAAATGAGATCTCTTAGACGAATGTGTGCATACTCTGTGTATGATAGAGTGTCGAATGAAAATATAAGAGTGAATGCGGTGCGAATGATGGTGTCATGAACAAAATAATGAAAGGATCATTAAGATGGTTTGGACATATGGAAAGAATGAATGAAGAAAGAATGGTAAAAAAATTATATGTTAATCATGTAAATGGTACCAGAAATAGAGGAAGACCGAGGAAAACGTGGCACGATCAAATAAATCAAATATTGAATGTCGGTCATGTGAGGAGTCAGGGAAATCGACGCGCATGCATGACACGATGTATGAATGTTGAGGAAGCGAGAGAAATATGTCAGGAAAGAAAAGTGTGGCAATCCATTATTTCTGCCTACCCCTTCGGGGAGACGGCGTGATGGTTAGTTAGTTGGTTAGTTTAGTTTACGGTTATCCCGCCAGATCTACATTTCCTTGAACTAAACAAAAATGTTTTTAACGTGTACTAAATAACTAACTAACTTACTAACTAACTAACCATCACGCCATTTCTCCGGAGGGGTAGGCAGAGAGGATGGATCGCCACAATTCCTTGTCCTGGCATACCTCTCGGGGTTCCTCTACATTCATACATCGTACCATGCACGCACGTCGATTATTCCGACTTCGAATGTGGCCGCCTTTTAGTAATTGATTAATTTGGTCATGCCACGTTTTCCTCGGTCGTCCTCGGCTTCTTTTCCCACTCACGCTGCTTGTGTACAAAATTTTAACCATTCTACTCTCATCCATTCGTTCCATATGTCCAAACCATCTCAGGGATCCTTTTTTAATATTATTCATGATGCAGTCATCTGCCTTACATTTCTTTCTTATTTCATCGTTCGGTATTCTATCATACATCGTTTTCCCGCACATTCTTCTTAGTTTCTTCTTTTGCCAGCTCCAAGCTTCACTTCCATACATGAGGGTTGGCACTAGAACTCCATTGTGTACGTCCAACGTGTGTGTGTATATATGAATACTAACATATACACGTCTAGAGACAACTACCTTCACAGCAAAAAGTGTCCACAAATTAAATTCATCCACTGTTAAATTAAAAACACTGTTTTCATATCAAAAATTATTTTGATATTAAAACAGTGTTTTTAAATTAACAGCGAATAATGTTAAAATATCAAAGTGTTTCCGCCAAAACAATGGATTAACTAAATTCATGCACACAACAATTCACGGAGAGGCAAACGCTCAGCGTGAGTCTTCGAGATAAAATACGAAATAAAGAAATTAGATGCCAAACCAAGTTACTGACAGCATGGATCGTACAACTAAAATGATATGTTTTGACAGGCATTGTCAAAAGATGAACATTTGATTATGCGTTAGAAAAGCGAAACATGTCATTCCCATAAAACATAATAAAACTTCTAGAAAACGACGTTTTTATTCGTTGTAATTATTCTTTGATCAATTTTGTTTTTACAAATAAGTTTGGTTTCTTGATCTAGTAAACTAAGTCTTGAACTTCGATAATTCCTATAGGATATAATGCCCTCATGGATTGTCAATATTATCAGTTTACCGTCATATCATAACCGGAATATTGCATCAACACGGTTTTGTATGACAAGGTATTATGGCTCGCTCGGTTAGGTTAGGTTATGCTGGTGAGATGGGTTGTACCCGAGCTACCGTTTACTACTATGAAAAATAATTGGATAAGAATTTGCAATTAAAATTAACGAGCTTGTTAAACGTGTTTCGTATAATTGCGGTGTTTTGATTTGTTTATTAGACGCGAAGTTGGGGAGTGAATGCACGTACAGCCAACCACATAATATATTAAACATTTAAACTATTAAATTTATTGTTTCTTAAAACAATGATTTAATTTTGATGAAAACCGTATTTTTTCTATTTTCAAATGCAATAAAACGTTAGCAAGGCGAAACATGTCATTCGTATAAGGTATTTAAACTTCTAGAAAACAGACGTTTTACTTCTCAATTACGCATTACAATTTTTATACAGACTTTAATTTTGTGATGAATTTTAATTTAAAAAGAATCTTTTTTTGACAGCTATGACGTCAAGTTTATTATTTTATACTTCTATAAAAACAAATGGGCAGGTGTACGAGTATTTCAGATAAACGTCGCCCTCATTCAATATAAAGCAAAACACTTTCTTCTATTTCGACGATAAATACTGATATTGGTGTGAAAAATAGTCCGGTAGTGTAAAAAACATCAAACGAAATACCCTGAAGATGGCATTTGTAACAACCTTTGAAACGTTAGTCAAAAAAATTAAACACAAGAGTCACGAATGTACCAGAGATCACAGAGTTTCTGTATATCATAAATAGTATAAAAAAAATTAACGATAGTTTAAAACCGAAAACAGTTGCTATACAGGTATATTACAAACATATTATTACCATTTTATTTTTGTTAAAACACATGGTTTATATGGATTCCATTATTTTGATAAATTTTTCACATAGCATAAAAATGGCTAAAAAAACACGGTTATTAATTTAATAACACAAAACATATTTCTGAAATTTAACTGAAGTGCCCGAGATCTTTCAAAAGTTGTAAATATTTTTATTTGCAAAGCGTATTCTTAAAGAAAAAAGGACATGGACGCATTAAAAACAAAGTTTTTTTTCCAAATAGTTCAAATGTTTATGAGACGGGCTGTACCCATCCCTGCATAGTAATTAATGCGTTAATTTGCTCGGGATGAGTGGACAAGACGCCCTTGACTAATTGAAGAGTGAATGCATTAAAATTTAACGTGCAAGTAAAAAAGTCTAGCGCAGAAATACATATGCTTTATCGATCCATTAATGTGAAATGTACTTTTCTGTGGAAAATCGAAACTGAATGATTTACTTATGATAAAAGGGATGATCTTATGCCTCATGAAGTATTAAAATTATGATGACCTATCTTGTTTAACTTAAAATAATCGAGTGAAAATGGTAGTATATAATAAAATAGTTTATTTTGACATACGTAAGAAGTTTTGTGTCTACACAAATAATTTGTATTTTCTTGTGCGTGTGTTTATATTACTTGCTATTTTGTGAGTTTTCAAATTTATCACCCAACATAAAAGGGGATGAACCTCAGTAAGGTATGCTCGGCACTGAAATGATGAATTGTTGGTGTTTTGCAAAAGGTAATTGATACAGAAGCAATTAATAGATACATTAATAAGTACTGATTTATTACTTCCAACTACAGAACAAACAAGAAGTCAATTTATTTTATATTCATTTAAAATATTTTTGCACTCGGTGTTCGGAAAGCAATGGTTTTATTTAATATTGTGGTCTCTTCCTTTGTGCCGAAGCCAAACTATTTTCGTAATGATGCCCATATCACTTATTTTTTTCTTACCATTATGGTGGAAGGTTAGCCTGACTTTGATCGTTTCCAGGAGCACTGGGTGTTTTTTTTTCACCACCACCTTTCATGTCCCTAATTTTGTTGTAATTAATTATATTCTTCTTCTTTTTAATAGATCTGACGATCTGTGACACAGAAGTCATGTCTCGTCGGATGATGAGATCCAGCTGTCCTTACATCTCTTAGGCGGTCTTCCAGGTGGGCGGTGTCCGGAAGGGATTTCATAAGCGGCTGTATATACACGTCTGTCACCATCCATTCGGGCTACATGGTCCCTCCAGTATCTTCTTCTGGACCTACTCCACTGAACGATATCCTCTATTTCTCAAGTTTTTCTTATGTCTAATCTTAGATTAATTCATTATAAGTAATAATAATTCCAGGAAACATATACAACATGGATGAACCGTCAAACTTTTAATCGAGCCTTCTCCGTAATCTTGAAACGTGTCATACACTTAAACATATCTTTCCAACTCCTTACATGGCCTACGTCAAAATTAGATTATGTCATGCTATATTTTGTTCGGTTTTCCTCGATTTCTTATTCCATTTGAATAATTAATGATTTACTTTTGAATCCGTTTTTCTTAAAAAACTTTCTTCTTCTTCTGCTTCCTCAGTCTATTCCCGTCCACTCCTGGACAAAGGCCTCCTCCATTCACTTCCATGTCACTCTGTCCTATGCAGACTGCATCCAGGTTATTCCGACGTGTCTATTCAGATCATCCTTCCACCGTAGTTGCGGGCGCCCACGGTCTACAAGTCAGCAGTCTTCTTGTCCACTTTTCGTCTGAGCTTCTGGCTACGTGACCTGCCCATTGCCATTTTAGAGTCACCACTCGGTGGATGATGTCAATGACCTTTGTTTTTTCTCTCACCGTATCGTTTCTAACTCTGTCTCTATACTTATTCCTCACATGGCTATTTCCATGGCTCCTTTAACCTTACCATATAATAATACAAATGTTCCCTTTTTCGCCCGAGTTGCCTTTTCAAAGAGATATGTTTTCCAACAGATGTTAATACAATATGTTTATTCCTCTTCTTATTCTTGGCGATACATCCTAGTGATGAATTTGCCTTCTTTAATAGACCCTATCCTTGGCCATCTCTCTCCATTCTGCAAGTCTTTCCAATATCCATTAATTGTCGGTCCTTATGGTTTTTCCTAGGTCATTGTTCATTGGAGATTCTTATGTCCGAGGCTTCCGTTTCGGTGTTCACAATCATGTGTTATTTTACCGTGTAGGATGACTAGTCCCGCGATGAACCCTGCTCCGTTAGAATCAGCAGCAACATGGAAACCAATTTCCTCGTCGCAGGTGGAGTGTACAGCATAAAACGAATGTGCGTACACTAAAACGCATCTAACACCAAGTGTTAATTTGATAATTGAATATCTACAAATGAATTTAAATAAATATTTAATTATCGTGTGGTGACACAATGAGTTTTATAAATAATCACATGTAAATATAACCACAAAATTTTAACACTTCTAAATACGTTTTTATTCAAGTTAATAGTATTTATTACGTAATCAATACGAATGAAAACGTCAGTTTTCTAGAAATTTTATTATATTTTATGGGAATGACATGTTTTGCCCTTCTAAGGCATTATCAAATGTTTGATAATGCCTTAGAAAGCCTAAACTAAGGCCTAAAAATAGAATGCCTAAACAAACATTTGATAATGCTTTAGAAGGGCGAAACATGTCATTCCCATAAAATATAATAAAACTTCTAGAAAACTGACGTTTTCATTCGTATTAATTATTTAATATAGAGTTTTACATCATTATTCCAGAAACAATAAATAAATATTTATTACGTTTAAAATAAATATATGTTAACACAATTGAATATACATTAATGAAGTACGAAAGAGACTGGAAAAATCGAACATACGATGGCCGACGGAAGGCAGAGGGTTGAATCTTTTAGAGTTTTTGAGTTATTTCTTGAGTATACAAATGTTGGTTTTTGTTCTGCATATATTTAAATGTTATAGAAATTACATGTTTCACGTTGCCAAGGTATTATCAAACGTTTTAAATGATTTTTTTTAAATGATGGTAATGAAATAATTAACATAAACGAAGTTTATTATTATTACTTAACCTGTTTTTTAGATGTCTTATTATATTTTATGGTAATGATTTATTTTACCTTGCTTAGGCATTATCAAACGATATTTATGATATTTGATAATGGCTCAGTAAGGCAAAACAAGTTATTCCATAAAATAAAAGCAAACTTCTAGAAAACAGACGTCGTTATCTGCATAAGTTATTGTAAGCGGAGATCTACAACGTTGATCTAGAAACAATAAATATCTGTAATATTATTTACATAAAAATAAAAAAGACCCACGAAAATGTTATAGTTATTTGTTTGCCCTACGGTTTTTTAATCAGCTCTTTCTAGATAACAGTAGTCAATTGGATTGTCAAACTTCTAAAAGGAACGATGTCCAGAGAATAAAAGAAGTCGTTACCTGTCTACTTATTATGGTTGATTTTCCTGTATTTTCCCATTTTTTATACACTTGCTATGTATTTAATATCATATGATGTTATATAAAATAATAAGGAGGTATAATTTATTTACAATTGCTAAATATGTCCGTATTCCACACAACCCCGTATACGGCATCGGCGCCATATCGGCGCGCCGGCGTCTCTCCTGCGGTGAAAATTGACAACATTATTGACGCCATGTTTTCAAAAAAAACTTCCGCTTGGTCGCTCTTAAGGTATTATCTCAAGGGAAAAAACTGTAATAGCAGTTTGAGTGTAAAAGTATAGATGAAGTTATCTTGTAAGATGGTTGATTGACCCAAAATTAGGACTTTGGGAAAACAATCTGAAAATGGAGCATCAAACCATGTTTGGAATATTATATGGATTAATATTGATTTGAAAAAACACGGTGATTTCTTGAATGACGATTGCTAATAAGAATTAGGTTTTACACATTTAAGATTTATAGGTTCTTCTTCTTCTTCTTCTTCTTCCTGGTGCTATCCCAACTCATCGTCTGTATTGACTGTTGGAGTCGGCTCTTTTCGATCTCAGGCTGTACCTCGCACAGTTCTGAGTATCGCCTTCACTCAAGCCATTTCTCCGCAAGATCCTATTGCACTGAATCATTCACGTGTTCCTAGGTCTTCCTCTTATAAAGGATAACTAAAAAAATGCAACCGATTTACACTTTTAGTTTATATATATCTCTCTAAAAAACGGACGGAGAATTTAATATGGAGTTTTACATCATTGTTCAAGAAACAATAAATATGACAGGATTTGACTTATAACAAATAATAACCAGCTACTAAGAATAAACGTGAGTTAACAGTATAAAAATACTTTTGTTAAAACAACAACATACTATTACGCCGTTTCCCTGAAGGAGCTGGCAGAGAAAATGGACTCTCACACTACTCGATCTTGACACACATCTCTAGGTCCCTTTACATTCATATAGCGAGTTATACACCAAGTCGATTTCTCCGACTTCTAACCTTTAAAAAAAAAAAATTTGGTCATTCCAAGTTTTCCTCGGTCTCCCACGATTCCGTATTCCATTCACATCGTTAACGTATTCTTTCTTAACCATCCTTTCTTCGTCCTTGCGTTCCATATGTAATTTTGTTGATAATACTTTATTTGATCCTTACGTAATTTTGTTGATAATACTTTATTTCGCACTACATTCCTTCGGTATATCAACATTTAAAATTCTGCGGTATATTGTTTTATTACATATACTTCTAAGGGATCTCATCTCTACCGCATGTACGTATTTTACTCTCATTCTTCTTTTGCCAGTTCTACAATTCACTTAGGTACATAAATCAGGGTTGGTACTAACACACCTTTGTGGACGGCTATTTTTGTTTTCATTGATACATTATCGTTTCCAATAACATAATAAGTTTTAAAGCTCCATGTTTTTGTTTTGGTAAAATAAATTACTGATTAACCAGGAAACAGTAGTGTAAGTCTCAACGCCTACGGTGGGCTGGCCATGTAGAAAAAATGCCAGAGGGTAGAACACCACAAATTATATCCAGATGGGTGCACCGCGAAAAGAGACCAAGAGGCAGACCGAGGAAAAGATGGGCGAAAATGGAAGGAGCTGGGGAATGGAGAGAGATGGCCAGAGACAGAAGTCAGTGGAGGACCGTTGTGGAGGAGGTCAAGTCCCACACCGGGATGTAACGCCGAGAAATGAACGATGAATGAAAATAAATTATGTTGTAATCTTTTGATATTTATAAAATGTTCTGGACAATGCTTATCCAAAAATCCAAGTAAAATTTGCAATATTTTCTTTATGTTTTATAACTGATTTGGTAATTTGCATATTTTTTTAAATTTTTAAGAAGAGTTGTATGTTTTAAATATGTAGGTAAGTATCTTCTACCATGTGTCACCTGTTTAGAAAAGTTAGAAATCAGTTGTTGTTTCACAAAAAAAAACATTATTCTTGTTGAGAAGTAAGCCACCGGATTTTAGAGTCGTGATGGAGAGATGGAATGACAGGCGGTGATCAGCTAAGCCCATCACGTAACCGTGTCGTTGCCAGCCGCACATAGCCTCACTACGCCGCGTAATATATTGATATTTTTATTCAAGTTTTATTATCGCAAAACAAAACTGCTATATCTCAGTACCCAACTTGATTGCAACACAGGTTTTCTTTAACGAATTCTGAATGTATTCTTAAAAGTAAAAAAAGGTTAAAGATTATCACATATTTTATAAGATCAAATACGCTTTCATTATCATGACGAAATATAATGTTTTTTTTAATTTTACACAAATATATTCCACCTACGAGATTATCCTATCTTTCATTAGATCATATGCGCTTTCATTATCATTGAAACATACAATGTATTTTAACATTTCACAAATATATTCCACTTACGAGATTATCCTATCTTTCATTAGATCGTTGAAAAACCTGGCACGATGATTTGATCGTGCCAGGTTTTTCTCTATTTCTTTTTATCGTTTACGTATACTTTCATTATTCCTCCACGCATTCTTTCCATGTGTCCAAACCATCTGAATGACCTTAACATTATTATTGTTGTTAACATTATATTTTATTCGAACTGCATTCAATTCTTATATTGGTTTTTTATACTATATCAAATACAGATTTTTGATACTACCCACAGATTCTTCAAAATATCCGAATAAAGAGAAGAATATAAAATATACCTAACTATTATAGGAAACTTACGAAATAACTTTGTAAAATCAATAAAAGAGAATAGGTTAAAGTAATAAACGATGAACAACCTTCGTGGTCGAGTGGTAAGGGCTCTGACTGCCATACCAAAGGCCCCGGGTTTGATTCCCGGCGATGGCAGTATGATTGTCACACTGTTTTGGTCTGGTGTAGAATTCACAAAATGGCGATAGATTAGCTACCTATCGCATGTCATGAGAATCAATAGCTTATATGTTGTATACAGGAATTTAATTCAAATAATCTTCTGCATACAAATGTGGAAAGCAACGGGAAACTACCACATTACAAGCAGTGGCGGTACTCCCATAGAAGCCCAGAAGCCCGGCTTGCGTAAGAAATTTTGAATCAAACCCCCCAAATCTAAGTAATCATGCCCCCGCATAAACCAATAACCCACCAAATCACCTTCCTTCAATGTTCCCATCAGATGTAAGAGGAATAGCCACAGGAGTTGAACCTTTGTAAGCCAGAAGAGGTTTTGATTCAAAATGTCTCACGCAAGCCGGGCTTTTGGGCTTCTATGGGAGTACCGCCACTGATTACAAGGCCCAAGTGGCATCCCAAAAACCAGCCAAAATGTTATACTTGGCTGTAAACCAATCCTTTGGATTGAAACTAGCGAGAGAGAATTAAACTATGTTCATATCTTGTTGCTCAATATAACTATATTATTTTGAGGTAACATAGTCATAAATAAAGTAAAAAAGAAGGCACAGAAAAGTGTATTTCGACAGTAGTATTTCGTGGTTGCGCCATTCGAAATTTGAGTCCTTGAGACATTAAAAAGAGTTCCGAGACGAGGAGGTCTCGGACGAGGAATGACAGGATTCTGGGTACAATTCTGAACAAGATTTACGATCGAGATAAAATGAAATGCATCGGAATGTATCGATCCGCCCGTCGTATTCAGTCCTACTCGTGATCGACAGACGACCATTCAGTGATAGAAGTTTTTCGTGCGCAGTTTATACATATGGTATTACATGTTCTTATGTATCCACAAACTTGATCCATATATTTTTAACCAATCATTTACGGTTCGCCATAAGTTCAACTTATAAAACACTTATAGAATCGTTCGAATAATTGGAGTAACTGAAAAAAAGGTGATTGAAAACATAATTTTCTTAAAAAAAAAATTCTAAGAATTAAAACACAGTTTTTCACAAATTTGAGTTTTCCTGTTCAAATTATAATCGAAAAAATAATATATTGTTGAGTTTATATTATTTTCCCGGTGATGAAGGTTTAAACCTTCGAAATATGTTGAGAAAAATAAACTGAAAAAAGAAAAAAAACTGCGTATATTCATAATATTTCGTCATCCCAGAATTCATTCATTAAGTTTATGAAAACATTATTTTTAAAAATCTATAAGAACAAATTGAATAAATCTAAAAATATGTTTTAAACATTTTTCACAAAATTTATATAATCCATTATTTAACATTGGAATTAAATTAACAGCGCTGTTTTTATTCCACTTTTATTTATTAAATATTTTTATAGTCCATTGTTTTGACCGAAATACTATGATACCTTAACATTTTAAACTGTTAATTTAAACTGTTTTAACTGTCGCGTAAAATAAAATACAATTGTGTTACAAAAAACAAAGTTATTTAATTTAACAGTTTAAAATATTTTTTATGAAATAAAAACATGAAACACAACATGATTCGGAGGTAAGTTAACTATTTACACCTGAGGATGGAGGTCACCTTCGAAACACGTTGTGTGTGATGTTTTTATTTTATTTAATAAATACAAGAGGAATAACAAATGTGCTGTTAATTCAATTATAAGGTTAATACAATGGAAATCCACAGTGTTAATGCCTTAAACTTCAGTAAAGTAATACATTATTTATAGTGAATTTCTACCAAAAAATTGCAATTTTATTTTGCATTAAATATTGTAGATATGTTTAAACTTTCATAAATATTTCTTTCACTTAATTTAAGTGAAGAACTTGAAATAAGACAATATCGTTAGTATACATTTATAAATATTAAGCACACGATTTTCGAATAAATTTAAAACAGCTTCCAGGTTCTGTTCACAGGATATTCTAAAAAATGACGACATGTCCTTTTTAAAAATGTGCAAGTTTTTTACGTTGATTCTGCACCACCTGCCCAACTGCATAATACACCGGCATCCTCACTTGTTCTTTTTATGTGGTACAGAAATACATCCTATAAGACGAAAAAATCTTGATATACGACGTTTGAAGAGACATCTATGCCTTGTGATACTTTTTTGCAGAACAGGAAACAAGACAGAAAAAACGACTTAAACACTTTACAACGAAAGTCTGTTTTGAAGTATAATGAATTTGAAAAGTGTAATAGTGTTAAACCCTTAGATCGCTAAGCAAACGTTATGCTATCTGGGATGGCTATGCGGCACGTTTTTGTCGACGCATTTTGAATAAAACGTCACTCTTAAAAAAAAATTCTTACACACTAAATCAAGACCGAGGAAAACGTGGCACGATCAAATAAATCAATTGTTCAATGTCGGCCATGTGAGGAGTCAGAGAAATCGACGCGCGTGCATGACACGATGTATGAATGTTGAGGAAGTGAGAGAAATATGTCAGGAAAGAAAAGTGTGGCAGTCCATTCTTTCTACCTACACCTTCGAGGAGACGGCGTGATGGTTAGTTAGTTAGTTAGTTATAAATGAATCAATAAAAACACACTTAAGATCCTGCTGCAAACGATATAATCTGAATAAAGGCATTCGTAGTGCAAAGAGAAAGATATATTTTAATATTATTATGTGTTTTGCCTTGGGTTAAGGAAAAACAATATTTATTTACAAAGAAATCATGTAATGTGTAATTAATCTATCAATATCGTTTATATTATTTTAATAATAATAAATTGCACCCTACGGCCACGTGAGGAGTCAGCAAAATCGACGCGCGTGCATGACACGATGAATGAATGTTGAGGAAGGAAGAGAAATATGTCAGAAAAGAAAAGTGTGTCAGTCCATTATTTCTGCCTACCCCTTCAGAGAGACGGTGTTATGGTTAGTTAGTTTTTAGTTAGTTAAGTTATTTCAAAACATAATGTTTTATGGTACAATTGTGTGTATATAACTGAATAAATTCATAAATTAACTATTAGAGGTTATGTAGCACACGCCCTTACATAAAAACATCACTGTATTTGAATATTTTCTGTATTATTATTTATTATGAACATCGCCACCATCGGCTGGATATTTCTATTGGAGGCGATAAGACCCGCAACCCATCACGCCGCGTCTCCTGCGGAGGTAAACAGAGAAGGATGGAGTGCCAAATCTATATAAGGTTACTCGAAGTCATTGTTTTGCGTTTCACGTTTCGGAGATCATTTGTAGTTTCGAACTTGTGCTTTCAAGGTCCATTATGCACACAACAATCCCGAAACGTTGTTTTGAGGGATATAAAACATAGATTGAAAAAAAATCTCTTCATAAATCGTTTTATCAGTGTGCGCAGAAGCTACGATTATGTCAAACAATTTTAATAGTTATCCTCCAACATACATGCTCTAAAAACTCAATGTGTATTCTTAAGTACATAATAATAGATAGCAGAAACAAAGACGTGACGATGGATGTTCGATTACGTTTGAATAAATAACCTTGAAAGCTATGAATCGTACCCTTATATAAAGCTAAGTGGGTCACTAATAGTTTTTGTTTGATAAACGTGCGTTCTATTGGCGCAGTTTCATTTAAAGCAAAATTAAAAAAAAAACGGTTCTAGATTTCCACTAGTTCCTCACATCATGTCGTGTCATTCCACAAATTAACGGAATTTGAAGTAAAATAGCATGATAAACCGTTTGCACGAATCCAGTAACCTCGTTTACTTTCCTGTTTGCAGCAAACCTCGGAACGGTTCGCTTTTCCGATTAATTCTGTCTTTGCGTGTTTTGATTTGAAGTACATTGGTTACCATTGTTCGACACTCTTCGTCCGTCGTAAAATGTGTTAGCATTACATCGCCGAAATATTTTTTCTTCGGCTGTTTCAACGATACGTTTGCGCAACACCGATAACATGTGTATGTTTGTAGATTTGATTGTATTATTCAATCAGCGATACACGCCATTCGATCTGCGTATTTACATACATTTACATGCGTCTATATCTACACAAATCTATCTGAATTCTCGCAATCGCTCATACCCTAAATATCAAAGTAATATATCACATACATAATATAGGTTGCAGAATGTAAGTTTTACTCTAATAGTAAATTATTTAAACATTTAACAGAGAGTGAGCTAGAACATATTACACAACTTGGTATGTAATCTGAACAGAACATTTAATCTTATAATATCGTATGAGTAAACAAACACCACACAAGGGCAATAGTAAAACTAAAGTTCTTCTTTTAACATCACACTAGGTCCTTTTAACATTGACTATTGGATGCAGCTCTCTAGCAGTTATTTCTAAGGACCTATTAACCACGCACGTCTAGAGTATAAGAAGCATTTTTGGATGTGAGAATCTCATTCTTCCTTCAATGGCACTACAGCACATATCAACTCTTCAGTGAGATACTTTTTGTAGTTGGCATGCATAATTTTTATATCATAATCCCAACAGGCCGAGAAGCGATAGCGATGAATAGGAGTAGATTAAATGTGGCATGGGTCCCTCTTGATTTCTTACGTATAATTTTTCTAATGTAAGTCCCGCATGGACGAGGGACGGGTCTAGGGGTTGAATGAGCGAAGCAGACGAAAGGCGCCGTTCGCCTATAACAGCTTCGGGTAAACAGTAGGAATTTTCTATATCCTATATCTTATATCATCATCCCATCGAAGCCTCAGTCTTCTGACTCTTTTTGATACCCGCGATACTGACATTATCTGTAACAACTCGGTCTATTATATATTGGGAGCTTTTTACAACTTGTATAGCTCGTTGTTACATCTAACTCTCCAAGTTTTTCCAGTATTCACGGGACCAATGATTTTACGCAGCATTCAAATAGGTCCAGCATCTTAGCAGGCGTAAATGTCAGCGTTTACGCCCCACACCCATAAAACATCACTGTTTTGATAATAGTCATGCACCGGGTGATTTTTGTCTTCCTAAGGACACCCTCGATTTGAACATCGGTAGCAGAAAGAAGATTGAACCAAGAAACATATATGAATAAATTATAATAATTGCTTATAATCTTATTTTACCATCTTTTAGGCGCCAATGATCTGTGTTAGTTATTCTTGGTAGTTGTATGAATAACAATATATCGAAATAATATCTATAAACAAATCGTGCAGTGCATCAAATCGCGCAGTTGCAATAAGTAAATACTAACTAACCATCACGCCGTGTGTCTCGAGGGGTGGCAGAGAGGATGGATTGCCATACTGTTATCTGACTCGTACACTATTATTACATTCATACATCGCGATACGCACGCTCGCCGATTTTTCGTCATCGAACATTACGAACAAATACTTTTTACTAGTTAATCAATTAGGTCATGCCATACTACGCTAGGCCTTCCTTGACTTTTTCAATATTCAATACTTGTATATATTTTTAGTAATTTTTCCCTGATCCCAATCATCTTAGCGACCCTTTCTCAATTTTATTCCTTTCTTATTATTTTTTTTATATTCTTTCATACGAGTATATTGTTTTGATACAATTGTTTATGCCTTAGCAAGGAAAAACATGCCATTCCCGTTAAATTTAATAAAACTTCAAGCGCATTTTTCTTAGCGATCTATGCCGTCATTTCTACGGCATTTATCCTACTTTTATCCTTCTTTTACAATTCCAAGCTTCACTTTCATACATAAATATACGAAGATTGGCACTCAAAATTCATTACTATTAATTACAAGTTGTAAAATTATAATATTCTATTTACTAACTAACTAACTACTAACTAACTAACTAACCATCACGCCATTTCCCGGAGGGGTAGGCAGAGAGGATGGATCGTCACGATGCTCTTTCCTGGCATACCTCTTGGGTTTGCTCTACATTCATACATCGTACCATGCACGCACGTCGATTATTCTGACTTCAAATAGTATTCTATCATACGACGTTTTCCCACACATTCTTCTTAGTGATCTCATTTCTACGGCGTTTATCCTGCTTTCATCCTTCTTTTGCTAGCTCCAAGCTTTACTTCTATACAGGAGGGTTGGCACTAGAACTCCGTTGTGTACTGCTATCTTTGATTCTGTGGATATTTTTTTTTTGCAGTAATGACTTTGAGTGCGCCATTTATTTTATACAACGTTTTTATAAATTAAAAACAGTTTTAATCAATGTTTTTTTGAATCGCTTATCGTGCCACGATCTTTCACAATAGAATTCGAAGAAGACGCATCTCAAATAGTTTTTGTAACGAAATGGTAGGTAATTCCAACGGCGATGCAGTGCAGTGGGCAGGGAATGATTATTAACCGCCAATTGTCGGGTTATCACGATAGCCCATCCGTGCTTCACGCCATCGGTAATGGCACATAATCCACGCCGCACTTCCTACTGATCTCTGCCCACTGCTGAGTACTCCGTTTTATAGACTGAAAGGAATTTGAATTATTTTAAGCACGGCACCAGATTCAAGAACTGACCCTACCGTTTCAACCCCCAAAAACGATTTTAATGTTGCTAAAAATTAAATAATAAAAACATAAAAAATTTACGTCTTATAACGTCCTACCTCAAGTAACTTATTTTCGATTTATATAATATTATTTAGTATCTCCTAACTATGTAATCATTGTCATAAAATTTCTTATCGAGTCCCAAGAAACACTTTTCAATATTTCTGGACCTACCCAAATAATTATTTTGTAAAAATGTATAAAGTCACATCAATTTTCGTTAATTACCATATTCTGCTCCATTTACTAGAGTGTATTAACAGCCATGAGTTGATATTTCGTCACATTTGATAATGCCTGAGAAGGGCGAAACATGTCATTCCCATAAAATATAATAAAATTTCTAAAAAACTGCCGTTTTCATTCTTATTTATTATAAAATATTGTATAATAAATTGATTCATCACTACATATTTCGATATTTTTACATCATCATAATCGGGAGAACGTTAAAAACTGAGTTTTCAAAGTGGCAAATTCAGTGTACCTATTAATTCATAAAAATTCGTCATTTTGGAAATGAGCAGTATTAACACCTTAAGTTATATAAAAAAAACGGAAAATTATTTTATAAGCATATTTACTTTTATCTTGAAAAATTATTAAAAATTCCATTTATGATATTATTATTTTTTTATTATTTAATAATGGTGTTCTTGTGCCGACCTTTATGCATGAAAGTGAAACAGAGAACTGGCAAAAGAAGGATGAAAGTAGAAAACATGCAGTAGAAATGAGATATCTAAGACGAATGTGTCGTAAATTTGTATATAGAGGGTCAAATGAAAGTGAATGCGATGCGAATGAAAGTGTTATGAACAAAATAATAAAAGGGTCATTTAGATGGTTTGGACACATTGAAAGAATAAGTGAAGACAGAACGGCGAAGAAGGTAAAAAAAGGTAAACGACACGAACGGAGCTAGAAATAGAGGAAGGCCGAGGTAAACGTGGCATGATTAAATCAATCAAATTTTTAATATCGGTCACGTGAGGAGTCGGAGAAATCGACGTGCGTGCATGACAAGATGTATGAATGTAGAGGAAACGAGAGAAGTACGTCAGGACAGAAAAGTGTGGCAGTCTATTCTTTCTGCCTACCCCTCCGGGGAGACGGCGTGATGATACTCTGTTATTATACGTATCAGCGTTTATTAATTTTTTTTATGAGATTTATCAAAAAACGTTTGATGATGGCTTAGAACAGCGGATCATGTCGTTACTACATATTATTATATAATAAAGCTTCGAGAAAACAGACGTTTTCAATCATATTAAATATTTGTATTTAATTGTAGAAGTAATTTTTTATTTAATGACTTTTTTGCATGCATTTTGAATCATTTCTCACCATCCATCATCTGCTTATAAGTTTGCGTGATGTCCTTTGAAGGTGCTAATTTAGAAAGTGCAGATTATAGGGTATAAAATAAATATTATCGAAGGGTACATACAGTTATATTATCGCCCTTTACACGAAATTTCACCATTAATACTTAAATATATTTTTACTTAAATAATCCAACGATTCTCAAGCTGCTCTAATTGTTTAAAAAAATCATTAATTTTAAATATATTTTACTATCAGAACAATTATTCGAATATTAATATGCAGAGTTTCAGTCTGCAACATTAGCGTGAATGGTAAAAATCTGGAGAAGATGAGATGTATATTTAGTGGGATGTTGACAAAGGATGGGCGAGTGGAGAAGGATTAGGCAGGCAACTAAGAGAATGGTGCATTTAAAGATATTATCGCAAGCTAAAGCCAATACAAAAAAGTTCAAATGGCAGTGCACAATGGTGTTCTTGCACCGACCCTTTTGTATGGAAGTAAATAATGGAACTGGCAAAACTAGATCTCTTAGACGAATGTATGGAAAAAACTGTGTGTGATTGAGTGTCGATTCAAAATAAAAGAAGTAAATGAGGTGTGAATGAATTTGTTATGAACAAAATAATGAAAGAAACATTAAGATGGTTTGGACACTTGAAAATAAACAATGGTAAAAAAGGATATGTTAACGATGTAAATGAAACTAGAACGATGTAAAGGCACGATCAAATAAAATATTGAATGTCGGCCACGGGTGGAGTCGGAGAAATTCGACGTGCGTGCATGATAAGATATATGAATGTTGAGGAATTGAGAGAAGTATGTCAGGAAAGATAAGTAAGGCAGTCCATTTTTTCAGCCTACCCATTTGTGGAGACGGTGCGCCGTCGCGTCGATGGTCAGGTTAGTGTAAAAAAATTCGGTGTAAAAGTTTTTTTCGTTTCATTCGACAATCTTTGTAGAGATAATATCAGATAGTTGATAATCTGCAAAAAATATACTGTCCCTCAAAAAGTTTCACTTCTTATAAAACAAAGTAAATCTAGTAGCTTAGAATGATGAATCTATGACATTAAGTTATTTTAGTCTGATATTACATGTTTCTGTGACATTTTTGTAGATAGAAAATAATTCAATTACTTTATTTAAATTGAATTATATACATTTACTTCTATAGAATATTTTTTCTTTAATAGCATTTTGAATTTCAATGACAAGCGATTTATTTTTAAACTGAAACTGTAATCCCCAGTCCAACAGCAAAACAACTTTCCTTTTCAAGAAATAATCATCAAATTTTCTTGTTTTGTAGCTTCATTTGTTTGTTACCTTCATATGTATTATTTATAGAAAAAAAAACTTAATGAAAAACGGTCAGGTCTGGATCATGTTTGATTTAAAAATATCCTATGTCTATGAATAATATAACTGATACGTAGCAATATTAAACGTTTCTAATTTAAGAATTCAATGAAAAAATTCTTAAAATAAAAAAAGCTAACATCCGACCCTGTCTAAGAATATACATCACGATAACCAATATTTGTAGACTGGCAAATAGCTCATGAAACACACCATCTTAATCGCTCCTGTTTAAGCGCAGCGGTGCTTTCACGAGTCCTTCCCTGGACTATAATCAGAGTAAACGGTGGCTCGGGCTGGAACCCACTTATTTCAGAACACCACAGTTTCTTATTCAGGGAGAGTGGATCCATAGATTGGTAAAAATCGATTCCCATTTTGAATCTTTTTCGATCGTTTCAATCCAATCTGGTTCATGGGGTGCCATTTGAACCTTTATTGTGATAATTTCTCGTTGCTTTTCACATTTGAATACAGCGGGTTATTTGAGCCCAAATACTGTATACAACTTAATAATTTTAAAAGATATATGGATTTAATAATTAATAATAAATAGCGATGTTTTTAAAGTAGATTATAAATTAATTTAGTGAATAGATTAGCCAAGGACCATTGACTGCCTTAACGTCCCTTATTTACCGCTTAATTCGTAACCACCCCCACGTAAAGTTCCAGCGTCTACTGAGGAACGGTTCCTTTCCCTATTAGAACCTGTATTCTAAATTCCAGATGTTTAAGTGTCTGGATTTGACTCGTCAGCTATGTGATCATCTACATCCGTGAACGACAGCCATCCTAGGATACGAAGGACACCCGATGATGAATATGGCTTTTTTAAAGTTTCAATCCTAGATGTTGGTTTGCAGCAAGTCTTACGTCTTTGCTGGTTCTTGAGATGGTACTTGGGCCTTTAGTGTGGTGGTTTCCAGTTTTTTTTCTTCACATTTTTGTATACAACAGGTTATTTTAACCCAATTAATGTATTCAGCTATTAAGCCATTAATTCTAATGAGATGAGATAGGTAGCTAGTCTATTGCCATTTTTATTGTCAAGTGAATTCTCAAGACCAAAGACAGCACGGGATTTTTTTTACACTGTCATCGCCAGGAATCGATACAGAGACCTTCCGTGTGGCAGTAATAGCTGTTGCCTCATATCCAAGAAGTTCGTCATAATATAGTATACCATTTATAAGACTAGTATACAGCACAAATACTAATTGCGTTGATAAACTAATCGGTCAACACTCGAAGATTTGTGAGTCATGAGTGGGTCCAACCAGGCCCGGTGGGTGGTGTGAATAAACAACCCCGGACACATTCGTGACCCGTGACGGCGCCCCCGGTACAAGCGGGTAGGCCAGAGGACCGCACGGGTCTCACGGAACCGGAGCGTGATACGACCTCCCTCCCGCCGAACCCATAAAGATCGCGGATAAGGCGGTATACTTGTGGCGAACTGGAAAATTAATAAAATTACCGAGTCATACGCTGTGATTGAAGTTTTGCTTGTGGATAAATTTTCGTTATTTATTTACTAAATTTATTTTTAAAACTGTTCTAAGAAATCTATGTAGCAAATAAAGAATAGATGTTAGACAGTGATAAAGTGACGACATTCGTGGCAGAGTGAAAAGAGCTATGACTGGCATACCGAAGGTCACGTGTTCGATTCCCGGCGATTATCACACTGCCTTTGGTCTGGTGTAGAATTCACCGGACATTAATATGGCAAAAAAATAACTACATATCACATGTCATGAGAATCAATGTGGCTAAAAAGCTGTGTGCAGTAATTGAGTGCAATTAACCTGCTCTATACAAATATGGAAAGCAACGAGAAACTACCACATTGAAGGCTCAAGGACCATCCTAAGAACCAGCCAAAAAAAGTTACACTTTGCTGCAAATCAATCACTTGAGTTGAAACAAGCTACGAAGAATAAGTGATAAAGATTATGATAATTATATTTAATAAATATAGTCCATTGTTTTGGCCAAAAAACTATGATAATTTAACATTATACAATGCTAAATTAAAAAACTTTTATTTTTGTACCTCAATTGTACCTACTCGTATTTTTATTCTTCCCGACAGTTGTTGCGTCAACCTATGTACGAGTATGTTGATATCATCAGGTGTTATAATAATATATCAACAAGTTGATATATTATATTTTTGTAATATCTGATGATGTCAACGTAGGTTGACGAAACAGCTGTCGCGATAAATAAAAATAAAAATGTGATACATAAAACAAAGTTTTTTTTTTAATTTAATAGTGTTAAATACCTACATATATATTTTCATTTTTTAACAGTTATTTATAAATTATATATATGTATGAATACAATACTTTTAAAAAAGTAGATATAAAAAATCTAAAATCATAGAATTACAAAGCTTTTAGATCCAAATACTAATCTTATATAAGACATTAAAAATACCATTCATGTGTATTATTTATATATACTCGAAAAATACTATATACCAATAAGTTTCCGGTTTATGTTAAACATAGTTATGTAGATATTCATTATGTGCATTGGGAATGAATGAATCTATTATGATGCTATGAAGAGTTCATGATCAAAAACAGATGACGATAAACAGATATTTCCCAGTTCCCTAATACGGAGCGAGTCCGGAGGCTGGGAGCGAGCACAGAAGCTCCTTATCGTGGGAGTATTTCTCAGTATAGTTGACGGAGCCTCCAATGCACCCGATTGTTATTTCTTATTTGACCAAACACGATCATGCAATGATTTGACGAACTTAACAAGACAAAGCGTTTAATATACACGTATGTAGGCCTAAGCAATCAATAAAATGATCTGCTTTCGACCTATTCTTCTCAGGCTTGATTGTGTAAATTGTAATGTGACTGTTTCCCATCGGGGGCTGTACCGCCCCCCAGTGGACGTTAAAGCCTTCCATAGAGGCCGTAACGGGTCTATAGGTAAATGGGAGGCGTTAAGCAGTCTACAAGAACAAGGGCGAACGTGATGAACGTATTCAATAAATTAATAATAATATGAACATTATCTATCAATCCAATTTAAAAAAAAATCAACTTATTAGCATCGCGTAACTAAGCATTGAAATATTGCATTACACTACCCTATACATTTTTTTTATTATGAAATAATTATTATTTTTTAAGCACTTTGTATTTAATTTGGTGAAAATTGAAAATTATCTAGAAGCTTTATTATATAATGTCATATGGACCAAATATGAACAAATATTATATTTAATATAGAGATTTCATATTCGTATTTGTCAAGAAATAATCCATAAATTCAACCAATATATTACATAGACGATGATTTTTACAAAATTACTAATATCAATGTAACTATAGCTAATAAATTTGTTATATCTAAATAACGTAATATACTTTTTTTTTATATAAAATCTGAATTTTAACCCTTAGATATAGACAATACGTGTAAGTCACCAACAATTGTAATATATAGACCATTCAATAATATCTAAGTTACTAGTAATTCAAAAGGTATTTTAGAGGTAATTAAAAAGGAACTTTTATTGCCATTTTATTAAGCATTAACGAAACTACCTCTTTTTTAAATTAAGGTTGGCATGGATTTACCGACATTGAATTATACAGTGATTTATAAAAAAATAAGTATTCTTTCGATTTACTTACTTTTACAATTAACACAAGTTCCTCCACAGGGTGATTAGTACTCAAAAAGCAACTTCGTACGTGATTGATACTTAAAATCTTTATTTATTCACCATATTCATGTTGGTATAATTTTATTACAAAATATGTTTTGATTCAATTATCGAGAGAATTAAAAGGAAAACGTTTTGTAGATACAATTATATGAACCAGGTTGACATCTTTTCTTACATAAGAACAAAAAAAATTAAATACAAAAAACAATTTGAAATACAAGTCTATAATTCAATACATATTTCACAGTTCAATTTTGGTTTCAATTTTAATCAAGTACATAAATATATTAAAAAGTTATCACTATTTATAAAAACATATTTTTGTACAATATCATATCTTCAAAAATAGTTATTTATTATGAAAATATAAAAATAAATATAAATTAAATTTAAAAAATAAAAATAAAAATTAAATTACTATTTTTAATTATAAAAACAAATTATTTACCATGACCTCGAAGGGGTAAGATTGGAATAGGATAGGATCCCTTCGAATTGACTACCACACTGTTCTTTCCTGATATGTTTCCTTGAGGTGATTACATCACAAAAACAGCTAGCTTTAAAAGTTAGCATATTATTATTATTTATTATTATTATTTCTCTCGCTTCTTCAACATTGAAACGCTAGCACGTCGATTTTTACGACTCCTGGATCCTAAATCATTCTACGTTTTTCTCCACTTCCTTTATTTATAGTTCCATTTACTTACATGTACATTCTTTACCATTCTTATTCATTTATTATTTTCATGTTTCCAAACCATCTTATATAAAACCTTTCTTTATTTTGTTCATAACACTTATTATTGCATTTGATAATGCGGTAGTTAGGTGAAATATGTCACTTCCATATAAGTTAATAAAACTACTAGAAAATTAACGTTTTCATGAATATTTTATGAACATTCAAAATAAAATTTATTTTAAAATCGCTTCAAGTACCAACCATCCTGTAGATCTCGTATCTTATCTCCCCGCTTACACTCTACCACCGATGTTCTCACGGAACTGCCGATCGTGCTAGACAAGCACTGAAATCACGGTTGATCTACTGAGCAATCGCAGATTTCGTGTAATTCCCGATCTCGAACCGCGGACCCGAGAGTTCATGCGCATAACAACATCCTAGGTGGTACGGGGAAGGTTCACAGCAAGGCTACCGTATAATTTAAGGCCCATACTTTAAGTTTTTCAGTTTAGTTCCCAGTGAAATTGAGATGTTTGAAGAACACTGCAGCAACAAATAACTCTGTGTCATGACTTTGAAGTATATAGCATTTTGTGTTTATACATTATTTGTATTTGTTAACGACATTTAAACATTTATTTATTATTGTTCAAATTTATCATACATTTATTGATTGAATAATAAGAATTCCTTACACAAAAACCAAATTTACCATATAGTGCAAGAAGAATTTTTTAAATGTTTTCCATAATATAATATTTTGTCATTTATAATATTTACTTTTCATTGTCTAATTTAAACTTTGAAGTATTGAATTGATCACTTTATATATATTTTTAACTATAAAAAATACAATTATTCCCCTATTTATTTTATTTCTTGATTCATGAGTTCCAAATGTCCAAATGAACGCAGTGATCATTTCATATTCTTATTCATAACTTATTAAACGACCTCTTGTATATAAAAAAACTTGTTATCTTCCGCGATAGACGTTTGGGAAAAGGGTAGTTATGTATGTGTCTAAAATATGCTAACTACTTCTAAGCTAACGGATATTATGGACGTCAGTAAAGATTTTTTCCGTGAATTAAAACACTGTTTTTGTGGAAAAACAGTATTTTATTTCCCCTCGATGCATATTCTTAAAAATAGCAATAACTCCTATAAATTTTAAATATTCTTCTTCTACCTTATTGTAGACCTATGTGGTCTATTCTCCAGAGTGTTGCTTCTGCTGTGAGGCTAGTTATGCAATGCAATATATGGGAGTCTGGTGGTGTCCATTCTTTGAACATGACCGTACCAGTCCCTTTTTCGCTGTCTGCTCCATCTTATAATATCCTCAACCTCACATATCTCTCTTATTCTGGTGTTCCTCACGCGATCTTTCAGTGTCTTGCCTGCTATCGTCCCCAGTGTCTTCATTTCGGAAGTCCTCAAAACTTGTTTGGTCCTTACTGTGTCTGCCCTTGCTTCGACGCTATATGCTATTATTGGTCTTACGCAAGCCTTATAGATTCTTATCTTACTCTTAATGGCCATGTCTTTGTTTTTTTAAATATATATATAATAATATTAATCAATGTATTAATTATATTAATTTATTTATCGCTCATGTTAGAAAGGGTTCAGAAAAGATATCTGAGATATCTCTACATGAGTGAGTTTGGTAGCTATCCGTGGTTTTATCTCACTGCATTCCTCTTGAGCATGCTGTGGGTCAATAGTTTACAGATAAGGAAGGATAGGTGCACACTTACCCATTTCTTCAGATTTATCAGGGGATTCGTTGAGAATTCCGTCATCTTGTAGGCTATCCATCTTTATGTTCCAGATGGTTATCTTTGACAGTGTCAGCACAGACTGTTTTACCTCCCAGCATGCAGAAAAAACCTGTCTCTGATGATGCCGGTGGGGAGAGCAATCAAACTGCTGAACATGATCGCTTCGGAGATTGACGTCTTTCATATTCGTGAAAGTACGTTCAGAAGACAAATACTTTTGACTTTGGAGAGTATCTTGTATTCCTAATGTCGAACCATCTCTCATGCGTTCCTGGTTATATATTTATTATTATTTTGTTGAATCGCTCTTTACATCATGACAGCATGAGCCAATTCGATGTAAAGGGTATTAATGCTATCATAGTGATTCTCGTGACATGTGATAGGTAGCTAATCTATCGCCATTTTATTGTCACGTGAATTCAACACCAGACCGAAGACAGTGTGACAATCACACTGCCCTCGCCGGGAATCGAACCCAGAACCTTCGGGGTGGCAGTCAATCCACTTACGACTCGGCCACGAAGGTCGTCATATATTTATTATATTTTACCTGTTATCGATAGATGTCTTAAACTATAATAATTGTTTGTAATACCTTTTGAGAAATAAACCGATTCGATTTGATCAATCACAGAAATTTATTTTGTATTAATATCATGAAAAAGGACTCAATATATATTATACCACTCAAATAAGTTTCTAGTTATACGTGTACGTTAGTTCACTTCAACATACAAATAAATAAAACACAATCAAACGGAGAACGTATATTGTTCCACGAAACGTAGATGATTGATGCCCTCTGAAACAATCACCGTTAAATTATTAGTTTATCAGCAGTAACGATCCTTAAATTAACACATGTTTGCCCCAAGGACCGAGGACCCGGCAAGACGCGGTCTCCTGTCGAGGTTCCGCGTGTAGAAACTCCTTCCCCTATCACAATGTCCATCGACACGACAAAAATGCCTCAGAGTAAATAAACACCCTAATGACCCTCTTGCAAACGGGAAAAAAATGTGCGTATATTTTTACGTTCGACGTAATAAGTTTTTTCTTATAATTTTTATCATTTCTGATAGTAATTAAATAAAATAGGTTGTTTGACATATTTAAAATTAAAATAAAACACTTTTATATAAACCACTTTATTTTATTAAGTAGTGACAACCGGTTTCACTCGGCGAGCTTCCACAGGGCTATACATAAACTGACTATATCAGCGAGTTGTACCGAAGCCGTTGGAAATTAGGAACAAGTGAAAAAAAACTAAATATATATATATTTTTTTTTCTCATGTATACAACAGGTCGCATAAACCCAATTACTGTATACACATTATTTTTAGGTATTATATTGATGATCCACATGACATGTGATAGGTAGCCAATCTATCGCCATTTTATTGTCACGTGAATTCTACACCAGACCAAAGACAATGTGACAATCACACTGCCATCGCCAGGAATCGAACCCGGGGCCTTTGGTATGGAAGTCAGAGCTTCTAACCACTCTGCCACGAAGGTCGCCAATATATACATTGATATCAGGAAGGCATGAAGAGCGGACGAAAGTATTATGAACAAATCAAATCAAATCAAATCAGTTTATTCCATCAACAGACATTACAAATTTTATTTTTAAGGCATCTATTGAGAACAGGTAAAATAATATATTATATATAGTATACTACCAGAAACGCATAAGAGATGGTTCAACATAAGGAAGACAGGATACTCTCCATAATTAAGAGTATTTGCCTTTTGGACGTACTTTCACTAATATGAAAGACGTCGATCTCCGAGGAGACCGCGTTCAGCAGACTAATTGCTCTTCCCACCGGTGTCACCAGATTTATCACCAGATATTTACAAAATTATAAATTTATCACTACGTTGGTTCGGACATATGGAATGGATGGATAAAGATAGAACGGTTAAGAAATTACTCGTTAACGATGTGAATGGAGTACATAGTCAAGGAAGACCGAGGAGGACATGGCATGATCAAACTAATCAAACTGAATAAAGCTACCTGAAAATCAAATTGAGTGTATGTCAAGATAGAGTAGTGTGCCAGTCAATTCTCTCTACCCTTCCGGATATACGGCGTGATGGTGTTATTGTAGTTTTTGCTTTATCCTTTTTGTAAACTTAAGATATTATCATTGTGGATCACTGTTCATTTTTTTAACTAACTAACTAACTAACCATCACGCCGTCTCCCCGAAGAGCTAGGCAGAAAGAATGGACTGCCACACTTTTCTTACCTGACATATTTCTCTCGATTCCTCAACATTCATACATCGTGTCATGCACGCGCGTCGATTTTTCTGACTCCTCACGTGTCCGACATTCAATATTTGATTTATTTGAAAGTGCCACGTTTTCTTCGATCTTCCTCTATTTCTACTTCCACTTATAATATTTATACCAATATTTTCATGTGTCCAAGCCATATAATTTTTTTACCAATATTTTCATGTGTCCAAGCCATCTCAATGATCCATTCATTATTTTTATTCAAAACACCATCATTGATTTCTTTCTATTTCGGGTTTATTTTTCTTGACATGTGTTACATCTTTAGGTGAACGATATAAACCGATGATGATGAAGGTGTAAAGCTTTCGAAACACGTCGAGAAAAATAAATTTAATAGAGGAAAAAACAGTGTTCTAATTCATAAAAAAAATCGTTATCACATACTTTTTTTCTTCTACCAAGAAATATCAATTTAGAACATTTATATTACTAAATAAACATGAAGTCACGTGCGTTGGAATTTTATTTAGCTGGCATATTTTAAGCAAAGAATCAGCAAATACGAGGAGGCTGGGCAAATATGATCTGGATATAACGCGCCGGACGCGGAGTGTACACTCCTATACATTAGTGTGCGGACAGTCCATAAAGGAAATGTGGGTGGACCGGTGCGACCCTCCCTAGACACGGGCCTCGTACGATTTGCATGGAAATTCATTTACACAGGTTAGCAATTTTAATATACTTTTCACTCTGGGCAAATATAAATATTCAACGGGTCGGTCGGCGGCAATTATTTTATTCTGTCATCCGGGGCTACTGAGGCCGCGGGCGAAGATCCAAACAGACTTATGTGGCGACAAATATCTAAATGTTTCTCTAAATTTAATACAAATTAGACATACATATTTGTCTCAGCAATCTAATATTTTGAATAAAATTCCATTGTGCGAATTCATTTTGAATTTTAAAAATGTTCAAAAACAAAAAAAAAATTAAATTACCGGTTTTAATTGTATCTCAATAGAGACGAAGACGTAAACTGGAAACTGAACATGGATGATCAAGGTGTTTACAGGACTTATGACCTGTCATTGGTTGGGTTAAGCGCACGCTTTATGTAATTACAACATTCCCCATTCCACCTTTGTTATTTGTGATCATGCATGACAAATTTTTGGAAGATGTATATATACTTCAAAATCCATATTTATCTTCACGTGGCAGTTTCAGTCAGCCATCTATGTAGATTTGGTTGCACTAGTGAATTTTTTCAAGAATTAACCTATACAACCGACCCACTAACGCCATCTATGGAGAATGATTTTCGGCATTTAGCAAACTACCTTATTAACACAATGTGAAGGCTGTTGACCAACATATTGTTAGAAGCCGCTAGGAGTATTATTCCATTCTATATGCCAAAGAATTTTGACCAGAATATTTGAAGACCAAATATTTGTGAATGTATACTTATACCTGTATACAAATCTTGGATTTACACCAAAGGGTGGTTAATTCAAATTTTAATTGAATTACCGGTATTTCATAAGTTTTAATTTTAGATAAACTCAAGGCTTTAACACTGTGGAATTCCATGATGATGATTTTTTTTATGAATAAACACTGCTTTAATAAACAGAACGTCAGCGTGGTCAAGTTTATAAAGATTAACAGACCGTGCACCGCATGGGAGATCTGGAGCCCCACAAAAGAGTGTTTTATGACAATCCAGCAGGGCGAAGAAGCATCGGTAGGCCGAGACTGCGATGACTGGATGGTGCCGTGGCAGATTGTCGGGTCCTGGAGCAGCAAGACTGAGAAGTGGCGGCCAGAGACAGGACGGGATGGAGACGTTTCTTGGAGGAGGCCAATACCCATCAAGGGTTGTAGCGCCGGAGAAGAAGAAGAAAAAACACTGTTTTTTTTTTCACTTTAAAGTTCATTTTTCTCGACATGTTTCGAAGGCTGATAAACTGATTACATCGTTATTCCTATGATGAAGGTGTAAGCCTTCGAAACATGTCGAGAAAAATAAACTCAAAGGTGGAAAAAGCGGCGATTTAATTCATAAAAAATATTTCATAAGTTTATGACACGATGTATGAACGTTGAGTTATCGAGAAAAGTATGTCGGGAACAGTGTGGTGGCCTGTTATTTTTGCCTACCCTTACGGAGAGATGGCGTGATGGTTAATTAGTTAATTAGTTCATGTAAATTTGAATATTTTTTATGTGATAAATCTTACACAAAGTTTTTAAATAACAATATTAGAATTTGTTAGAATTAATGATACTGTAAGACATTTTGTTTTAACACCACTAAAATTTATTTTCAATCTACCGATCGGTATTGCTCTAAGCATAACTTTGTCAGGGAAACAAACAAACTTGTTTGTTTCTTATATTTTTTCAGCGTTTACATCATAAATTTAATGATTCTTACGAAACTATAAGAATTTATTATACAACTTCCAATGTGAGCACTTGGACTTGGATCTTCTGACTTACAGAGGTTCAGCTCTAATAGCTATTCCTCTTACGTCTGTAGGAAACAAAACAGATTATTATTATGAAAACGGAATTGGATATTGACCAGGTTTGAATTCAAATATACTAGGTTAGGATCTAAACGTTCTGTCTAACACACTATATAACAACAAGTTTAAATATATTTATGATTCCATTTTGTTGTTTTGAGCTTAGCTTGACTGTTATGTTTACGAAATTTATACAAACATGACATATTTTGTAAATTTTATGTTCGTTATATTTTATGAATTAAGAATTGTTTCGTGTAATTTTATTTTTTACATCAGCGCAGTGGTCTCCCTTGTTGGATTTGAATAACAACAGCGACAAAACAATCTCATAACAATTACATTTTTCTGGTGTTCAATTACCCCTGAAACCGTAGCGGCCCTCCAGCTCTCATCACATTAGCCGAGGCTATCTTTGTTTTTCAGCTTTCTTTCATACTTAATGGCCGCTATAAATATTTCTGCCATTTTTTATTTTGTTTTTGGGGCACAATTTATATTTTTAATTTAAATACAGTCGCTTTAATGTGCTGGAAATCTTTTCGGGGTTCCATCCCGCCCGTAATTTAATGTTGTGTACGGAAAACAATCGTATATGAATGTGTTTTTTTTTCTTTTCCCGTTTCACCACAGACTTGAATCCTACTCACGGAAGCCATTTTGAAATGAGTCAAACAGTATTAATGTACCTTAGTTACATATTTACACAATTTATTTTTGGTATTATAGTTAACATTATATATTAATCAATAAGTCTTACAAAAATAAGGAGCTGCGATTTTACCTATAATTATTTTTCTATAAAATAATTGTTTCAGAGGTTACCTCCATTCTGAGGTGTTAATATAAGGAATGACATATAAATTAATTAAACATAATATAATGACTTATCCTCAAAAAGTTATTAACTTTATTTTTTTTCTATATTTCGTTTCAATTATTTTTTCACCGACAACCTTCGTGGCCAAGTGGACAATGCTATGACTGCCACACGGAAGGTCCCGGTTTCGGTTCCCGGTTCGCGTGCTTGTCACACTGTCATTGGGCTGTTGTAGCATTCACGTGACAATAAAATGACGATATGTCACGAGAATCAATATATTGTCTATACCCTTTAGATCGATTTGACTCGAGCAGTAATGATGTAAAGAGCAATTCAAGAAAATAATATAAATAATAAAGATTACCCCAGAAAAAACTTATTTTTTTCTTCTTCTTGTTCTTTACATGGGATCGGTTCCTCTTGTATGGTGTTTCCAGGACTGTATGTCCTAGGTTAGGGTCCGGTGGGATCCAGTCTCTTTTGAGACTCCTTTGAATGAGTCGAATCCACGTAAACTTTGGCCTAACATGTCTACTGGGTTGCTGGTCCATTTTCATCATCGTCTGTGTAACATAGTCGACTGGGCGCCGCATGACGTGGCCATACCATATTATACGGCTCTCTTCAAAATTATCAGGTCACCTCTGAAACATGTTGAAAAATACCTATGTTTGTATATATAATGATATTTAATAAATAAACTGGATATTAACATAACCCCTTATCCTTAAATAAATAAATTTAAACATCTTCGATTATGCAAATATATGGAAATACTCGTATACTTCAAAATATACTTTCAAATTATTTAAATATATGTCACTTCAAAATTAATTAAAACTTTAGACAATAAGGTATCATGAGTTTAATAACAACCTCTTACCAACTACTAATTAAACATTTAATCTAAAATCTTTTACTGTGCTACAAAATAACTAGTTTTTTTTATTATGATTACATGATGAATTTCTCATAATATAACTAACTAACTAACCATCACGCCATCTCCCCGGAGGGGTAGGCAGAAATAATGGAATTCTCATAATAAAATCTAAAATAAATTCATAAATAACATACCAAAATATATCGGTATAATATGTTATACGTATCTTCATACTCAGTTTAAATGCAGGATTGTAATTTAACGGTTACAATTTCTACGCATTCAGTAATAAAAAATAAAAATAAAAATTCCTTTTATAATAGTAGTTTAACAGAACATGTTTTATTACATTTGAAAACATGTATTAAAATTGCAATATGTGATAACTAAATAAATCAAATGTTTCAGACACCTTTACAACGATAATTTTAATTTCATAAAAATAATTTAAATGCCATGGGGGAGTTTTTAATGAACATACTCAAATACTATGACGTGACAAAAATTAACATTATCCATAAAAGTGTAAATATGTTACAAGATATAGGTAACAAGAAGCATTTCATTGCGAACAATTTATATCTTCTTCTTCTTCTCCTTGTAGACCTTTGGTCTGTTCCTAAAAACAGGCTGGCCTCTCTTGGGAGGTTGACTCCCAACTATCTCTCCATCTCTTCGGCGGTCTTCTGGGGGGACGGCAGCCGGCAGGAATCTGATGCAGCCGGCAGGAATCGGCAGGATCAGGAATATAAAAAAAACAATACTTAAAAAGTATTAGTTTTTTAAACATTAATTAATATGTGTATTATAAATAAGTAATTATTATACATCAAATAACTTCTTCTTCTTTCCGTGTCCTGTCAGGTCTCCCCAACGTTGACTATCACCCTTGAGTAGGCCTCCCCGTCCTGGGCAGCTCGGAACAGCTCCCCCACGGTCCTCAGTCCCGTCCACTCTCGGATGTTCCTCAGCCAGGAAACCCGCCTTCTCCCAACACCTCGTCGACCCTATATACGCATTCGACCTAATATAAATTAAAATTTTATATTTGTTTTCTGAAAATTTTATTAGATTTTAAATAGATTAATTGTGGGGTTCATTTTGTGATATGATAACACATATTGTTTTTAAGATTTTTTTTTTGTAATCCTGATTATATTACCACTTGTAAGTTAGTTAGTTTCGTTTCGTTTTAAGAATTCTAGATATTTATTCATTTGACATGTTTTTTATTATATATTATCAACTATTTGATACTGCCAAATTAAGACAATTTTAACAGCAAATTATATTAATAATTAAGGATATAAACTGTTTATTTTGAAATGGAGTCAAATTTTGTCGGGTAACAGATAATGCACTTTTTATTCTCTATTGGGTACTATATACCCTGCAATGATTAAATATATGAGTAGAGTTTCGATTCCACCTCTTATTTCAATTTTGAAAATAATTGATTGGACACATTTTCATTAAAGCGGCATTTACAACGAGGAAAAGACTACTCGTAATGATACGCAGCTGGAGACTTTTTAATAGAGATATATTGATTGCGGAGCCATTAAGCTGTATTTGAATTCACCGAACGTAGCTCAGAAGAAAAGGCTCACGTACAGAGCTAACAATCTGAAGTCTTAACCTCGAGAAACGTCGGCCAATTTATGGATTTCGTCTTGGTACGTAAATAAATAATGTAATGGCTAGAATACGGTTTCTGCTTCTCTAATGACACAACAGGACATATTTAAGGAATCGGGGTTTCCAGAAACATTAATATTGTAATTATGAAACATATGTAAAAAAAATATACAAGACTTGTGTGCGACCCATCATGATGTATAGGATTGAGTGCAGGGCGAACACCACAATCACACAAAAAACCCTAAAAGTGTCAAAAATAAAGACGCTCAAAAACATATCTGGCAAGAAACTGCGAGATAGAATAAGGAAATCAAGGATAAGGGAGATATGCGAGGTCAAGGATGTTGTAAGGTAGGAAAGGCAAAGATGAAGATACTGGTATGCACACGGGAGGATAATGGATCCATCATTGTGTTGCAAGGCCAACCCATGGATGAAGAAAGAATGGTTAAGAAAGTATACGTTAATACGGAGTCGAGGAAGTTCGAGGAAAACAGCATGACCAAATGATCAAATTTAAAGGTCAGCCTGATGTTATAAGACGGAAGAATCGAAGTATGAATGCGAAGGAATCTAGAGAGGTATGTGAAGATATAGTAGTGTGGCGGTCTTTTCTATCTTCCTACCCTTCCGATGAAACGTGGTGATGGTTTGTTTTTGTTGTAAGAACTTGTACTCTGAAAGTAAATGTAATGAGCCGGTTTGAGTCGTTTGAGATACAGTTATACCGCAGAATGCTCTATATACTAATGCTGCTGAAATTTGGATACCTCGCCAGTCAATCCTGGCGCGGTTGCGGGATTCGGCCGCGGGTCGCGGGATTCAGCCTTTGAAATATGGTATTGGTGTCACATACTGAGGATACCGTGTACTGCAAAAAGGACGAACGATTCAGTCCTTAATGATCTCAAAATACAGAAAGTCTATCTGTAATATGCAATCGGCGAGTATGAGTTTGGTTGCTTTAGCATTATCAAATCAAAATACCTACCTAATAGATAATTTCTTTATTTGCAATATTTTCTACTTGGGTTTATTATATAATAAAATATTATATAATAATTGATTGGAAAGTTTATTTACATTACCGATTTAATATGGAGATTTGTATCGTTGCTTAAGAAACAATAACTATGTAGCAATTAAGATAAATATGAAAGTTATTTAATTTACAATTTGTTTCTATAAGATAAATAGATTTATAATTAACGTGAAGTCAAAATTAGAAGTAAAACATAAAATAATGCAGAAATTTTGAGATAAATTGGAATACGTACATACGTTTACAGCTGGAAAAGTTTATTTTTTCATGTATAGCTTCTTCTTCAGTTTCAATGCTGGGGATGGGTTGGCAGCAAAGCCTTGCATATCTTCCTTCACTCATATAGATTTTCAGCAACCCTTTGCAGCTTTGCATAAGAGGTAGGAGGAGTCAATATCGTGAAATATTTGCTCCTAATTCTCTCGGTGAGGACACCCTCTGTTAATAGAACACACAAATTGTGATACTTACAGGAACATTGACACAATTAATTAATTTCTGTCCAGACTTTTTTAACTTCTAAAATTAAAAAAAAAATCCCGGAAAATCTATTTCAATGATTTGAAGAAACAATTTTTCAGTAATTAAAATATAATAAATGTTTAATATATTCAGATAAAATCCACTAATGTTTGCATCTTCCACCGGTTTCGGCAGCTTGCTGCCATCTTCTGGTGAAAAATATGTACAATAATTATGTTTAATATCAAATAACCAAAGACACAAACATTAGAAGATTGTAACTAAAAATATTTACATTGGATTGGATTGGAACTAAATATATTTGCCAACAAATCTATTTTTTAAATTTTTTTTTTCATTATTTTCTATGAACTTCTACCATGAAATTTCAAATAACAAAATTACTTTTTGGCACGATACTCCTTCCTTTGGTGGCCTCGGTGGCAGAGTGGCAACATTTTTGACTGCCACACCGAAGGTTCCTGGTTCGATTCCCGATGACTTTGATCTGGTAGAATTCACTTGACAATAAAATCACATGTCATAATAATCCATAGCTAAAAACACGTATACAATAATAAGGTTCAAATTACCTGTTGTATACAAAAAAAAGTGATATCTGCAAACCAATCCCTTCGATTGAAACTTAAAAAAGCTGTTATCATCGGCTTACCCTCCTACCCAAGGAAGGCAGTTCTTTATATATATAGATCATCATTTAGCAGACATATCCAATCCTGCACCCTCAGACTCTTCGACATCAAGAAATGAAAACATAGGTTCTCAACGGCACCTAAATAATAGTTAATAAAATTATAGTTAGATAGAAATTATAGTTAATAAATGTTTTTTTAATACATAAAATATCTGAGTTGTGCTGTAAAAATCGGTATAAATAATTACACACTATTTGATGTAAGGTTTCGGGTTATTATATATGACAAATGGAAGGCAATAAAACAAATAAAACACAAACGTAAAACCTTTTATTCTCGAAATTCCATTAGCGATTATGACAAATAATAGCTCAAGTAGTGTTGTGGTCGTGTCATTACACGGCCAACCGTTCCCGCGTCACGGGCAGGAAAATGGCGGGACTTGGAAAACTATCAATCACCTTTGGAGCTAGCCGTGACGGAGCTGGCGTGAGCCGCCGTAATATTAGAGAACTTGTACTTAAATTAAGTACATACTTTGGCCATTTTTTACCGAGTAATATATATTTTTCAGCGTTTTAAGGACGGCGCTCTCCGCCGGAGTGGAGCGCCATTTTGTTGTGAAATATTATTTGCGCTACATGCGGCGTTCTGGAATTAATGATATGTAGAGACGTGCTCCTTTTGTAAAAAGCTTGGAAAACAAATGTGCGTTTTATATGTCGATGATTAGTCGGAATATTATCAGTTGGCTAATAACCTCATATTAAGCATTTATTATAAATAATTAATGAGTTTGTTTGAATAAGTAATGAACAATATATTTAATATAAATTACATCGTACGCACAAGGAAATTGCCAACCGCATAAAATAATATTTGTTTATGTTATAAAACATTAGTTTTTCCATTTCTGACTTTTTTACTCTACATATTTTGAAGGTTTTATTCTTTAATCATCGGAAGAACGATAAAAAATACTTGTTTTCAATCATTCTTCCGACGATAAAGATAAAAAAAAATCGCACTGTGCATAAAACTCTAAAGTTGAATTCCAAACATTCAGTTTTCGTTGGGTTTTATCTGATGATATTAAAAATAATATATTTCTATTTTGCTTTTTATACACTCTGTATATACAACATTTTTATTAAAAAAATAAAATTATATAGACATGTTTCGGACAAACAGTCTTTCTTTCCGAAGAAGGACTGTTTGTACGAAACAAGTCTATATAATTTTAATTTTTTAATAACTGTGTTGTACATGCAAAGTGTATAAAAAAGAAAAATAGAATTAAACTATCATAATATCACATATAGATGAAATTAAAAATAATCAATTGATTAACTCTAAATAATCTTTTAAACTTCGTAACACAACACTTAATTATGATTTTTTTTAAATAAAAATAAAAATAAATGTATTTAGTGTGTAATATGTAATTGTTACGTACACTCATAAATGGTTTCTGTGTCCCAAAACATATTGTCTTTACATTATAATAAAATTTAAAAGATTATTCATTTATGAATCCACGAAACAAAATGATGTTGAATATAAAATAGATACACTGTTTTATTGGGTTTGCCCGTACACTTTAAGATACCTAATTTCAGAGAGGACCTGGAGCGCGTATAGAATTATATTCAAGACCCCTGGATCAGGCACCAGATGATGTTCTGTTCTTTAGACCACCACCCGGATTCTGTTCATTCGACTGCACATTTTTTCTCAAATGATTTCGATATAGAGTTGCAGATGCAATATAGAGTTGCCATTATCTGATGTATTCATTTAATTTATACAGCATAATATACCAGTACCTTGAAGTTAAAAACCATCCTCAATCTCCATATATACTTTTAATGAATTGAAATTGTCAACATTGTGGAATTCCAAATTTATGAATTCACAATTAATTTAAATACAGCATGGTTTCATTTAAAGTCAAGTTTTCTCAACATGTTTTTAATATATTATTACCTTCATCATCGGGAAAATTTATCATTCTCTCGACGATAAAGTTATAAATCATTATTTAACTGCGTAGAAAAATGTATAATCTCGTATTTATTGTTTCTTGAACAATGATGTAAAACTCCATATTAAATAATTAATACAAATGAAAACATCAGTTTTCTAGAAGTCTTATTACATTTTATGGGAATGACATGTTTCGCCCTTCTAAGGCATTATCAAATGTTTTTTGATAATGCCTTAGAAGGGCGAAACATGTCATTCCCATAAAATATAATAAAACTTCTATAAAACTGACGTTTTCATTCGTATTAATTATTGTATAATCTCGTAATAAATAAATAAAATCTAGGCGTAAGCAATCAGTTTAAAATATTTAGTTAAGTAGATACACATCAGTCAATAACATAAACTTAGCACAAGTAACCGTAAGCGTCTTGAAGAATGTTAGCTTTTTTAATGATGCTGTAAGAAACTTCTACATCCTTCGCCGATTGCTCCAAACAGATCCTTTCATTCGGCTTGGTCAAATTATTATAGCTTAAATACTCTTCATTAAATTTTTTAAGGCAATCTCAGAGGTCTTGTTCTATCCGGCCTTCCACCTGGCTTAACCAAATCAGTTTGAATACTATCCATTAATTGCTGTTTAGGCCTCCCCAGAAGTTCTGCTCTATCCGGTTTTTCACTCAGCTTAGCCAAGTCAGCTTGAATACTTTCCATTAAATATTGTAAATGCTTTCGCAAAGGTCTTGCTCTATCCGGTATTTCGCCCGGCTTATCCAAACCTAAATTAGAAAAGTAGGTATCTATTTTACTTATCTTGTATCCCTAAAGACCTTTTTCTATCTGACCTAGACACGTCCAAAGAATTGATTGCTCAGTATGACTTTTGAAACCGATAGAGAAAAAACGCAATTTAGAAACGAACGTGGTAATGGATTAATTTTCAAAAAAAGGAATCAATACGAATTCATAATATTGTAGTTAATGCGAATGACATGTTTCACCGTTCTAAGGCAATATCATATGTTTGACATTCCCATAAACTATAATAAAACTTCTAGAAAACAAACATTTTCATTCGCAATAGTTATTTAATATGGAATTTTACATAAGTATTCAAGAAATCATGAGTACATAAAATGTTTGTTGGATTAGTTTTTCGTCTATATATAAATCTGAATATTGATATAGTCGTAACCTAATCTTGCATAATTTCCCTGGCAAAGTCGACTATGATGCTGTATTCTCCAGTTTGCGTACATTTCATTCTGTTGCCCGTACAACCCGGCGAATTTGATGACGGGGCGCTCTCGAATCGGAGTTGGCAAACACGCGTCTATTTCAATACGCCCCAACAATAGAGCGGTGATGGGGTCGGCGGGACCCAGCCGCGCGGAAAATCACACGTCAACTCCCCCGAGCGGGTCGCCCACACCCCGCGCCCGGCACAATGCGATTTGAGGGTTAACACACACTCAAGATCACCTTTCGACATGCAGATATGACGATTCTATTAAACTTGATTTTGATTATTGTTGGGTCGCGGTATTGTCGGGTTAAGTGCGAACTCAAGTATTTTTAAGGTCGATGTATCGTGAGTTGAACTCTAGACATGTGATTTCATGTTTCTTGAACAATGATATAAAACTCCATATTAAATCATTAATAATAATAATAATAATATGGTAACTTATAAAGCGCCGTTTTTGTGATGTAATCACCTCAAGGGTGCATTTAGACGTGTTTTAAATCTAAATGTGAACGCTACATCTGATTGATATTCGCTATCGATTAGAAAGTATAATAGAACAAAATATGCACTTATTACATACACACATTAATATGAAAGAAAACGTCTGTTTTCTGGAAGTTTTATTATTGCTTATGGGAATGACATGTTTCGCCTTTTAAAGATATTTGATAATGGGTTAGAAATACAAAACTGTCATTGCCATAAACCACAATAAATCTTCTATAAAATATATATGTTTTCATTCGTAATGATTATCTAGATAGACGTGTTAATATATATGAACTTAAAATTTTACCATAAACATGATTCCAGCTTTTTTCTTGTTAAAAGAAAATTAAAGAAGCATTTTTATTATAAATTCCAAAATTGTTTAAAAAAATTATAACAACAACATTTTATTCAAATCTGTAGTATGAACTTGGAGGCATAGGAGAATCCAAAAGTTTCGTATAATGACCCAGCAGCTCATTATAACGAGCACATGAGCTGGGCAGGTATGCCGAACCTGAAAGATCATAGCAATCAAGACCCTGTACGCATCGGCCGACCAAATTAAGGCCTAGATAGCACTTTAATAAATAATGTTCTAGTTTATATGGCTAGGTCAGGCAAAGTGGACTGCTGAGAATAAAAGGCGCAGGATCAAGGAGCTTCTAATAAAATAATCAGTGAGGGTAAAACTCTTCAAGAGTTGTACGGCCATCTAAGTAAAGTAATATTCGTGTTGCTCATGCGACATACTTTGCTTTTCGGGAGACTATGTTCAATCTTATGTTTATATTATTTATTTATACATAATACACAAATGAGACATAACAAACGAAAAACATTTAGGCGACTCATTTGGACACAAAACGGTGTCACAAAGATAAGACAAAGATAAAACAACATGAAACCAAAAAATCATACAGAAGGAACCCAAATATGTCGACGCCAGTGAGGCAGTACTCTTTCCGGAATTTGTAATACATTTTTATGAATACTGCTTCACTGACACTGAAAATGTCTAAATCCGAGACGATAAGATTCAACGTCCGAATTCCTCTTCCTACTGGCATCACCAAAGGCAGGTTGGTTCTGCATGACGGAGCAAAGAACAATTGATGTCGGTGCTGTCGTAGGTAATTATCAGGAACAAAAAGACCTATTTGGTAGTTAAAAAAATATTAATAGAGTCCCGAACCAGTTTGAAAAATGCGTTGATATTAATCCTTCCCTCCTCAGTTCGAAGGAGTTATACCCAAGATCGTTCAATCAAATATCTGATGTTCATGTAAACAACTGTTGTCGGCTTTAGGTGAATAAAAACCCCAACTTTTTCTTCTACACTTGTTTGACTCTATCTGAAGATGAAATTTTTGGGCAACCATTAAACTATCTATATTTTTAATAATTAATACGAATGAAAACGTCTGTTTTCTAGAAATTTTATTATACTTTATGAGAATGATATTTTTCGCCATCATTAAGCATTATTAAATGTCATTTTTAATAATGCCTTATCACGGCAAAAAGCGTTATTCCCATAAAATATAATAAAACTTCTATGAAACTGTAGTTTTATTTCGTATTAATGATTTAATACGGAGTTTTACATCACTGTCTAAGATACAATCAATCAATTTATTATATTTTAATTTCAAATAAAGGTTTACTAATAAAATTTACATAAGTGTATGGTGTTCTATAAAAAGATATTCATAATTAGTATTCAATTAACTTTAATACGTTACATACGAGTATGATAGCCGTATTTGTATAAATGATTATAATAAATAAATTGAGGGAGTTACTTTTTTTTCTTTTATAAAGTTAATTGGTGTAGGCTTATGTATGAAAACGGAAATAACCAATTACTGAAAAAACAATTGTAATGAAATAAAAAAACGTCGTTTGTCGTTGTATTTGGATCTCATTTTTCAACAATTTGGTTCAATATACGTTTCACGATCAATTATGTGAAACCCCATATTAAAAATATTACCAAACGTCTTTTTAGGCAAACATTGGTTAATGCTTTAAAAAGGCAAAACATTTCATTACCATAAAATATAATTAATACGAATGAAAACGCCTGTTTTCCAGATTATGCCTGAGAAAGGCGAAACATGTCGTTTCCAAAAATTTCAATAAAACTTCTAGAAAACAGACTTTTTCTATTGAATTAATTATTTAATAAGGAGTTTCATCATTACTTAATAGACAATAAATACCCATAAAATATATTAAAACTTCTAGAAAACCATCGTTTTCATTCGTATTAATAATATGCTTAATTTTTAATAAATTATGACCCTTGTGAATATAATATTAAATGTGCATATGCGAATTATTATTTTCCAACATACTTGCTTATGAAAACATTTTTATGTGAAAATACGATTGCTTCCCTAGATGTTTTAAATTCGTTGCTGTGAAAGCAAAACTGGCACGCTGACTTTTGGCAATATTGCCGACTTTACGGTTAATTTTGTCTGAAGCAGCGCTTTGTGTCTGGATGTGACCCGCAAGAACAATGCAGGCAGTGACACCTATCGTAAACTCTTGGAAGCAGACTCCTCGTGTTTTTACGATGGACTGTTTCCTCCCCACCACTGGACTGCGATTTCACAGTGGCTGCGGGTGGCGTACGTAACAATTATGTAGTACAATTTTTTGGTATCATTCGCAACAATATTTTATATGACAATATTAGAACTGTCGAGCCTTAACGAATCATTGCCATGATATAATACAATTTTGAATAATAATCCAATGTTTTAGCCAAAACCCTTCAATAAATGTTAAAAAATTTAAACGCTGAAGTTATGCATATCACTTTTTTATGGGATTGTCACGGAAGCTGTTTCGTCAAATATTTTGGCATTATCGGGTGTTACAAATAAATAAAGATTCACAAATGAAGATTTAATTCATTTAGGGAACAAAACTCTATAATGTAAATAGTCAAAGTAATATGAAAAATCCCGAAAAGCGACAATCCAAAAAAAATAGTGATATTTATAACAGTGTTTTTAAATTAAAACATTTAATAATTTTTAGAAACAATATTCAATAGGATATATTACATCAAAGAATTACATTTTGGTCTTCTTCTTCGTATCTATGGCAAGCAATTATCCTTCATTGGACCTCGTCCTTTATCGATCTCTTGTCATTGTGGTGGAATGTTTGTCCGAGTTTCTGTCGTTTTAGTGACACTACACGTGTAGCTACCTCCCTTGCTCCATTTTAGTAATCCGTGTAATATCTAAATACGTATTATATACTCAGTTTATAGGGACACGTCTCAAGGAAGACGATTAAAATTGTGATTTTGTATTTTATTACATTCTACAAACATTTCTGAAACATGCCATTTCATGATTCAACTGGTAAAATATTTTTTAGAACATATTTCATTCATAAGTTCACAGATTATTTAGCACACCGATTCCTAAAGTGGTCTATATCGACCCCCAGTGGTCTATGATAACTTGCAAGGGGTCTACAATAATTGTTTTAAAAAAATTGGGGGTCCATGAGATGTAAATGTGAGATGTGAGAGATGTGAGGTCCACGAGATGGTTCAACTAAATTGAAGCCGAATATTGAAACGCAAAACGAATATCGAAATAGTTGGCAACTTTTTTATTAGCTATTATATTGACTTTTTTTCTAGCTCATTCGGCTAAGATCGGAACATCGATTTTTCCAAATGAGCTTTAAAAAAAGGTCGCCAAACGTTTCGACCCGCAAATTTTCCCCAATGAGCAAAAAAAAAAGGTCGACAACATATTCCTGCTTCATATTAGCCTGAAAAAAAAAAATTTTACTAAAGCAGGGGGTCTACACAAAATTGAAGAAATCGGCAAGGATTCTACGGCACAAAAAAGTTTGGGAACCTCTGGTTTAGCACATCATGTCGCTTTTCTATTTTGTTCCCTATAACACAATATAGCTAGGAGTATATGTCTAGTACCACACCAGGAATAGTAGCAAGTAGAATTAAACTACAACCACAATATATAAAAAATAGGAAGAGAAAGTAGAAATATATATTAATAGAAGTAACTTTGTATTTTACTAAAAAGTTTTTGTAGAGTTTTGCTTTTTTGGCCGTTCTCGCCATCTCTGTATTTTTTATAAAGCATTTAAATGGACGTGTGGCAATATTAAATTTAATATGAATACACTTGTAGTTGTTAGTTAGTTAGTTACACTTGTAAATTTATAATTACATTACATTATTTTTTCAACAAATACTATGTTCAGTCATATAACATATAAATATTTTTTTAAATAACAAATTATAAAGGGCCCCCTGACGAGAATATCTGAAACAGGTGTGTGAGGACACGAACTGCGTCTCATATGTTCAGTTGAAGAGGTCTACAGAATACCGAGTGCAGTGGAAGACAAAACTGAAGACATTGCTGCAAACCAATCCCGAGGCTTGAAACTGCAGTGAATAATTGTTTTTTATTTCATTTCATTTATTTATTTTAAACATATCGAAAGCAGAACAGAATTTTTTTCAAATACACTAAAGATACAAGTTAGAGATACACAATAATAAGTACTACATAATCGATTAATAAAAAGAGCGAGAAACATAAGATGCATGACAAATTAATAAAATAAATATACCATACAATTATAATAAAGATAGTACTTCCCTCAGATGAGCCAAACTATCACAAAATATGTCAAACTCCGAGGTGATACGATTAAGCAAAGATATTGCTCTACCTACCGGCATAACCATTGGCAGGTTGGTTCTGCATCGTGGGAGATAAAACAATCTATGGCCCCTTTGTCGAAGATAATTATCAGGGACGAACAGACCTACATCACTCAGGATTTCTGAGTTGTGTATACAACCGCCTATCAGTCGAAAGAAATGGACACCCAAGTGAATGTCTCGTCTCCTTTATAGTAACTAGTCTCATACTTTATTTAATACTCATACTTTTTCCTCTATTTTACACTTAAAATAAAGTAGGGTTTAGCTGTATTGGATTAGGAGAATTATGACAATTGGGTGTTTGTGGGCAGGCTTTATTGTGCGATTTACTTGATTAAGAGTCGGCAAATTATTGCCATCAAAAACCTTTTCGGATTATCATAAATTTTCGACTGGGAAAACAAACGGCGCCACTGGCCTGTCAACACCAGCGCTCGCCAACAAAAACCGAGCATTACTCCGCACGAATAAAACAAAAGATACAAAAACATCCTTCAAGTGTTCAACAATGCCCGTATTCTTACGGCGACACCGGAGGAAACGCGAACGAGCGAGACGGCACAATACAATCGCCCAAAGACGCGGAGAGAGATAACCGGCTTTACCCGGCTGGGTAACGAAGACGACGGCGTAAAGGAACGCCCATCTGCTCTTAGACCACGCCCCCTTTGAGTGTTTTTTATTACATTTTATTAAGCAGTACGCATTCAGGTGTTTTTGCGATGTTCTCTTATCGTTATTTAGAGGCAGGTGTGCTGGAATTCGCATTCTCTCTGTACCGCTGAGTCGTAAAAACAAATGAGCACTTAAGTCACCGCCGCCGTGACTGTCCCGGCGCTTGTCGCCGGACGCTGGACGTGGCTTGCTATTTTCCAAATTCAACTCTCCATCGGGCATGCAAAACGCTCAACTTGGCGATAGCACCCTCGCCATACTGATATGGCCATAATTGTAACGCCACAGTATGCAATATGCATTCAAACACATTGTAAATACGTACGTACTATTATATAATCAACTTCATCTCAGCACTCAGCGTGTATAAACACTATCATTCATAAATAAGAATACAGATAATATAGATATGCAGTTCTAATCATTTGGAAGATTATTTAAATTCCCACATTCTCATAACATATATTTTTTTAATTCTTCATATGAACCACTCACTTTGTGGTTAGACATTTTAAATAATTATGTAAATAAAACAACTAAGCGACTCGGCCACCAGCTTCTGTTCCCAGAAAACAATTTGCATCTTCGTCTCTATTGAGATACAATTAATCCTTGTAAAACAACTTTGTATTAAACCACGGTAGGGTGGATTATATTGATGCCAACTAGTTTCGCTTCGCGAGGACCCAAGCTTCATCAGGGCAGTATAACAACTAACAGTTGTTATACTCCCCTGGTGAAACTTGGGTCCAAGTGAAACTAGTTGGCATCAATATAATAACCCTACCGTGGTTAAATACAAAGTTGTTTTATTTATATAATTTTTTTTTATATATATAACTCCCGCTTCTTCCTCACCTTATTATATCTTCAACGCCACTTTTTACACCTGCATTTGATACTCTATCATATACAGATTTATCACACATTCGTCTTAGACATGTCATTTCTACTACATTTATTCTACTTTCATTCTTCTTTTGCCAGTTTCATGTTAATAATTAAAAAAATTATTGTGAAAAGTTTATTGTTAGACCTGACGAGTCTTACAACGGTTACCGAAACATCTGTCGCGACAAAATACAATCAATTGTGATATTTATAACAATTTTTTTTGTTTAAACAGTTAATAAAAATGAATACAAATATTTTTTAACGTAACTTAACAGTAATCGATCTTAAGATACTCCAAGCAATATGAAAATTAATTGTTTTTTTAAGCAGGAGTAATATATCAATTAACCTTTAACTCGCATATGGATCTTATGAATCTACAATCGGTTAAAGGTGTAAAATAGTTTGTGGTCATCGGTCTTGATTTAATTTCGAATAAACAGTTATCACAAACTACATGTCATAATTGATGATACTTTGACGCATTAAGAAATAAAATAATTGATTTATTTTAGAATATTTTGAAGTTCTAGTGTCAACCCCTATGAATAGAAGTAAAACTTTGACCTTGCAAAAGATGGATAAAATTAGGATAAATGCCGTAGAAATAATATCACTGAGAAGAATGTGCGGGAAAACTAGATATGTTATAATAACAAAATATAGAAGAAATGTAAGGGACAATGATGTTGTTAAGGATGTTGTTGTTGTAAGGGAGAATGTGCGGAAAAACAAAGTATGATAGAATATCTAATGATGAAGTAAGAAAGAATGTAAAGCGGATGAATGCGTGATAAATAAAATCAAGAAAGGGTCACTAAGATGGTTTGGACATATGGAACGAATGGATGAGGGAAGAATGGTTAAAAATATATACACAAGTAGTGTGAATGGAAAAGAAGTCGAGGAAGGTTAAGGAAGACATGGCATGACCAAATTAATCAATTACTGAAAGGCGGCCATGTTCGAAGGAGGAACAATCGACGAGCGTGCATGTCACGATGTGTGAATGTAGAAGAGGCGCTAGAGTTATGTCAGGATAGAACAATGTGGGGATCTATCCTCTCTGTCTACCCCTCCGGGGAAACGGCGTGATGGTTAGTTAGTTAGTTAGTTAGTTGTAAGGGAAAAATGTAAAAGATTCCTTTATATTCAAAGCGGATGAGAGTTAAATGAGTAAAATATTGTATTCAAGTAGTGTGACAAGTCGGAAAAATCGACGAGCGTGCTTGCTACGATGTATGAATGTAGATGAAACTCGAAAGGTATATCAGTATAGAACAGCGTGAAAGTCTATTCTCTCTGCCTACAACTCCGGGAAAACGGCGAAATGTTTAGTTATGTAGTTTAGAATTTGAAAATTTTCTCCATTCCAATTTTAAGAGCTACCGTCAAAATAGTACTTTCTTTTGTTTAAAAATTTCGTTTATCAAACGCAGTTGATAAAATGAATGAGTTATATCACATATAACTCATATATTTTTTATATTCATAAATATAAAAAATAAACAAATTGTATTTAACAACGGAATAGAAATTATAATTGAAACCCAACTACTCGTAGTTTCGCTTGTACCAATACTTCAATAGATCAATATAAAAAGGTTTCAGACCATCTAAATAATTTATCTTTTCCATAGAGACTATTCTTTCAGTAAACTGTAAGAACATTGACTTGATTTGATTTGAGTTGATTTAAATGTATGAACTAAAATCTTGGATACCAAATTTCTATTACGAGTATATGTCTAAATTATAAATACATTTCTTATATATTTTAAATGGGAGCATTAGCAAAAAGTTTTCATCTCAAAAATAAAAATCTCTCAAATCCTTTCAAAACTCGAAACGATTATGAATTCGTAAATTGAAAGTGTTTTACATTTCTAACATCACATGACTTTAATAAAATTTGTAACATTATGTAATCAAGAAAACTTTGCATATTATTGTTGGGGGATTTACTGGAATCTTCTTAAAAGCCCAATGAGATGCTAAATAAAAAAATTTACTACTGATATTTTTACGTTTCTGAAGAAATATGTTTACTATATACGTTTACGTAATTTTTAACTAGCATCAATATTTTAACTATATACGTTTACGTAATCCGCAGTACGCAATATTGCAGTAATAACTTAATTTATTTAACATTATATAAGTTTACCTGAAAGAAAATGTAATTGTTAGTAAAATATAGATTTATAATAAATACTAATAAGTTATTTATGTACATTTATAAAGGAGCCACGATTTGTAGAATACTATTAAAAGAATTATTATTTTCTCGTGTGAGCTTTAAATACAAATAAAAAACATAGAAAGCATTTGTATCCTGTTTCCATTAGGAAGGTGATACAAGTATTCAAAAATTCTAACTCAATTTATTATAAGCAATATACATATTTTTCTTTTACATGTTCCTTAGATCCCATGTCGACGAAAGCAATTTAACTTATTTTCTCTAAAATGGGTTTCCTTGGAGGAGTTTCAGACGTAAATATACTCTAAAGCTTTCTATATAAAACCCAACAAGTACACAGAAAATATTACATAAGAAATAAGCTTTTCTCACGGCACTCATACTCGTCCGTTCCCGAGAGTCACTCGAGAATTTTCTTTATATATTTTTCTTCTTGTTCGCTATTGGACGGAAAACTCTCGAGATACAGCCTCTTTCTGAGAGGGATCATCCGTTATACGGAGAAGCTCTGGAGCGAAGGAGGCCGGGTGACAGGGTGGCAGGGTGGCTGGGCGGGGCCTCGCCACTCCCCCCGCCCGAGGGGGGGAAAACGGAAAATAAATAAAATGAAAAAACCCCGTCTTCTGGAACACTCATTCCTTTTATTATACGCCTTCAGTGTTTGCTTTAGTCATGAAAGTGGAGTGGGAGGGAAGGAGATAAACCGGAGAAGCCATTCTGCTCGAGGACCTATCTCTGGATGGGATCGTCCTCTCTTCTCCTCTGGCGTTACATAACGTCTCCGAGGAGTCGTATTTTCATTACTCTGGCATCGTAAAAGATAGCGTAAAAGTAACGTCACACAAAAATTTTCGTATAAATTGGACAATTTGTATAATTTACTTTATTGCCTGTTTAAGACTATGGCCTTGTATTTTTTTTACTTTGAATTACGCGAAAACTAAGTATATAAAATTCAAAACGAATTTGTGAAAATAAATTAATATCATTGGCTATGCGAAGAATACGTAATTTACCTTTTTCTTATTTTAAATTGAGAACAATTTTTTTCTCGACCTAGTTTTTGATAAACTGTAATTCTCCAACATTTTTTTTTGTTGTTTAAATAAAACCTTAAGCACTCAATTTTTTTATCTTATTGTAAGAATAAAAAAATTAACCGATGAATACTTAAAATCAAAATTTAAAAAAAAAAATTGGTGAAATAATTTTATTTTCATTTTTGTTCATTAAAATGAAATATTTAGGCCACGAGTCGTCATAAAAATCAAGTATTTGAATATGTTTTTACTATGTTGAGGTTATGTTCTTTTAACTTTTATTTTTTAAGTAAATATGATGAAAAAAATATTTTGTTATTTGAAATTTCATGATAGAAGTTCATTGTTAATAATGAAAACAAAAAAAAACTTTTTAAAATGTGTATTGTGTCATTTTTTAAATGTAACTTTCAGCAGCTCGCTGTTATCTTATTGTCCTAGAAGATGGCAGCGAACTGGTCGAAAACACAAATATCGGTGAAATTTAACTAAAAATACATGTTATGTTTTTAATTTGACATTTGAGTGTAAAAAAGTATTAACGGTTTTCTTACAAGTTAAATAGACTAAATATTTGACAGCTAGCCTCAATCCCACTTCTGAATGCGCAAACAACCTCGTCTGCCTTCTAAGAGTCTGTGACAAGAGCAACCCAAATTAATACGCACTCCTCGTTACAGGCGACAGACTAAAGACCTTTCAGGAGGCAAAATAAAGCGCTTAAAATCTCTCGTCAGTCCTAAAAAGGTGCGAGATGTGACGAATCTTTCTCCGTTACTCGGCCGATTGGTTACACCACATTTGTTTGGAAATATCTCCTAATAACAGCTTCCATCCGCGATGAAAGGAGTCCGCGTCTCTCGCCTCTTGTCTACGGCGCGGCGTGGTAGCGAAGCGGCTGAAAGAGCGCATTGCCTCACGGACACGGCCGCATCGTCCGACCGCCATTGTCACCCGATGGCATTTCTGTATGCGGTGAATGCGAGCCAGAATGTATGACCCGTGATGAATGCCTGTCAATAATTTCTCGGAATCGCTGAATGACAACCACTCAAATACACGAAATCTTCTCTTTTAACTTTAAATGTTTAAGTACTTCTAAGATATATTTATTTTATAATAAATTTCTTATTCTTCTTCTTCTTCTGCTTTATTTAGAACTGTGTCCTGTTATTTCTCGGAGCCTGTTCCTGGGATGCAGATGTCCAACTCTCTCGCCATCTTTTTTGGTGGTCTTCCTGCAGGTCGATTTCCTGTTTATCATTCTTTCAGAACATGCTCTTTCTACATGATCTCTCCAGTAGCGTCTTCTCAGTCTTCCCCATCGCACGACATCTTCTACATTTCAGATCTTTCTTATTTCAGAATTTCTTATTCTGTCTCGGAGTGTCGTTCCCGCAACGGATCGGAGAGTCTTCATTTTTGTGGTTCTTATGAGACTTTTTGTTCTGATGTTGCCAGCTCTCTTAAATTTTAAATTTCTTATTAACTGTTTAAATATAAATCACTTTTTTTTTAAACTGATTTTTGATTTTTCTCGACAGCTGATTCGTCAACCAATGTTGACATCATTAGGTGTTACAATATTTTTTTCAACTAATTAACTGTAATTAGGTACCTAAGTCAACTCCGGCAAGAATTTTAAATTGCTATCAAAGAAATTATTTGATTGACATTGGAACAAATGCACAAAAAGATTAGAAAAATCAAGATTTAATTCATATTAACGGTTGAAAAAAACACCTGATGATATCAACAACGGTTGACGAAACGGCTGTTGCGAACAATAAAAATAAATTATGATACCATAAACAGCGTTTTATATTTTAACAGTTAAACAAAAAAATGTTTTATAAATTTCAATTTTTTTAATTTTATAAAATATCTCTGCTCAATTAATATCTAAGTCATAATTGATGTGTACATTATATAAAACGAACTTTATTTATTTATTGTTCATTTATAAATTTCATGGTTTTAATACCTCCCAACTGGGGTATCCCGTTCTAGGGAGACTTTTTTGCACTCTACATTATCTGAATAGAAATTAGGGAACAAGGGAAATAAAACATATCTTAACGTGTATTAATTTCAAATTAATTGTCTAATATGATACATTATCACTATTTTAATACTATTTATTTAGCTAACTATCACCCTATCGTGATGTAATGTGACATTCTGGTCAGAAGATGGCAGCGAGTTGCCGAAATCGGTTGAAGCAATGAACCAGAATGGAATTGTACTATAAATATACTATTTTTATTTATTATTATTACTTTTGTTTAGTCAATTGTATTATTGTTTGCTGATACACTAATGATATTTCAACATTATTAGCTGTTGAATTTACAACACTGTTATAATATCACATTTTTTTAATTATAAATTACTTGATTGTCGCTACAGCTGTTTAGCCAACCGATGTTGGCATCATCAGGTGTTACAAACAACTCAGTTATCTGTAACACCTGATGATGCCAACATCGATTGGCTGTCGCGACATTCTAAATTTAACGGTTATTAATTTTTTTTCATTATAAACAGATTTACTTTTAAATTTATTATTAACTATAATATTTTACTATAGTGAAGAGGACGATGACACGCCTTCTTCATGTTGACCCCTAAGTATACCAAAGTCATTGGCGTCGAATGTTTTATTTTTAATATAATATATATTTAAAAAAAAACAATATCTATCATTTTAAAACTACAGAAATTTCTTGGAACATGCCGAAAAATAAATTTCACAGTGGTAAATAATACATTTAAATTTTACAATTTTAAGTATATTTATTTCTATAAATGTAAACAATAGAATAAAAAAGTCTCTAGAATTTTTAACTATGCACGATAATTTATTTATATAATATTATCTTATGGTGTTTTGAAAAATACATTTATATAATAGTACCAATGAATTTTCAAAAATATTCCTCCCCTTAACCCAATATTTTTCTTTATAAGGAAAGTAAGCAAAACTACTCATAATTTTAAAAACGCGCAAAATTTTATTCTACCAATAAAACATAAATATTTTTTAAACCGTAAAAACAATGAGTCCTCGCCGAATTTGGAAACGATTTATTATACAATACTAGCTGATTTATTATTAATATTTAATGTGTCGTTATATTTAAGATATTATTTTCATAAAAAATCAAGCTTTTGGCAAAATCTCGTAATAAAAATTGAGTTGAGAATAAATGTCTTTAAAACGTAGCAACTGTTAAAAATTCATGCAGCGCCCTTGCATCGCGGCCGATATGTCGGCGACACGGTACGGTAGCAGATCACGACCTCATGATGGCTTAGACCCGCGCATGCGCACTGAATACCTAATCATTACCGCTACGTATCTCTTTATTATTACTCTGGAGTCCATCTCTTGCTGCTCGGACAATTAGATATGGATTTACAGAATGTCAAGTAAATCATTTCTTATTACAGGCTGACGGAGAAGAATATATCATGCTAGTATAATTTTCACGGTAATTTAAAAATTATTTAAACTGTTTTTTAGCAGTAAATATTCAAAAAAAATTTTTTTTCTATAAAACAACCCTACACTCACATTTGATTATGTTTGTCTCAAAGACTTCTATAAATCTTTTTTTATATTTTTCTCTTCTTCCTGTCATCTGTCCTCTCCGGATCCTTCTCTATTCACTCTATCGCATGCCTGTTCTCTTACACTATTCCAAGTGAGACCTGCTGCCTAAACCTCGTTCTGCAGGGTTCTTCTCCTGGTGGTTCTAGTTTACCCATAGAGAAGCAATCCAGTGATTAGACACTATGAGCAATGCAGACATGGCTTCATAGCCATTTGCATTCATTGATTCGCCATTCGCTTGCCATCAAGGGCATTTGACACTGTTTGGATCATATTTACAAACATATTGAGTTTTCGAATTACTTCTGTCATAGATTTCTATATCTCGTATCAGATTTACATATTTCTTAAATTATTTAATCTGCTCCATAAAATCTATTCTAAATTTGATACAATACATCAAACGATAAAATACTTAACATATGCATGGTCAGTTTTTCTATCATATATATCTTACCGATTTGAAGTATGTGAGTCATTTAAAGACATTCGAGACTTTGAAATAGCGAAGCCAGTTTGGAATATCTAAGAAATGTTTGATCAGCTCAAAAGTTCAGTAAAGTGCGAATACCGGGTGAAGGGATTCAAATCAATAATATTCAATAAATACGTATACTTAAGACTAAGAGTAGTGGCCAAAATATTTAGTAATACGAACACCAACAAACTAATCATCTTGTTATGTATTTAAAACGATACGATATATAGGATAAACCTCGATATCTTCTGTCATGATTCACGATGATACATCTCTGTGCTCTGACCATACATTGTGACACTAACGCTCATCAACTGTTTCGACTCATAATTTCTAAGTCTTCTGTGAAATCCACTTCCAATAATATCAGCGATATATTGTTTTTTGAACAATGATGTTAAACTTAAAATTAAATAATTAATAAGAATAAAAACGTCTTATTTCAAAAATCTTGTTTTATATAACGGGAATGAAATGATTTGTTTTGTGATGACATTATCAAATGATTATTATGGTACGAACCTTTTAACAGTATATGATTATATAGAATCGTTTAAGTTTAACCCCCCACCATTTTCATTTCATGTATAAGAATAGCAAAATTTGCTATGGGTACCAGAAGATGGCAGCAGGCTGCCGAAACCGGCCGAAGACCCAAAAATTAGTGGATTTTAACTAAATATATTTTACGAAGATTTTTTTTTATATTTTATTTATTTTCGTTATTTCCAATGAACTTCTGCCACGAAATAATTTCTAATTAAATTTCAATTAACAAAATTAATTTAGACGAAATTCACGTGAACGCAGACTTCACGTGCCAATAAATGGCGATAGAGTAGCTACCTATCACATGTCATGCGAATCAATATGATAGCTATACCCTTTACATCGATTTGGCTCGCGCTGTAATGATTTAAAGAGCGATTCAAGAAAATAATAATAATTGTGTTTTTTAGGTCCAAAAAAGATATTTTTATACCAATATGATGTACATCTATTGTGATATTTTGATATAGCCAAGATTGAAGCCATAATATGGATCCTGCGGAATAATATTCTTCAAGGAAGACCCCCAGTCCTCCCACAGAGCTCGGTTCAGCTTTAATAGCAACAATAATAGAGGTTTATTTTTTATCCTCCTTTGGAGCAATGTGCCTCGAATATGAATCATGAGCTGCTCATGAGAATCACTACTGTCAAGAAAATACAATATTATTACTGTTAAAATTTAAAAAACTGTTACAATATCACTATTTCTTTTTATTCACTGATTTTTACTAGAACTTACCACACTAATGAGTTTTTTGCCCCATAAATAGTAAGTCTTTTCATTTGTTACTTTAGTTTATTGTAACACCTGATGATGCCAAGATCAGTTGGCGAAACAGCTGTCGCGATACTCTCAGTGAATAAAAAGACATTGTCATATTATAACAGCGTTTTAAATTTTAACAGTAATAATGTTGAAGTATCATAGTGTTTCGGCCAAAACAATGGACTATTTACAATACAATATTCATTTTTACTAAAACACGAAAGTTTATTTGAATTTTTTTCCAGAAGTAATTCACAAACTACCACAGTTCCTCTCCATGGTAAACTTCTTCAAAATAACAAAAACAAAGTAATTTTTTGTTAACAATAAAGCAGTTTAAAACAGTTTTTCTTGTTTTCCTCAACAGGCTCAGGTTAGAGCAAAACCGGTTGACAGATTAACCACCCGCACAACGGGGCTTCATTTGCAGTATAAAAATAATTTGATCTCGAACTGCGGCTGATTGCATTCGCAGATCAGACAGGTATACCCTGTTCATCAAAATAGTAGGTACAATTTAGTACGTACTATTATATTACGTACACGTAAATATTACGTCAATTATAGTGAGGAACCGGCGTAAATGAGTTTTTTAGATATATTTAATTATGAGTTGCAAATGTAGTCTACCGTATTTCGAAACCATTTTTTTACTGCAAATGTAGCCTGTAGTATACAGGTTAAAAAAATTATAAAATTGGAATTTGAAACAAAACACTGTATGTTTTCCACGTTAGTTTATTCAATATCTTTATAAAATATTCAAACACGATAATGTTTCGGAGGTGATCTCCATTTTCAGGTGTAAGTATATGATTTACCTTATATACTTTCACCTAAAAATGGAGGTCACCTCCGAAATATTGTCGTGTTTTAATATTTTCATTATAATTTTATAAAAATTGAAGAACCAACCTGCCAATGGTTATGCCTGTGGGTAGGGCAATCTTATTGCTTAATCGAGTCGCCTCGGAGGCCGACATATTTCGTGATAGTGTGAGTTGCCTCAGGGAAGCAATATCAATGTTTTGATTGTTATCTCTATGTAATTTTGAGGTTGCAGACGACTTGGACGCATCTGTAATACTTGTAATATTTATATAATAAATACATAAATTAAAATGAAAATGAAATGAAATGAATAAACTAAAGTGAAAAGTATACAGTGTTGTAAACTATTAAATTAGTCAAACCATCAAGTACTCGCATTGGCTTCGTACTAAAGCTTATTGTTTTCATTTATTATAAAAATCTCACACCATAAATGAAATAATTTAATTTTTAATTATTAACTTAAAAAAAATTAAAACGTGATTTCGGTAGCGAAACCCCTTCTGCCGTGACCCATTGTATGCATATCACGGCGTTAGCTTTCTTGCAGCGATCTTTCCTTAGCGGACCGCAGCCCGCACCGTCCATACAACACAACACCTCGACAATACAGAGAGGACTCGCCTCACTGTGGAGACCCACCCCGGGCTCCGGGCCATTGTTTGTTCAAGTTTAAATCTATTCCATTGTTCAACTTTTATTAGTTGAATTCTTCCCGCCGGTAGCCAACGCATGATACTCACTTTTTGTATTGAAGTTCTATAACTAAAAACAAGACCTTCGTTGTGCTACTATCTTCTTCTTCTTCTTCTTTTTGTCCTGTCACACCTCCGTGGTGCATAGGGCCTCAAGGAACCTTCTCCACCCGACTCTATCGCATGCCTGATGCCTAACATCATCCCAAGTGAGGCCTGCCGGCTTAAACCTCGCCATGCAGAGTTTTTCTCTAGGTGGCTCTAGGTCTGCCTCGCTTTCTCTTTCCCCCCATAGGGGACCAGTCTAGTGCACCCTGAGCGATGCAGGCTGGGTTCCGTCTCAGAGTGTGACCGATCCACTGCCATTTGCGTCTAGCGACCTGTTCTCTTATTGGCTTTTCACCTGCCATAGTCCAGAGAGCGGCATTTGACACTCTTTGGGGCCAACAGATTTTGAATATTGAGCGAAGGCCCCTATAAATAAACACCTGAAGTGTGTGTGTGGAGGATATATTGTGATACTATAACATACATAATACACACTAACCCATGCTCAGATTTGATGCACGCAAATATCATTTGATAATGCATTGGCAAGGCGGAACATGGCGTTTACATGTAATTAAACTTATAGATCAAATGATAATAATTAATCAAAATATTAAATATCGGTTACGTGAGGAGTCGGAGAAATCGACGTGCGTGCATGACACGATGTATAAATGTTGAGAAAGCGAGAGAAGTACGCCAAAAAAGAAAAGTGTGGCAGTCTATTCTTTCTGCGTACCCTCTTCAGATAGACGGTGTGATGGTTTGCTAGTTTTATAATAAAACTTCTAGAAAACAAATGTTTTATACGTATTAATTATTTAATATGGAGTTTTATTATACATCATTGTTCAAGAAACTATAAATTAGTTAACTACAGCGAATCTGTATAGAAACGATAAATACAAATTGCTGCAACTGATTATTTAAGGTAAAATAAATGGAAAATGAAGTGTCAGGAGAAGAAGATAACACTGTCTGGAAAACCTTCGAGAATGTTCAGTTGCAGCATAACATACCTGTTTAGAGCTGCTGAATCAATGGTAGAAACACCCATGATGCTGTATAACCTCCCATTGGAGATGAACAAAAAGAAGAAGATTTGTTTTTGAAACTATGTGTGTTCATGTATGAAGTCATCTCAAAACAATATATTTCCCGAATTTATATTACATATTTCCCCCCTTAACATGTATGAACTACGGAGCAGAGAAGTTGACGCTGACAAGGGGTCTGGTATTCAAGTGTCAGGTCGCTCAGGGCGTCATGGAAAGAGCCATGCTTGAAATAACCTAGAGCGACAGATTTCCAAACAAATTTATTAGACAAAAAATTAAGGGGGCCGAGGTGGCTCTGAGGATAAGCGGGCTGCGTTGGCAGCCATGTGGGCTGGCCATATTTCTGGGAAGACCGACGGCTGATGGAGGAGACGGTTTCTGGAATGGAGACCCTGAACAGGATTCCGAAGAGTTGGACATGCCTCTGCCCGCTGGACTGACGATCTTATAAGGATTGTTAAACCTGGATGGATGAGAGTGGCGACGGAAAGAGAGCAGTGGCGTGCATTGGGATAGGCATACGTTCAGCCGTGAACGATAGACGGTAACATCAACATATTATGTACACATCTAAAAAAGTACACTTTTGATACCAAGTGTAATTATAATAATAACCTGGTGAATCTTGGCTGCCTGTCTATGCCTATCGCGCATATATTCAACCCGCTTCACTCAGCATAAAGTAATTCACTAAAACTCCATACATTCAAACGCAATCATCCAATTCATCTTCGTGCTACTGAATATCACGGAATGAATATTATAAAATTTATTATAATTATAACATAAAAACTTTTGTTTTTGCTTAAAAATAAATAAGATTGCGCCATTGATTTGGGACAGATAACGAATAATTATTATAAAGAAACCTTCAGGGCATCATCAAACTCATTATATATACAAAATATATAAAAAATGAGAAAAACTTTAACGTTTTCTTACTCACTTAATTATCATAAATATCAAGATAAGAGATCACAACTTCATTTACTAATTCGCAACAAACCGTTTTGTATAAATTGAAATTACTATGATTAAAACATCACTCAATATTTATTCTGCCGGACACAATGGTTGCGTGAAATTGTCGGAATACAATCAGTGTCGGGTATCCCAAATTGACTGCAAGTTACAACAATGGCGATGTGATTAGATGCAAATGAGATCAGATAGGAGCGTCTCAGGCCTAGCAGAGGCTTCACGTGCAATCCTCATCTCCAGATATTAATGCTCCGCAGAGTCCGCTCCCTGATATAATAAGCTGTGATAGTTCAACTAGTCGGTTTCTTAGCAAGAGTTAACTAACCGTCATTGATTCAACTGTTATTATTGGTAATGCGACAGTTGAACCAAATAGCTTAAACCGTACGTATTACCATTACCGAAAGTATTTTAACAAAAAACTCATTATATAGAATAGAAGCAGTAGAAATGAAATATCTTAGACAAATGTGTGCTAAATGATAGTGTAAAATGCAAATATAAGAAGTGAATGCAGTGCGAATGAAACTGTTACGAACAAAATATTCAAAGGATGGTTGAAAACAGGAAAAGAATGAATTAATAAAAGAATGTTTATATAGTGTTTATGTAAGTAATTTAAATAAAAAGAGTAAAACCAAGAAAAACGTGGCAAGATCATAAGAATCAATTATTATACGAGTATGTCAGTCTAGTAAGAAATACTTACCGCTGTCAAATATAAATATTATATTTGTCTTTTTATCTTTTATATACTTTGTATATACATCACTAACTTAAAAAAAAAAAAATACATATCAGACATGTTTCGGACAACCGTTCCTTCCTCAGTGATACATATAATAAGGTTACATATTTAAAATATTTTAGAAAAATTTAAATAATATTTTTTAAATGTATTTTTATAATATGTATCACTGAAGAAGGACCGGTTGTCCGAAATATGTCTGATATGTAATTGTATGTACAAAGTATGCATATAAAAAAGAAAAAGACAAATAAATCATCTACAACACAAAGTATGGCGAACATGGAAGAAATAAATATTATATTTTCAACGAATATAAATGTGAAACTGATACCATCATGTATGAAATCTTATTTTCTATCGCTGCCTCATATCTAATTCACCAGTTATGACATTCATCCTTGGGTCGTGCGTGACTTAACTGTCAGAGCGCCCTTTAATTCGTGCTGACTTGAGCTCTATGATCTATTCCTCCGCAGAATAATAATATATTATAAATACCTTCATTATTAAACGTGCACAAATATGACATAATAAATTACACCTTTTGGGAAAAATATTAACCTTAATTTTCATTTTCATTTTCATTTATTTTGATAAAAATCACAAACATTATAGACATACAATTTCAGATCGTTTGCAATTACATTATAAAAAGAGAAGCATTAAAAAAAAGATTAAGAATAAGAAAAAATCATAACATTGATATTGCATCCCTGAGGCAACTCACACTATCACGAAATATGTCGACTTCCGAGGCGATCCGATTAAGCAATAAGATTGCCCTACCCACAGGCATTACCATTGGCAGGTTGGTTCTGCAGTGCGGCAAATAAAACAATCTGTGCTGTCTTTGACGAAGGTAATTATCAGGGACGAATAGACCTACATCACTCAGGACATCCGAGTTCTGTATACGGCCGCCAATCAGCTGAAAGAAGTGAACTCCCATGTGAATATTCCTCCTTCTCTCCAATGATTGGTAGCTTAGCATACCTAGCAATAATTCAGTCGGAAAGAGCCACGGGTAATAACCGCGCTCTCTGAGGTAAAGCTAATATATAAGATGGCCATACAACTCCTTAAAACTTAAAGTTTCTTTAATGATATTTTAAGCTCTATAATCCTGCATATTTTAGGTCTCTTCAAAACTTTACGCTCAGCTTAAAAAGACCATCCAAAATAATACATTATTAATCGAGCGCGCTGGTTAGATTTTCCTAGGAGTCAAAATCTGGCTAGTCTTCCACATATAGGGTCTTGATTGATTGATTGAACCTCTGTTTATCTAGCCCAGGCGACTCACATCGGGTGTTCATAACAAGTGGTTGCTGGGCCTTTGTGCTGATTATCTGATCAACGGCATCTATCCAAGTGGTTCTGTGATATGGAGTCCATTCCTTTATGCTGGAGAGGGTTCAGGAAAAAAATCTGAGGTATCTCTATATTAAAGAATATGGTAGCTATCCATGACTCTATCCCACAGCGTTTCTTTTGGGAATATTGGGGTCTGATTCTCTGCAGCTTCAAAGAGACGGGTTTCGCATAGCCCATTTCTTTAGATTAATTAGCTGGAGGGTGTAAGCCTTTTTGTTCCTTACATATATCTCCAACAGCGCCAGAATAATGCCAGTGGGAAGAAAATTATTATATTAGTGAAAGTACGTTCAGAAGAAAAATAATCTTAACTTTAAAGAGTATCTTGTCTTCCTAGTTGAACCATCTCTCCAAGTTGAACCATCTCTCATGCGTTCCTGATTCTTTTTCTTTTCTCAAATAGATGCCTTTAACTGTAATTATGTTTGTAATATCTTTTGAATGAATTACTGCCATTGCCACTCTCATCCATCCACGTCCAGCAATCCTTACAGTGTCATCGGTCCAGAAAGCAAGCAGACGTCCAACTCTACAAAATCCTTAGCGCGCTCTTCACTTCAGATCCCGTTTTCCTCAATCGGCTGTCGTTTCTCCGATAAATATGGCCACCACTTCAGCCAGCCTATTTTCAGAGCAACCTTAGTCACCTTAGTTCGTTATCGAATAAATTCATTTATGATTCTATTGTACTTATATGATTAAATAATACTTATTTGTTTTTTTTTTGGTAACTGGTAGAAGAAAGTTGAGAGCAGAATAAATGCGGTAGAGGTGAGATCATTTAGACAATGTTGAAACAATGTACAATAAAGTTTCAAATTCCTATATTACGAGTAGGACGGAATGTAGAGCGGAAGAAAGTTGAATGAAGAAAATTATGAAAGGATCACTGCGTTGGTTTGGTCACATTTAACGGATGAATGAAGAAGACCGAGGAAAACACGGCATGACCAAATCAATCAAATTTTAAAAGTCACCCATGTTAAAAGTCGTAAGAATCGATGTGCGTGTACGAATCTGGAAGAATCTAGGAGGGTGTGTCAAGATAGAGTAGTGTGGCAGTCCATTATCTCTGTCTACCCTTTCGGGGACTAACTAAGACAGGACAATCAAGGATATTGAACAACGGACTGAAACTTTACAATGAACTACCAAAATACATATGGAATCTCACTACAACTCAATATAACAAATATCTGAAACAATACATAATTAATAGTAAGATCTAAAAATGTAACCATATAACCGAATTGTTTTTTTTTTAATAAATTAAATAAAAAAATAAAAATAAAAAATCGGCGTCATAGTTTGTTATTTTTTTAATATACCAAGAAGCGGTTCTTTTATTATTTAAAAGGGAGTTATCTTCATTTGATAATAACGTGTGGGTAGAAAATTTGGGGTACATTATTTAAATTAAATTTTACCAGAATAATATTAATTGGTTTCATAAATATTTAAATTTGTTTCAAATATTTTTGACCCAAAATTCAGCAGCTAGATGGCAAGATGGCCGTTACATTTATATAAAAATAATATTATTTGACTTCATGAAATCTCACTAAAAATATGTAATTGAAACGAGCTAAAAACAGCAATCATTTATGTATTTATTAAGCAGATGTTGTTACAATGTTAAATAACGTAGATTTATTTTGAAATATAACGTATTTACTGAGCTAGAATATTTAGAGTGTTCTGTGAAAAAGAGATAAAAATTGGAGCAGAACGAATTTCATTTATTAATTTTTGTCATGCAACGAGTACACCGAGCAAGGGACTAGTAAAAATATGGAAACTGAAAGATAGTTCAGGAACCGAAAAAAAAACTGTGTTGCTCGACATTATTTTAATTTTCAGAACAAAGCTTCTGTTTCTGTCTGTATACAACTAGCAATTGACTTCACATAACATATTTTTGTTAACAGTTCAGTTTAATTCGATATCTCTATTCGATCGACCTATTTACCCGATCAGACCTCTCATTCAAAGTTGTGTGTTTTTTTAAACATAATACTTTAAGATAATCAAATGATTTTGCTGAATCTTTTTTAAAAATTAGCGATTTAAACGATTATAATATTATTAAATAAATGTAATACTATTTTGCATAGAATCTTATTTACCACCTGTCTGTATGTATAAAAAGAAGTAGGTTAAAACAGTGTTTTTTGAATATATCGTTTTATTTAATTATTATTCATAATGTTTTAATAAGGGTATACGCATCAGAACATAAAAAGTCAAATAATGCTATCAGAAAAATCTAATTTAAAATATATAATTTGTTATATTTAGATTGCCCAGGCAACAGAGGAATAATTATTTCAAGTAAGTAACCTGTAAGTATTTTATCTATGCATATACATTAAAAAAATATTATCTCTAGTTCGGTCCTTAAAAAAATGAACAATGGTTTATTACATAATGTTTCACATAAAAAAGCGTCTACTAAACGCATTAATTCGCTATGAAATCGAACAGTCCCTCGATGCGTAAGAAATCAGTTGCTGAATTAAGAACCATCAATCATATTAGCTCTGCTTGTCATATCCCTATTTCGCAAATTTAATGATTGAGACGTCAGCATTTTGCATTGTCGAAGAAAATTAACTAACTAACAATCACGCCGTTTCCCCGAAGGAGTAGGCAGAGAGAATGAACCGCCACACTGCTCTATTCTGATATACTTCTCAAGGTTCCTCTACATTCATACATCGTAACACTCACGCTAGCTAATCTTTCCGACCGTGGCCGCCTTTTAGTGTTTGATTAATCTCGTCATGCCATGCTTTACTTGGTCTTCCACGACACCTTTCCCATTCATACTGCTAGTTTACAACATTTAAACCATTCTTCTCTCGACCATTCTTCTCTTAATTCCAAACCATCTCAGGGATCTTTTTTAATTGAAATAATAATGCAATCATCTGCCTTATCTCTTTTATTTCTTCGTTCGATATTCTATCATTTATCGTTTTCACGCACATTCTTCTCAGTGATCTTATTTCTACGGCCTGTATCCGACTTTCATTCTAGTTTAGCTAGCTCCAAGCTTCACTTCCATATGTAAGGGTTGGCACTAGAACACAATTATGTACTGCCAGCGAAGTTTAATAAATTGATATTATGATAAGTAAGATATTAGTTTTTATACGTATTCTATAATATATATTCATCCTTTCGGTATTTCATATACAGAGAATTCTTTTACAGAACCAAAATTATATAACTTTACCATGGAATTTTTTATTAATATTATTATTAGTTTGTTGAATAAATCTTTATCATTACAGTGGAAGTAAAAATAATTACATCAAATAATATATGCATAGAACCATGTGAACGGAAATGTGACAAATATTGCCTTTATTATTTTCGTCATTCACAAATTCACTAAAGCTTATATAAAGAGGTCCATCTCGAATTCTACCTCGTTTAGAAGACGAATCAGTACCTACAAGTTAATTTCTAAGCGCTGCTGTTCTGTAATTTGGGGCATACAGTAAGTTGCGACCCCTTGTTCTATTAGTGTCAGAAACATATAGATTTATTTTCTCAATACACCTGGCTTTTACACGTAAATTCTCCTGGATATTAATATGAATGGGTATGTAATTTTTTTAAGTTTTATGGAAATGTCTATAATGAAAATGTTTATTTATAGGAATGACAAGTATCGCATTGTTAAATATTATCAAATTTGATTACACCTTAACAAAGTGAAACATGTCATATATTCTTCTTCTTCTTTTTATACTTAGTGTAGGCCTAGTGGCCTGTTTCTTAAGAGGAATTGGCCTCCTGCGAAGTCGACTCCCAGTTGTCGATCCATCTTTTTGGTGGTCTGCCCGGGAGTTGTCTACCTTGGAGCTGGCCGTGCAAACAATGAAGGGGAGTCCGGATGGATCCATTCTCCTCACGTGTGCATACCAGTATCTTCTATTTTATCTTCCCCACCTAACGACATCCTTGACCTCGCATATCTCCCTTATCCGTGTATTCGTTATCCTCTCTTGCAGTGTCTTACCAGATATCTGAGCGTCTTCATTTCTGACACTCTGAGCGCGTTTTTTGTCATATCCATAAAATAAAATCAAACTTCTTGAAAACAGACGTTCTTATTCATAAAGATAATTTTATATGGAGCTTTCATCATTGTTCAAGAAACAGCTTACAGAGTACGTCAATTAATCAAATCATTGAATTTGCTAGCGGATTGCATTTTAATTAACTCTTTACCAGTATGACTGACAATTGTCAGATAATAAGTCGGCTGCATCAGAATTTTGAATGTGTGTTTTATTCTTTAATATTAGAGAAAGTTACTTAAATAAAAATATTATTATAATGATTTGGTTTGTAAGAAAATATAGTTTTAAATAGTCATTTTATTCGGTGACAGATAGAGTAACGTTTGCTTAGCAGTCGATGGGTTAAAATGTCTTTAGTATAAAAAAACGTTTAGACTCTTTACGTAAATAACCTTAGTGCTTATAGTATTCATTACTCATATATGAAATTCACAGAGCTTAAACAAAAACACATGTTAAGATATTAATATTCACATTCCCAAGAGCGTGCGGCGTCATATTAAAATAATGTCAACTCAATACGACGATTCAATAAACCGAGATACAATTGCGACATGCTCTCGTATCCAATTAGCCCTCGTAGTCTGAGGAGCGGTACGGGGATGGAGCTGGAAACCGGGGACAGGGGACCCTTGTGCAAATACCTCTCAGATTTACTACCGCGAACGTATACAACTACCCCTGTTTTGCGTTACGCAGGGGCGATCTATTTATATATTTTTTTTAATATTAAAACGCATCAAATAAAACGATAAGTCATTTTATTATACACACGAAGAAAATTTATCAATTTGCGTTTTATTATATATAATAGAATAAAAAAACAAATACTTTTCTTCGTATACCATAGACAAGCTGGTACTGAGAGTGGGTATTAAAATTAAATTATTATAACTGTAGGTACAATAGTATTTATTAATTTAAAAAGTTTACGTGATTGTTGTTTTATGTGCCGTTCAAAATCTAAAAAGTGTAAATGATTCTGATGCTTCCTACTTAATTCATATTCATATTAGATTAATTCATATTAGATTCATAGAACCGGGTGGTGGTCTAGGGGATAGAATGCTTGGCTCCTGATCCAGGGGACATGGGTTCAAGCCTGGACACGACCAGATTCCTTCTTCATAATAATGAGCTATTTTCTGCTCACATTGAAGATTGTAAAATAAATTCTAATATCATTGATGTAAATCCTTGATATTAGTCTTTTTTTTATAAAAAAAAAAAAAAAAAGATTAATATTCTCTCTCTCTCTCTCTTTCCAGTAACGTTTTCTCAGTTGTTCCCATTACACAATGGATCGGAGAGTTCCCATTACTGTGGTTCTTAGTTGACATTTTGTTCTTATAGTTATAATGTCAGCCCGCATCTGATTTTCATTTTTTTTAAATAATAACATTAATATGTTTTGTTTGAAGACCGGCAACGAACATAGAAAGTTGTCTATATCGCAATACTCCTTACAGAATCTCTGCTTTTAGTTAATAGGCAAATTTTGCAGGAATTTTCAGCAAATTTCGCTGATTGAGTGGATTTCATTTGGTATTGCTTCATACCAACAATAGGTTAATTATTTACTTTACATCACTGCTGGACATAGTCCTCCAGACACACCTACTTATGCCTTCTGCATATAGTTACCTCACTCTACTTTTGTCCCTCAAATAACATGTCCCGCAAATGACCATTTTAACTAAGCCACCTATTCGACGACATTTTTCAGTGCTTCTTTTTCGGTCGGATAGTCTTATGTACAGCATAGCAGGTTTAATTTAGTTTTATATTTTACAAATGTAGATATAATAAAGAAGACGTGTGGGCCCTGGCCAACCCCCGCGGCAGCGCGTCGGTGAGGCGGTAGGGTTGCCTCAATCATGATTAGTCTTCTACTATTCGTGGTCGCTAGCCGAAAAATTAACTCCCATTGACACGCCAGCGCCTGCCGTGTTTGTATATAACATTATCCGAATACAATTTGCGTGGAGCACCGAATAAGGTAAACTTAAGGAAATGACAGTACGTTTTGTAGAGAAAAAAACAAACATTATTAAATATTATATTATGACATTCTTTTTGGGTACCAGAGACGATGTGATGGTAAGTTTTTTTGTTTATGTATAAAATATTCTTTATTTATAAAACGTTTATGTATAAAAATATTCTGTTAAAGAATGGTAAAACAAAATGTAAAAGTGTAAATTTTTTTCAGCTCCCTGACTTATTATCCGTCTTCCTGTTTGAATGTTTTTTTAGATTTGTTTGTTGATAAAAATATCATAAAACCGTTTTTAAATTTAGTTGAAGTAGTGAACAACTGTCTCAGAATTGTGAGACAAATGTAATTGAGCTAAATTTAATATAATAGTAATACATTTTAGTATTTGTATCTAAACTCATAAAATAAACAATGGTTAAACTAAGGTAATGACCGTGGGTAGAGATGAGCGCCAAATAAATGTGGAGATGGCTGGAACTGCGATCAAGAATGTGAAGACTTAACAGATTCCCTGGATCCTCTGCTATAACAAAAATAAATCTTCTTAATTTGTTTATCCCATTGGGTACCAAATATACGTTTAATTTATTTCTGTCAATTGTTCACATGTACAATCTAAATGCTATTTTTAATTGGATTATATTTAATAATTTGTTGCACGTCCTCTTTGATATTTATACATAGTTGTGGAAGCGGGGTAGAGCCATCTATGTCGTGTGCTTGTTGACAAAGGTGTGGTGAAGGATTCAGAGGCAACGATTGACAAGATTTAATCAAATAAACAACTCACGGATTTATGGCTGTTGAAAATCTCAGATTCCATTTAGCGAGGCCTTTGTTGGGTTAAGTGTATTGGGGGCCTCCTCGCCCTCTTAACTAGCTTCAAACCATTTTATCTAGGGAATAATTAGACCTATTGTTTATAATTTTAAATTAAATTTTTTCGTATTATATATCATCTTCATCATCATCATCAGTCGTCTGTCATCCACTGCTAAACGTAGGTCTCTCCCAAAGCACGCCACCGCCCCCTAGCCATTGCCGCTCCCATCCATCCATGTCCAGCAATCCTATTCAGATCGTCGGTCCAGCGGGCAGGGGGACGTCCAACTCCGCGGAATCCTGTACGCGGTCTCCACTCTAAAACCTGCCTCCCCCATCGGCCGTCGGTTCTCCAATGGATATGGCCAGCCTATCGCCACTTCAGCTCGCCCATCCTCAGAGCCACCTCAGTATTGTATATGAAAAAAGCAAAGTCATATTTTTTTCCACTCTTTCTATTAAATTCGCCTTTAATTGGAGTTGTGAATACGTATTTGATTAAAACATTTGTTATTGCACAAAACATAATTCACATTTTATAAAAGGTTAGTTGGTTTTCCTTCATCATCGTAAAATTGTGTTAAGATTATTATAGATATATATCTATGATACATCATATTTCTCTTAGGCATGGTGGGGATCAATAGATTTCAGATAATAGGTAATAAGTTCATATTTGTATTTTTTTTTTTACTTTGATTATAACTAAGATTTTATAAAAATCTTTATGATCATATCTGTAAACAATTTTGTAATATTTTAAATTTGTATCTTTATAATATGTATCACTGAAGAAGGACTGGTTGTCCAAAACATGTCTGATATGTAATTTTAATAGTGTTGTATATACAAAGTATATAAAAAAATAAAAAGGCTAATAAAACATCTACAACACAAAGTATGGCGTACATAAAAGAAAAATAAGTTCATACTTTATGTAGTTATTTATACGATTGATGTAGACTTATAAGCGCATTCTTTGAATACTTCATTATGTTCCGGATGGGTTGGTTTATCTCCCAACTTGCAGAACCATCCTGCATCTAACGATGCCGGTGGAGAGAGTAATCAACTGCTCAACATGATCGCTTTAGAGATTGGCATTTATCATGTTGATGAAATAATGTTTCAGGGAAAAATACTCTAAATATTGGAAAGTATTCAGCCTCCTTAGCACTGTCCTTTTTTGTGCTCCTGGGTCGATGCATTCTTCCAAATCAGATCTGATCATATCGCACCTTGAGTGTAAAACCGACGTAAGTGCAAATAAACGGTTAGGAGATATGGGAGTTTATATTGGAAAAACTGTTTTTTTTTTTTTAATAAACCGATGGTTTTCGGTTTATAGTAATATACCTAAAAACCGAAAATCATTGGTTTATTTAAAAAAAAAAAACAGTTTTTCCAAGCAATATGAAATCTTTAAACTCCCATATCTCCAAACTGTATATTTGCACTTACGTCGGTTTTACAGTCACGGTGCGATATATTCACTTGAAGGGCTATTCAATTTATAGGGTATGACTATTTCTCTGAAACAGAAAAATAAATTTATTCAACAGTTAAATAAATAAAAAAATTCAATAAATGATAAGTGTTCAATATTCAAAATAATAACTGTCAAATGAAAAAAAATTTAGTCTTTAACGTATCAATTTTTTTTCATATAGAACGATCAGTGAGATTGACTCAAATGATTGCATAATATTAAAATGACATTTGCTAACAATTCATCAAGCAGTGTAACTGGGTCTACAGAGGTGTAGTGATCCCAGGGGTGCAAATGCAGGGGTGTGTCAGATATAAGGCGCACAATGGGGTAGTTCAAAGCAGGTGCTGCAGCAGTTACACATAATAGATTGTTTGCTGCGGTTCACGCGTCCATATTTGTTATTTAAATAAGTAGAACAAATATTGTTTTTTTAAATATAAGACTCAAAATAACGCGACCATGTTTTATTAGTACAAATAGATATTATGCAAACAAGTATTTGTGTGCAGTCGCTGAGAGCTCTCGCAAGAGATTATGTATAACAAAAAAATGATGCTCATTTTAAAATAGGTACGACCAACCTGTTTTTAATCATACAAGTATAAAAATCTGGATGTTAATATCAATATTATTAATAAATTTATCATAAGTATTTGAGAACAATTAATACGAATGAAAACATATATTTTCTAGAAGTTTTATTATATTTTATGAGAATGACATATTTCCCCTTACTATGGCATTATCAAATGTCAAAACATCCCTTAGCAAAGAAAAGCATATCATTCCCGTGAAATAAAATAAAACTTCTAGAAAACAGACGTTTTCATCAATATTTCATAGTTAATACGGAGTTTTACATCAGTGTTAAAGAAACAATGTTAAATATATTTTTTATATTTCTTCTTCTACTTTTTCCTCACTCCTGGACAAAGGCCTCCTCCATTCGCTTCAATGTCGCTCTGTCTTGTACAGACTGCATCCAGGTCATTCCGACGTGTTTGTTAAGATCATTCTTCTACCGTAGTTGCGGTCACCTTGCACTTCTCTTTGCCGTCCACGGTCTCCAAGTCAGCAGTGTTCTTGTTCACTTTTTATCTGAGCTTCAGTCTACGTGACCTGCCCATTGCCATTTTAGAGTCGCCACCTGGTGGATGATGTCAGTGACCTTTGTTTTTTCTCTCACCGTATCGTTTCTGACTCTATCTCTTAGGCTTATTCCTAACATGGCTCTTTCCATGGCTTTTTGGATCACTCGTAGTTTCTCGGCACTTTTCACATATAATTAACAACAACTGAGCATTTCAAAGCTTTTCATTTCCATAAAATATTTAGTAAAATTATTTTATGACAAAAATTTTATGTGGCTATAAAATTCTTGCTTGCTAAAAATTAGATAACGTAGTAAAAAGTTAACAGGTGAAAAAAAAACTTTCTCTCACGTTGACATCAACTTGTTATTTTTTTTAGTTTATTTAGGATACATCATGTATTTTCAAACTGAAATACATAAATCAAATGCATCCATGACTGTACGACTTTTCTTAACAAAATATTCATCTAACTAACTAACAGAGAGGTACGCAGAGAGGATGGATCGCCACAATGCTCTGTCCCGGCATACCTCTCGGGCTTTCTCTACGTCGATTATTCCGACTTCGAATGTGGCCGCCTTTTAGTAATTGATTAATTTGGTCATGCTATTTTTTTCTTGGTCGTCCTCGGCTTCTTTTTCCACTCACGCTGTTTATGTACAACTTGTTAACCATTTTACTGTCATCCATTGGTTCCATATGTCCAAACCATCTCGGGATCCTTTTTTATTTTATCCATGATGCAGTCACCTGCCTTACATTTCTCTCTTACTTCATTGTTCGGTATTCTATCATACAACGTTTTCTCGCACATTTTTCTTAGTTTATCCTGCTTTCATCCTTCTTTTGCCAGCTCCAAGCTTCACTTTCAAACATGAGGGTTGGCACTAGAACTCCATTGTGCACTGCCAGCTTTGCTTCTGTGGATATATTTCTATTTGCAGTAATGACTTTTCTCAAAATAAATATTATAATATTCTTCAAGATATACAATACTATAAGGCATATTAATATTATATTTGAGTTAATTCAGAGTTATGATTTCTGGGTTTCAGGAAGATCTCGTCGCTCCTACTTGTGGATATAACAAAGCAAGTGTGTTCAATTTAACCCCTTTTCAAAATCAACTATCCGTTCATAATTAAGCTCAACACGGCAGCCCCAACCACCCACCCCTAAGCCCCAACCCTCCCAGCACCGAATTCGCGTGCAACCATGTGTGATTGAGCCTAGGTGTGTACCGTGGACCCCGCAATTGCCAAGATAGCGATATACTCCATCAAACCAAAACGGACCTTATTCGTCGTCAAATTAGAGTAAATTTTCGCGCACAACCAAAATGTCATGTAACCCCTTTGCGACCGTGAACGCTTCTAAAATACCCTCAAATAGGGGTGCTAAATGCCCACAGAGGTTCTCCCTAACTAACCCTTAAATACTAGGAGTTTTTGGTGGCTATATTGTTGTGTGCAAAGCATTGTTTGGTCGGGGTGCGCACCCTCGCGAGCGCTCGCGGGGAGGATAAAGGGATGCGCGACAGTCATGTCAGATTACCTCCGGATAGAGTGTTGGGAATGTTTTTAATTTTTAATTAAGTTTTTCATCAAATCTGAATGGATGCAGATTTGAATTTTACAGCCCTTCGGCTTATCAGGCAAGGATCTAGATAGCGGATTTTAGTTTCATTGTTGTCTTTCAACGGTAAAAGAAAATGTGCGCAGTAAATATGCCCTCACAATAATACAATGACATCTGACGTGGAGAATTGTTGACCATAAACAATATGCATTTTTTTCAATAGATTATATTGGTTTTTAAAATAAATTCACAACTCTCAAAAATGACTCGTGTTTATAAATTCTTCCTGAACCTTCCTTTAGAATATCATTGCAGTCTTGAGGGTAATGAAATGATACTGCAATGATCTGCAAAATGTTGGCTATATATTCTTAAGAAACTTTGGTATTGGGCACACCAGAAATCATTGAAATAATTTAACCTCTTCCATTTGATTCATTATTGTTTGTATTTATGAGATAGTATTTATAATGAAAAGGGTTTTTATTACATATGCAGTATTTTATTTAGTTTGTCTTATACAAAAGTTCCGACCGGTGATCCACTTATCAATTTTAATGTTCACTGGATTCAAATCTATTTGTATATTTGCCAGGGCGATTATTAACGATTAGTGGCGGCGATTAGTCTGTTCTCCAGAGTGTTGCTCCTCCTGTGAGGTAGATTCCCAGCTGTCCTTCCATCTTTTAGGAGGTCTTCCATGAGGACGAGTCCCATGAGGTTGATTATGCAATGCAATATAGGGGAGTCTGGTGGTGTCCATTCTTTGAACATGACCGTACTAGTCCCTTTTTCGCTGTCTGCTCCATCTTATAATATCCTCAACCTCACATATCTCTCTTATTCCATTGTTCCTCACGCGATCTCTCAGTGTCTTGCCTGCTATCGTCCTCGGTGTCTTCATTTCGGAAGTCCTCAAAACTTGTTTGGTCCTTTCTGTGTCAAATAAAACAAAAAATATTATTTAACAAATAACATTATTAACATGATCAAATAATATTATTTTAAATGTCGTCCACGTGAGGAGTCGGAGAAATCGACGGGTGTGCATGACGCGATGTATGAATGTTGAGGAAGCGATAGAAGTATGTCGAGAAAAACAGTGTGGCGATCCGTTCTTCCTGCCAACCTCTTTTGGGAGACGGCGTGATCGTCAGTTAGTTTGTTAGCGATCATTACAAAATATGTTATGTTACAAAGTTATGATTATCTTCGTATATCAAAACCGGAAATCTGTAGAAAACGTTTTAATATTATAATATATAGTTTTTCAAAAATGATTTTAATAAAAAATAATAGTTTTTTCGTAATCTAAATTATCTAGTTCCGTTTTGAAATACAAATGACTTCGAGATTTAAATAAATCGAACCCAGATACAAAAAGAAACAAATTTGTTTTTAATGGGATATTTTTGTTTTTAATATTTCGTAAAGAGAGTTATTGTTCTTCGCCATAACGAACGACTGGATAGTCGCTAATTGTTTTTTCAGCGAGTAACAATACCGTGGGTTTAGCAAGCTTTGCTCGGTACAAATAATAATGTAATAATAACTGCTGGGAGCGGTGATAAATCATCGCTAGAATGGCTCAGTTACCAGTTTAACAGTTGTTTGTTAAATGCCCCGATGACAAATGACGTTCCATATGCCACGAAAAATATTCAGAGGGCAATAATTCTCGAAAAGAAATTTCGTCAACGTAATATTTCAACTCTTCAACTCACAAAACGAGAACCAGCAAAAGTTTTCATAAATTTTTAGAGCAATGTGGAATTCAAACATTGTAATTTAAATGAAAATGTTTTGTCATATCGCTTAGAATGCTAATTAATATTGAATACGAATAAAAACGTTGTTTCTAGAAATATTATTATTATTTAGGTACTTTATGGGAATGACATGTTTCGCCTTTCTAATACATTATTTTGCCTCAAAAATTCGAAACATGTTATTCTCATAAAATGTAATCTTGTTCTCCAGTCTCAATATAATGATAGGTCTGCAGCAAGGCGACGACGCATCTCCTCTTCCACTCCGCTCGGTCTTCGGCAACTCTCTTAAACTCCGCATAAGAGGTGCAGCCCTTATCTCGGCAAATCTGGTCTAGGTACTCCTGGCGAGATCGTCCTCTGCCAATCGATCCCTCGACCATTCCCTCCGACACATTATGCAGGAAACATTCGTGTCGCAACACATGACTAATCCATCTTGCGCGCCTCTCCGCTATGGTGTTCAACACGTACCTACTCTAACTAAAATGTAATAAAATTTCTATAAAACAAACGATTTCATTCGTATTCATTATTTATTACGGAGTTTTACACCATTGTTGAAGAAACAATTAATATGTTATTGGTGTTTTTTATTACATGTACAATATAGCTTTTGATACCAGATAAAGCAAAACTGAAATAATTACATACTTAAGTTTATATGACATTTATGAATTATTTTTAACTTCTACTAAGAAAATATCTACAACAGATATATAAGTGATAATTATTTTTCTTACATATTTTATAAATGTATACTTACCAGTATTAGCTGTTGCCACTCTGCCACTAAGGTCATCGATTGAATATATCCCGATAAATATACATCAGCGTATTTCAGGGTTTTATGTGAATAATACATTTCAGTTCATGAAAAATGTTACGTTGCTTAATTATTCAATATTTTTTCAAATTGATTCAACCAGTTTTGACAGTTACACTTAAATAGTGAACTTAGTAAAATAACATGTTTAAAAAATAGTAGATAAAAACTAAAAAAATATCACAATACAAATAATGTTACAACTAGCAGCTAGAATACAATCTTCACTATAACAAATTTCCAATAAGCGCCTTTGAGGTGAGTTACTTACCAAAACAGAGGTATTCAGAGAAGTCTATAGCTTGAATGAAAAAAAAACTCATTTGTCATCTCTCTATAGTGCTAATTGATAGTATAAAATGAATGTGCTAAGCATAATACGAGTAGATTTCTTTAGGAAGGCACACAAGTTAACCTGACTTTGTATTACAATCGACAATGCTGCAAAAACATGGTAAACACACATATATTATACAGACACACGTGGATGTTTGAGAAAACGCAAACAGGAATAGTAGTAAAAGCTCAAGCTGTATGTAACCCTCGTATTAGTACCAATTTGTCGCATTCATGATTGAGCCGGAGCGATAAAAACTTTTATTGCCTGGACAAATGTCGTGCATTTGAATTGCGGAATATTCTGACATAATGGCGAACGCTTTGTAGTACCGCCCACGGCTTTTGTTCGAGGCAAAGCTATGGAAGAATATGTATTCGCCATTATTTCAGTTTCGCAATGAGACCAAATGATTCGCAGAGACAGAGCGTGAAGCTGTTGAGCAACTGGAACCCGATTCTTTTAAATCGTACTTAAAAGCCTTACTCGTATTTCAAGATTGGTTCTAGACGAATGTAGGTTGAATATTTTCATGTTTCGCCTTATCGAGTAAGTAAAATGTAGACACTAGATGAACAATAAACAAAATTTGAGAATAAATAAAACGTTCTTATTCTTAAACATATTATTATTCTTCTTCGTCATTTTGTTATATACCTATTCCCATTTCCCAATGTATTGAATATCTGAAGCTTTGATCAAGTGTTACGTAAACAAACCGCGTTCTTATAATTATAATAATTATAATTAATACGAATGCAAAACGTCAGTTTTCTAGATGTTTTATTACATTTTATGGAAATTACATGTTTCGCCCTTCTAAGGCATTATCAAATGTTCATGATAATGCCTTAGAAGACATTATCAAATGATCATGCCTTAGAAGGGCTAAACATGTTATTCCCATAAAATATAATAAGACTTCTAGAAAACTGACGTTTTATTCCTATTAATTATTTAATATGGAGTTTTACATCATTGTTCAAGAAACAATAAATTATAATTATAACTTAAGGGTCCTGTTTTTTTTAAATCAATTACTCCAAAGTGCAACTCACGTACTCCTTATTCACGCATTTTTCTCGCATTTCTTCCAGTGATATAATGAATCGCTGAATTATTTGTTTATATGTAACCCAATTACTTCAAAACGCAACTTAAGTAGGTACTTATTATTTTATAATTTTACTTACGCATAGTGTCAAACAAAAAACTATTGTTATCATAGAATATATAAGTCCATAGTGGATAATGTTTCAGCATTACAAGTCCTAAGTTTAACATCACGTTAGCAATAAAGTTTTCTTCTTAAAATTTAACCGTGTAGAAAGTTATTCCACCCTTAAAATCCTCACCCGAAGGATAAAACATAAAAACTTATTGTAGATCTTGCGATCTGTTTATGCAGGATATCAAATTTCTTCCTGTGATGAAGACGTCCAGCATTTTTCCCATCTCCTTCGTGGTCGTCCTGGTGGTCGACAGACCTCTGGAGTCTCGTGCGTCACGATCTTGGGAATTCTCGCTGGATCCATCATCTCGATGTGGTCCCTCACGAATCTGCCTACTCCATCACTGCCTACTCCATCTCACTAAGTCTTTAAAGTCTTTATGATTATATTTTTTATTTTCGATGCTAAAGATTTCGTAAGCGTACTTCGTGATAAAAAAGTGGGATAAAGTTTAAAAAAAATACTTTAAATGAAATAACAACACACTTTGAAAACTGAATTATTATTTTACCAACGGTATTTGAGTATCTAGTTAACCCTTAACGTACCGTGTTCAAAACAAAACGCTCGCTCCCATGTGGTAAGTTCAGTTTACCGCTAACTTTATCTAAATATCAAGCATATGACTAGATGAATCAAAATTTAATTTATGTCATCTTGTAGGGAATTTCATTAGCAATAGATCGATATCTATAACATACATGGATTATTTGAAAAACATATCATTATTAATTTTTTTCTGGAACCATGCGATTTCTGAAATGGAATGCGTCACAGCATACGAGCAACTGGACATCAAGTATAAACTTGTCTGCGCGCCGCAGCCGGCGGGGCGAGACATTACGAGATTTTACGTATGATAAAGGCACCTAGGCAAAATGTATAGTACGTTCCAAACAACGAGTACGTATTAATATTTGTCCCTTTTGGTAAAGTGTTAATATTTTCACAGTTCTGATATTATTAAGTTGCGTTCTGCGTTTCCATCCACAGACGGTATTATTACGTACCTATTGAAAAAGCCAAACATATAATTTATAATACGTTCAAAACAGCGAGTAAGTATTTGTCACTTTTGATAAAGTTGTAAATATTAGCAAAACAAATTCTACCTTAACACGAATGAAGGTGAGGGCAGTCTTAGAAAATATTTTTTTTTGGGATGAAGGAAGTAATTTTTTGCTTTTTTTTTTATTACGAAATATTGAGAACACTTCAATGGAGGATTACAATTTTTTTTATAATATTAGGGTCCATGGGTTTTAAGAAAATCAACTTTAAATTGGCAGTGGAAACTCAATTGACCACATGGCAACGCGACGGTTAAAAACCGACGGATACTGGAGTATCTACATATATAAAAATATATATAAAGCAAAAGTCAGATGATTAATTATTGTATTTTTTAAGACTCACAGGAAGAATTTAAAACTTTGGTATAATAATTTATTACACAATCTTCAATATGAGGAGAATTAGTTTATTATTATGAAGTAATCAGGTCGTTTGCATGCTTGAACACAAGTCGTCTGGATCCGGAGGCAAACGTTATGTCTTCTACACCACCACCTAACCATCATTTAGAAAATATCGAAACTGTAAATATCGTTAATTAATACATTTAAAAAAAACATGTACATACGTCTCACCCGCGCGACAGTCACGAAATCAATGAATCAATGAATGGGCATCAATGATTACTTAATATCCATCACCGTACGGCGAGTCTTAAAATAAATGTATTAAATTCTGAATTCAAATAAAACCCATCGTTCTGTTATATAGTGTAGTTACTATGAATGGGGGGATTGTGTAAATATCCAGAATTTTCCAAAGAGAATATCACTTGGCATTTAACATAAGGACAGCACATAACGTTCTCCCATCGGATAGAGTGCCTCCCGAGGGCGGACTTAACTAATGGACCCGCGCGGCCAGTAGATTTAACGTCCTGGAAGAATTCCTTCAGCAATAAAATGCTGCCCAGAGATCAGGTCAGCGCATTAATCTCCCCTGAGTGAAGAATGTACATACAAATATGCATGAGGGTGTAAAAATAACATTTTCAGGTTATATAAAAGTGTTTCTGAACGGAACGCGAAATACGAGTATATTTGTCTTATTTTTTATATCTTAATTTTGACAACATTTAACAGTTTGTTGAGGTAATTTGATAGTTGTACCTAGTTTAATCTGGAAAAGTATGATATAAATAGAAAAGTAATTGTTTCTATAATTTGAATGTTTTTTACTATTAAATAACCCGGTTGATAGGCATAAAAACTATAGTACGAATATATATGATATGTAGAATATATATATTTTTTACAAATTACATTTATTTATTCAAATAAAACAATAATTACAATAATATGACCCGGTTTAATAATGCTTTTAGATGTTTATACTTTATATTTAAAATATGTATTATATTAAAACTTATTTTATCTACAAATTTAGATTTTTTTAGATGAAATTCCGTTTTCATTGTGGCAACTTCGTACAACTTTATGTCTACAAAATTAATAAAAATTGATTACATAATACATAAACGTTTTATTATTTAGAGGTGAAATCTTAAATGGTAGATCCATTTAAGAATTTCCCCTCTAGAGTACTATAATTATAATTATAATGCGAATATATCGTCGGTTCAAAGGTAAAACTCATTAAGCGACATTGAAAAAAAAAATTGCAATTTCTGTATCAGACTTGTGAATTCTACGTCAGAAAATAATCACCAAGTGTTTTTATTAAAGAATAACAGTTATTCTTTAATAAAAACACTTGGTGATTATTTTCTGACGTAGAATTCACAAGTCTGATACAGAAATTACAATTTTTTTTTTTAATGTCACTTAATGAGTTTTACCTTTGAACCGACGATATATACTATGTGGATGTACCTCTTCTATTCTTCTTCCTCAGCCTATTTCCATCGCCTCCTTCATTCGCTACCATGTCACTCTGTTCTGTGCAGACTGCATCCAACCTCTCGGGAATATTTCTTGAAATATAATGAATATAACTAACTAACTGACTACGCTGTCTCTCCGAAGGGATAGGCAGAAATAATGGACTGCCACACTTTAACCGATGCGGCGCTCCATCCTTCTCTTATTGCCTCCGCGGGAGACGCGGTGTGATGAGTTGCGAACCTCATCCCTACCAATAGGCATCTTCCGCGCACATTTAGTAACTTAAATATTCACATCAGCAAATAAAACAACAAAATAATAATTATTTATTTTTTGTCTTATAAAATATATTTTACAAACAAAAGGAGTTAACGCCGTGAAATTCTGTATTTTTGAATATTAATTATGTAAAATTTAATTGTTTATTGATGAAGGTATAATACCTTCAAAACGTATCGAAATGAATATACTCATGTTAGTAGAAAAAACTGCATTAAATCAATGAAAATCGTTTTTTTATCTTTCGGTAAAGTTCAAAATAAAGTATACGAGATTGACAGAATACGATGGTTGTCCTAATTTAATAAAAAATTTCAAAGTTTCTAATGCTGATAAGCAATTTATATTCATCTTAAGTCACTTCAAGGGAGTAGGTACACATTAAGCATTAAATATTTTCTTGACAAAATTTCGTTGCTCGAAATTTGAAAATACACCCAAATGTGACTTCATCTCACTAACGAGACGTACTTAAATCAAATAAAATGGCATTAGCATTTTGAAGAGGGACGACAACAGAGGGACAGAGAGATGTAATCGCGTGTACTCGAAACGGAAAAATCTTGTTCTTTATTTCGTTACTTACATTATTCCGTCGTCTAATCCAGTAAGTGCTCAGACTCGTTTATTCTGTCTTTGTATGCTTTTATCTAAAACAAAAGTACTTCTCGTCTTCCATATAGACCGGACCGATGAGATTGGTCCAACGGTTCCATTGCTGCGGAATTTATATTTCTTTCATGTGTTGTAAATAAAGTTTGTTATTACCGCCTCTTATTTTATTGTGTAAGAAAAACATATAAATGTACACCAAAGGAATCAAAGATTTGGCTGGTGAATTAAACCATATATTTTGGAAGGTTTTGAAGACTTGCATTACGTAACAAATATTTTTAATAAATTCGTAAAACAAGACAAAAAATGTGTGCGATATTTCTTCAGTCGTTTTTCAAAGAACTCTATTTATCTCGACATGTTTCGAAGGCTTTACACCTTCATTATTCGGGAGAAGGATATAAACGAATAGATGGCGCATTAAAACTGACATGTGTAATCTGGTGTAGGACTTTAACATATATACAACTTCCAAAAATTGTTAGACATGGTCATAACAAAAGTGGAATGGGGAATGTTGTAATTACATAAAGCGTGCGCTTAACCCAACCAATGACAGGTCATAAGTCCTGTAAACACCTTGATCAACCATATTCAGTTTCCAATTTGCATCTTCGTCTCTATTGAGATACAATGAAACAATATATTTCAAAGTAACAGTTTTTAAATAATCCATTATCATTTTGTTTCAGTGAGGCAATAAATTGTTAAACAATAGTAACCAAATGAATTATTATCAAATATTGAAATCATAAAGCATACCTATTATGAGTTACCCCAACTGAAAGTTAGAAAACCATGCACCTTATTAAATGACCCCTATATATTATTATTGTATTCATTTTTCATAGGAGTTTTCCTCCTGAGTCCTAAGGATGTTAAAACTCCCATTAAAAATCACTCTTTTCCATTTAAAATGTGAATTTAGAAAATTCTAAAAAAATTAAGTCCTTAATGATTTCAAAATATTTTACTTACTATATAGTCTGAATTTGAATGATCGAATGTCATTATTGGTTAACATTTTGTTATTTTGATAATTTACTATTAAAATTTTTTTTTTCGAGATGAAAAAATGGCAGATAACGTGCTATATTGAAAGACTAAGTAATAAAAAAATGGAAAAATAATAATAAATAAATAAATCATATTATACATGACAAAATGTTAGTAAAAATGGATTTATTTTTATCAATACTTTTTTGTAATCGACATATTTGGATATTAATTCAAAATCATTAAGTATTGCATTCATAGTATAAGAACTGTAGTTCGCCTGTGGATAACTAATTAACCATCACGCCGTTTCCCCGAAGTGGAAGACAGAGAGGATGGATCGCCATAATTCTCGCGCCTCTTCTAAATGCACACATCGTGACATACACGCTCGTCGATTGTTTCTACTTCGAACATGGCCGCCGTTCAGTAATTGATTAATTTGGTCATGCCATGTCTTCCTTGGCCTTCCTCGACTTCTTTTCCCATTCACACTACATGTATATACCTTTTTAACCATTCTTCCCTCATCCATTCGTTCCATATATCCAAACCAACTTAGTGACTCTTTCTTAATTTTATTTATCACGCATTCATCCGCTTTACATTATTTTCTTACTTCATCATTAGATAATCTATTATACATTGTTTTCTGCACATTCTTCTTAGTGACCTCATTTATTCGGCATTAATCCTACTTTCACCCTTCTTCTGCCAATCCGAGCTTCACTTCCATACATAAGGGCCTGTGAATAAATGAGTAAAAACAAAGAAATGAATACAAATCATACGATTAGATAAATGTTTCTGTATTAATAAAAGCGAAGTGTCAACACAGAGATAAACTCCACCAATCACGTCTTCCCTCATCCCCAACGGCAACAGAATGAATCGCATATAATCAAATAGTGAAAGCAATCAGATAAACACAATTTGTCCCGCAATACATTTCCTGGTTGCCGATAAATACCCGCAGATTTCGGCACAATGGTATCCCAACAGAAGGCCCAGTACAAATGTGAACATGTGGCCGAAACCTCCCATTCATCCGAATGTATCGCAGTCTTCCTAGTCGCACTCTGATCGAATTAACTAATTTGGACAGCTTTTATTGTGCGGTCGTACCGAATGTGTGCCGTGTGTGCTCAGTTGATGTACTCCTAACGCTGTAACCCGAAGTCAAATAGGGGTAAATTTGTTCTAAGTCATTTGTTTCTGTTATAATAGTTTTATTTGGTGGAGTGGTGAGGGGTAAATGGACACTGCGCTGATACATTTGCATTCCTTCCTCGAAAATGCCCTCGCAAGGAGAAACAAATTTGTAATCAGTGTTTATATATTTGTGTATATAAAAATAAAATCACATAAAAACGGAAAAAAAGTAATCGTGGTTTCATTATATATAGGGTGTTTTTTTTTAGAGGTTTGGTTTTTTAACTGGCGACATTATTTTTATAGACTGTTAATTTGACAGTTCACAGTTGATTTGTAGTCAGTACGTTTTGCCATTTCACGCAATTGCTCAATAAAGGTGTTGATAATTGGACTTCACGATTGCGCTTCATTCGAGCTAGCCGTGGCGCTCATATGCACAAAATTATATTTAAACAATTATGGCATAAAATTATCTATTAAATAAAGGTAATATCATAGACATAAACATTATTTTAATGTTTTTTTTTATTTATTTGTATATCTCTAAAAAAACACCCTTTACATAACAATGTGTGGTAGCATATTATTATTATTACTGTTATTATTATTTATACAATCCGAGTCCTTTATAAGAAGAGCCAAATGAAATTAATAGGTTGGATATTCTGATTTCTTCCTATTTATTGTTTCTTGAACAATGATGTCAAATTCCATATTAAATTATTAATATGTATGAAAAAGCAACAGTTTTCAAGGAGTTTTATTATAATATTTATTTATGACATGTTTCGCCCTTCTAAGGCTTTATTAAATGTTTGTGATGTGACATTTGACACAGCCTTAGAAGGGCGAAACATGTCATACATAAATCTATATAAATAAAAGGCCAGCTTCCGGTGTGTGTGGACTAATTCCGGGGTTATTCCTAAGCAGATCGTTTTCATATTGATACACTTCCTTAATAGATAGACATAGGTGGGCATAGGCATATTTTTGTTATTAATCGAGCTCTAATTAACTTTGGAAATTTATAAATTTTCGTAGTGCGAGCGAGTATAGACCTTCATGTTCGTATCACCTGAGTATCGATCTTTAGAGTCTATATTCGCTTGGCGTGATAAGATGCAAATTAGTGGCTTTTTTGACTCTTTGCGTGGTCAGATATGAAATTAGTCGCTCCTTTGAACTGAAAAATATACGCACGTTTAGGGATGGGCAAAACGACTCATCTCAGGGATCTGATCTGAACGGTTCCGCTCAGCAAAGTGAGCCGACTCTTTTTAACGATCCACGGTTCACCATTTTGAGTCGTTCAAAGTTTGAAATTATTTTAGTGACCTTTTTTTTTTGCTCCTCGACCAAAAAAGTTGATTCCGGTAAAAAAAAAAAATTCACCAGGATAAATTTTTTGTCGATGAGCTAAAAAAAAAATTCACAACGACAAAACGACTCGATAATTATCAAGAAGAATCGGCTCACTTTACTGAGCGGAACCATTCAGCTCAGATCCCTTAAAGAGATCACTAAAAATAGTCGACTCTTTTGCAATAATATACGATTCACCGAGCGCAGAGGTCGGCAAAATGCGGCTCCGGAGCCGCTCGATAATTATCAAGAAGAATCGGCTCACTTTACTGAGCGGAACCGTTCGTCGACTCTTTTGCAATAATATATGATTCACCTAGCGCAGAGGTCGGCAAAATGCGGCTCCGGAGCCGAAGGGGTTTGTTGAAAGGAAAAATAATCGCGAGATACTTGCTTACCATCGCATCATTCATCAAGAACGCTCTGTCCGCAGACATTTCCAGAAGAAATTTGTAAAGTTATGGAATTGGTGATTACGATTATCAATTCCGGTTTAGCTAAAACTCTTAATCATCATCGCCAATTCAAAGATTTTTAGTCATCATCTTCAACGCCTGAAATAGTATTACTGACTCTTGCTGATCTTTCGCTTTTCGCTTCTACATATTCATGCGGACAATTTTATTCAAGCATGAATTTTAACAAGAGTAAACTACGAAGTCGTCTTATTGATGAGAACATGGAATTGTGCCTAAAATTAAGAATAACAACAAACAAACATGCATCAGGTCCATAATAACATACGGAATCAAAGCAAGAGCAGACACTGTCAGAACCAGACTGCGACCTATTGTGGGGAGAACCGTTAGAGATAGGATACCCAACGAATAAATTCGCAAATCCTGCAACATTGAAGACATAGTGAGATGGAGTAGGCAGAGACATCGAGAGAATGGATCCAGCAAGAATTCCTAATATCGTGATACAAGAGACTCCAGAGGGCCGTCGACCACCAGGATGACCACCAAAGAGATGGAGAGAAGGCTGGTCGCCTTCATCACAGGAAGAAGTATGAAATAATGTTTTATTCAGTGTACCCGTAATTGAATGAAGTGCAAAAATTATAATAAAGGTTATCTAAATCAATAAACATATTTGGCTCTCAATTTTTTTTTTAAATCGTTGTAAAGTACGCATTTGGCTCTTTGGCTAATAATTTTGCCGACCCCCCTGACCTAGCGGATCATTGAGCTGCCGCTCTTTTTTTTATGGATCATCGCTCACCCGCTCACCAAAAAGATTCGAATCTTTGAGTCGACTCGTGAGCGGATTGCCCATCCCTATCTCTGAAATGTCAAATTTGAATTGCGTGTTAGTTTCGTAAGTAAAATATTTATATTTCTAATTCATATATATCTTCAGTTTATTCTATTTTGCCGTTGAAATGAATACAGATTATATTTCCGCATTACATGTTTCAAAGTTTTAGTTCTAAATTAGGTATATCGAATAGAAATGAAGTTACATATCGTTTTACTTACGTATTATTTTAGGTTATGTTATGAATCTACATGGAAAAACGTTAAATTCTAAGTAACAATTCTATGAATTGGTATAATCTATTTTAATAATGTTATTTTAATGTAAAATTGTTCTGGCAGGGCGATAACCTATAATATCTTTTGGATTAGACGATTTACTTCAGCTGTTTTAGTTTTTCTCTGTTATGCTGTGATAGGTAAACATATTCTTACGTACAGCATTAGCTGCCTCAGTTGGAAAAATCCAGTAATATAACATTTCCAAATGGTCTGACGTTCCCACGCCAGTGTTTTTTTTTTAATATACTGCTCATTTTAATATAATTATTTGATTTTTGCAGAGATGCCGACGCTAAGGATGATACCAGGAAAGACTCTTTGAGATAGGGTGAGGAACACGGCTATCCACGATATCTCCAAGGTGGAAGATGTCGTGAGATGGGGCACGCAACGCAAGATACTGGCATGTATGGATCCCACACCTCACAATTCTATGAATTGGTATAATCTATTTTAATAATGTTATTTTAATGTAAAATTGTTCTGGCAGGGCGATAACCTATATCTTTTGGATTAGACAATTTACTTCAGCTGTTTTAGTTTTTCTCTGAAAAAAAAAAATGCTGTGATAGGTAAACATATCCTTACATACAGCATTAGCTGCCTCAGTTGGAAAAATCCAGTAATATAACATTTCCAAATGTTCTGACGTTCCCACGCCAGTGTTTTTTTTTTAATATACTGCTCATTTTAATATAATTATTTGATTTTTGCAGAGATGCCGACGCTAAGGATGATACCAGGAAAGACTCTTTGAGATAGGGTGAGGAACACGGCTATCCACGATATCTCCAAGGTGGAAGATGTCGTGAGATGGGGCACGCAACGCAAGATACTGGCATGTATGGATCCCACACCTCACAATTCTATGAATTGGTATAATCTATTTTAATAATGTTATTTTAATGTAAAATTGTTCTGGCAGGGCGATAACCTATAATATCTTTTGGATTAGACGATTTACTTCAGCTGTTTTTCTCTGTTATGCTGTGATAGGTAAACATATTCTTACGTACAGCATTAGCTGCCTCAGTTGGAAAAATCATTAATATAACATTTCCAAATGGTCCACGACGTTCCCACGCCAGTGTTTTTTTTTTAATATACTGCTCATTTTAATATAATTATTTGATTTTGCAGAGATGCCGACCTTTAAGGATGATACCAGGAAAGACTCTTTGAGATAGGGTGAGGAACACGGCTATCCACGATATCTCCAAGGTGGAAGATGTCGTGAGATGGGGCACGCAACGCAAGATACTGGCATGTATGGATCCCACACCTCACAATTCTATGAATTGGTATAATCTATTTTAATAATGTTATTTTAATGTAAAATTGTTCTGGCAGGGCGATAACCTATAATATCTTTTGGATTAGACGATTTACTTCAGCTGTTTTAGTTTTTCTCTGTTATGCTGTGATAGGTAAACATATCCTTACATACAGCATTAGCTGCCTCAGTTGGAAAAATCCAGTAATATAACATTTCCAAATGGTCTGACGTTCCCACGCCAGTGTTTTTTTTTAATATACTGCTCATTTTAATATAATTATTTGATTTTTGCAGAGATGCCGACGCTAAGGATGATACCAGGAAAGACTCTTTGAGATAGGGTGAGGAACACGGCTATCCACGATATCTCCAAGGTGGAAGATGTCGTGAGATGGGGCACGCAACGCAAGATACTGGCATGTATGGATCCCACCTCACAATTCATGAATTGGTATAATCTATTTAATAATGTTATTTTTAATGTAAATTGTTCTGGCAGGGCGATAACCTATAATATCTTTTGGATTAGACGATTTACTTCAGCTGTTTTAGTTTTTCTCTGTTATGCTGTGATAGGTAAACATATTCTTACGTACAGCATTAGCTGCCTCAGTTGGAAAAATCAGTAATATAACATTTCCAAATGGTCTGACGTTCCCACGCCAGTGTTTTTTTTTTAATATACTGCTCATTTTAATATAATTATTTGATTTTTGCAGAGATGCCGACGCTAAGGATGATACCAGGAAAGACTCTTTGAGATAGGGTGAGGAACACGGCTATCCACGATATCTCCAAGGTGGAAGATGTCGTGAGATGGGGCACGCAACGCAAGATACTGGCATGTATGGATCCCACACCTCACAATTCTATGAATTGGTATAATCTATTTTAATAATGTTATTTTAATGTAAAATTGTTCTGGCAGGGCGATAACCTATATCTTTTGGATTAGACGATTTACTTCAGCTGTTTTAGTTTTTCTCTGTTATGCTGTGATAGGTAAACATATTCTTACATACAGCATTAGCTGCCTCAGTTGGAAAAATCCAGTAATATAACATTTCCAAATGGTCTGACGTTCCCACGCCAGTGTTTTTTTTTTAATATACTGCTCATTTTAATATAATTATTTGATTTTTGCAGAGATGCCGACGCTAAGGATGATACCAGGAAAGACTCTTTGAGATAGGGTGAGGAACACGGCTATCCACGATATCTCCAAGGTGGAAGATGTCGTGAGATGGGGCACGCAACGCAAGATACTGGCATGTATGGATCCCACACCTCACAATTCTATGAATTGGTATAATCTATTTTAATAATGTTATTTTAATGTAAAATTGTTCTGGCAGGGCGATAACCTATATCTTTTGGATTAGACAATTTACTTCAGCTGTTTTAGTTTTTCTCTGAAAAAAAAAAAATGCTGTGATAGGTAAACATATCCTTACATACAGCATTAGCTGCCTCAGTTGGAAAAATCCAGTAATATAACATTTCCAAATGTCTGACGTTCCCACGCCAGTGTTTTTTTTTAATATACTGCTCATTTTAATATAATTATTTGATTTTTGCAGAGATGCCGACGCTAAGGATGATACCAGGAAAGACTCTTTGAGATAGGGTGAGGAACACGGCTATCCACGATATCTCCAAGGTGGAAGATGTCGTGAGATGGGGCACGCAACGCAAGATACTAAGATACTGGCATGTATGGATCCCACACCTTGATATGTGCAAGACAGATTGTTATATTTATGAACTAATTTTGAAATGGTATGTACAGGTTGGATTAATTGGTTTAATTCCACTATTAGAGGCAGAACAGGAGTGTCGGACATCATCGGAAGAGTGGCAGCGCTAAAATGGCATGCCGCTCGCAGCCCTGATGATAGATGTACTGTAACCCGAAACCCAGGACGTCCTCAACTTCGATGGAGGGACGACATTGGATGCGTGTTGCCCAGGATCGACAGACATTGAATCAGATGGAGGAGGCCTACGCCCAGGAGTGAACGGATATAGACTCATGATGATGATGATACAAAACATTGAAACACCTACATTCAACATTTTAAATATTTCTGGAATGGGTAAAATTCTGCAACAATGAAAGTTCATTGTATGGAATGAATGCTTTAAATTATCAACTGATTTCTGTAGAATCACACTCCAAAGGAGAATTGATTCAATGTATATTTCAGACATCACACAAATTTACAAATTTCGTCATTGGTTAAGTGAATGTGCATTATTAGCTTCATCTAATGGACATCAAAATCAAGAGTTTTGTTTCTCTAAACATTGTATTTCTAAGAGCATTATTATGACCTTGAATGGTATATGTATGAATGTTTTATGCAAATGTGATATAGTATATTTATTTGTTTTTTTAATTTCACTTAAAATATTAAGGAAAAAAATTAAGACTGGACGTTACAAAAATGGTTTAAAAATAAAGCTGAAAAAGATAAATATTAACTTTTTTTTGGGTGGCATCTTTAGGGTAACGTTTTAACTACACTATATTATTAAATCATAACGCGCTTTTGCACAGCTATGTTTAAGACCAATTGGCATCAAAAACTCATTTCAGACTTTTTGTAAACTTGCCACCTTGGTAATGCCCAGCCTTCAATTGTTCAATTCACATTAGTATTATTCAAGTTCACAGCAAGTTTGCTTGGATTAAACAAATGTTTTAAAGATATGAACTGAATTAGGATACACACATTCTTACACCTATACACATGTCATTTTATCCAATAAAATCATTGATATTGAACTTTAATTGTATTTCTTTAATATATATTGGGTGTATTTATATACTCTAATATAGCAATAGCGAAGCGTTGCCGGGTCAGCTAGTATTATAATAAAATTCCTTGAAAACTATCGTTTTTTCATACATTTTAATGATTTCTTCCATAAAAAAATTATAATTAAAGTTGTATAAAGTATTTTGTATTATTATAATAATGCATAACATATTTTTATTGTATTACAACATAAAATGCAAGTGAATATTTAAATTTCACAATTAATCATGTTCAAAAAGTACTCTTTTAGCCATAGGGTAACTAAGAAACCAATAAAATAAATCGGCGCAGTGATCTTGTGGGGGTGCAGAACGAATCAAGATTTGTGCAATGCTTCATAAGTAAGCACGCAGTGTCATCCTGGATTAATGGCGACATCAAATTTAATATTATGTTGTTTTTTTTTAAATAAAGATATATGTACAAACAATGTACAATCATTTCATGGAAAATTTATAAGTATAGGGATAATGACGAGAATTATTCACTCAAGTAAGCGATAGATTTTTGAAGAATCGTTTTTTTTGTATACTCATTTTTAAACAATAATTAAATAAAACGATGTTTATTTTTAACTAATTTCACTTTTGTCTTTATTTCGACAGCGACATGTTGCGCCAAGCTCGCTGGCATCGACAGACTAGCAAACCTGGTGAAACTGGTTTATGTCGTTATAAAGACAAAAGTGGAAGTACAATAGTTAAAAAAACATTGTTTTATTTCATTATTATTTAAAATGAACTTCCATCAAGAGATTTCAGGAAAATCATTTGAACTCATTTTTAATGTTCAATATTACCTATTATATGTGATAAAGGTAGAAAAAAAAGCTTTTTTTCTTCTCTTTTATAACAAAAAATGTTATCTTATGCCAAAAAAAAATTAAAATTAAATTAAGATTATGAATGAATAATGTTTATCAACGGTTCATTATTTCCGCCCAATAAAGAAATGAAGTCTGAAAAAGTATTTATATAAATATAATACAAATAATTAGTATTGTATGTAATTATAAAAATTACATTTAAAACAGGTTTACAAATGCGCGAGGATCGAACGGTGTATACGTCCTCCCTTGTATTATTATTATTATTTTGTTGAATCGTTCTTTACATCATGACAACAAGAGCCAAATCGATGAAAGGGGTATTATAGCTATCAGAGTGATTTTCGTGACACGTGATAGGTAGCTGATCTATCGCCATTTAATTGTCACGTGAATTCTACACCGGACTAAAGACAGTGACACAATTTCGCTGCCCTCGCCGGGAATCGAACCCGGAACCTTCGGAGTGGCAGTCAATGCACTTACCACTCGGCCACGAAGGTATATAGAGTCCATCATCATCAGCAGCAGCAGTCTGCCATCTACTGCTGAATGTAGGCCTCTCCCAAAGGACGCCACCGCCCACTATCCATTTCCTCTCCCATCCATCCATGTCCAGCAATCCTCTTCAGATCGTCGGTCCAGCGTCCATGCTCAAAATATAAAGAGCGTTATAATGAAATATAGAGTCCATGCTCAAAAGACAAAGAGCGTTAAAATTTAAAAAGAAAATGTTGTATTATTGTATTTATATTTTGAAGGGAGGAGCAAACTACAGAATATTGAGGATACATAAGACGAAGATTAATCACAAAACAAGGAAAAGGGAAGACAGAACCCTCGTCAGTTTTCTGTGAATTTAAGAATTTCTTTCAGGAAACAATTATCCCCACCCACTCTATTTTGGGCAAACACCGTCTTAAAACGATTTTAATATCTCCTCTCCGCTTTAATAACGTTTTAAAGAATATTTACCATAAAATATGGCCGTGTGCTTTCGTCCTGATATTACATTGTATTAATATTCATACATAATTTATTTTTCTTCCCGAACTTTTTATCGCCACCCCCCTTTACAGGTGGCCACTCAATCACGCTGATGGCTTCATTTTAAATTTCTCTAAGCTTTCTAGGAAAACTCTTCATCCTATTGATAAATGTGCTCAAACCTTTCTTAAATTTCAGAGGTATCTCTACACGAGCGGGTACGGTAGCTATCCGTGCCTCTATCCCACAGCATTTTTTAAAGAAATTTCGGGAACCAACTCTCTGCAGCTTCGAAGAGATGGCCATGTCATAACCCATATCATTACATTAATGAGGGGATATTTCGAGAATAAGATAGAGTGTCGAATGCAAATAGAGTGTCTGATGCAAATATTAAGAAGTGACTGATTTTAATCACACTATTTACGATGGAAAGAGCCATGCTTGGAATAACGTTGAAGGACAGATTTAGAAACGAATTTATTCGACAACAAACCAAGGTGACTGAGGTTGCTCTGAGGATGAGCGGGCTGAAGTGACGATGGGCTGGCCATATCTGTCGGAGAACCGGCGGCCGATGGGGGAGACGGGTTCTGGAGTGGAGACCGCGTACAGTATTCCGCAGAGTTGGACGTCCCCCTGCCCGCTGAACCGAAGATCTGAAGAGGATTGCTGGACATGGATGGATGGAAGCGGCAATGGATAGGAGGCGGTGGCGTGCTTTGGGAGAGGCCTACATTCAGCAGTGGATGACAGACGGCTGATGATGATTTACGATAACTCACGTTCATACTCGTATATAGTGTCAAGCACACTTGGATATTGTGTTATGCAAGAAGTTGACTTTAATTAATAAACAACTTTGATTATTTAACCCCCATTGAACTGACTGGCTTCATTTACAGTATAAAAATTGTCTCGAACTGCAGTTGGCTATTTTAGCACCCCAAAAAGATAATCCCAGTTCATCACAATATTACCTGCAAGTAATGAACTAAAATAAAATAAACTACATTCAAAATATGTACTGCAAATGTACCATAGTCCCCCACTATAGGTATTAAGTTATTTCAATTTCTATTTTATTTTATTTTGCACCTTCGTACAATGTTATAATTTTTGGATATTTAAACATTTTTTTATACATTCCAAATTTAAAACTTTATTAAATATTTATTTTCTTACATTCGTTTGAAGCGCTTACTTTTTGGCGTAATTTTGGTGTAAAACACTTACAGGTATATATTAATATTTCATACTTTTTTCTTTTAGTTTTGTAAACTACTTACCGATTAAGCACAAACTGAGGCTTTGTAAATGAATACAAATTTAAGAAGGAAATACAAAATTAACATATCAATGTGTAAAACATAATCTTTTGATCAATTATTTGATTATCAATAGAGTGAGTATGCATAAACATTATTAGAAAACGTTTTTTTTTTTTCAATGTTGTACTTATTTGTATAATCTTTAAAAAAATGCAGGGCGCAAAATTTCGTAGGAATTTACAGGTGGAATCTATTCAGAACAACTTCGGCCTGTTCCCCCCGCGCTTAATAATACTTAGCAAAGAAAACTTTAGCATCTTTGTGGAAGTTTGCCTAAAGTTTAAAGCTGAATTAGCGGCGCCTTTTTTCTCCCGCCAAAGCAAAAGAAGGAATTTAATTAGGAATTAAAATCACAAAGCAGGAGAGTGCAAGGTGCGAATCTGGAGATAGAGGGCTGCTTGGACGATTAGAATGCTGCGAGTACTTGTTTCCATTTTTCGGAGTTGTGACAGGATCATAAATCACCACTTTGATACTATATTTATAAAAAAACGTTCGATTTAGAATTGTTAGTTCATCATTTCAAGTTTTCTCTCCCATTATACATTATATAATAGGCCATAAAATCATGTACCATATTTTCCTTTGTTTTGTTAAATGGGGACGTAGAAGTGGATTGAAATTAAATTGGATTAAATGTGGGCTGGATACCATTTTGCTTTTGCTTTTTTTCTGGAATGGTGCATTCTCCAGCTAATGTAAGTCCTGCGTGGATGAGGGACTGGCCTAGGGATTGTTTGAGCGAAGCTGACGAAGGGGCGCCGCTGTGTCCTATAACAGCTTCGGGTAAGCGGCGGGTAATCTTCTATGTCTTTATTTCACTGTTAGTTTGTTCATTTGCATTTGTATTAATAATCACTGTATGTTACCCTACAATTAATAGATAGCAAGACCCAATTAAAAAAAAATGTTTGTATATCACAATTCAATTTTTTTATTTTATTTATACGCTTTTGTAACTATAGCTATTTCGTCAACATTCTGGCATCATCAGGTATTACAATAAGCTAAACTTACAACTAGTTTCAAGTTGTATGTTTAGTCGATACACGATGATGCCAGCATCAAATGACGAAATAGCTGTCACAACAAATTTTAATAATAAATAATAAAAAAAGTGATAACAGCGTTTTAAATGTATTTAAGTATCAGTGTTTTCACCAGAACAATGAAATTTAAAAAATCATCAAACTTCCAGTGCTCTCATCCAGCTGGTTTCCAAAGGTTTCCGAAAGACTGGCGATTTAAATCAAAATATTCTGGACACTCTTTATTATAATATTATGTAATACCGCGAAAAATGTATTCCATTTCCCTGCTAAAAGCACCAATTACGCTGAAAACGCGACGATGTTTTCTTTTTAAATTACTTTGATATTTTTCATCTGAACATAGCAGATTTTAAAAAAATAGATGTGTGCGTGCGTGTGTATGTATGTGGATGTGTGTCTGTGTGTGTATAAATTACTAACAGGCAATCGATCTCCAGGAAGACCACCCAAAAGATGACGAGACAATTGAACAACTAGTTACATCCCAGGAACAGGCTCCAAGAAATAACAGGATACAATCCTAAATAAAACAGAAGAAAAAGAAGATGTTATTGTTACTAAAGATTATATTGCACATCAGTTAGCGTGCTTATAAAAAATATAATAATATGATTTGTTATTTAAACACGACGGAGGACATTCGTACGGCTTGAAAGGGTAGAAAGGGTAGAAATTTTTAAAATAGATGTAGAGATAAACTGCAGAATTGAGGCAGCAAGAGCTATGTTTAATAAAATAAAATCACTCTTCTGCAATGATAACATAAACTTGAAACTCCGCCAGAGAATGATCAAATGCTATGTTAGGTCTGTTTTATTGTATGGATGTGAAACGTGAACCTTAAAAGTCAACTCAATGAACAGACAGGAAGCATTTGAAATGTGGCTCTATCGCCGAATGCTTAGATTCCCTGGACAGACATGGTTAGCAATACCGAAGTTCTGAGGCGAGCTAGAGTTGACAGGGAACTCTTATCAACTATCAAGGTTCGGAAAATCTCACATCTGGGTCATTTACTGCGTAGGGAAAAGTACCACCTTCTCCAACTGATATATGAGAGGAAAATTGAGGGAGTACGAAGGCCCGGTAGGAGACAGATATCGTGGCTGCGAAACGTGAGAGAGTGGACCGGCATCCGAAGTTTGGAAGAGCTGTTCCGAGCGGTGCAGGACAGGGACAGGTTCGCCGAGGTGATCGCTAACGTTGGGGGGACCCGACAGGGTACATCAAGAAGAATAAGAAGATTTAAATACGAAGACAGTGTATGTTGCGTTTGTGATTTAAAAAAATATGTATATCATGAATTTCCTTTGCTACATACTCGCCTCTTGGGTACTCTATTGATTATAAATTCAAAGTTAATTGAGAAGTGTATTCTCTTGGGATATTATGCAAAAGGTTCAGAGGGACCCTTCAAATTACCTTGTACATATACGGGACAGAACATGAAACATTTCTAGGATTTTCCTAAGCGCTCATCTAGGAAAGTGCCGGCTGTAATCTTCTATCGGCGGTCGCTTAGAGACAAATCCGCAGAGCGGTCTAGGATCAACAGGGTCGGACTCATAACCAGGCGCCCATTATAATTAGACAAAGAATGATATTTTAAAAGCTGAATCAAAATTGTAAAGTAGACTTTAAATGGGAGTAATAATGTGCATTGGTAAAAAATATATAGATTAAAAATGTAAATAGAACAAGAAATAGAAGAAGATTGAGTTTTTCTATAAACAACTAACTTTTGCATTATTCCTCGAATATGCATAAATAAATTATCAGAGGCCAGTATTTTGTTTATTTAAAAAAAAAAAAAAAAAGCTTCGATCGGGCGCTAGGTTAACTATTAAAATGGTATATTTTTTTATTTGAATGATTTTCTTCTTCTTCTTCGGCGCTACAACCCTTGGTGGGTCTTGGCCTCCTCCAAGAAACGTCTCCATCCCGTCCTGTCTCTGGCCGCCACCTCCCAGTCTTGCTGCTCTAGGACCCGACAATCTGCCACGGCACCATCCAGCTATCGCCGTTTCGGCCTACCGATGCTTCTTCGCCCTGCTGTCATACAACACTCTTTGGGAGGTTTATTGATTTTAGATGAACCAATAAGTTATAATAGTCACCACAAAGCACGACTTATGGAACAGGGTCCAACAAATATGGCGATAACTTCGAATATAATTTATAATTTTTTATCAAATTTGGGTCAAATCAAGTTTAAACATAATAATATAATAATTAAATATTGTTGAATAATTGCGTAGATTTTCACGGTTGGCAGCAATATATTTGATGTGTTTTTGCGTAACACCGTGTGCTAACTCCTTCTCGACCGACGTTTCGGAGATCGTTGCAGTCTCCATCTTCAGGGTAATGAACGATGCAATGATCTCCGAAACGTCGGTCAAGAATCACACGGTGTTACCCAAAAACACATAAAACATAAATACTGTTGGTTTTATAAAATAAATTAAATAACGGACAGCAAAACAATATTTAAAAAGTTTTTTTTATGCCTCTGACTGCCCCTAACCCCTTAACCAGATTCGGCAGCTTGTTTTCTTGTTGGCATTCTTCAGGTGTTTGATAAGTTTACTTTATGAGATAAACTTTTCCTGTTTCTCTGAATTGGATTAAATGTTTCAGAACGTATAGGTATGATTAATGAAAACACGTATATAATAGCACGAAAGTCGGAAAATTTCGAAACTAATGTGTAAGCAAAATCTGGGATACAGCAACAGTTTGATTTTTGACCCGCATCTTGTCCCGAGATATCTCGGCTTCGACACTGGCCACCGCCGAGCCTGTTTGCGCTATATGCTCACTGCGGCGGGCTTGCGTGTTTCATCTCTAAGTTACCGGTCTGAATATAAATTATTTTCATGAATAATCGACAAACGTAATGAGTTTTGGTTCCAGCAACAACCCCACCCATCCAGGTTGGCTGTATTTACAATCTAATTCACACCCTGCCTCCCCGTCTTCTTCGCCAGATCTTTTGATCTCTCTGAAAGATGTAAGTCACTCCGGATATTTTTATGACTTCGGTTATTATTTTTCAGAGCGTTGTCGTTACTTGCTCAATGGCATGAGGGGATCGATATTTAGAATACTGAATATGCAAGTAAATATGAGAGAATTTGTTACATAGAAGTACAAATAATGACTTACAAGCAAAGAAAAACACCGAGAAAAATACTATATGTTATTTAAGATATTGAATATGAGATTAATCAACCGTTTGGTTTATGATATGACAGATCCCCATACCAATCATAATAATAATAATATAATAATAATAAATTGGATTATTTATAGAGTGCCATTTTTATGAATTAATCATCTCAAGGGCGCTGTAGCTCCATTTTATGAACTAGTTGAAGATAAACATTTTAGTTAAAATGGACATTTTGGTTCAGAAAAACTTTTTGTTAAAAATAAAAAAATTGTTAAAAATAAACATTTTGTTAAAAATATAAAAATTGTTAAAAATGAACATTTCGTTAAAAATAAACATTTTTGTTAAAATAAACATACAGTTGAAAATAAACTTTTTTGCTAAAAATAAACATTTTGTCAAAATAAGCATTTAGTTAAAATAAACATTTTGTAAAAACCAACATTTTATTAAAGACAAACATTTTTGTTAAAAATAAAACATTTTAGTATAGGGGCTGCACCTGACGCAGTCGATAAACATTTGCATCAGGATAGGACAGTTTGAACATGGGCGTTTTGAGCCTCGATAGATCGAGACTCATAATCATTATGACGTAATAATATATTTTTTGTTAACTATTATAGAATTCATTAACGTTTTTACAATAGTGCAATAGTTTTTACAAAAGGGTGTTCAAATTATTAAATAGTAAAGAAAGTTAATATTTAATCGTTTGAACATCATTTTTCCAGCTTCTGCTTAAAATAATAAAACATAATTTGTGCGGAGGGGGTGATGTTTTATTTTGGTGGGATACTTTAATAAAAGCATGCCTTCCCAACCATTACATCTCTTTCATTTTTGTCAAATTATTATAACGAAAAATAGTTAACAAGTACAAAATACATCTCTTTCATTTTTGTCAAATTATTATAACGAAAAATAGTTAACAAGTACAAAATACAGCGCGTGTAGAATATAAAATGTTTGAGCTTTTGCGTAAAATATAATAATGAAAATGCACATGCATTTGTTTCATAAATTTAATAAAATATTTTGAAAATCCGTTTTATTTTAATTGCAATTTAATTGCAAATTTCATAAAGCTTCTAGGAGACAGGCGTTTTATTTATGTCGTTCCCTTAATGATAGATACAGGTTAAATATATTTACCTGAACCTTTTAATAGCAAAATGTACATAGAATTAAATATTTTAATTTAAACAATTATAATTGAAACTCATCAATATCGAATAACATAGAAGTTTAATCATATTTTTATCGTTTTTTTTTAAATATTAAAACACTATTGGTAATAAAATGCAATCAGATCTTGTAACTCAGCGATTCTGGGAAAGATATTCGCTTCGGATGATTGTAGGGAGGGGGGTGGAGCGCTGGACCAGGGGAGTGCAAGCCACGGCGGACAGGCGATCGCTCTTCATCAATCATCATCCGATGCCAATAGGATATGGGCAAAGCCGCGGCCGGAGGATATTATTATAATATCGGAATAATGAGACGGACCCCTCCACATTAAGCATATGCCGCCCTGCGCGTAGGTACTCACAAAATATGAGAAAAAATATTTTAGACATTTGCAAAGGTAGAATACAAAAAATGCGTACCTTCATTTTGATAAGCATTTGCATTTATAAAAATTAAATTAAACGATGTGTTAATGTTTAACTATTTTAATTTATTGTCTTTATTCGACAATGACCGGTTTCACCAAGCTACCTGGCATCGATAGACTGGTGACACTAATAAAAACTTACTCATTTATATATTTTAATATTTTATAAACATACAAAACACAATGGTGGTAAACAAGATTCTATACAAGTATGAAATATGAAGATAATAAAAGACAGGATATTTGACAAGCATGACCTCTGGAAGGATACCAAGGTGCTTCTCTACAATTCAGTTGTTCTGCCAACACTGCCTCAGAAACATGGACCCCACACAGAATACGTATAAAATCCCTAGAGCAATACAACCAACGTTGACTACGAAGGATACTAAATGTGAAATAGCAAGACAAACCGACAAGTGATTTAGTATTGAGGCAGCCATCATTCAGAGAAAACTGCGCTGGGCTGGTCACGTCATCAGAATACCGGAGACAAGACTCTCAAGGAAAATTATGTACTCTCAGTTGAACCAATAGAAAAGTTCACACGGTGGTTAAAGGAAACGTTTCATGGACTCCCTTAAAGAAAACCTACTAAAAAAAGACCAACATCGTTTGTGATTGCTGGGAAAAGACTGCAGAAGACAAACCTAGGTGAAGAATAACAACACATAAAGCCACGCAAGACTTTTAATCACAGCGTAGAAAAGACGCCGCAGAGAGGAGGGGGGGGAGAAAGGATAGTCCATAGGGATACGGTGACGGCTCCACTACCAGCACCTGCCCCTGCCCTAGATGCCCCAGAATGTGTGGATCCAGGATTGGGCTCTTCAGTCACATGTGGACCCACAACCTTGAAGGACAGTCTTGCTCGGACACGAGGGAGAGCCGATGATGACGATGACTCATAAAATGTGAGAAAAAATATTTAAGACATTTGCATAGGTAGAAAACAATAAAAGTGTAATTAAATTTTTGATAAACTATTGTATATATAATAATTCAATAAAACCAATTTAACTACTTCCACTTGTTGTATTTATTTCGACAATGACGGGTTTCGCCAGGCTAGCTGGCAAAGATAGACTGATGACACTGTTATAAATTTACTATTTTATATACATACATATCAGGGGTGGTAAACAAGATTCTATACTATAAAGGCATGTTTATTAAACTTTTTATATTTTCATTATTTGTAAATATGTACATAACACATGTTGTAATAAATAAAAAAACTAACTAACCATCACGCCGTCTCCCCGAAAGGGTAGGCAGAAAGAATGGACTGCCACACTTTTCTTTCCTGACATATTTCTCTCGATTCCTCAACATTCATACATCGTGTAATGCACGCGCGTCGATTTCTCTGACTCCTCACATGGCCGACATTCAATATTTGATTTATTTGAACGTGCCACGTTTTTCTCGGTCTTCCTCTATTTCTGGTTCCATTTACATCATTAACATATAATTTTTTTACCATTCTTGCTTCATTCATTCTTTCCATATGTCCAAACCATCTTAATGATTCTTTCATTCTTTTGTTCATGACACCATCATTCGCACCGCATTCACTTCTTATATTTTCATTCGACACTCTATCATACACAGAGTATCCACACATTTGTCTAAGAGATCTCATTTCAACTGCATTTATTCTACTTTCATCCTTCTTTTGCCAGTTCCATGTTCGCTTCCATACATAAGGGTCGGTAGAAGAAATAATATGTATGTAAATTCTGCCGAAGTGTCAAACCTATTAAAAAAGATTCTGTGACGGATTGAATCAATCAGCATGAACGCGACGGAGTCCTAGATGATAAAATTGTTTAATTGTTTTATTGCAGTGCTTGCATTGAATTTTTATAGTTTAGCAGCCATCTTTAGGGGACGGCCGCGTGGCGGTCGCGCGCCCGGCCCATTGATATATCGGCGTGAGTTGTTTTGTCGGCCATTACAGTTTGTTATTTATTTTCCCTTTGTTGGGCGGGCTACTGTTTCTGGCTACTTTGCTCCTTTTTTCCTCCCGTCTGATTGTTTCTATCCGCCGAGTCACGGTAGCGAGAGGACGCTGCATCAACTGTATTAAATGGACCCCGGGCATTCCTTTCGAGCCACTCTTGCTAAGTACTAATGGAGTATTTAATGATCTCTAGACAACTGCAAAAATCATTATAATATATCATATGGTTCATATCATTTTCCTGTGGATAAGTGTATAAAACCTTCGGAATTTGTCTAGAAAATTAAGCTCAAAAGCGGAAAAAAAATGTATTTTTATTTAATAGTCCATTGTTTTGGCTGAAAAACTATGATACTTTAAAATTTTTAACTGTTAAATTTTAAAACACTGTTATGATATCACAATTTTTTCTATTACATAATATCATATCACAATTTTTAATAAGTGCATAAAACTTTCGAAATATGTCATGAAATGTAAATTCAAAAGCAGAAGAAAAAATTTGTGTTTTTATTTGATAGTTCATTGTTTTGACCGAAACACTATGATACTTCAAAATTATTAACTGTTAATTTTTTAAACACTGTTTTGATATCAAAATTTTATTATTGCACAATATGATATCACAATTTGTAGTAAGTGTATAAAACCTTCGAAATATGTCTAGAAAAGTAAACTCAAAAGCAGAAGAAAAAAATTGTGTTTTTATTTGATAGTTCATTGTTTTGGCCGAAACACTATGATACTTCAATATTATTAACTGTTAAATTTTAAAACACTGTTATGATATCACAATTTTTATTTTTACGTAATATGATATCACAATTTTTATTAATCTTCGAAATAAGGCTAGAAAATTAAACTCAAAAGTGAAAAAAAAATTATTAGATAGTTTATTATTTTGGCCGAAACACTATGATACTTAAAAATTATTAACAGTTAAATTTTAAAACACTGTTACGATAACACAATTTTTATTATTTGTCTCGACAGCCGTTTTGCTAACCGATGTTGGCATCATCAGGTGTTACAAACAACTAAAGATGCAAATTGAAAGGTTTACTATTTATAACTATTTATAACGTTTGGTGTTGAAATTATATAAGTTTTTTAATTATGTGGAGAGTTTTGACTGCTGTTAGAGAACAAACGTATTTTGTTATAAATTGTTCCTTCATTCATTCATCATCAGCCCTTAGTTGTACAGTGCTGAACATAGGTTTCCCTTCCCGACTTCAACACCTTATTCAACTAATTTTAATAGGTAAGGTATAGGTACATTGGGGAGTTGGTAAAAGGCAGTTTTCCTGGCTGCGGAACATTAAAGATTGGTCAGGAATGACCAGAGTCCAGAACCTGGTTCCAAGTGGAGCAGGACAGAGATGCCTTTGCTGCAGTGAGTGCCAACGTTGGGGGGACCAAGCACGGCACAAAAAGAATAAGATTTAAAAGTATTATTTTGTGAATATATTATGAGTAAATAAGATGTTTTGTGCAACCGAGACAAAAAATAATAATGCAAATTTTATTGAACTATTCAATATAATATATTTATTTATACAATTTTTTCTATTAATTAAACACGCAGAATATATTCAAGATGCGCTTTTTTAATAATGTTTTTATATAACAAACTTACGATATTAAACACGATATTCCGCCAAGCACTTATGTCATTGCATTATTGAATGTTTAATTGTTTTTATTAGAACATGTGTTGTGTACATGTGTACTATTTCGAGTAAATAAATAAATAAATTATTCTTTAGACTACAGAGGAAATTAATGAAAGTAACTAATTCGTGGTATCACTCTTACATATCATTCTTACGAAGCACATTTAACAGCGGAACTTTGTTCACACTAAATAATAAAGATTTTTAAAATTTAATCTCTAATCAAATTACTTATTTTTTTACATTGTATTTTTGTGCACAACAGGTCGCTTGAATCAAATTACTTTATACAATTTGTTTTTAGTTACATACTTTTACTCGTATTATATCGATTCTCATGACATGTGATAATCTGTCGCCATTTCATCGTCTCGTGAATCCTGCAGCAGACTTAAGACGGTGTGATAATTACACTGCCATACCCGGAAACCGAATCTGCCCTTTGGTATGGCAGTGAGAGCTCTTACCACTCTGCCACGAAGGTCTTCGTAACCTAATTGATGTTTATCGTATTTAAAAAAAAAACATTTTTGGTATTTAAAAATCTTTTTTTTTCTATAGTAGTGCTTATTAATGTTTCTCCTTTAATTCTAGTAATTAAAAAAATACTTACTTTAATTTTCTCTAATTATTTTTAATAAATAAGATCATATGGTAGTCTTCTTCTTCTACTTCTTCCTTGTTGTAGACCCATGTGGTCTGTTCTCCAGAGTGTTGCTCCTCCTGTGAGGTAGATTACCAGCTGTCCTTCCATATTTTAGGAGGTCTTCCACGAGGACGAGTCGAATGAGGCTGATTATGCAATGCAATATAGGGGACTCTGGTGGTGTCCATTCTTTGAACATGACCGTACATGTCCCTTTTAAGCTGTCTGCTCCGTCTTATAATTTCCTCAACCTCACATATCTCTCTTATTCTGGTGTTCCTCGCGCGATCTTTCAGTGTCTTATCATATGGTAGTGTGAATGGAAAAATAAGTCGAGGAATGCCAAGGAAGGCATGGTTTGACCAAATTAATCAATTACTGAAAGGAGGCCATGTTCGAAATCGGAACAATCGACGAGCGTGCGTGTCACAGTGTGTGATGTAGAAGAGGTCATGTTAGGATAGAACAGTGTATGGTGAATCCTATCTCCCTACCCCACTTGGGAAACAGGATGATGCTTCGTTAGTTACGGTTATGACTAAGATTTTTTTGTCAATTCAAAAGTATTAATTGTATCTCAATAGAGACAAAGATGCAAATTAGAAACTGAATATGGTTGATCAAGGTGTTTACAGGACTTATGACCTGTCATTGGTTGGATAAAGCGCACGCTTTATGTAATTAAAACATTCCCCATTCCACCTTTCTTATGACCATGTATGACAAATTTTTGGAAGTTGTATATATGTTAATGTCCTATGCCAGATTTCACATGTCAGTTTCAATGTGCCATATATGAAGATTTTGATTACATATGTTAATCTTTTTAAGATTACTCTATATATAATCTACATACTAACGCCATCTATTGAGATTTATGTTTATTAAGCATTAAGCAGAACATATTTTTAACTCAATGTGAAAGGCTACCCCGCCATTAGCGCATTGTTAGAAGCCGCCTGGAGATGTCACACTCCTATCTATATGCCAAACATTAGACCAGATATCATTACAATATTTTTTGTGAATGTATACATATACTTGTATACGAATACTGGATTTCACCCACCGTGGGTTATGACTATATTTTTGTCATCAGTATGACGTATTTTTCTCATTGTAAATGTTTCCTCCCTAGAGACGATGTCGATGAGATAGCTTTATTACTGCGTCAAAAAATATTTATTAAGATACATCCGGAGAATAAAAAGTTTGGCGTGTCTCCGGGACATCGGATATATCAAGAAACTAATTGCTCGAAAACGATATATGAAACGTCATTTTTTCATATCGGCATCACATTAAAGCCCCATTGTGCAGGCACAATCGCGGGGCAGCGTGTCACGTGCCCCCTTTTTGTTTACGCCTTTTTCTTAATTGCGTCGAGATTTCCCGCGCAAAAAGTGGCTGCGCGGGGCACTTTTTAAGGGGGAATATATTCTGTGCGCGGAAGCTTCCGGCGCATGCGCGCACAAAGGCTAATCTCTGTTGACAGAGCGCCGCCACGCGCGCAGGACGGCTCCCTAATACGTCCGCCGCCCATTGTTCGGTTATTTATGATATGACCAATATTTTACGCTACATCATAAGGGATGACTTTGCTCGGCTGAGGGTTTCATTGAAAAAGTATCAAAAAAATAATTATAGATCATATTAACGAAGCTTGAGATGATCCGAGGATTTCATCTCCCTGAAGAAATTTTCAATCAAACAAATACATTTTATTTAATTAATACGACTGAAACCGTCTGTTTTCTAAAAGAAATTCTTCTGTACTGGTGTATGTAGTTGAACTTTATTTTGATTAAATGTTTTGTGAATTGAGTGGGTCCTTGGATGGTTTATATTCACAATTAGACCCGGTTGGTGACCGTTAAAACCTGGGAAATTTATGAATAATTGATCTTCTGAGAATAATTCATGGTCATTTTTGTTTACCATACCATAGATGGCGCTAATGTTGAATTCTGTATTTGAGCGTGTGTAAATTTAAATCTACATCACGTTACACTTGCGTTGTAACGTGGCGTAGATTTAAAATTCTGTTCGCTGTGTTTCGATATTTCATGTATGGCTCACAATTGCGTGGGTATTGAGTTATCGACAAAACATCTTGAAATGACGTTTTAAATAATAAATGGAGTATACTTAAATTCGCATTAACTTTTGAAGTAAATATTTTACAGGATCATCCATGAATTTCAATTATATGCATGTGCATTCAATGACAATCAATCTAACGTGCAACTTTTTATTTTCAGTTATTTTTATTTATATTTGTGTATTTCATAAAGAACAATGCAACATTGTCCATCAATTCGCATTAAGATAAAAACAAAACATTTTTTTTGGAAACGTCAAATGTCAATTAGTATATATCTATCGAAAATTCGAATACCGAAAAAACATTGGCTGAACCAGCTAATAGCAGGCTAGCTAACGTTCAGGCAGGATAACGTTTGTCGTATAATGTAAATATATGTAAATATATATGCTCGTATAATGTAAATATCGCATCAAAGGGTTTAAAAATGCCTTAAATATTATAAAACTTCTAGAAAACAGACGTTTCCATTATTATTATTCTTCCTCTTCTGCTTTATTTAGGACTGTATCTAGTTATTTTTCGAAGGCCGTTCCTGGGATGTACACCTCATGGACATAGATGTCCATCCGTCTCATATTTTGGGTGGTCTTTCGGTTGCCTGTTAATACTTAATTTGGTGCTTTACTTAATACTCTTTCAGGACACGTCTCTTGCAAAACATGTTCGACACCGCAGATCTTCCTTATTACAGAATTTCTCACTCTATCTTGGATTGTTGTTCCCGCAAAGGATCGAAGAGTCCTTATTTGTATTGTTCTTAGGAAACTTTTTTGTTCTGATGGTATAAATTTTTTTATTTTTTATTATGGAGTTTTACATCATTGTTCAAGTAAAAATATACAAAGATTTTTTATTTCTATGGCTACTGAACTCAATGGAACAGATACTTAGGAGAAATCTAGATTGAAAACTGACGAATTTGTGTACAAAACCCAGAACAATTAAGAACGGGTTGGAAACACCCTAAATCCACAACCGGTTGAAATGTTGAACATTTAATGGTTATGATATAAGTTGAATTTTTAACAACAAATTTAATATAATATTATGTTAGTCTTTGGTGCTTATTCTGGATAGACGAGGAAATTTTTTAAGTAATTAAATAAATAATTATAATTAAAAAAATTTAATTGTATCTCAATAGAGACGAAGATGCAAATTGGAAACTGAATATGGTTGATCAAGGTGTTTACAGGACTTATGACCTGTCATTGGTTGGGTTAAGCGCACACTTTATGTAATTACAACATTCCCCATTCCACATTTCTTATGACCATGTCTGACAAATTTTTGGAAGTTGTATATATGTTAAAGTCCAACACCAGAATTCACATGTCAGTTTCAATGCGCCATCTATGAAGATTTGATTATATATGTTAATCTCAAAGATTAATCTATATAATTCACATACTAACGCCATCTATGAAGATTTATGTTTATTAAGCATTAAGCAGAACACTGGTTAACACAATGTGAAAGGCTAAATCTTTTAAACACAATGTGAAAAGCTCAAAAAAAATATTAAAAATATTGAATTACATTTTTTGTTATATCCCAATATATCAAGTTATTTTAACAACTAACCGGAGGCTCATATAACATTAAAAAAAAACATTATTTTTTAGCTTAAAACAAAATAAAAAATTGAGTAAAAATTTTTTTTAAGAAATTTGTTTTTTTACATCATGTTGCAAATTATGTGCTGTATATGAAAATATAAAGAGAAACATATGTAAGCTAGTAGAGGTAAATATAATAAAATTATTTAAGCGAAGAGATAGGGAAGGAAAAAGATGAAGCATAATGGCGGTGCATTTTTTAGTGAATTGTCATAACCAAAAAACACCATCTAAATTCATGAGATATTTAATCGTATATCTATTTAAACTAACGTAATCTAGAATGTCGTATTCTAAAAAAAGACCTTTAAAATATAATAGTTTCAATTATTCGATTATTTTTAGAGCTAAATTATTTAACCTAAAATTTGTTAGATTCGTTGTTTGAAGAAAATTATATCGTTATTGTTTGCTCTAGCAGCGCGAAATATATCTCTATCATCAAATATAATAATACTTCTATAAAGCGGATAAATTACTCGATATAATATACTTAAAATTACATTAGAAATAATTGTTCAAGAAACATAAAGTAAATGATCTAACTGTTTAATCATGAAAACTAACAGTTGTATTTATATAATTAAATTTATTTATACAAATTGCTGCATCTGATTATTCAAGGTAAAATTAACGAAAAACGGTGTGACGGCAGAATAATAAGATCCTGGCTACAAAACCTTCGAGAATTGTTATGTTGCAGCATAACAACCCTGTTTAGAGCTGCTGTATCCAAAGTAAAAAAATGCTATTATATATAATAGTATAATAGTCTTGCTTTTAAAACTGTTATATAATATAAACTTATATCATTCTCCCGATAATGAAGGCATAAAAGTCCCGAAACATGTCGCGAAAAAATTTTAATGTAGAAAAAATAGTTTCTTCTATATTCGCCATACTTTGTGTTGTAGATGCTTTATTTCTCTTTTTTTTTATATACTTTGTATGTACAACACTTACATTAAAAAAATTAAAGTTACAGAGTAGACATGTTTCGTACAACCAGTCCTTCAGTGATACATATTATAAAGATACATTTTTAAAATATTATAATATAAAATTGTTTACATGATCTGATAGATGTTATTTATAAATAACTGTTATAAACATCTGTCAGATCATGTTAACAATTTTATAATATTTTAAATATGTATCTTTATAATATGAATCACTGAAGAAGGATTGGTTTGTCCGAAACATGTCTATGTAATTTTAATTTTTTTAATTTAAGTGTTGTATATACGAAGTACACAAAAAAGAAAAATATAAAAATAGTGTTTGCGATAGACTGTACTTTTCGATTATTACGTTCACAGTTAAATCATTCAACTATTAAGCATATAGCAAAAATTAAAAAAAAAACATCGTTATTATGGAACTCACAGCGTTAACGCCTTAAATTTATCAAAAAGTTTAAATAACCTAGATATTTTCTAAACTCCAATAGGAGAGAAAGAAAGGAAGAAGAATTTAAAAAAATGCATAGCACAGACACGGTCATAATGTATGTTACTGTAAATCTCAAATGTGACGGAAAATCCGAGAAAATATTCCACCGCCGTGGGATCACCTATGTGCCGGACATGTATGTAAATTGTGATCAAGATTACATGTCCGCCATTATTCTTCCCGCGTCAAGATTGAATGTGTTTTTTAGTAATCAGACAGAGCGATATATCCCGATCACAGTCTAGTTGGTGTTTTTATGAATAATAGAGAGCTGTTTGGGCGGGAGCGGGTGCCCTAGTCCCCATGAGTCTAATCCCCGCAACCGTATGCGGACTCATGCGTGCGCGGACGTGACAAACGTTCATTCTGGCTAACGGGTAATCGCAAAATCACTTCCCCTAAAAAACAACTAATCTTACTGAAGTAACGTAATCAAGATAATAAATAATTTATTCCATATCCTTCACTTTGTGTTATGGATTCACATTTTAATAAATAAAAACGCAATTTGTATTATCATAACAAATTATTTTTTAAATGCACACATGTTTCGGTTCTTACTCGGTCCTTCTGTGCACAAATTTAAAGTTAAAATTTGTGGAAACATGTCAGCAATTAAAAAAACACTCTTCCACTCCGCTCGGTCCTCGGCAACTCTCTTCAACTCCGTATAAGAGGTGCAGCCCATATCTCGACAAATCTGGTCTAGGTACCTACTCTTGGCGAGGTCGTCCTCTGCCAATCGATCACTCGACCATTCCCTCCAACACATTATGCAGGAAACATTCGTGTCGCAACACATGACCAATCCATCTTGCGCGCCTCTCCGCTATGGTGTTCAACACAGATACATAGATTCTGAAAAATAATTCAGATGCAGAATTGAGATTGCGATGGCCGCGTGATACCATTATTTTGTGATGACAACCTCAATTTAAAATTAAGACAGATAATGGTCAAGTGCTATATGTATTTGGTCCATATTCGAACGATCTCAAACATTTTTGGTATAACCATAAATATTATATTACACCTGTTCTCAATAGTTTCATTTAACCTTAATTTTGTTTATAATATCTTTTGAGAAAATAAACTGATTAGATTTAAAACTGATAAAAACATATAGCTTTACGGAGTAGAGACCTGGACATATAAAGTGAACACAATACAGAAGCATTTGAAGTGTGGCTCATCGCAGAATGTTGCGCATCCCATGGACTAATATGGATACCAACACTGACGTGTTGCAAGTAGCAAGAGTAGAAAGAAGATATTTGTACAAAACAAAGATTATGAAAATGATATATTTGGGACACATTCTCCTCTAGCTAAAATTTGGTTTGCTACCCCTAATCTTGAAAGAAAAGATTAAATGTAATCGCGGTGTGGGAAGACAGTAGATATCCTGACCCAGAAACATCAAAGTGTGAACTGCAATTCAGAGGGTATGGGAGTTGTTCCACACAGGACAGAGAAGCCTACGCCAGGATGATAGCCGACATCGAGGAATCAAAAATGGCACTTTAAGAAGCAGAAGTTTATAAATACAATATTTTGGCACCATTTTTTTCCCAATATTCAATGTTATGAATCTGTCCTTATAACTACATACCTACCGAAAAGGAACACTTGGCTCCTTCTTCTTCTTCTTCAATTTAATCGGATAATCTTTTGTCTCGAAATTTCCCTCTTTTTACAATTTGGAAGACCAGCTATTTCTCAGTTTATTGGGTGGCCTACCAGGTTGACCTACGGGTATTCTATTTGCAACAGAGAATGCGATTCTGTGAGTGTCGAGAATGTATGGCATTTAAAAAAAAATTAAAACGCTTTTACAAGTTTTTACACTTTATTTTTGAAAAATCTACCGGTTTCGCTCCCGCCAAAACCTCTTCGGGGTTATAAAACATTTTAATTGTTCGTTAAATTATTTTTAAAAAAATATCTTAAAATAAATAAGATTTGACCCGTATTTCCTGACCACCCTACCGCCATTCGCTATCTGATACATAATGGGAATACATGTTTTATTAATCCCCTCTTTTATCGGCTGGCACAAAACGCGTGACCGGTTCACACGATGATTTTAAACTTTTTTACGCGTTCAGCCATTGTATGTATTCTTGATAAGCTCCTTATTTGCCCATAACTATTTATCTCCAACGGTTTGTATCAGAAAGACCAACTATTGTCAAATCATACATTAAAGATATAACGCTCTTGCACTCAAAATAAGTTAAATGCTCGATATAGCCACTTACGAATTCGGTAGACTATTTGATAGTTCATACAGGTATGTCTACTAAACTAAGGATTTTCCATAGTTTAGGTCTTATGATATGTTTATAACGGTGAGCTGTCCTGGGATGATGATGTCCAGCCATCTCTCCATCTCTTCGGTGGCCTTCCTGGTAATCTCTTACTGCTGGGGTTTTCTTCTTTAACAATTTTTGCGATTCGTGTATTCTCCATGCGGTCCATATAATCTCTTCAAAAGCGTCTTCTGCTTCTTCCCTACCTTACTGTGTCCTCAACACCACTGACAGACCTTATTCATATATTTTTTTTTGTATAAACTACGCAAACGATTATTTGGATTATATTTTTTTTTGTATTTTTTCAATTATCATTTTGAATTGTTGGTTTCTATTTTTAAAAAAATAGGCAACAGGGATTTTTTTACACTAAGTTTGATGATGACCATGGTTTAAATTTATAGTTTTACAAGTTAAAACATGAATCATTAAAATTTTAAATACTGAAAAAAGATTTGTGTTATTGGAATATCAAAATTATTTTTAGATAATCCATTGTTTTGGCGTTAACACTTTGATATTTCAACATTATGAACTGTTTAATTGAACCCCCGTTATAAAATCACATTTGATTTAATTTCTATTAAATTATCGCGACAGCTATTTCGCTAACCTATGTTAGCATCATCAGGTGTTGATTGTAACAGCTATCGCGACAATTTAATAGAAATTAAATCAATGTTAATATTATAACAGTTTTTTAATAAAACAATTAAATTATTTTTGTCTTTATATCGCGTAAAATAGTTATTTTAATACTACTTTAATTTATACTACGCGTTTAAATATATATTTATTTATTATATGAAAATGGGGTAATGCCAAAATCTATTGTTTTGCCTTGTATCCCGCAGAATCAATCTGTCGTTTGGTTTGCCACTGCAGAGAGCTACCACATTTTCACATCTTACTGGATATGGACATATTTAATATAACAAATTAGTGAAAAGTCCAATTTCTTAAAAAAAAAATACGGCAGTGACATGTCTCACAAAACTCGCTGATGTTTCAATTCCAAATATGAGGAATGCATCCTTCATACATTGTAGTGTGATTTACGATAATTTTTTTTTAAATGGTTAATAATACCGTAAAGTTAAATTAATATTTTTACAATGGTAGAAGAATACGAACCACTTAATTCCACCCCCTCCAGGAAGGTACAGAGGTGGGGTAGGTACCCACGTTAATAATAAAATTTCTCGGTGTGGTCATATTTACCATCGGAATGAAAGATGGCGAAGTATTCCGCGCTTTAATAACGGACTCTTAATTAAGTTGAAGGGCTGTTTTAATTCACAAAGCCGCCACCGGGGTGGAGGTGGGTTACGGAAGAAAGGGAGGCTGCTGAAAGGCGCAGATGTTTCTTAAAACATCAATTTTTAAAGCGGGATTTAAATAAAGTATTGCCTCGCTGAAATTGGAGTGTTTATGTCTTAAAATCTGCGGGAGATTTATGATGAATTAAAAGATAAGGAAGTTTCATATCTGAGGTTGCGCTCGAACTTGAAGAAAAGTTATGTTTACTTGTAGGATCACGGGGATTATATACAATGCCTGTTATTTACCCTGAAAAGTACAGTGCGTTCGAAAAAAATAGTTTGTTATTTTAATCGATTTTCGATGGTCTTACTTAAATAAATAAAAACATCCTATTTGAAGATGAAATGGATGTAATTATTCTACATAATAATTATTTTTCTTTTAACATTATAAACTGCTAAATTAAAAAACTTTGTTTTATGTATCACAATTATATTTTTATTTTTCGCGACAGCCGTTTCGTCAGCCTTTGTTGACATCATCACGTGTTACAATCGAGGTGATACATTAAACAAAGTTTTTATATTTAACAGTTTATAATTTTTTTTCTGATTAAAACAATGTTCTGATGAAATGAAACGAAAAATAATGCATTTATAAGTTTTAAAATAAACATAATAATTTAATCACGATATATAAATAATTTAAACTTATTGATAGAAGCTTATAAAAGTGATGAAAATTAAAATATTCTTTTTTATGAGATATTACGAAGATGGCAGCGAGCTGTCGAAGCCGATCGAATCTAGGAGTTTAAGTTGAATAACATTTAAAATTTATTAACTGTTAAATTAAAAAACATTGTTTACATCTCACAATTTATATATTTTTTATTTTTTATTTTTCGCGACAGCTGTTTCGTCAACCTATGTTGACATGGTAAGATGTTACAATGTTTATTTTTTAATTTAATAATTTTTAATGTTGAAGTATCATAGTGTTTCGGCCAAAACAATAGACTATTTCATTTAAAATTTAGATAATCCATTGTTTTGGCGGAAACACTTCAATATTTCAACATTATCAACTGTTGATTGTAACACCTGACGATGCTAACATCGGTTAGTGAAACAGCTGTCGCAACAATTTTGAAAAGAATTATAATCAATTGTGATATTTTATAACAGTGTTTTTATTTAAACAGTTAAATAAAAATATTATCAGAAAGAAATTTAAACAGTAATATTTTCATAATTTTCTTTGTGATAAGCTATCGCTTATTTTCAAGCGATTTTTTAAACTTATTGTACATTTTAATATGTTCTTCTTCTTCTTTTTCTTTATTTAGATTTTCATTTATTTAATTTTTTTATTTTACTTATACATGTTACACATTAATTTGACAAAAAAAATGGACTGTAGTTGTCACACTAGGCATGGCCTGTATCGTGGTAACTGCATAAAATAGCATGTTAGTAGCATTGTTAGTTAAATGGCTGTTTTTATTATTTGTTAGTAATCTTATGCTAACATTGGTAATCGCAACATGATGATATAATTAAAATTAAATGCTAGGAAAGTTGTGATAATAAATTTACATACTAGGATAGATAAAACTCTTCTAAATCTCTAAAGGTTTAACTCTCCCTCCATCTCTTAGGTGGTCTTTCAGGTGGACAGTGTCCGGAGGGGATTTCGTTGGCGACTGTATATGCGAATCTGTCACTATCCTTTCTGGTTATATGGTCCCTCCAGTATCTTCTTCTGGAATACTCCTAGGAACGATATTCCCTATTTTGCAACCTTTTCTTTTTTCTGGGTTACGGGTCACAGTTTTTCCAGTATTGGATGTTAGGACCTTCATCTCAGATGTTCTTATTATCTCTTTAGTTCATATAGTATCTGCCCGCGTCTCTACAGCATACATCATAATATATCGCACGCATGTATCACAAATCCTGACCTTACTGTTTTTAGGCACGTGTTTGTTCTTCCAGACCAGATTTTTTAGAAATATTTATATTTAGTCGTTAAGTATTCGGCCAACACTAAAACTAAACGTTATTGATTTATTATATATTGTTAAAAAAATATTAAAACCGAAAACTTATTCCCTGTCATATTGAGACATCTATAAAATATAACATTATTCAAAAAAAAAATTCACAAATAACAGTGGACCTTCATGACAGAGTAGTTACAGATATGATTTCCAAACCGTAGGTCTCGGGGTCGATTCCTGACAATAACAGTGTGATACTGTCTTTGGTCTGGTGTAGAATTCACGTGACAATAAAATGACGACAGATTAGCTACCTCTCACATGTAATGAGATTCAATATAATAGCTATACCTTTTACATCGATTTGGTTTGCGCTGTAATGATGTAAAGATTTATTCAACAAAATAATAGGTACATTTTTTTTGTAAATGTTAATGTCAAAAGTGAATATAAAATGAGAATTTAATAATAATTTATTACTTTCTTTGCCAAGTTAATAGTCCAAAAATAAATGTTTTCCAAAATCCCCTCAAGAAGAACGAAATGGTTTCATTAAGTAAGAGAGAGCACGCCGGTGTACTGGGAAGTATTACACCAACTTTTGGTTTTACTGTTAAGGGCTCGTTAAGGGTGGTAGCCGAGGTGAAAAGTGTTCTCAGGAAGGTTGTACGGAGGATTTTTTTACGTTAATTAAAAAGAAGCCTCGACTCGAAACTTCAACTTGGTCTCCTCTATTTACATAAATATACATGCAGTGCGCAAAGCCCCTGGAAGAAAGATATTTTATAACTTGGTAGGGATTACGGAATCTTCGATGCAGAAATTTCTTTCGTGAAATGGAAGTTCTGGCAAATTTTCAAGGGGATTATTTACAAAGATGACTCTCTAAGCTTATCATCTGTGATTAGCATAAGACCAGACATCTCCCTCTCACCTTATTTAAAACAATTACTCTTAAGTTTAAATTTTAAACAATAGCTTTTGATAAACTTTTCGGAATATGTCGAGAAAAATATATTCCAATGTGGAAAAACCAGTGTTTTAATTCGCCAAAATTATTAATTATACGAGAGTTTAAAAAAATATTATATTTAATCTGTATCCTCAAGCACGTTGATTTGGTTTTCTACATAATAGATTTTCGCTTTCATTTTTATGAAATGACTAATTAAATATAGTCGCATGACACTTATGTTTGATACAAAAAATGACGGGTGTGACTTATTATAAAATACAATTCAATATACGAGTATATTAAATTATAATAAAAACGCGATTGCTTTTTCGGTTCTTTAGTGATTTTTATTTGATATAAATATATAAATACTAGTTACAGATTGTCAGACAGTCGGTTGGAGAAGGTACCTTGAGGCCCTATGCACCATGGAGGTGTGGCAGGACAAAAAGAAGAAGAAAAGAAGACAGATTAGTTTCGTCTTGCGAGGGCATTCTCAAACATTATGTTATTTATGCGAACAACGAATTTGAGAATGCTCTCGCAAGGCTAAACGAATTTGTAAATAGTATTTATATATTTTGATATATTGTATAAATAAAAATTCACTTTTACATTTTATATTTCATATTAGATTTATATTTCATATTACAAAATAAAAACCACAACCATCCATACGTGTAATTTGTTCTTAACTTGATGTTATTTAATAATGTATATAAATAATCAGTTAAATTATAATTTTCTATAGATTAGCTATTCTATAAAAATATTCCCACATTATTATCAAATCAAATTTATTACACGAGAAATTTATATTTTGATATATTGTATAAATAAAAATTCACTTTTACATTTTATATTTCATATTAGATTTATATTTCATATTACAAAATAAAAACCACAACCATCCATACGTGTAATTTGTTCTTAACTTGATGTTATTTAATAATGTATATAAATAATCAGTTAAATTATAATTTTCTATAGATTAGCTATTCTATAAAAATATTCCCACATTATTATCAAATCAAATTTATTACACGAGAAAAATATTGTAAGTTTTTATTTTTTTTATTCTTAAAAATTGGAATAATGTTATCAGGGTAGGGTTTAAAAGGGTTTGGGATCCTGAATAATTTTTGTATTCATTGAATCCTTTGGTGTATTATTGCATAAATCATCAGGAGTCAGAGAAATCGACGTGCGTGCATGACACAAGAGAAGTATGTCAGGAAAGAAAAGTGTGGCAGTTCATTCTTTCAATCTACACCTTCGGGAGACTTAGTTCTCAATGTTAGTTAGTTAGTTCTCAATGTTAGGAGAAATTATATCTCAAGATGAAACCGGGTCTTGTCCAGGATTGATCAGGAACCTAGCGTATTAAATCCTAGACCGCTATTTGGATATATTTTCATGAAGGGATTTACAATTATAATCGTGTAGTTTAATATATAAAAAAAACATTAAAAATGATACATTTGAATCAAATTCGTATTTTGTTACAGATTAATGTACAGTAATGAATACATCGTACTTTGAAGTCATTTTGTGACGGTCCACGATGCTGCGAGTCCAACGGGGATTTCAACAGTCAGGCGGGATGGGGAGAAACGGTAAGAGTAAAGCAGTTTATATTAGAAAGCTTTAATGTCTAAAAATTTGCATCAAATTTGCATAGCGGTCCATCCTCACCTCTTATTACTTGGCCCGTTCTACTGATTCTTTTACTGCACACCTCAACTCGATCATTTCCGCTTACATTACATTTCACAATTGTTTTAAAAAATCATATATATATTTTATAAATGGTTTCTATAACAATGATGTAAAACTCCATATATAATATTGAAGAAAACTTATATAATTATTTACTTCTGTGTTCTTATCCCACCCCTTATGAATGGAATGAAGCATGAAACTAGCAAAAGAAGGATGAAAGTAGAATAAATGCAGTAAAAATTAGATCTCTAAGACGAATGTGTGCTAAATTTGTGTATGTGTCAAATGCAAGTATAAGAAGTGAATGCGGTGCGAATGAAAGTGCTATGAACAAAATAATGAAAAGGTCGTAAAGATGGTTTGGACACATGGAAAGAATAAGTGAAGACAGAATGGTGAAGAAGGTATATGTAAACGACGTGAACGGAGCTAGAAGTAGAAGAAGACCGAGGATAACGTGGCACAAACATATCAATCAAACTTTAAATGTCGGTCACGTGAAGAGTCGGAGAAATCGACGTGCGTACATGACAAGATGTATGAATGAAGAAGAATCGAGAGAAGTATGTCAGGACAGAACAGTGTGGCGATCTATTCTTTCTGCCTACCCCTCCGGGGAGACGGCGTGATGGTTAGTTAGTTAGTTAGATTTTTTATATTATTATATTTTCAAGAATTTTTAATATATTTTACATGCTATACGTATAATGGCCTTGCTAGGCTACTATCTAATAAATATTATGATTAAATGATATTTGATAAAGCCCTAGCAGGGCTTAACATGTCACTTCCATAAATTACCAACTGTAATTCATGGAAGAGGCTTTTACTTCTTTTCACCTTTATATGGTATGAAAAAATCGGCTTCTTAAACAGTATTATAATAAAATTTTCGTATGAAGCGTTCACTTTGTGGTTAGACATTTTAAATTTTTATTAATTGTATTTAAAATAAAATAAAATAAAATCATTCTACTTTGTTTTTCACCATTATGCGGTTATTTTAATTGCCGGCTAGTTTCGCTTGTACCCAAGCTTCCTCAGTGCTTCGTAATAACAGCCTGTTATTACGAAGCCCTGAGGAAGCTTGGGTACAAGCGAAACTAACTAGTCGGCAATTAAAATAACCGCATAGTGGTGAAAAATAAAGTACAGTGTTTTTATTTTATTTCATTTTAAATACAAATAATTAAAGTATTATAATAATATAAACAAATATTGTGTAGTCAAAATATGTCTTTTTTTTTATTTTGATTAAAAACGTACTGTTAAGAGTTTGTACTAGCTCTTTTAAATATTTGCATTGAATGGTATTAAGAAAACACATCATTCAAAGACTTGCACATAACCTGAAATTGTTTTGTGCATAAAATTACTTTTATTAATAAAATGTAATTGGTTTATAAATAACATTACAAAGTATCGATATGGTGAAATCCACATATTCAAAAAGTTATATTTTAGATACTAATGCATTGTCAGAGAATGATATATGACCTAATAAGGGAATCCTACATATTTATAATAAGATATCGAAACAATTTCTAGAAAACATGTTTTGTTCCTGTGCTGACCAACGTTACTATATCGTAGGTCTAAATACTATTATATAACTAGGTATCTCAAAAATATCATTTTTAGTTTCAAGGTACTTTTGTCCTCTCCTCTTTAACCATGAAGTATAGAACTTCTTCTTCTTTCCGTGTCCTGTCAGGTCTCCCCAACGTTGACTATCACCCTTGAGTAGGCCTCCCCGTCCTGGGCAGCTCGGAACAGCTCCCCCACGATCCACTAATACATATAAATGAGGTTTCAATAAATCGGAAGATATAAGATGTAAAAAAAAACGTTGTTTTGGTTTTCAAATGTACGTTTACCTAATTCTGAAAATATTTAAAGATACATATAAATAACATTAGATATCCCTTCAATGAGCAATCTATTGATGAAAATAACTCAAAACCGCCTGATTTTGAGCTAGTTTAAATATTGAGCTTACGATTGTAATAAGAGAGGTAACTTGTGTCAAAAAAATCCATTAAAATATAATTGTTAAATATAAAAAAGTTCAACTCTGATGTCGTTGTACGTAACAATGGGAACAATCTACTTTAATTGCTCGTCTACAACAACAATATACTATTGTATCAATATATTATCTCTTCATCGGCTTATCTACATCCAATGCTAGACGAAAGCCTCTCTACCCCCACGCCATCCCACTCGATCTCTCGCCAGTGTTCTCCAGACTCTTCCCGCTGTCCGCACTTTATCTTCGCTCTACCTTGTAGGCTGTCTCCCGACACTTCTTTGGCCCAACCTTGGCCTCCATTCAGTAACTCTCTGGGTCCATCTTCCATCATCCCGTCGTCACACATGCCCAGCCCATTGCAACTTCATCCCTGCAATGCGTACTCTGTATCAGTGACCCTGGTGCGTCTTCTAATCTCCACATTGGGTATAAAATATGGTCTCCAAGCGAGATACCCAATATTGATCTTCAATATGTTATATAATAATATAAATATATGTATGTCCAAAAAATGTGGAGATTGTGTACATTCGCATAATTTAATCTTACCCTCAATGTTTGTGAGAACATTCAATTAATTCAAAACATAATGTTTACGTCCGTAATAAAAAGATGTTTCCTATTAGCATACAAACAACAGGCCAGCTTTTCGTGCGACTGTACAGATTTCGTGATGCTCTCTCTCTAAATGAAAAGACGCACAGAAAAAGCTGCAGAAAGTTCATTAAATCAAGCTCCGGCCGATACTCGGAGGGGCGCTCGTCCGGGCGCTTTATTGACAGAAGACTTCACATCCTAATGAAATTTCTAAAGTAATTGGAGCTTTTTGACTCCTCTTTGTTTAAGTTCATCTCAAATTGTAAACTTTATTACAAAGCGTATTGTTTAATACATTGATTTATTTTCAGATAAATAACGAAGTAAAGGAAGTCAAATGAAAACATTACGTGAAGAAGTTGGCAAAGTTAAATGTCTGGAAAGCGAATGTGCGAGCATTTGCTCATTCATATTCAATATTTGTTGTAAACACAAATATAAGTAGAAAAAATATATTCAAATGCCACAAATAAATAATACATAAAAACATACATTATACGAAATGCGTATAAATATTCAGCGAAATTTTTATAATAAAATCAATTAAATGTATAATATATTAGAGTAAGAAGAAGCATCTTAATTGTCTTTGATTTATATCGAAAAGCAAGTTAATTCGGCATTTTGATTCCTTTTTTATTGGGACGATCATTCGGAAGTTGGTACAGCCTACATTGATGCTGTCTATCTAAATATCTATCAAAAATACTTGAAACTACCTTCTCCAACGTATGTGCAAAAAAATTAAAAAATGTTCACCTCCTTCATGTTCCAATTAACTTGTAATTATTCTATTAAAACCCAATTTTTATCATGGAATAATCTAAAATTCTATTTTTTTCTGAATACTTTTGTACATATGGTATGATTATATAATTCACACGTAGAAACAAAACTAAGAAGAATTCATTTAGTAAATTATAATATAACTATACTTACTTACTTAAACAACCGTTATCGTCCACTGCTGGACGCAGGTCACCCCCATTCTTCTCCACGTATTCCTGTCTTGTGCCAATAATCCAATATAACTGAACCTACTCAATAGTATTAACGTAATGTGTTCAAATGTAACACATTTGACACGAAACACTCTGGCTAATAAATGAATAAATAGAAACAATTTTTGTCACAGCCATAACAAAATTATAATAAATGTGAATTATTTAATTATTTCAGAAAATAATGGCACTTGGTGAGTGGATGATCCCGGCGAAAGCTTTCGTCTCTTCTATTCCCCGCACCAAAAATAAATGTTATCTTTCAATTTGTTTTCCGGTTGTGACTTTTCCATTTCGACCAAGATGTCGGAGATTTTATCTTAAAAGGGAGCTTAGCTTAGCAATGATAATATTGAGTCTACAGCGGAGACCGAGGAAAGCTTAATCTCATAAAATTTCTTAATCAATCTTCGTTAAATATTCAAATGTATTCGTTTACCGCAGGAGTAATGTTGCCCGTTGGTTTTATTTAATAATAAACTCGAGGTTTTAGATCTAAGTACCTACCTACAGATGTATCTGGCTCGCGGATAGATTGGTCCCCGCTAGCAACGTAAAAATTACGCCTTCATAAATAATTCAACGAAATTCCCCATCAAACGTTTGGAATGGGAGAAACATGTCGAGTAAAATGTTTTGCAATTAAAACGTATTGAAAATAAAATAGTTATAGCTTGTTTTTATACATTCCTGTGAGTCTTGCATGTTCGATGAAGTCTTGTTACATTTCGCAATAAAATTGTTAAGATAGCTAAATTAATGCGGTAAAGATGAGGTCCCTTTGGCGTTGTTGTTTGTTGAATTTCAATCTAAAGGATTGGTTTGAAGTAAAGTCCAATAACTTTGCTGGTTCTAAGGATGCCACTAGGGCCTCTAATGTGGTAGTTTCCGTTTCTTTCCACATTTTAAAACACGACAGGTTGTTTGAACTGAATTACTGTATACATTTTTTTAGCTATTGATTATCATTACATGTGATAGGTAGCTAGTCTATCGCCATTTATATTGTCACATGAATTTTACCAGACCAAAGACAGCGCAGCGTGAGTTTGTTTTTAACATTGTCACTTTTCACTTTGGTGTATGTATGGTAAAACGATATATTACAGAGTTTCAAATGGTGATATCAATAATTAAATAGTCCATTGTTTTGGACGAAACACTATGATACTTCAACATTATTGCTGTTAAAATTTAAAACTCTGTTTTATATCACAATTTCTTTTTATTTACCGAGTGTCGCGATAGCTGTTTCGCCAACTGATGTTGGCATCATCAGGTGTCACAATAAACTAAAAAGTTTAAGTAGTTTTAGTTTATTGTAACACCTGATGATGCTAACATCGATTGGCGAAACAGCTGTCGTAACACTCGGTAAATAAAAAGAAATTGTGATAAACTCGTATAACAGTGTTTTAAATTTTAACAATATCAATAATTACTTTACACCAGAAGAAATTGTGTTGAACAAAATTATGATAGAATCACTGCGTTGATTTGGACATATGAAACGGAGAATAGATGAAGAAAGGGTGGTTAAGAAAGTATACGTGAACGATGTGAATGGCTTATGTAGAAGAGAAAGACCGAGGAAAACATGGGATCACCAAATTAATTGAGTTTTTATTCATATTCATATGTTAAAATAACATATACACATTTGATATTAGAGCTATAATATTAAACAATTATAAAAATTACAGAAAAATAAAAACGTAGCACCAATAATTAAACTAGACCAAACAAAATAAAACTATGTAAAATCTTCAATTTGCTTATTTTTCTTATATGATAGTTCTGAACGGATTCGGTAGATGGCTACCCAGACATAAATTAATGAATATAACGGATCTTATACAAATACGTGTATGAATAAAGTTTGCAACTGAATGAAATGGAATAACGCGCAGCGGGTACTTGAATAAGTAGATACCTGCGATTTATTCTGTTCTAATTGGAGGACGGCGTAATCAAAGAAAAATGAAAACACAAATAGCCTCTTATTTGCCCCTCCCATCGCAATCTGCCGAACGCGCCCTCCAGCGAACAGACGGGAAGTATTCGCAAAACAAAGGAATTGAATAAAAATTTACATAATATTTTTACTCCAAGTCAAGAAGAATTTTTCCTGTATTACGTTAGAGTAATTCCACTTTATTACTTTAAATATTAGATGAAATAAGGATCTACATTGTGTTTACGGTGCACATGCGGGGGAATATCTAATGCAATCGGGGTTCTTGAGAATACATTGGAATCATAATAAAAAAAATACAGAGATGTTTGACGCATTTTTACTCGTTGCCTGAGGAAGCTGAGTAAACACGTATTTTGCGAGATCTTTAGAGCGTATTTATTGTTTCTTGAACAATAATGCAAAATTCCATATTAAATAATTAATGCTAACGAAACCGTCCATTTTCTAGAATTTTCATTATATTTTATGGTAATTACACGTTTCGCTTTTCTAGGGCACTATAAAATGTCTTGTATTTTATAATGCATTAGAAACGTGTATTATGCATTAGAGATGTCGACCTTCATGGCAGAGTGGTTAAAGCTCTGACTTCCATACCGAAGGACTCGGGTACGATTCCCGGCGATGGCAGTGTGATTGTCACACTGTCTTTGGTCTGGTGTAGAATTCACGTGACAGTAAAATGGCGATAGATTGGCTACCTATCCACATATCATAAGAATCAATATAATAGCTAAAATAAAATGTATACAGTAATTGGGTTCAAACTACCTGTTGTATACAAGGAAAAAAAATTAAATTTTTTTCCTATAAAATATAATAAAACTTCTAGAAAACGGACGTTTCCATACGTAATCAATATATCTAGAGCACGTTAAACTTTGACGAAACACGTATTTAGTTCAAATTAGCGGTGGCTCGTAAGAAACGTATAATCTAAGATATTATATTAAAAATATGTATGCGAACTTGAAAAAATCCTACAATTCAGTATAGACCGGTGAAAAAAATCACCATCAGACAAAGTATTAAAATCTTTTTTCAACTTATCACAAAAACATGTGCTCTGTTAAAAACACAAAGAAAAACAACTAAACGCACTTTTTCCGGATAGATAGGCAGAGAATATGACAGAGATCATTGTAATATTCTGAAATATTCACAAGATTTCGTTATATATATCGTGACATTTATATCTATGAATATTTAGATTTCGAACTTGGCCACCTTTTAGTAATACATAGTTAAATTCGATAATGGTATGTTGTCTTTGTCTTTCCTTAAATTCTTGTATCATTCACGTCACGATTTTTAATCATATTTCGAGATGTTAAAACTATATTAATGACTCTTCTTCTATCTAATGAAAAATTCATCTGTGTCACATATCTTAATTTTACCTCAAAAGTTATCAGTAATATGTATTTTAATGCAAATAAACCGTAAATGATCACAGCTGATCAAGACATAAAGTGGAAATGTTAAAACTATAAATGTGTTTTTGAGGGAAAGAGTGTGAATAAAATGTGATATTGCTAGAGAGATATCACCTGTGATCATTGAAGATTTTGTGTCATAAATAAAGCGACTTATTATGTTTAACAGATTTTTTCTTTCAATAAAAACATAGTTCTGCGGGATTGGCACGAAAGAATAAGAGTCGACGTTTGACAGTTACGTTACAGTGTTTTGGTTTGTCTATATAAATCGCGATCTAACGGAATAACGCGTAATGCATTTACACTAAAAGTCATGAATTATACATCGTTCACATGGCTATACTTTCGGAATGGATTCGGAATTGGCGGTATCCGAATCAAAACGAAGGGAAAACACCCTCGCGACCCTTGAGGGAGGCTTTAGTAACGGCAGGGTGTTAGTGACAACTCTCTAAAAGTGAGTTGTATGCAAATCTGAAGTGTGAACGCTCCCCGACGCCAGTGGACGCCGCTCTTTGATCTATCCGGAATAATTTATGAGGCGTCGGCAGCCCCTTACCTGCATGTGTCATCGCCACTATCATAGCATGACGAAGATGTACAATTTTTTTAAAAACCTCCATAAATTATTTTCTAAATACTATCTCTCGTGGTGTAGCCTTTACACTCACTTCGCACTGCCACATTCGTCATGTAAACTAACTAACTAACCATCACGGCTTCTCTCCGAAGGGATAGGCAGAAATAATGGACTGCCACACTTTAACCGATACGGCACTCCATCGGTGACGCGGTGTAATGGGTTGCGAACCTCATCGCCCCAATGGGCATCTCCCACGCACATTTTGATCGTCCAACGTCCACAAAATAAATCTAAAACAAATAATTTAAAATATAAAGATATAAATTAAAATAATATAACCCACAATGTTCTTTTAGATGGTGCACATGTTGTCACGATGATCCGGACGATGTTCTGGACGACCCGGACTTTTGTGTTTAATTAATTTATATTCCACGTATTCACCGTTCGTTTAAATAACTGTAATAAGGTACTTAAAACAATCCAACACCAGCAAGAACTTTAAAATATTATTGAAGAAAATTATTCAAATTGTCATTGGAACAGATGAATAAATTATTAACACCTGTCAAAATTCTTTATACAAACGAAAAAATTAAATAATATTAACATCAAAACAGTACAAACGTATTACGTGTCATAATTAACTATTATAAAGTGCGGCAACAATCAAATTGACCAAAATAATTCCCTTATACACGAAATATCTTAAAACTTACGGAGTACCACATGAACAAAACCAAATTTTCAAAATCAGAACCAATTCGTCAAGTATTCAGTCAAAAATGTGTATTTTAAATTGACCTAAGGTAAAAGATACAAGGTCAATCATTTTAATTGATTACAAAAATTAATAATTGTTTATAAGTCTTATTGAGTATTAAAGGAATTTTTGATATTATCACCTTGCATCATAAAATTTGATTTTCGTAAAAATCAAATCAAGTTACATTATTTTAACACCTTAGGTAGAGAAGCTTTCTGACGTACCATTAAAGTCGCTAACTCGTATTTTACACAAAACATATTTTGTTGTCTAGTTCAGAAGTGCCTTCATAATTTTGACATGTAACTATCTAACCAACTAACTAACCATCACGCCATCTCCCCGAATGGGTAGGCAGAAAGAATGGACTGACACACTTTTTTTCCTGACATATTTTTCTCGCTTCCTCAACATTTATTTGATCGTGCCACGTTTTTCTCGGTCTTCCTTTATTTCTGGTTCCAATTAAATCGTTAACAAATACTTTTTTTACCATTCTTTCTTCATTCTTTATTTCCATATGTCCAAACCATCTTAATGATCCTTTCACTATTTTCTTCATAACACCATCATCCGCACCGCATTCACTTCTTATATTTTCATTCGACACTCTATCATACACAGGGTATCTACACATTCGTCTAAGAGATCTCTTTTCTTCTGCATTTATTCTACTTTCATCCTTCTTTTGCCAGTTCCATTCTTCGCTTCCATATATATTTAAATGCATTTTTTTTTTAAATAAAATAACATTCACCGCGTTTTCAATACGCTTTTTTAGTTTTATGAAATAAAATTCATATTAATTTGAAAGCACGTTTTATCATAATTCAGAATTTGCTGAGCCATGTTGATTTTTTTATTAAACTTATTTATCTTATGGCTTTATTATAGAAGCGTCGCCGTTCCGTACCATCCCTTTCTATAAACAATCATCCCTCTTTTACTGTGGCTAACAACCCCTGCTCAAGACAAAGATATATTTGTGGACAACAGAGTAGCAAGTTTTTGCTGCACACCAGAGTTTCTCAAATTATTCGGACTTTATTGATAGAATTATGTTATTGAAGAATCAAATAAGGATACAAACTGCATGCATAACTACATGCATAACTTTAGTTAATAAAGATATACATTATATAAATATGTTAATTTTTGTAGGAGACCTAACCGATACGTTTTGATTTTATTTTTCTTCAATGTTTCAATATTGGGGAATTTTGACTGGTTCTTGGAATACAACCAGAGCCTTTTAATGTTGTAGTTTCCCATCGCTTTCTACAACTTTGTATACAACAGGTTATTTGAACCCAACTAAGTATACAACTTTTTAACTATTAATTCTCATGACATGTGATTGCCACACTGTTTCTTGAACAAAGATGTTAAACTCCATATTGAATAATTAATCCAAACGAAATCTCTATTTCTGGTAGTTTTATTTTAATTTAAGTGAATGACATGTTTCGCCTGTCTAGGAAATCATCAAATGTCAATTTTGATAATTTTTTAGAAAGGCGAAATATGTTATTCCCATAAATTATAATAAAACTTCTAATAAACGTATCAATTATTTATTATGTGTTTTATTTGTGGGCTTTTCTCATTTTACAAGGATAGCATATGATACGTACACATTTATTTACGGTATTAGTCTGTTTAATATTGATTCACGGTATTAGTCTGTTTCTTCTAGGTTCAAGTGTAAAAGCAATTCTTATTGTCTATTTAAATGTCGATAAATTTACATTTTTTAAATACCAAAACACAAAGGGGATGGCATTAGTAATTATATGTACAATTTGTTTAAAAAATCTAATGTGTTTAAAAAATTAATTGTTTTGTACTTCAACATTATTAAATATTTTAATTTTGTAACACTGTTATTTTAAGTATCACAATTAATTAATTATTTTTATGAGCGACGGCTTTTTCGCCAATTTATGTATGTTGCTACCATCAGGTGGTACACTAACTCTGAGTTATTTATAACACCTGATGATGCCAATTTAGTTAAACAAGACAGTTTTACAATGTTAAAACATTAATTAATTACATTTTTAACTTTAAATTAATATTTTATTTGTATAAAAAATAGTTAAAAACGAAAATGAAACCATTGAATTGTGCGTACGAAATTTTCATAGTAGTTGATCTTTTATCCACAAAAATCACTTGTCTATTGACAGCGTGGAGAATTGTGCACTCGTTGTGTCCTGGTGAACGGCGTCCCATCCCGGACCGAAACGCGCAAGGGCGCCCTCCCCCGCCTGGAACCAGATTTGCATATTGTGCATAAAAACATGAAATCGTATGCACCCTTTTCGTTTTGATAACCGTTTGCGGTACATAACTCAGTTATCCGGTAACGCGAGAAGAAAACTAGAGATGCTTCTACCGAAGTGACAAAGAAGGAATAATGACCACTTGTGTAATGCTCCCTGCAAACAAATCGTGTTTTGTGCGATTTGGCGCGATTTCATGCGAATTTAAGCAGAGTATTAAATGGAGTATCAACTTTTTTACCATTATCATATATTTTACTGCCTATATCATTTTATGTGTTAAACAGTTGTTATGTTTTTCTCATTATGAACAATTTTGACTGATCATATCTAATCATCTTCCATCCATCCATCCATTCAGTTGGGTTGGGCGGCCTTTAGAAAATTACGTCATATTCTCACCTCTAAAATACCACAATGCCTCAAGACTAAAGTCTTCAACCAGTGCGTCATGCCAATCATGACATACGGAGCCGAGACGTGGATAATGGCAAAAGGTCTAGTCTACAGATTAGACTATGGAAAGAGCCATGCTTGGAATAACCTTGAGGGACAGATTAAGAAACGAATTTATTCTACAACGAACCATGGCGACTGAGGTGGCTCTGAGGATGGGTGAGCTGAAGTGGCGATGGGCTGGCCGTATCTGTCGGAGAACCGACGGCGGATGAGGGAGACGGGTTCTGGAGTGGAGACCGCGTACAGGATTCCGCAGAGTTGGACGTCCCCCTGCCCGCTGGACCGACGATCTGAAGAGGATTGCTGGACATGGATGGATGGGAGCGGCAATGGATAGGGGGCGGTGGCGTGCTTTGGGAGAGGCCTACATTCAGCAGCGGGTGACAGGTGGCTGATGATGATGATATCTAATCATATGAAACCTGTTTATTTCTCAAATATATTACAAACAAATATTAATGTTTAATAAATCTATTGAGAACAGGTTAAATATAATTATAATAATGGTAAAATAAGAGGTAAAACATAATTATATAATACCAGGAACGCATGAGAGATGGTTCAACTTTAGGAATATAAGATACTCTCTAAAGTCAAGAGTATTTGTCTTCTGTACGTACTTTCACTAATATGAAAGACGTCAATTGATGAAATATTTAACAATAGCAGCAGTAAAACATCACGCTGTTTCTTGGAAGGGTAGGCAGAGATAATGGACCGCCACACTACGCTGTCCTGACATACCCCTCTAGATTTCTTCACAAAAATACAGCGAGTCATTCACGCACGTCGATTCTTCCGACTTCCCAACATGGCCGATTTTTTAAATTTGATTTATTTTATGATGCCGGGACGCTTTGTACTCCATTCACGTCAATTATGTTTACATCTTTGACCATCCTTTCTTTATTCATGTATTCTATGTGTCCAAAAGTAATCCTTTCATATTTTTTATAATATTTTCATAACTTTATACTAAACGAAAAATAGTTTGATTTGATTTTTAAGTATGTTTAATGTCTTTAAATATAAAAAAACACATTGAACGCTAAGGCCTTAACACTGTGGAATTCCAAAGTTTTATACTTAGGAAATTTGAAAACTTTGTTTAATCCAATATTTAATAAAAAATATTTAAAAAACACGACATGTTTCTGAGGATACTTCCATCTTCACCTGAAGATGGAGGTATTCTATAGTGGATTAAACATTTTTTTTCAATTTCCTAAGTATAAAAACCATATTCTTCTTTCCGTGTCCTGTCAGGTCTCCCCAACGTTGACTATCACCCTTGAGTAGGCCTCCCTGTCCTGGGCCGCCCGAAACAGCTCCTCCACGGTCCTTAGCCCTGTCCACTCTCGGATGTTTCTCAGCCAGGAAACCTGCCTTCTCCCAACATTTCGTCGACCCGCAATCTTTCTAAAAACCATATTGTGGTTAAATACACGATGTTTAATATTTTTTGATCTTGATAAATTAAAAATGTCTAACCGCAAAGGGAGTGTTTCAAATGCGCAATATTATTTTTATCTTTGTAAAAATATCTTTTTCGTTGTCGATATCACAAAAAATTATTGAATATCTTTGAAATCCGATTGCTCGTAAAAGTACAAGTAGGGGTAAGTCGTTCTATTTTTGAGAAGGAAATGGTATGTAAATTGTGCAAGAAAGCCGCGTTAAGTTTTGTTTGATCCTGATTTGAATACTTTTAAGGGTGCTTCACTCAATATTTGAAAGGGTGCCATCCTCCTTATGGAGTGCAAAGTGGACTAAACGAAAGATTTAAATAGTTCTTAGAAACAATGTAGCCGATAAAAATATACAATCAAAACAATATATATTTAACTTAACAATTTCATTATAATTTTACTTTCGTTTGAAGCATTTAATTTGAGGTTTGACATTTTAAGAAATAAATAAAACACTTATTCTAGTTAATATTTTCTACATATCATTTTGGAAATACACAATTTAGGCGACACATATCAATCGGTTATACCGAAGTTAAAGCTCTTTGGATAACACGAGGAGACACAGACGATACACTTGTGAAGGAGCTGTTCCCAGCGGCACACGACAGGGACAGGTTTGCCGAGATGATCGCCAACGTTGGGGGACCCGACAGGGCACTTGAAGAAGAAAAAGAAAGATAACGCGAATGACGAAAAAAAATTCAATATTTTTTTTTTCGAAATAATGTTGTAGTGTAATATTCAAATTCAATCAAATGTTTTTGCATTCAATATTAACAGTTTTGTAACATTATTTTAATTAATATGCTTCCTCAATTAAAATAGCAGCTTAGTATATTAGCTAATGAGTACTATACACGTGTCGCTTTTTGTAAATATACTCGCATTGAAGCGTGATAGTTACAAAAAAAATTAAATCTTAAATAAATACTTCATATACATATACTTCATCAGAACCGATTTGTTCACTTAATTGTGTAGGCTTTTCCGGGGGGTCACTCAAATATCCTTATCTGTAGACTGTTGCCAAATTCGAACCTTCACTAATGTCAGATAACATCTTGAACAAAAAAAGTCTGATTTGTATCAAACATTATATAATATTTACACAAGGAAAAAAATATCGGACATTATACGGAGAAAACAAAAATATTTTATTTACGTCTCCTTAAACACACGGTCCATTTGCTTTCTGCGCGAGTATAAAGAAAAGATAACACATTATTCACGGTGATGTTTCGCTTGAATGGATAAAGTTTAGAGTGGCGATGAAATATTTCGCAGGCAGAGGACATCCATCACAACCTGTCCCCTGTCCTTCAGAGGATCATCTTCCTTCCTGGGGGACTGAGAACCTGATTTCCATACGAGTAAAAGCCCTCTATGACGTGTTTATTATAAATAAATAAGGGGTCAAAGCAGCACTTACGTAACGAAACAATTCATTCCTTATGTTACGAGTATATCATAAAAACAGCAGCCATTTACTTCATGAAACATAATCAAATGATTTTACTGAAATCTCTTGATGGAAGTTCATTTTAAATAATAATTAAATAAAACGATGTTTTTTTTTACTACTTCCACTTTTGTCTTTATTTCGACAGTGACCGGTTTCGCCAGGCTCACTGGCATCAACAGACTGGTGACATCGATGCCAGCGAGCCTGGCGAAACCGGTCGCTGTCGAAATAAAGACAAAAGTGGAAGAAGTTAAAAAACTTCGTTTTATTTAATTATTATTCATGAAACATCGTTTAAAATATTGTTGATAAAAGTAACATTATATAAGAGGTGGAATATTATTTAATAAATTCTATCAAGATTTAAACATTATTTTAATTGTGGTTCTAAATCTCAATAGATGGCGCTAGTGTAGATTGAACTAAAATATGTGAAATTTTTCTCAACATGGTAACACATATACAACATTCAGAAATAACTGTCAGACGTGGTGTTCGTAAGAAGGGCAGAATGGGGAATGTTTTATTACATAAAGCGATCGCTTAACCCAACCAATCACAGGTCATAAGTCCTGTAAACGCCTCGACTACCATATTCTGTTTCCTAATGATTTACACCTTCGTCTCTATTGAGATACAATTAATTCGTACCAATTATTACTTTTAAATGTAATTCTTCTTATTCGTCTGATATCAGATTTCACGGAAGTTGACCACCACACCTCCAAAGGCATCCATGTCTTGTGCCGTTGGGAATAACTCCCCTGTTCTCAATTTTTCATTAAATAAATTAAATATAATGATTGTATGAAATCAATAAAAAAAATAATACTATTTACCATTGTGTAATCATTTCGTTTAAGATATAATGTGTGGGTATAAAATTTCACCCCAAATCACAGCTACTTCAAATGTCTTTCCTACATGAAAAATTGCTCTATCTTAACAATTACCTCTATATAAACTAAAGCGTATTTGTAGTTAGTTCAGGGTCTTCGAGAAGTTCTTCATGTGTTCCATCTTATGTATGGACCCATAGTTCTACCTCTGTTTTAAAATTGAATGAATCATCACCGCCATCAGACATTAGTCTAGGGTGCATCTAGTCCACCGATTATCCGTGGTCCTCAATGTATTGCTGGCCCAATTCCACTTCAACAGAGCTATTTTGTTTGGTCTATATCTGATCCACTCATTGCATTTGCGTTTGCAAAAATTAATTCTGACATTATCATCACATAATTCTAGATGACGACAAAATGAACAAGACAAAAAGAACGTTTATTTTATAGATACATTTTTTAAACAAACCATTCGACATAATACATCATCATATACGTATATGTATCTATGTGAACAGTTCCGTAAGGTTACGCAAAAAGATAGCTTAGATGTTATTATCCCGACTCAAGGGAGATGCTGTGAAATGATATGGAAAATATATACAATCTTTACTGTGTCATTTGTCATAAGAGTATTGACAGCTCCCCCCGGACTTACTAGAATTCTCGTCATAAAACTTGAGAGGGGATTTTTTTATGTAGCATTGATTCTTACACACCCCAAAAATAAGGGTGATTATTGGAAACCAACTTTTTTTATTTCACTACCCACCGATTTTGAGAGATCATCAAAGTCTTAATAAACCTTTGGTATCATTTAGTCCACTATTTAAACATTATCACGTAAACAAATATATTTATGTGTTTACTCAAACCTTGTGATGGATTTCCAAAAGATACAATATTAAAAAATAGACCTGGGTATTGTTGTTATTCTAGAAGGCGACAAAATGTACAAATAGAACATAATTATAAAATTAACTAGTATGAATGAAAACCACTGTTTTCTAGAAGTTTTAAAATATTTATGTGAATGTACAAATAGAACATAATTGATAAAAATAATAGTAAAAATAAAAAATAATAGTATAAAAATAATAAAAATATAAGTAGAAATGCGAAGCATGTTATTTCTTGAAAACTTCTTCGACGTTTAAATACATAATAAAAAACAAAAAATATAGTTTTTACGCGCGTTATTGGGTTTTTAAATAATACCGTTGAAATATTATTATATTTGACTCGTGTTAAGACGACATCTGTTGTCCTGAGCAAATAACTAAGTATACTCGTATACAAAATGGCTGCATGGATCTTCATAAACAACACATTATTGGTTATGAGTACATTGTAAACATTGGTTTTACGCTTTACTCCGTGAATAATGTGTTACTTATTTCATTGAAATTTAAATATGGAGAAAAAAAAGGTCTTCCAATTGAATCATTTGAAATTTGGTATCCGTATAGATAGTAGAATTCAATCGGCTGAACTAACGGACCTATCATAAATCGAATTCACTCATTTGTTGCAATAAACAGGGTTGCCCTCAAATCTTTGCGCAATTATAAAAATAGTCATAAACGAAAAAACAGTTAATGAAATATACGAAAAATAAAACAATATTTAATACAAAATATTCGTATTTTAATTTGGCATTTTAAATATTATTTTACATGTTAAACGTTCATTTGAAATTATGTTATAAATGCGTAAACTTTGTATAATGTACGATAAATGTTCAAAGTGATGGATTTTGTCAGTTTTGTTAACATCGATAAATGACATTGATGAAACTCGCTTTATTATTTTATTGAGATATTTTACAAATTAAGATTTCAATGTTCACTTTTGTATTTTTTTACAAACATTTATTTTTATTACATTAAATTTTTAGACTAACTAACTAACTTACCATCACGCCGTCTCCCCGGAGGGGTAGGCAGAAAGAATGGAACGCCACACTGTTCTGTCCTGACATACGTCTCTCGCTTCTTCTACATTCATACATCTTGTCATGCACGCACGTCGATTTTTCCGACTCCTCACGTGACCGACATTCAATATTTGATTGATTTGATCGTGCCACGTTTTCCTCGGCCTTCCTCTATTTCTAGCTCCGTTCACGCCGTTTACATATACCTTCTTTACCATTCTGTCTTCACTCATTCTTTCCATGTGTCCAAACCATCTTAATGACCCTTTCCTTATTTTGTTCATAACACTTTCATTCCCACCACATTCACTTCTTATACTTGCATTTGTCACTCTATCATAAACAGATTTGCCACACATTCGTCTTAGAGATCTCATTTCTACTGCATTTATTCTACTTTCATCCTTCTTTTGCCAGTTCCATGCTTCACTTCCATACATAAGGGTCGGCACAAGAACACCATTGTGCACTGCCATCTTAGCTTTTTTGGATAGGCTTTTGTTTGCGATGACAACTTTAAGTGCACCATTTATTCTGTTGCCTGCCCCAACCCTTCTTTCAATATCCTTCTCCACCCTCCCATCCTTTGTAAACATACTTCCTAAATAAACAAATTCATCCACTTGTTCCAGATTTTCACCGTTTACACTAATGTTGCAGACTGTTATGCTTCCTTCTTTTTCGAAAATCATTACCTTAGACTTATTCACATTCATCATCAAATCGTATCGCTTGCATACCCCATACATACTAGACACCAGGGCTTGCAGTTCATGCTCGTTGTCTGCAAGTAGCACAGCGTCGTCCGCATACAACAAACAGCTTACTGACACACCTTCCATTTTTGCACCTGCTTCCAACCCTTTCAGCTCTTTCATACACTTGTCCATATATAGATTAAACAACCATGGAGACATTACACACCCCTGTTTGACACCTTTATTGATATCAAACCAGGCTGTAAGATCCCCATTTACTCTGACACTAGCAGTGCTTTCTGTGTACAGCGATGTAATTGCCGTGATCAGTTTTGTGTTTATTCCATATTCCGACAATATTTCCCACAGTTTACCTCTATCTACGCGATCATATGCTTTTTGCAAATCGACAAACGCACAGAAGAGTTTACGGTTTTTGGCCATAAACTTCTCTGTCACTGTACGAAGTGCAAAAATTTGATCCATGCATCCTCTGCCATTCATAAAAGCGCCTTGCACATCCCAAACTCTATCACTCGTCGTCTTTCTTACTCTTTCTATTAAAATTCTGCCATAGATTTTACCAACAACACTCAAAATACTAATAGCTCTGTAGTTTCCACATTCCATATGGGATCCTTTTCCTTTGTACAGAGGCAAGATAACTGCTCTCCTCCAGTCGAGTGGGGTATATCCCTCCTCCAAGCATTGGTTGAACAGTTTACACATCCATGCGGAAACTACTTCACCACCGTTTTTGATAAATTCTATAGCGATGCAGTCATACCCTACAGCTTTTCCACTTTTCATTGCTTTCACAGATCTTTCAATCTCATTCATACTTATTTTTTCTGTATTGTCATTTATACCAATCGCGTTTACACCAGTTCTAATGCTTTCATCAACACTTGTATCACCACCATACATTTCTTTAAAATACTCCATCCATCTCACTTGTACGATCTTACTTTCCGTTAACATTCTTCCCTCACTATCCAAAATTGCTTTCACACATGCGCTTTCAGGAGGATTTCGGGCTTTCTTCACTTCCTTCCAAAACATTTTAATATTGTCCCCGAAGTTTTTTGTCATTTTGAGCCCTTCTTCCTCCCTCAGCTTTTGTTTTTGCGCTTTCACTACCGACTTCACTTTCTTCTTGCATACCTTATACAAATCTTTTGCACTTTCATACTTACCTCTGTCATTCTTATTTATCGAAAGCATATTCAACCAAGCATCCTTCTTCTCTTTAACTGCACTCTTTACGTCATCATTCCACCACGCATCCCCTTTCCTTCTTCCTTGTACACATACACCACACGATTCTTTCGCTGCTTCACACAAACTTTCCTTTAAATACTCCCAGGTATCGTCAACGTTCAACAAACTTACATCAGGCACACACAATCTTTCGTTCACTTTTCTCACGAAATTATCTCTTCCTCTTCTTCTTTGTTGTAGATCTCTGTGGTCAGTTCTCCAGAGTGTTGCTCCTTCTGTGAGGTAGATTTACGTTGCTCCTTCTGTGAGGTAGGTAGATGTAGTGCAATATAAGGGAGTTTGGTGGTGTCCATTCTTTGGACATGATCATACCAGTCCCTTTTTCGCTGTCTACTCAATCTTTAAATATCCCCAACCTCACAAATCTCTCTAATTCTGGTGTTCTTCATATATATTAAATTTTTAGGCCCACTCCAAATTAATATTATCAAATTTTTAGGCTCTTTTGTATGTACAATAATAATTACTCATTTATAAAATATAACTACAGAGAGCCAGAGACAATAGAAAGCTGTTGTCGAGTGTGAAAGTTTAAAAGGTCTCATATTTGGTTCATGTGCTAAGGGGAGAAAAACACCACCTCCTTCGACTGATATTAATGGATAAAATAGAGGGACGTCGGGAAGTTGGTATAAGGAAGTTGTCCTGGCTGCGGACCATAAAAAAATTAACAGGAATGACCAGAGTCAAGAACCTGTTCCAAGTGGGGCTGGACAGGGATGCCTTTGCTGCAGTGATCGCCAACGTTGGAGAGACCTGACACGGCACCGGAAGAATAATATATTGTTTATAATGTGCAAATTTAGAAAAATGTTTCAAGAAATACATTTACACACGAAAAAACTTTAAATAATATCATCATGTCGGGTCTCGAATCTCTAACTGGGATTATATCAATGATGAAGGTTAATATTCTTGAAACATATCAAGAATAATAAACCTGAAAGCGTTAAAAATTTCGAATAAATTCAAAATTATTAATAAACACTGAGAGATCGCGTGAAGAACACCAGAATTAGAGAGATTTGTGAGGTTGGGGATATTTAAAGATTGAGTAGACAGCGAAAAAGGGACTGGTATGATCATGTCCAAAGAATGGACACCACCAAACTCCCTTATATTGCACTACATCTACCTACCTCACAGAAGGAGCAACGTAAATCTACCTCACAGAAGGAGCAACACTCTGGAGAACTGACCACAGAGATCTACAACAAAGAAGAAGAGGAAGAAATAAACTTAAGTTTTTGAAAGGGTTTACACATCATGCGTAATATATATCATCAAAGACGCTAAGAATACGATTTTGGAGGGACCACATCGAGAGAATGGATCTTGAAAGAATTGATATCATATCAATATCATGATGCATGAGACTCCAGAGGGCCGTCGACCACCAGGACGACCACCAAAGAGATGGAGAGAAGGCTGGTCGTCTTCGTCACAGGAAGAAAGTTGATATCCTACATAAACAGATCGCAAGATCTACAATCAGAAGAAGAAAAAGCAGCGTAATATATAAATTATGTATAAAACCAACATATTATACCATCCACATAAGAATTCTGGGATAAGGTTATTTTTGCCTATTGCAGTTTTAATGTTAGATGTTATTTAGAATAATTATAAATATAGTTCAAAACCCTGTTTGCGAAGAAAGCCGAACACAATTGAAGACTAGTACACATGCGCAGAGGCTGGTGCACTGTGGACCGAACATAATAATTTTCGTCCGCTTAATGCCCGTGCAGTCCTCGAATCTGCATTGCAAATGAGTCCTGCATGCGTGCTGCGTGTGTGTTTGTGTATTTATACGCGTGGGTGTGTGGTGCATTCACACCGCTCCCCTGCGCCCCCAAACGGCATCCCTTGCAGGAAACGATTTAATGTACCGAGTGTCAATGGGCTTCCCCATCATAAATCTTCTATAAAAAAGTAATGGACAAATCAGACGAAAGCACCTACAAATATGTCAAACACTTGTGTCGACTTGTATTTTACTTTTGGCATTCATAAATTAAAACGGTTCTTATTTTTGTTAAAATTTGAGCAATAACATTCGGAGGAAATTATTTTTGAAAAAAATAGCCAATTTAACTCTTAAATTGACAACACTGTTATATTATCACATAGTTTTTATAGTATCACAAGGTTTTATCATACACTTTTAGAGAATGTTGGCATCATCAGGTGTTACAAACAACTCTACTGGTGGCGACTCTAAAATGGCAGTGAGCAGATCATGTAGCCAGAAGCTCGGATGAAAAATGGACAAGAAGACTGCTGACTTGGAGACCGTGGACGGCAAAGAGAAGTGCTACCGCAACTACGGTGGAAGGATGATCTGAACAGACACGTTGGAATAACCTGGATGCAGTCTGTACAAGACAGAGTGACATGGGAGCAAATGGAGGAGGCCTTTGTCCAGGAGTGGACGGGAATAGGCTGAGGAAGAAGAATAATGTTGAATTATAATTGTGTTTAGCCATAACAATGGACTATTTAAAAATAATTTGTTTATAATTTAATTTTTAATTGAATTATACCTATATAAGAAGTACGTGTGGTTACAATACTATTTTATATATTATGTTATTCTGTGATATACAAACATATATATATAATAATTAAATAAAACGATGTTTTTTAACTACTTCCAGTTTTGTCTTTATTTAGACAGCGACCGGTTTCGCCAGGCTCGCTGGCATCGACAGACCAGTCTGTCGATGCCAGCGAGCCTGGCGAAACCGGTCGCTGTCTAAATAAAGACAAAACTGGAAGTAGTAAAAAACATCGTTTTATTTAATTATTATTTAAAATGAACTTCCATCAAGAGATTTAAGTAAAATCATTTGATTATCTTAAACATATTTATTGTTTCTTGAACAATGATATTGATAAAAACGTTTATATTCTAGAAGTTTTATAATATTACATGGAGTAGCCAGCTAAGGCAACATCAAATGTTTTTGCATCCCTCTGTTAACGAATCGTAATGTTTTGATTAGATTTCCTAACAAGGTGTGATGTATTACACCTTTAAAATACAATAATTATTCTATGAATCGGAGGTTTTCATCAATATTAAATATGTATTTATGAAGTTGAACATCATTATTCAAGCAGTAAATAAATGTGAAAACGGCGACACGGTGCGATGGCTAGTTAGTATGTTAGTTGCCATCATTTCATCTTATATAGTTATTAAACTCTGAAATGCGTCAAACGGTACACTTTTGAGTGATCACTTGATTGAACCGATCTGCAGTAAACGATATTGGGATAGCGAAAGAATAGCGCTGTTTGGTGAATGAGGAAATCAAGGGCAGGGGTCGTGTGAAACAATGCGTTAACTGAGGGGCGCAAAGAGAGAACTCATCTCCTAAAACAAATATATATTTAGCATACGAAACTGCTTAGTCGGCGTTACTAAACACACGTGATCTGTGTAAGCAGAGAGCGATGCATTCATCATTCAATTTAGAACATTAAAAAAAACGTAATGTTTGATATATCGCTGGAAAAATGTCCGTCTTCTTCTTTCTAACTGTAATTCGGTACTTAAAACAATTAACATCCAAAATGATGTCAAAGAAACCATTCAAATTGACATTGGAACAAATGCACATTCAGGTTCGAAAAATCATGAAAATTAATTATAACAGCTGTCAAAACTTTCAAAATCATATATTTTTAACACCAAACAGCAGAAATGTATTTTGTTTATAATATTAAGTCTTTCAATACCTAAGTTGTTCGTCTCTTTAATTATTAACAGCTGTTGTGACAAATAATAAAAATTGTTTAAGATAAATTTAACTCGTTATCACTGTGCAATTCCATAATGGCGATTTTTTAAAAAGTAAAACACTGTTTTTTCCACTTTTTAGTTTATTTTTCTCAACATGTTTCAAATGCCTTCAACCTTCATCATCGGGAGAACGATATAAACTGTTAAATCATGTTTCTTGTTTATATCGTTCTCCCGATGATGAAGTTGTAAGCCTTCGAAACATGTCGAGAAAAATAAACTCAAATGTGGAAAAAACAGGGTTTTAATTCATTACAAAATCGTCAATAAAAAATGTGATGCCATAACAGTGTTTTAAATTTTGACAGTTTATAATTTTGAAGTATCATAGTGTTTCAGCCAAAACAATGGAATATTTAGATGTATATTTTCATTCATAATTATGCACGATTATACGGTATTTTGTAAGTAAGATTCTATAAATAAGTATACCGAAATAAGTATTCAATATTTTTGATGATGGTATCACTTACATGAACAGAGAAAGCGAACGAATCAAAAAATATTTAAATTGTCTTCCGACGGTAAACTCTTTCCATTGCCCGCTCGCTCTCCCTGCTGGTAAGTTCATGTGATATTATACCTAAAACGTGTTAAGTATTTATTTCGTATAGATAATTATACAAAATAGTTATTTTATGTTACATTACATTTCATTTAAAATTATTACAATATTTAAAAAAAAATCCGGTTATATTACGATAAACTGTTATGGAATACATTTGTGATTTTAATATTGTTGCAATTTTATTGAATTATTGTTTACGCAGAAAAATACATGTGGGTTAAAATTATTTTATATTACATTTAAAATGACAATAATTTATTTAAATATCACAATTAGAAATAATTATTCAATTTATTGTATATAGGTAATATTTTTTTCTTATGCATACCCACTTTCTTCGATAGTGCACTTGTGTATTATTGTTACCATATTTATTAAATACGCATCAAAACTTAATTTAATCATATTTTTGTGATCTTCGGTCAATAATTGGAGACTCCCATCTTCAAGCAAAGGGTTGAAAAGGATACCATGTGTCAAGGACATTCTCAAGATCCCAAACAATTACTTATTACTTTCATTAACCATGTTTATCTACGAACAAATATAAATCAATTAACAAGGGTTTAAAAAAATCTGAACTAACAATCTAACCATCAAGCCGTCTCCCGAAGTGGTAGACAAAAATAATAGACTGCCGCACTTTTATTTCCAGATATACTTCTCTCATAAATCTGAAATCGTTAAAATTCTATTTATTGCAAATGTGGCCAATACGCTTTAACGTATAATAACATTTTCTTTGTTTTTGATAACATTGATTAATCATATCCTTCTTTATTAAACAGTCGATTTATTCACTATTTTTGTTACAGTTAAGCAGGGAAATCGAGCGGACTGGCCCACGTGGTTGGTACGCATCAGCCACGTGGTAAATCGAAGGTGATTTTTCAAAAAAATGCTGAGCCGAAGACTGCCTTAAAATAAGTTCGTCCGAATATCTGACGTCACCTTTTAAAGACGAGACCAGAGACTTCGTGAGATCCTGTGAGTAAAACAATATTTTTGATATATTCCATATTTTGTTTTTATTTCATTAGTTACCGAAAGAAATATTAGTGAACAAGTGACTGGCTGGTGTCCCAATGGCTGGCGGATTTTTATTTTTGTTGCGAGTTGTATAAAATGCAAAATAATTTAAATCCGTGAATTGATACAACTGATGAATGATTTAATAGGTTATAGATTCACAAACACTTCTGAACCAACACCTTCTGTACAAGGAATAAATTTTAATGTCCCCTCTTCTCAGTAGTTTTTAATATATGGTTAAATATTATATGTATATATTTATAATCACATTTAAAATTATCTAATGTATCGAAAATGTTTCAATTTACTTCAGATACTTTCTTAAATTGTTTATTCGTGAAAAACAGTATTTTCAAAGTATTTCATTATTGAACAATGTTTATTTCTTAGTATATTATTATGTATACAAAATAAATATTTAAACAAAATTTTCAAGAATATGATGAGTTTAGACAAATATTTAAATGAATTGTTTCTAACGTTTATTCATTTTTTATAACAAAATTTTTGAATAAATCTGAAGAAATATTTTAAAGTTATTATATTGCAATATTAATACCTGGAACCCCAATAAGAAATTTAAAATATTATTATATTTTAGATTTTTTCAAAATATTTGTAATAAATGCATAAACGTTCGAAATGTTTCATTTTAATATCTGTCAAAACTGACCGCATTCATGAAAACTTTTTTTTTTGTATATAAAATAATGAAAGGCTTCTGTGTCCAAAATATGTCTGTGTTATTTTGATTTAAAATTTTAACAAAGTGCTATTTACAAAGAAATAAACATTGTTCAATAAATCCGTAACACAAAGTTATCGTGAATATAAAAGGAATAACTTCTATATACGCCATACTTTTGTTGTTATGATGGTTTATTTATATTTTTCTTTTTTATACACTTTGTATATACAACATATTAAAAAATATAATTATATAGACATGTTTCAGACAAACAGTCCTTCTTCAGTAAAGGTTCACATTCATAAAAATATTATAATAATAATAGAAATATAACTTTGAGCAATCTCGACATTTTAGAAATTAAAAAAGCTATTAAAAATAAAGAAAATATTAAAAATAATCAAATAAATTTAACTACAAGTCCAATCATTAATTTATTTCCTTTGTTGTAAGTTATTACCTGAACCCCAGTAAGAACTTTAGATTATTATTTTAAATTTTAAATTGAACCATAATATTGGTTAAAATAAAAGCTTAAACGTTCCAAAATAAATCTTTATAACATCTATCAGATCATGTAAACAACAACATTTTGAAAATATTTTTATAAATATGTACTGAAGAAGTACGAGACATGTCTATATAATTTTATTTTTTAAGTGTTGTATATACAAAGTGCATATAAAAGAAAAATAGAAATAAAAGGAGTACTTCTTCATTATATTAAAATATAATACATTTACCATGACCGCATCCTTTGGCTGCTTTATTGCTCACTGGGGGGCGTTATCGCCCCCATTTGGAACCAATGATTTAAATACTCACAATTATACATTTTAACAGCAATTGTAAATGAATTGTTCTTATTTTTTTCAGCCGCGATAAAAATGAAAGAGTAAAATGTGCCTATAAAATCTGGAAGCGGTCCATCAGTTAGCCGGGCCTCCTGACTTCACTTCTCCTGAAGTGACAGACTCAAGAGGACCTCCAGTCCGTGAGGACCGCTGTCTTCAACAAACTTTCAGATGTAAAGCTTTCGCTTTCCATCTCTAAGTAAACATGTGAAGGCATCATCGCATATACTAAAGGTAGCAATTGATTAGCATTAGCGAGCGTATTCATTTTAAATTAAAGTTTTTGCACTCAGTCGGAAAAGAATGCAATTATAGTTTATTTAAAACTTATTATGTCGTAAATCTAAATAATCTTTATTTCTTCCCTTTCCAAATTATTCTTGTTATTGAACCTTTTTTTTAATTTTATAATTTATTGGAATTAAAAAATACATTAACAGTGTGAATGGAGTACAGAGTCGAGGAAAACAATTTATCATATTTTAAAAGCACGCTATTTTATAATTCAGAATAATCAATGTGCAAGTATGACTCGCTGTATGAATGTGGGGAATCTAAAAATGTGTGTCAGGATATAATATTGTGATGGTTTATTCTCACTGTATTTTCTTCCGGGAAAACAGTGTGATAGTTTTTCGTTGTAAAATAATGTATTTAAGATATTTAATTTTATCAATTATTGGGTTCAAACGACCTGTTAAAAAAAAGTAGAAATAGATAAAAACGTATTCTTCTCTTTTAGACACATAGTCGGTTCTTGTTGATAGGCTGGCCTTTCTTGGGAAGTTGACTCCCAGCCACCCCTCCATATTATTACAATAAAACTTAGTTATGTTTAATTATTATATTTTTTTATTGTTATCATTTCAGATATCTACAACTCGGAACAAAGAGGATCAAACATTCATCCCCATCGCTCGTCTTAATTCTTTAACGTGATTCGTACAACTGAACCTCAGGTTTTCTTATAGGGCTACGTTAAGAAATATGTTTGCTCTGTAGTTACGAAGAAATCCGTTATGAAGGTGCTAAAATACAAACATATTTTTTTAACTTATAATTTAGTTATCTTGGCATTCATACGAAAAATTTAATCCGTATTCAGGGCTTTCACCGTTCATTGAGTAAGTTCATTAGCTTGAATGAACAGTTATAAGATCCAGATCATAGTAGTTTATAACAAGAGTTTCCCTGCTTCCGTTGCTGGGTAACGCAAGCAGTAAAACTCTATATTTTAACTATCAAAACTGACTTTAATTAACTTGGTTTTTATAGTTAACATGAAAATGTTTCAATCCGGCTTTTTTGTTACTTAATGTATCAACCATATCAAGTTTGTAGCTAACATTAGGGTAGTTTTAAGAAATTCCACACCACGTCTAGATTTAAGAGAAAATGACTTTTAGTTCATTTCACCACGCTAAAGAATCATTTATGCCTTTATCAAATATGCATATTATAACATTGACGATTTTCAATACCACAGTTTACCCGAATGATTCACTGTTCACTTTATATTTGACTGCTTATTTTTAGTTTTCTTACCATCTAACCCATGCTGCCAAAATATGTTTCTAGTTATAAGATTTTCTGAAACTTAACATACAGGATTTGTTTACTTTTCATGTTGAAATAATACATTTTTGTACTTTTGATATTTCAAAAAAAAAAATAAAGCGTTTTCTTCAAAAAATACTGTTTATTTATTTTATGGTGCCATCTACCGATGCATTATTATACTATCTGAATATTATTATTATAACTTTTAACACGATATGAACAAATTGCACGCCTTGATGCGCTATAGCAAAGTGCAAACGATTTCATCTGCCAGAGAATGAATTTTCAAATCTATAAATAAGAATATGCACTCTAGATAACTGAGAATAAATAATTCATCACATAGGTAAGACAATATTCATTGATAATATTTCCATAATAGTTTTTAAAGTTTTAAGTTTTAATTTTCAGGATTTTTAAATTTCAAAATTTTCTCAGTCATTTTAATGTTGAATGTATTAAAGTATAATACATTACTATTATACGATAGTATATGTTTCTTCATTGGATGTAGAATTTAATCATTGTAGTATACTTTTTGCATAATTAATAAATTAGTTTTAGATAATCTCGTCATATAATTTTATCTTTCCATTGAATTCATTTCGTATTCTTTCTTATTAATTTTTTTCATTATAAAATTCTATAAACAAGTACAAAATTAAAATTGACCTATTTTTTTCTAAATAATTTCATAATACAACATAAAATTTGAAGTAACATAAAACTAACCAGGCAAGAGTATATAGTGAATCGGTATCATACTCTATAAATTATTTAGGTTTTTTTTACACTTAAAAAAAAACATTACGTCACACCTTACATTTCATTTCTCCAAACATGTGACCCTATTAACAAAAATTTTACTATAAGATAATATGTAAAAAAAATATTGCAGACTGTATTTCTGAGTGCGTTTAAGAAAACACATTCATGATGTTTTACGTATAAACACGTGTGTTTGACTGTTACTACAGATAATATATAATTTCACTAATAAAGAACACTTATGATTTATGAATGTTTGTTAAATATGTAATCTACCGTATTTCTTAGAAGTAAACTACGCATTTTCTTCATTGTATTCGTATATTTATTATCTCTTGAACAATGATTAAAAACACAAATTAATTATTAAATATTTAAAATACACAAATGGTTCGTATTTTAGGATTTGAGAGATTTAAAGCGATTTATTAAAAATAAAACCAATTACGTTTTTCAGTGTTTTATTTATTTTTATTTGTAGAAACTCTAATGTACTGTAATGTTATGTCATTTGATTATATAACGATATGTAATTATTTGTTAATGCCTTAGAAGGGCGAAATATGATATTCCATAAGAAAACTTAATAAAACTCCTAGATGGCAGACTTTTTCATTTATATGAATTATTTAATTTGGAGTTTAACATCATTGTCATCAGAAACAACAAAGAATAATAACAGGTTAATTAAAAATTTAATTTAACAAAAATAAGCTTGTAAAATGTATCTTATTTAATACTAGTTTAATTATACTAGTTTAATTATTATTCCAATAGTTTAAAGAGGTGAAGGAGAAGCGATTGTATTTTTTTTATTAATGGATTATTTATAAGTAAGTACAGATTTCAAATATTACCGATGATATTCGATGGCCATAAACATCCGTATTCCATAGATTTTTCTAGATGCATCATTATTAAACTATATTTAATTACGTGTACCCCTGTAACATGCGTCACTCATTTGATTCACGTAGCGGAGGTGAGTTCTATATTACTTGCATTGTATTATATATTAAACGTTATGATAATATTTATGGGTACCTGTAGTACTATCTTAATTAGAATATAATATGTTATGTACATAATTTTTCATTAAACGTACAACTGTTTGATTTTCTCTGGAAGTATTTATGTATTTAAAAGATTCCATTTCTTGTATTTAATAATATTATTGTTGTACGGTATAATACTTTATTTCATTAGCAATTATTTTGATTGGTTATAATATACTCGTAAATGTATCAATTAAATGCACATTTTTAAAAAATTTTAAATACGAACATTGTTAAAACATTATTTAGAACTGTTGTTTTTTTATACACAAAGGGCTCACTTTGCTGTTAGGCATTTATAAATTTATTGATATACTCGTATAAAACAATTAACGCTTTGTATTTTATTCATGGATTTTTTAGTATATTAAAATCCAACTCATTTGTTTGTACTGAAGCTTCACCAGGGAAAGAAAAACTGTTTTTATATTGACCTGATGAAGCTCGGATCAAGCAAATCAAGGCTTCAAATATAATTACGATTGCGTGCCTAAAATATATTGTGTTTATTTTATTTTACGTATTTATAACTTATTATTATGGAACATATTTTAATTTTTAATTGACTTCGTATATATCATATTAATTTGAAGAATGCTGAAAGTTCCAAAGCAGTTTCAGGAATTAATTTAATTTGCTATGAATGTTATTATATCGTCTTTTTTTTGTTACAGACACAGGCCAGTTCTCATAGCTTAATATTTCATATGTAATATTTTGCTCTGTGAACTCATCCAACACATCTCTCGCCCCTGTGCCCAGATCCCAGGCCTCGAAGGACAATTTAAGAAGTAAGAATCGATTAAAAATCACTTTGTGAAAATTTAAAATGTAGCTAATACATCTGTGATAATAATTGCGTGTTATTTAATCGGTCGTTATTTTAATTTCAGTGTTCTCAAAATGAGTGACCACTCCAGTCTCCGCTCGTGAATGGCTTTTGGAATCATCTATGAGATTTAGAAACCAATACATAGATGACATCAAAAATCACATCATCAAATCTGGGCACGAGGGGCGACAACATATATATTGGTAAATAAATTTCATACATATTATAGTACATTCTTTTATATTTAAAAAAAATGTTCCCTTCACTTGTTTATTGTTCCATATTCTCCTTTTGTGAATTCATTCTTTGCTAGTTTAAATCCAAGGGATTCGTTTTGCATCAAAGCGTAACATTATTGCTGGTTCTTGTGATGCCATTCCTTTATTTATGTATAAGCAAACATCTTGGACGGATGATAATGATTTCAGTACACAAAAAAGTTAAATTAACTACATCACTTTATTAAGTTTTATTTAATTATTTAAAAATAAATTAAGTGTTGTTTCGTAACAAAACGTATCCGCTTTTCGTCATTTAATTTAATTTTGCAGTAAATAAAATACACCAAGATAAAATCAATTGATTAAATATGAAAAACACAGTGTTTTTTTTTTAATTCGTTAAAGAGTTACACCTTATTAACGACATAAGTTTATTAAAAAATGTATTTAAATATTGTTTTTTCTATTTTTTTACACGCTTGTGGCTTTGATTTTCTTTACAATTAATATTTTATTTAAGTTGATTTTTTAAATCAGTGCAAACAATGGAAATATATTTTATATCTCTTTTTCTTCTTATATACTTTGTATATATATACAACACTTATATTAAAAAATAAAATTACATAGACTTATTTCGGACATTAATGTAGTATATAAAAAAGAAAAAGAGAAATAAAGAATCATAACAACACAAAGTATAGCGTATATAGAAGAAATATATTTTATTTAAATATTTTTTACACCTAAAATAACTGTTATTTTATTTTTATACAAAATTAATAATAAAACGTTAATTTTATTTGACACGTTGTTACTATCAACACACGCGGTTAATGTTACTTTTTAAAAAAAATCATAAATTTCTACGTTTAAAACAACATCTTTTGCGAAATCAGTAATTGCTATCTATTTTTTGAATTTTTATTTATTGTTACATTTGTAACCACAACACTTATAAATACATACCAAAAAATATTTACAAGGCGAAATAAACTCAATTTGATTATGTTTATGTTAGGCAGAGTTGTAGTGACAAAAACAATTAATACGTGTTTTATTTTATTTCAGATATTATTCATCAGGCATAATATAACTATTAAGCAAAGGATAGTTCTGACCAGATAGTAATAATGTATAATAGATTTGGGAAATATAAGCTATGATGAAATATTGAGGAAATGTATACCACAATATTTTGTTATTTTGTAACTACGTTATAAAAACACAAACATGTTAAAATACATAATAAGCTACATGTACTATTATGTAAACGGATTGGTTGTATTCAATCACCAGGGTATCAAAGATGGAACCATAACAATTTAAACATTATGATTTCTGATGTTTAAAACTATTCGATCTAAGTTAGTACTAAGCAACTCTTTAATTCTAATGCTAACTGTTCACTTTATGCTATACCATAGGTGGGTACTAATTTTTTTCCAAATGATTTATCTTGATGTATAGTTTTGTTAATTGCTAATAAAAATAAAATGCTATATGCAAGCTCAAAAACAATTTTTATTTTCCCTTTTTCCCTCGTGTCAAGTCAGGTCTTTGCGAATTCTAATATTTATTATTTCATGAACAATGTCGTAAAATCCAATTTAAATATTAATGAAAGCATGTATTTTCCAGAAGTTTTATAGTGTTTTATGAGAATGATATGTTTCGCCTTACTGGGGTATTATCAAACATGGTTTAATAATAATAATGAAAATAAATAAAGTGTGTAAGTATTTTTAATAATACATATTTAGTTTTATTCCACTTATTATTTAGTTTCACTTGGTTTTGTTAGCAGCTCATTGCTCTATCTTCTGGTCAAGAATCAAAAGATGGCAGCCAGCTGCTGCAGCTGGTCGAAAGGGAAATAACAATTGAAATAAAACTTAAAATGTATTATTAAAAATTTACAATAGACCATTTACAATAAAATTCTACCGAGAAATTTCAGTTAACAACAGTAATACGATTTGGTAATTTTGGCCTAATATATCATTTGATAATAATTAAGTTCCCATTATTATATTTTTTCTAGAAAAACGTTTTCATTTTCGTGGCGATGAGGTTCGCAACCCATCACGTGGCGATTAAAGTGTGGCAGTCCATTATTTCTGCCTACCCTCTCGGGGATACGGCTTGATGGTTAGTTAGTTAATTAGTTACGTTTTCATTCATCTTAATTAAAAACTTGACTATCTTTAAAGTAAAGCTTTTTTCATAAAATTTTATATTTAGAATGCCTTCGCAAGGCAAAATTTTTTTTTTAAATATTTTTGTTTATAAATAAATGAATGTAAAACCGAAAAAATATTGCGCTTTCATTATACATTAATTTTGTAATGGAGTTTTACCGAATTCAAACCGCATCCATCAATTAGCTTTTTAATTATAATTAAATTGGCTTTTATTTTAGAAACCCGATTTTTCCTCTCATAAAATTGGTTATATCAATCAATATATTCGTAATATAATAATAATATAATAGAATCAAATAATATAGACCTAAAACTGAGAATACTCCTCATCAAGACCTATGTATGGAGTGTCTTGATGTACGGCTGCGAGACATGGTGCCTATCCGAAAGGGATAAGCGGAGACTAGAGGCTTTTGAGATGTGGTCCTATAGAAGACTCTTTGGAATTTCCTGGAGAGACCACATCACGAATGAGGAAGTTCTTCAAGGAATCGAAGGAGGAAGGCACCTGCTCAGGACCTTGTCCGAAAGGCGTGCAAGATGGATCGGCCATGTAATGCGTCAAGAAGGTCTCTTGCATGCCATAATGGAGGGTATGATCGAGGGGACAAACTCTAGGGGACGCCCACGCCGAGAGTACCTGGAGGACCTGTTGGTGGACGTACGCTGCTCATCATATGCAGATCTCAAAAGAGCCGCACAAGACAGGGAAAAATGGAAGAGAATAATGGAGGAAATTGCTGCAAACCAATCCCAGGATTGAAACCAGAGAAGAGAAGATTCGTATATAAAGAATTATTAATCGAAAACAACCGTATATCAGTAGATGCCAATTCAGCTGTCGGTTCTCCCACAAATTTGTCCAGCTCACCGCCACTTCAGCCTGCCTATCTTCGGAGCCACCTCAGTCAACTTGTTTCGTTATCGAATAATTCTGATTCTGTTCCTTAATATTATTCTACGCATGACTCTTTCCATGGTGAGTTTGGCGAACTGGAACTAGTAAACTAGACCCCTTGTCAGCGTCCAGGTTTCGGCTCCATATGCTATGACAGTCAAGTCGCACTGGTTGAAAACTTTGGTTTTATATTATAGAATCATTGAATGATTTTACTGAAATCTTTAGATGGAAATTAAACGATTCAAAATAATAATTGAATTAAACGATATTTTTAATAACTACTTCCGCTTTTGTCTTTATTTCGACAGCGACTGGTTTCGCTAGGCTGGCGGGCATCGACAACTCGATCAGTGAAACAACCACCGTACAAATATCGTAATTTTAATTAACTACCAAAACTATCACCCATGAAATCAGTAAAATCTATTTTAAAAACTAAATATTAAGAAAATAAGATCCCTAAAATATCATTTTTGATCTATGTATTACATAAATTGTCTATCCGATATAAATTGAGAATGCGGGGCGGATTATAGCATTATAAACAAAATAATGGAAGTATCACTACGACGGTTTACCTTTAAAATAGGTACTATATTATAGTCCCTTGTTTTAGCCGAAATGCTATGATACCTTAACATTTTAAACTGTTAAATTAAATAACTTTTTTTTGTATCACAATTGCATTTTATTTTACGTGACAGCTGTTTTACCTATGTTGACATCATCAGGTGTTACAATAATATATCAAATGTCAAATTTTCGTGATTTTTCGAACATTTATGGGTACCTATTTGTTCCTATGTCAATTTGAATCATTTCTTTGAAATAATTTTGAAGTTCTTGCTGAAATTGAGTTAGGTACCTAAATAATTTAATTAAAATAACGGCTAGTTACTATTTATAGGAGAAAATATTAAAGCTGGAAAATATAATAATAAAATAATAATATAACAGTAATTAGAAGGAACAATTACACGAAGTCTAGAGTCAAAAACGATGAAATTGAAAAGTTAATTATTTTAACAGATTAAAAAAATTATACATTAATGATGGCAATAAAGTATGAAATCGAGCAAATGAAAAAAAAATCGTAGAACGACCAATATATCAAATCATGAATATTGGCTAGGTGAAAAGCTGGAAAATCGACGTGTACACACACACATTGTATTATTAAAATATAGAATAATAAGTGATTTATTTTCTTTGAGTACACAGTAATGATTATTATGTGAGCTAGTTAATTTCATTGCTTTAGGGTGTATTGTTCTAATGAACATATTTCGCCCTTGACCTGAGTAAACTCGTTTAGCTATCTTCCGTGTAATCTTTATGCTAAGCACCCGGACGGAATTTATGCACTGGTAAATGTTTCCTGAGGTGGCGTGCCGCCTGTCTCGCTGCAGGGCCCCGCCACCGCCCCCGCCCAAGTCGGTCCCGCAATGCACCGGTCCCGCCCTGCCGCCCTGGGGGGACCCTTATCAGCGAGGAAGCGGTTCCGCCGAGCTGTATCTGTCTTCCGCCTTCAACAGAGCTGGTGAAATTTTAATTCCACTTTAAAATTACCAAATACTCAACACAATATTTTCACTTTGTCTAAGTCAAAATCTATTAACAATTATACTTATAATATTAAAACAATCTATCTTTGCTTGCTTCCCTTTTCTTCTTTAGTCGTCTCTCCACTGTTGGACGTAGGCCTCTTTAAACGTTGTCCATTTTTTCTTTCCTGTGCGACTCGCTTCCATCTTCTTACCCGGACTAAAATTAGGTCGTCAGCCCATCTTTTTTGGGGTCGACCGATGCTGTTACGTACAATTAAGTAGTAAGGATCTAAAGTTAGATGGTTTATAAAATATATTCAAATATGAACTGCACATATAGTCTGCTGAAGTTCGAAATTATTTTTTTGGACTGCAAATCAGACGCACTATATGGGTTAATAAGTCAATTATTTGACGTTCGAAGAAGAAACTGACGTAATTATTTATTACTATAATGATTTGTTTTGTGAGAAAAGAGTATAAAAAGTGATATTTTATTCAAAATGTGTGTACAAATAATTTCTCTCGTAGCAATGACAGATAGAGTAATGTTTGCTTTGTGGTCTAAAGGTTAATGTTGATGTCATCGTCATCATCATCAGCCTTTAGTCGTCCAGTGTTTGACATAGGTCTTCTTTCCAGACTTCCTCAACTCTCTATCCCTCGCCGCTTTGTGTCATTGACCTCCTGCCACTCTCTTGATGTCATCAGATCATCTTGCTTGTGGTCTGCCAGGATTTATGGGGTCGGTTCTCGGTCGCCACTCCAGGGTGCATCTGGTCCACCGATCATCCGTTGTCCTCGCTATATTGTCGGCTATAAAATTATTAAATACTCAAAACGGAAATTTTACACTATGTTCATGTCAAAATCTACTAACAATTAGTATTTAAATGATATAATCTTAATTTAGTTAATGATAGCAAAAATACAAGCATATTGCGATAAATTCAAGACATTAACAATGTAGATTTTTTTGTGTATGTGTTTTTAGCTTTGTTTATTTTTAAAAGTTACTAGAACGCTGTCGGTCCACTGAATATTTGCATATTCAAAGGGCCGTTACTAGGAAAAGATTAAATAATCAAATTTCTTTTATTCATGTAGGTATAAATCCTTGCCGTACATTAAGCGCAATAAAAATATATTCCACCCTTTTGTGTACTGTTTAACGGAGCTTCCAAAATGCTACAAAAGAATCCCTTAAAGGACGATCTAAACACTGCCCCATTATATTTTATTGCTCTTAAATATACACGAAGAGAAAAAATGCCACGTCCACAGAAAAGATAATTTCGGGATTACAATTACATTAGGTTTCATCAGCCGTGCACGATTTTCTATTTAATCTCGTGAAACATTATATTATAATTTGATTGAATATGTAAAAACAGGCATTCTGAGAAAACTGTTTTTTTTTTAAATTAGTACGTAGACTCAAAATTGATTTTCATTATTTATATATTAGTTTATACTACATGAAAAGTTAAAAACTAACAACTTAATTTATGGTACAGTGAAATATTCAAGATAACATCAGGCCTTTGAATCGTCAAATAGAGTAAAACATTTTGATGGGAATGAACACTTAACAAAGCTAGTCATAATTAATTCGTGCACTGTTGTATTATAGATTCATTGTTTTTTTTACATTTTATTTTTACAACACTCTTACACTCTTTACAAACATGTATCAGATGAAACTCATCCTTCTTCAGTGTAAAAATATTAAATCATAAATTTTTACACTGAAGAAAAGTGTAAAAGCTATTTTTTTAAATATTCAAATTTGAATCCACGACACAAAGCGATGGCAAATATAATAGCATTTCTAACCTATTGATAAAATATTAATATTTTTGGTTTCCCAAAAACACAACGTTAACCATATTTACTTGTTTATTTCTTGTACATACATTTAACAGGTGTAAATCTTTTTTTTTAAATACTTATATAGAATGTAGGTAGGCTGAAGGATAGCAGGCAAGACTATGTGCGACAGAATGAGAAACGTCACTATCAGAGAGATAATAATAATAATAATACGCTAATTTTTAAAGCGCCGTTTTTGTGATGTAATCACTTCAAGGGCGCATTAAGACGTATTTTAAATATAAATGTGAACGCTGCATCTGATTGATATTCGCGATAGGTTAGAAAATTTAATATAACAAAATATGCAAGTTTTAAATTGGGTATGAAATATGAAAAATATGGGTTTTTCAGCTTAGATCTGAAATCTGTCGGATCATTTATGCATCTAAGGTGTAAAGGTAGGTTGTTCCAAGCTGATGGACCGGCAACCGCAAACGCTCGATCCCCGTGGTACATCCGGGTTGTTGTCGGATGAAGAAGGCATATTGGAGGGACCATGTGGATATAATAGACACCCAAATATTACCACACCTTGTGCTACAAGGGTAACCAGAAGGGAGAAGGATGCCTGGAAGACCCCAGACCACCCAAGAGATGGAAAGACAGCTGGGAGTCCACATTACAAGAGGCAGCAAACTCTGCACAAACAGGCCCTAGCGGCCTCCAACCAGTATAAGAAGAAGAAGAAGGTTAAATATCTTCATCGAGCCTTCTTCTTAATGATTTTACGTTTAAAGATTCAACAAGTAATTTTAATAGTCTTGTTACTATATCCATTAATCATATCTTTCCTGAGTGCACGCTATATTCAAATTAGTGACATTAATAATATGTTATTTTAAACTTGTAAACCGTTTTGAGATGGGGACATATATCCCACTGTATTCCTCTTGGGCATGCTGGGGACCAATAGTTTACAGATAAGAAGGGATGGGTGCACAATTACCCATTTCTTCAGACTTATCAGGGGATTCTTTGAGAATTCCGTCATCTTGGAGGCTATCCATCTTTATGTTCCGGATGGCTATCTTCGACAGCGTTATCACATACTGTTTTATCTCCCAGCATGCAGAACCAACCTGCCTCTGGTGATGCCGGTAGGGAGAGCAAATAAAACTGCTGAACATGATCGCTTCGGAGATCGATGTCTATCATATTCGTGAAAATACGTTCAGAAGACAAATACTCTTGACTTTCTCATCTCTCATTCCTGGTATTAAATATTTATTATATTTTACCTGTTCTCAATAGATGTCTTAAACTATAAAAATTGTTTGTAATATCTTTTGAGAAAATAAACTGATTTGATTTGATTTGATTTGATTCGACAAATAGAGATAATTTTATATTGCTGAGCCACGCGCCAGGGTATCGTACTCGTATCATGCACTCACTGAGTAACACACAACAAAATGATGAATAAGAACCAGCAAAACTACGAGTAAACCTCTAATATAATATAACGCGAGTTGAAACTAGAAGCGCCTTGTTTAAGCTTCAACTCGTTATCCATCCGACGTTTAATGCACCCAGATCTTCATTAAAACAAAGATCGAATTATAATATCCAAATATTGTAATAAAAAAACGAAAATGTTTTTTTGTAAACAATACAAAATATTTATTGTTACATGAACAATGATGTAAAACACCATATTAAATAAGTAATACAAATTAAAACGTATGTTCTCTAGATTTTTTTTTAATATTGTATTTTATGGGAATGGCGTGTTTCGCCTTGATAAGGCGCATTATGACATTTGATAATGTCTTAACAAGGCGAAATATGTCATTCTCATAAAATACAATATAAAAACCTTCTAGAAAACAGAGGTTTTTATTCGTATAAAAATAATACAAAATATGAAAAAAATATATCTTGAACTGCATTCTAACCGAGTATGTTAACTTCAGTATATAAATATGATTTAAAAATATAACCATTCCTTCATTCCATACTTACGATTTCCTTTGGAGCTTCGGTTTCAAGTTAGACTTATTATCTTCTTCTTATAGTGTCGATCCCCCGACGTTGGCAATGACTATGGCGAATGTATTCTCGCTACAGTGATTTCCTGGGAAATGTTAATGGAGAGGTTTTCCGTTGCCTTCTCCGATGTTTTTCTTTAGGGGGTACCTTCCCTTAGATGGTGGTCCTTGGTTTTGTCGAAACCGTTTAGTATAATGAAATTGATATAGTTTTCAAACAAATAAAATTATGTGGTAAAAAAAACAGTCGTTTTCGTGTCTTAAATGGAAAAATTAATCTCGTTAACATTTCATATAACAATGAGAACAATATACAATTTATTATTTTGTATGTAAATGTATATACTTTTTTACCGTGTTTCCGTAGCCCTGGCAAAGATCCGGAAGGGGCGAAACCGGTTAGTTCGTTAAAATAAATAGAGTGGTGTAAATAAATATATACGTAGAAGTGTTTTTAAATTGTATTAAAAATATTTTATTTCTAACCACTTACAAATACACAAACAAGACCCTGAAAGATTTGGCTGTTCATTTTCTGGTTTCGAATATCCTAGAGAATACATAACTATACACCCAGATACGTAAGCCGAAAAAGGAGTTTTATTCGCCAATAAAGAATCCTTATAAAAGAAAAATATTTATTTAAAAGTTTCCCCGCTTTTGGGCGGTCCAGGAAGCAATAAATTCACCTGGAGCCCGCAAAATTCAAACGGCTTTTTTATTTTATTTATCTAACTGTAGTTTTGTAGGTTTTTTATTCACATTATTTGCTTTAAGGATCCTTTAGCGAGTATTTACTGTTAGATACATATTTTCAGTACCTTCCTAAAGTACCATAAAAACATGGATATTTATTTTTTACTTTGTGTGTAGTTGTTATAATTTTTCCTACCCATTAGAAAATGCTAAAATTGTTGGCAATAAATTTATTACTGTATTAGCTTATACGATAAATTACAAGTGTTATGTAAGAAATCAATAAATACATCAAGGATCGAAATATACTGTATTAAATTACTATATTTTCGTTACCTTTTAGTACTTTCTTGTTATTGAAAAAAATGACACTACTTAAACACTTATTACATTTACTATGTTTTTATTATTTTTCGTACTAGTTTCAATTATATTAATTATATTATAGATAGAAAAATTGTTAAATGTATAAATTAAAAATATTTCCAAACAAATTTATTCCAGTTGTCAAAAGATTGGGATTCAAGCCTTGGCGCGACCAGATTCTGCATAATAAAGAGATAGTACTGCTAAATTTGGAAAAATGAAAATAAATTCCTATACCATCAATTTAAATCTTTGGTGTTAAGTCTTTTAAAAAATACAGTGATTTATTTCACAATGAATGTATAAATTGTATGTAATAAGTATATTTATGTGATAAGTAAATTTTATGTGTATTAGGAACTACAATGTGTAGTAATTTTTTTTATAATTAATACGAAAGAAAATGTCCGTTTCAAAGATTGTTTTGTTATAATTTATGGGAATGACATGTTTCGCCTTTCGAAGGCATTAACAAATGTCTAGAAAAGCGAAACATGTCATTCCCATTAATTATAATAAAACTTCTAGAAAACAGACGTATTCATTCGTATTCATTATTAAAGATAGAGTCTTACATCATCGATCTAGAAACAATAAAGATATTTTTTTAAATATGTGTTTATTTTAGTATTACCTTGTTATTTATTATCTACAATACATGAAACACATTCACCCTCATTCCGAGCGACGTGACACGTCACCGTCTCAATAAATCTTCATTAAAGCCACGCTCTCTTCCTTGTACAGGCTGGCAGGACCTCACGCCACAGGGCGAGAAGTATCGAGGACTTAGTGACGATCCCGGGGGAGGAGGATCTGCGACCTATCACAAGGACTCCTATGTCATTACAAATTTCCCCCTGAATCCACTTTACCGATTTATTTCCACATTATTGTCGGTAATGGGCAGGAGTTTGCTCGCATTTTGCTGTAATGTCGCGACATTTGGGGATCGTAATGCGATCATAGTTGGCTATTTTAAATTCTTATGTTTCCCTGCGCTTGAAATGATAGGAAACTTTATGATTAATGGGTATACAGATAACACAATAGTATGGGAAGAAATCACAGTCAAGTGTATTTTACCTACTCGTGTAGGTAAATTTTAAAAATAATAACTGTTTTTGTAGGAATATACTGTTGTAAATTTAAAGTACAGACGCTTTATTCTATCAAGCATTTACTCACTCCTACTCGCCTTCTATCGACCTCTCACAATTATTGACCTTTCAAATCATGACTCTTTTATCACACCTACATATAAACAGTATACCAAATAGGGAGATTTACAGATCACGATCTACGAGGTTTGTTACGAAATGCTATGACTGCCACACTGAACGTCCCGGTTTCGATTCCCGGCGATGGCAGTGTGATTGTTACTCTGTCTTGGTGTAGAATTCACGTAACAATAAAATGGCAATAGATGCTCATCTATTGCCAATATTGCTAAACCTATCACATGTCATGAGAATCAATATGATAGCTACACCATTTACATCGATTTACCTCACGCTGTAATGATGTAAAGAGCGATTCGTCAAAATAATAATAATAACAAAAATAAGAAAGTTGTATTATTATCGCAGACACAAAATTCAGAACAAAGCATCAAGCGCAAGATTTTTAATAATTCTACGCCTTTTGGAAATAATAATTTATAAAATCGTGTGTAAAACTCTTTATATTAACAACAATATAATAAAAAAATAAGAATATGACAAAATTGTTACCAAAATTTTTTTTTCACTGCCTCTTAGAAGTGGTTTATGAATACAATCGCTGCTTCATAAATCAGCAAAAATAGTATTGTTACATTTAGATATTTAAAACTACTTTGATCAACAACAAAAAATTCCCATTTTGGCTCATCGATAACTATCATACCAGGCAAATTATTTATTAGGCAGTTCAATAAATAACATGTATTGTTTACCATGTAGAGTTCCATATTATATAATTAATACGACTGAAAACGTCTGTTTTCTAGAAGTTGTATTATATTTCATGTACATGTGAGATTATTCATTATATTTCATTCAAATCAAATGTGTGATCAAACATTTTATAATGCCCAGATATGGGGAAACATATTATTATCATAAAATAGAATAAGATTTTTAGAAAACAGATATTTTACTAGTTATCTAACGTACTAGTTATCAAACAAGATAAGAAAATGTCACAAACTGATTTTACTCTTCAATGTCCTCCCTGGTTACCTGATTAGTTGACAAATCTGTAGGTAATCACGAAACATCAAAAAAAAATCCCACTTGGAAATGCCTTTGTTTTCTTATTCTTATTTGTCTGATAATCTGGTGTTGTTTGCAGACGTCATCCTAGGATGTGGACTACCAACTATCTCGCCATCTATTTGGTGATCGGATTCGTGGTCGGAAACTATCTCGGGACCTATTTCGTGGTCGGGAACTATATCGGGACCAATCTCGTAGTCGGGAACTATTTCGGGACCTATCTCGTGGTCGGGAACTATCTCTGGGCCAATCTCGTGGTCAGGAACAATCTCGGGACCTATCTCGTAGTCGGGAACTATCTCGGGGCCAATCTCGTGGTCGGAAACTATCTCGGGACCTATCTCGTGGTCGGGAACCATCTCGGGCTATAGTTGGGATCCTATTTTCTTGAATACGAGAAACATACTCGTTTGGAAATGCAACGAAACGAAAACGCGTATGTAAAACGTCTAAGAATTTTGAAATTCAATAAACCACAAGCGCTGATTGCAGGTAGCCGAGTCATAGCCCTCTATTTTGGTAGACATGTAAATTTCCCACTCAGACATGCTTTCCTTAAAGATAAATAGAGTAAAGAAAAACGTTTTGCCATTTTATTAGCATAAGTGATTTATCCACTCGCACAGTACGGGGCCCGGTACCTACTCCGCCTGCCACGCACCGCGACTCCGTATGCTAATTCCCGCAACACCTCGCCTCAAGAAATTCCCCTGTAATTCTGCCTAATGCATAACGTGCTTTTGTGTACGGTATGCGGCAAATGACACTAATTAGACTATCAAGTATTAGCTCGTGTATTGTGTATAGAGGATTTGCATTAACTGTGATTTTTGAGAATCAATTTTAGATGTTTACTAACCTCCAATATTATAGCGAGGTCTACTCGTACTGACCTATGCATCACATTAGAGAGAATTGTACAATGTTAATACATCATACACAGGGTATGTATGATGTATTAACACACAGGGTATGACCGAGGGGACAAACTCTAGGGGACGCCCACGCCGAGAGTACCTGGAGGACCTGTTGGTGGACGTGCGTTGCTCATCATATGCAGATTTTAAAAGAGACGCACAAGACAGGGAAGAATGGAAGAGAAGAATAGAGGAAAAAGCTGCAAACCAATCCCAGGATTGAAACCAGAGAAGAAGGAATACATCTAAATTTATTTAATGTTTCTTGAGCAATGCTGTTAAACACCATAAAAATAATTAATTTAAACGATAACGTCTGTTTTCTAAAAGTTACATTATATTTTATGCTAAAGACATGTTTCACCTTGCTAAGGGATTATCAAATATAACGAGAATCAAACGCGTATACTAGAGCCATTGGGAAAAAAATTGGTAAATAATTAGGCTTAAAACATTGTTTACAATAATTTTGGGGCAAAGAAAATAATATGGAAAGCAACGGAAAACTACCACATTTTAAAAAGCCCAAGTGGCATCCCATGAACCAGCAAAATTACATTGAGACTAGCGAAGAAGAAAATAATAATAAAAATATATGAAAAATTTACTTGGAAACAAATCAATTATATCATAACTATTAATATATACAATGTTTACAAAGTTTACAATAAACAATTCAGAAAGATGATAAAAGTAGATCCAAAATAGAGTGCTTTTAAGAAAAACATGTTTTTTTACAATAATTACAAAACAAACATGTATATTGAATTTAATTCATGAGCTATTTTCTGCTCATATTGAAGATCGTAAAATAATTTCTAATGTCATTGATTTAAATCCTTGGTATTAGTCTTTTTTTTCAAATTGAATTTTATTCTGATTATTGTTGTATGACAGAAGTGTAAAAAACAAGAGAATAATTTGGTGTTGTTAATTGTGATTTTTTGACATGTGTGAATAAAAAAAGATTTACCTTAAAATTAACAACTTATTACTCATTACAATTGTCCAATTTTTAAAGGGTAGAAAATCTATACTTCAGTGAATATTTCACGGGTTGGAACTACATAGTATTTGAAATATATATTAAGGCATTTGTGTATTTCATTTTTATTTTCTGATTGCTTAATTGTTTATTTGTACCCTTCTCGCATGCATCTGTAATGTGAATACACATCGGCATTTATAATTGGTCAGCGCTAAAATTTCTCACAATTGTAATTTTCAATGCTTTTAACCAACATTATTCTTAACCACAAACTGTACTGCCGTATTTGAAAAACATAGTTTGAAAATACTCCCACCAAATTTACATCCACCATTAAAGATGTTATTTAAATAAGTTTGCTAGTAACGATTTTTTTGTAATTTATTCCCAAATCTAGCAACAAATAAATTCAAAAAATGGATTTAAATATGGTTGGCTGAAAAAAAGATGAATTGCGATTAATTAACCGGAATATGTATTGAAATTTTATCGATTTTATTGATGGAATTCTTTCACACCATTTCGTTATACAGTTATTTATGAAATTGCACTAGGAACGTATTTAAACATAAAAACAAATTATTTATTTTATTCTTTCAGCTAACTAGTCGAAACTCAGGAATAGTTCCCCAGTAAGAAATGAACCGTAACGAGTGTCTATGTCACGGGCCCACCATAATGAGGCTGCCCGCATAAAATTATAATAACTCATATGCGGGTACTTACGTACGTACCTCCAACTTTATGATGACACCCCCGCCCCGGAGGGTGAAGAAAGCATTTCCCCGAGGAAAGTGTTACTGTTTCTAAGCTGTTCAATTTTTCTTACCCCAAGCAGGTAGGTACCTAACTACTCATGTGAGATGGTTTTTATCTTATTATGTTTTTGCTGCGTTATTTTACGAATTTTGAGAATAGCAAAAGAATATAGGTTTCATTTGATTGACACTTACTTTTATTATTACTGTTTCTAAGCTGTTCAATTTGTCTTACCTCTAGGTACCTCACTACTCATGTAGGATGGTTTATATCTTTTTTTATTGCTGCATTGTTTTTAGTATTTTGATAATAGCAAATAAAAACAAATTTTCATTTTATTTCTTGTTTCTTGATCAATGATGTAAAACCTACATATTTATCAAATAGTTAATGCGAACGAAAACGTCTGTTTTCTATAAAAAAAATCGAGTAATTTATGAAAATGACGTGTTTCACATAATAATGCCTTAGAAAGGCGAAACATGTCATTCTCATAAACTATAATAAAACTTCTATCATTATTTTTTTTCGTTTTTTGTAAATAAAAGAAAGTTTAGTTTTTAACGGTTTTTCTTAAATGATTCGTACGTAGAGATTGATTTAAAAACTTATTAATAAAAAATATATTCATTTTATTATTACTATAATTATCACAAGATTACATCAAATGGAAAAATAAATTGATAACACAAAAAAAATTGTCGACTCATAAAACTTCATGTTTTATGCATTATTAAAAATAAATATAATATTGATTGTAAAGAGATTAGTGCGCCGATTTATATTTAATTCATATGTGTAACTGGTCGCCAGTTATATCCGACCTCATTATAATAAAATTTTGATTTTTAGATGAACTTAAGGATAAAACTGTGAAATTCCATAATGAAGTTTTTTATGAATTTAAACACTATTTTTCTACTTTTCAGTTTATTTATTTCGAAGGCTTACACCTTGATCATCGGGAGAACGATATAAACTCATAAATTGAGTTTATATCGTTCTCCAGATGATTAAGGAGCCTTCGAAACATTGATAACAGATAACACCGTTAAGATATTTTCCCCGTAACCATATGAATAATACAATTGCATTATTCATATGGTTTGATTTTTAGATAAACTTAAGGATAAAACTGTGGAATTCCATAATGAAAATTTTTTATGAATTAAAACAATATTTTTTCCACTTCTCAGTTTATTTTCTCGACATATTTCGAAGGCTTACACCTTCATCATCGGGAGAGCGATATAAACTCATAAATTGAGTTTATATCGTTCTCCAGATGATTTAGGAGTAGCCTTCGAAACATTAATGATAGATAACACCGTTAGAATGTTTTACCCGGTAACCACATGAATAATACAATTTTGCATTAAACACATTCTTTAGTTATATATTTCAAATTAATGATTCCAATGTAGAAATTTTAATGAATTCGTTGTTTTATTCTGAAGTGTATAATGAATATAAACTTTCAGAAGTTATCTCGGCGGCGCAAGACAGAGAAACCTTTGCAAAAATCGTGGGGAAACCTGACATGGCACACAAAGAAGAAGGTAAACTTTTAAATTGAATATATTTTTTTAATTAGATAAAGTAGATGAATAAATGTTCATTATAAATAATCAAAATGAATCACGAAGTGAATATTTTGATGCATTAACATTTGCTCTCAAAACAAAACCCTAGAAGTATCATACCATTTATGATTTAGCGTGAAAGTTTATGTGATTCAAAACTCATCACTGTATTGATGGTTGCGATTTTAATTTGGTAAAACAGCATTATTTGTTAATGCATATTTAAAGTACGATAGCTTTTTTGGTTTAACATTGATTTATATAAGTATTCTGGAGTTTGAGAATTCCCTCGCAAGGCGAAACAAATTTTTCACTATTGTAAATATGTATTTTTGTATATAAATAAATCAATGTAAAACCATTATAAATAATTACTAAAATAACTATTATTATAATTACTCATCACTATACTCTATATCTTTGTCATAAGTGAGGTATTAAAGCTATTTACTAACGAAAATATTATAAATATAGATCGGCATATCGACGCAGTATCCCAAACGTCAGATAAGACAATTTTTTGCTTCAATTCAACTGACTTTACGGATGACGTTCGCTAGTGGCCATTAACTAGAGGTAGTCTGAAGCATCAGGCAGGAGGAGGCTCCGCGACGTTATACATTATATCTATCAAATGAAGTCAGCTACAGAAGCCCGCGACCGCCATTTTGAATTCAATTACAAAGACAGTGACGCCATTACGTCACTTGTAAAGACTTTTTGCCAAGAATAGGGGACAATAACAAAAAGGACGGCGTAATAACGTGATGTTTCGAGTTTTTATGGCCTCATCGAACGCAATAAGTTACTCGGAAAATTTCCACTGAATGACCGCGCGTTCATAAAAAAACGGAAAATATTAAAAGTTTATTTGCTAAAGAGCTGACTTGTATTGTGTCCGAAAGATTTTCTTATGATTTATTATAATACTCTGTTGTTTACTTTCGTATAACTCACAAACTTATCTCTTCTTTATATACTGCAGCATAATATTTTACGTAACAGTGCTATAAATACATATATAGGTACCATAGATTATATGATATGATATACCTATATCGTTCAAAACAGATGTGTTTACTAATTTCAAAATATATCCTTTATTTTTGCAGATTAACATTAAATACTTGTATAACATTACAATAAAGTAGAAATTTTTGTCGTTATTATGTAAAAATATTTTAACATTTTTATTCAATCAATTTTTTGCTGTCAATTTTTTTTTATCGTTTTGTTAGTCTTATGTAGTCCATCGAGTAGGTATATGTGACCTTTCTCTGTTTGATTCTAAACTGGTATTGTTGCTTTATATTACTTAAGGTGAAGTCTGTCGCCTTTATATTGTATTTACTAAATTGTTATTACTCAGTTAGCTCCAAGTCCGTCTCGCTTTATATCTAGTCCAGACGGTCTTGGAGAAGGCAGAGTCAAACCATTGATCTAAAAATACATGTTTGCACATTGTTTGGATAGAGTACACAACGCATAGTTAATAAACAAGGAAATGCGATTGAAATCCTGAACAAAACCTGGCTCTATTTTCACAACAATACATGTTTCAGCTTAGGGAAATATTTGTAAGCATATAACTTTAAAATATATTTTTGATTAAGATTACAAAAAGGTTCAAAAGGAATCTAATTTTAAATAAAATCATTGATGGTTTTGAGTCTCAATAATTTAAAATGTTGTAGGTAATACAAACGAGCCTGCACGTCTTGCGAAAACCATTAAAATATTCATGTGTATCAGAAACGAATCACCCGCTGTAGTCCTGCAGTAATTGGAAAGCGCCTCGTGGTGAAAAGCTCCGGGAAATGTAATTTCTCGTTCTCAAAGGCGGCGCGTGCTCTCCACTTCAAGTGATCTCACACGTGACCGTACAAATCTTCAATCTATATTAAAAGCAGATAAAAAAACAAAGATTGCAGACTGGCCTGCGAATTCAGGGGTGGTTAGTTGTTTTACCTTGCATAGATATAATCAAAACGAAAGAAAACGTATGTTTTTTTTAAGTGAAGATGAATAACATGTTTCGCTTAAAGCATTATAAATTTTAAAAAATTGTTTTACTTCATTGTTTCAAGAGCAATAAATGAAAGAAAATAAATTTGCACTATTAAATAATATATATACAAAATAGTCACCGCACTAAAAAATATTCGAAGAGCAGGAGTTGCCAGTGCTGTACATATTAATGCTAGTATTATTTTTTCAAACTTTCTTCACCACCTTTATTTCAATATTTACTCCGAAAATATATTCAAAGAAGCTTTTACGGATGTGACAGGTTGTGTCCATGTATAATTACCAATAATATACGATATGAAGATAACACTGTAATTGCAGATAGTACTGAAGGTCTACAAAGACTACTTGACTAACTTCTCATGCAACTCTAGCGGCCTAAAGAAAACAAAATAAATTATATGATCATTAGCAAGAAGCGGATAAATCTGGTACCAACACTTAAATCGATTAACTGGAGAAGGTTAATCGATTCCAATACCTAAGCTGTTGGCAAAATGATGAACAGGATTGCAGTCAGGATATACGAATATGAATAGAAATAACCTGAAATAGGTGCTATGCAACAGGGCCCAACTCATCGACTTGAGAATGAAAATAGTTCGATGCTTCGTGCTACCCGCATTGTTTTACGGTATGGAAACATGGACCTTGACAAAAGCTATCATAAAAAAGCTGGATGTCTTTGCAATGTGGATATATCGTAGAATATTTTAAATATCATGGACAGAGAGAGTCACAAATGAGGAAGAAAGAAAAATAAATTGTCAAGACCACAATGCGCAGGAAACTGGATTATTTCGGACACAAAATTAGATGTCATTTTCTTTTTTCAATTAGATTTAGTATGTTGAGGGATAATTTTTCTTTTGCATTTGATTTCATAAAAGAGATTTGCTTTGTTGCTATATTAATGATTGAAAAATTATTTTATTGGAAAGTTCATTTAGTTCCATTTGCCATATATTTACTGAATTTTGAAATTCTGATTGTTTACATGTGAAGTATTTTGTTATTCGTTTAATTTATAATTTTATTTTCCTCCATTTTTTCATTGACTTTGAAAGAAGACTTAACCTGTCTATGATCACTTGTGTGACAGAAACTACATGTAATAAACTACATATAATACTAAACTACATAAACTACATGTAATATTTTCTATCTATCTAAATAAGAATATAAAATATCCGCAGAAAAAAAAACGCGAAACATCCCTGTTCCGCTTTTATACAACGTTCGTAATAACCCCACACGTAGTAGGTATCAAATAAATGAAATAAGGAAACCGATTTAAGTCGAGATATGCTACTCACCGCTTAAATTGATATTTAGTATTGAAATACTTTGAGCTGCTTTCTTTAAATTGAGTCCTGTTTTCCCCGGGATACATGCAGGGCCCGTGGGGTGGCTTCGCCTTACTTCCGACGCAAATGTTAGTCTCAGACGAGGAATAAATTACCATTTTTTTCATCACCATGCACCTGCAATAACACAGCCCCGTCAACATAAAAGACACTCTTGTAATTTTATTTAACATAGGTACTTGCGTATCTCGTTATACTTGAATATAAGTAAATACCGACCGACATAAGCAAAAAAATCTGCAATATCTATGAATAAGTATATTTGTTACATGAAAAAAAAACCTTTGTCGGAAATGTGTGATGTGTAGTTTAAATAAATATGTTTTAATAGCTGTAAAAGATCTATTTAACAAAATGAGAACATTTTTTGTCACGATAATCTTAATTTGAAACTCCGAGAAAGAATGATTAAACTACTATATGGTTGCGAAACCTGAACTCTGAAAGTGAATGTAATGAACGGTTGGAAGCGTTCGAGATTTGGATATACCGCAGAATGCTCCGTATACCGTGGAACGATAGGGTCAGCAATGCAGACGTATTACAGAGAGCCAGAGCCAATAGAAAGCTGTTGTCGAGTGTGAAAATAAGAAAGGTCTCATATTTGGGTCATGTGCTAAGAGGAGAAAAATAGCACCTCCTTCGACTGATATTAATAGGTAAAGTGGAGGGACGTCGGGGAGTTGGTAGAAGGCAGCTGTCCTGTCTGCGGAACATCAAAGAGTGGACAGGAATAACAAGAGTTCAGAATCTGTCCCAAGTGGCGCAGGATAGAGATGCCTTTGCTGCAGTGATCGCGAACGTTGGAACGTCGGGGGGACTTGACACGGCACTGAAAGAAGAAAAAGAAAAAATCTATCGTTGTCAACTCATAACATGAGAAGTTCTGTAAGAATATTCCATTTGAGAGTTTTCCAAATGCCGAGAGCCCTTCATTTGAATCTCTTCAGAGAGCCCTTCATTTGAAAATTGTTCAATAGAAAATGTCATCGTTGTCCCTATAAATACGTAATACGTGATAATTTTTCAAAATGTATGTCTATAATATGTTAGTATTCTCTCGAAATCAAATACCTATAAGAAATATAATATTGTATTACTTTTCCCCATGAGTTTACTACTCATGGGAATACAATAAAACTATCGTATGTTTTTAAAAATAAAAAACATTATTATGAAAATGAAAAAAGGGGTTTTAATGATTTTTAAGTTTACTTTTAATTTATATACTCGTACATATACCTATTGAGAAAAAATAGTTTTCTAGAAGTTATGTTAAATTTTACGGAAATCACAATCATCTTGAAAAAACAGTACCAAACGAACGTGTTTCTCAATACTAAATGCTTATTTGGGGTCATCATCATTTAAAAAAAACATAACAAGAATAAAAACGTTTGTTTTTAGAAGTTTTATCAATATTATTAACAAGGTGAAACATGTCGTTCCCAAAAATATATAATAAAACTTTAATACTAGACATTTTCATTAATATTAAATATTTAATATTGATTTAATGTTTCTTGAACAATGATGTAAGACTCCACATCCTCAATTCCTATTAAAATTATTATTAATGAAACCGTATATTTCCTAGAAGTTTTATTTGATAATGCCTTAGAAAGGCAAAATATGTCAATCCCATAAAATTTAATAAATTTCTATAAAACCGACGTTATAATTCGTCTTAATTTAATATGGAGTTTTCAATTGTATCCGATTTTTCGCCGTCGCTGACATAGACCAGTCTTCTTCTTCTTCTTACTCAGTCTATTCCCGTCCACTCCTGGACAAAGGCCTCCTCCATTCGCTTCCATGTCACTCTGTCTTGTGCAGACTACATCCAGGTTATTCCGACGTGTCTGTTCAGATCATCCTTCCACCGTAGTTGCGGTCGCCCTGCACTTCTCTTTGCCGTCCATGGTCTAATTTTCATCTGAGCTTCTGGCTACATGACCTGCCCATTGCTATTTTAGAGTTGCTTCTTGGTGGATGATGTCAGTGACCTTTGTTTTTTCTCTCACCATATCATTTCTGACTCTGTCTCTTAGGCTTATTCCTAACATTTCTTTTTCCATGGCTCTTTAGGTCACCCGTAGTTTATCGACACTTTTTTTGGACAATGTTACAGTTTCAAGACCATAAGTTCCAACTGGCAGAACGCAGGCTTCATAGACATGTAACCCATGTTTCCGAAAGCTGCCCAGCTTAGTCCAATTCTTATTTTTAGCTCTGCGGTTTGGTTATCTTGGCCCCCGTCGAATATTGTGTCCCAGGTATGTATATTCTTGGACACCAGTCTATCGATGTACAAATGTAGTGATATTATGAATAATTTTATTTTCAAGCGATTTTTATCCTAATATTGAATCTTTTTTTAAGCCAACGATACTTATTTAATACTATATTTTAGAAAACATATCTTTGACAATGTTTGCTTCATATTATCATTATTTTTATGTTTTTATGGATTATTTCGGTATTTTCTATCTCATTGAGTGTAGAAAGCTTCCAATATACCTAGTTCCTTATTCACTCGGCAATTTATTCTCGCGCTACTCTGCCGGATTTTGCGAGCATTATTAAAGTGTATTGTGACTAGCGCAAAGTGAATTGTGCATAAATATTTCGCAATATCCGGAATAACTTACCGTAAACTTGAAAAACGTTTTCACAGACCTTCGGAAGCTTTTAGGTCTGAATACATTTCACATCCTTTCAGGCACACGCCCCATTTGAATACCTAATATTTACAATTTCAAAAATGTATTTCCGTATTTGTATGAAGGCTTTATTCCTTATACCGAAAACGAATACACGTCGAAACGGAAATTTTTCATGAAATATTTAGTTATGTAGTTGCCTTTAAAAACCTCATTAATATATATACCTTCTAAAAATAACTAAGAATATCCGAGATGAACGTCCTGACATCCATTACGGGAAAATCTATCCGAGAACGTGTCCGTAGCGCAGACATAAGAAAAACTTGGGAAATAGAGGATATCGTTCAGTGGAGTAGATCCAGAAGAAGATACTGGAGGGACCATGTAGCCAGAATGGAAATACAACATATACAACCGCTTACGAAATCCTCTCCGTACAACGTTCACCTGGAATACCACCCTAGAGATGGAGGGACAGCTGGTCCTCATCATCTGAGAAGACATGATATCTGAGTCACAGATCGTCAGATCTATTAAAAGAAAAAGAAAAAGATATTCTTCATAAATAAGAATCGATTTATAAAAAATTGCTACGAGAGAAATAAAATTGCTACACCTGATAATTTGGGATAAAATTTAAAGTCGACGAGGTGTTGGCAGGAAGCGAATCTTCTGATTCCACAACGCATGCGGCTGGATAAGCTTAAAAGCGTTGAAAAGCTGTTTCAAGCTGCCAGGAACAATGACGCCTACTTTCAGAGATAGTGAACGTCGGGGAGATCTGAAATAACATCGAAAGAATTAGATAAATTATTGAGCAATTATTTTAAATCATCATTTCGAAAAAAAATTACATGAACTAAGACTTTTTTCGAACCCCAAACTCCAACGACTGACCATGCCGGTCAGTGCCGGTAGTCCCATAGAAGCCCAGAGGCCCGGCTTGCGTAAGAAATTTTAAATCAAAACCCCCAAATCTAAGTAATGATGCCCTCGCATAAACCAACAACTCACCAAATCATCTTCCAACAATGTTCCCATCAGACGTATGAGGAATAGCCACAAGAGCTTAATCTTTGTAATCCAGAAAAGGTTTTTTTTTTTTTTTTTAAAGACTAATACCAAGGATTTAAATCAATGATATTAGAATTTAGTTTTTACAATCTTCAATGTGAGCAGAAAATAGCTCATTATTATGAAGAAGGAATCTGGTCGTGTCCAGGCTTGAACCCAAGTCCCCTGGATCAGGAGCCAAGCGTTCTATCCCCTAGACCACCACCCGATTTTGATTTAAAATTTCTTACGCAGGCCGGACTTTTGGGCTTCTATGGGAGTACCGCCACTGATGCCAGTAGGGAGAGTAACCAAATTGTAAAACAATAGTATATTTGTCATATTGACGAAATTTTAACAGTCGTGTTAACATGCGATGCAATTCCAGATGCTTTTTTTTTATATTCGCTTGTGTTTTCAAATCACATCAAATCAAATCTGTTTATTTTCTCGAAAAATATTACAAAAAACAATTATAGTTTAAAGCATCTATTGAGAACATGTAAAATATAATATATAATACCAGGAGCGCATGAGAGATGGTTCGACTTTAAGAATACAAGATACTCTCTAAAGTCCAGAGTATTTTATTTCAGCCCTTATTTTAAAAAGTTAAATGTTTCAACTATTGAAATTATTGAATTACTGTTGTCACAATATAAACTTGTTATTATCTCATTAAATCATTTTATCTCAGTTAACAATCTATAATTATAGTAATTTCACGGCTTTATAATGTTGATTAATGTATAAATTATTAACCCCGTTCTCTTAATTGCATTAATATTACGTACCTAACCTCAACGTAACAATATTTACTAATTGTTTGTATGTAAATATCCTAACAATAAATATATTGACATTTTTTTTTGTGAATAAACACATTTATTTTTCCATTTTTGAGTTATTTGTCTCGACATGTTTCGAAAGCTTTACATCTTTATCATCGGGAGAACGATATAAACGGTTTATTAGAGTGACGATTTTTTCACTGTGGAATTCCATAGAATTCTACAATGTTAACGCCTTAATTTTTTACATAAAATTAATCAATATATTATTTTTATGATACGGAACACTATATTGTCAATATGTCAAATAAAGTAATCTAAAAAAATAATAACTAAATAAATAAAACATTGTGTGAACTTATGTACGCCAATGTAAGGAGAAAGGACGATAAAATACTACAAGAAAGTTATTAAATACAATAAATAAATGTTTGATTAAAAACGCGTCAAAATAATTATATCTTCACAAATATTTACAAAAATGTGAAAGTTCGTTGGTCCTAATTTATATCAATCATGTCTCGTTTCATGACATGTTTTCGCAATTCGTGAATTGGCACGCGTGAAATGTCCGGCCGTTATTCATCAGTGATGGCTTACTTCATCATGTAGCACTTCCGTAACAGGGTGTGCGCACAGCTCTCATTTAAACCTCTACTTCTTATTTTTCTTCAAGTGCCCTGCCGGTTCCCCTCAACGTTGGCGATCACCTCGGCGAACCTGTCCCTGTTCTGCGCCGCTCGGAACAGCTCCTCCACACTTCGGATGCCGGTCCACTCCCTCACGTTTCGCAGCCAGGACATTTGTCTCCTTCCGGGCCCTCGGCATCCTCGCCATAGTGAATATCCTGAGAAAAGGTAATCAGAGTGGTTTCCCGTTGCCTTTTCTGATGGGTTTTTCTGTAGGGGTCACCTTCCCTTAGCTGGGAGGGTCCGGCTTTATGGCGCCGGATACTCGCCATTCGCCCACTCATTATCTGCTATGACACTGATGGTAATGTCAGTAGCTACATTGCCCGGGGTTCGCGGGGCCTGAGAGACCACTCAAGGACGCTAATGAGTTGGACTTGGTAGTACCTACTGTTGCAGTTGATATTTCAGCATGGCCCTCTACGAAAGAGGCCAAAAAAGGTATAATTTCAAAAATATTTCAATAACTCTTGTGTTTCTTATAAAATGTATACATTGTTGTATAATTGTTACGTTATTGTAGTTACTAAAGTACCGAAACACTGCGTTTTCTTTTATATTTACTCTTGCTACTTTTAACAGAATTATTCTATGAAAGTACAATTTGCTTCGATATTCACGTGAAATGATGCGTAGCCCGTATTTCGTTGGCTATCATAAAAAGTCGAAACTGCTGTTACCGTTCCCACGGGCATCCTACGCTGCGTTTCACATGTTGTTTTTACCGAACTGCATTTTATTTGCTGTTTTTTCTGATTCAGTAAACAAATTAAAACCAAAAAATATTCCGCCAACGAGTTTGCTCGTGATGCGAAATATAATAATATGATAATTTGATTTTAAAAGCATCGATGTTTTCATAATGTTCTGTTATTTAAGGGCTTAGTGAAGTATTATCGTGCTTCAATTTTTTTTTTTAAATCTCTATATATGTAATGATTCATTGGAATGCTTTATAATCTTCTTCGTCTTCCTTGCTATACACATATGTGGTCTGTTCTCCAGAGCGTTACTACTCTTGTGAGGTGAATTCCCATCTGTCCATCCATTCTTAAGCTTCCATCTCTCAGCCTTACATATCTCTCTTATTCTGGTGTTTCTCACGTGATCTTTTAGTGCCTTGTCTGCTATCATTTTCAGTGTCACCATCTCGGAACAGTGAGGGTACTCCCGGCTTGCGTAAGAAATTTTCAATCTAAACCCCAAATCTAAGTAATCATGCCCCCGCATAAACCAACAACCCGCCATATCACCTTCCAACAATTTTCCCATCAGAGGTAAGCAGAATAGCCACAAGAGCTGAACCTCTGTAAGCCAGAAGAGGTTTTGATTCAAAATTTCTTACGCAAGCCGGGCTTTTGGGCTTCTATGGGAATACCGCCACTGTCTCGGAAGTCCTCAAAACTTTTTTGATCCCGACTGTGTCTGCCCTTGCTTCAACGCCATATGATATTATTGGTCTTACGCATACTTTATAAATTCTCATCTTTCTCTTAATAGCCAAGTCATTGTTTTTTCCATATTGTGGATTTTAGCGCACCTGAGATTACAGCTGCTTTGTTGACTTTCCATATATCCAAACCATCTAAGTGACCCTTTAATTTAATTAAGGACGCATTCGTCCACCTAACATTATTTTCTTACTTCATCATTAGGTATTCTATCATACATTGTTTTCGGCACATTCTTCTTAAATATGGAAATTATAAAATAAATAAAAATGCATTATATATTTCAGATGAAACATCTGAAATTATGCGGATAACAATAAAAAAGTGAATTGATTACTTTTTAAATATGATTGAATGAATGAATTTTGAATTTATATTTTTAGAATTCTTAGAACACTCGAAATATTCAAATAAAATCGTTCGTTCAATATTAGTGCATAGTTTTATCTTAAATATTATATTTTGAATATTGTTTGTCTTTTCAATTGATAAAAAATATCATTAAATTTATGTTCTAGTGTTCTTCTTCTTCCGATTCATTTAGGACTGTGTCCTGTTATTGATGTCTGTAACTACTGCTGTCTCCATGTGTCTTCGCCATCTTTAGGTGGTCTTCCTGGAGGTCGATTGGTGCTTTATTTGCCGCTTTACTTATATCTCTTTCAGGACACGCTCTCTCCAAATGTTCTCTCCAATAACGTCTTCTCGTTCTTCCCCATCGCTCAACATCTTTGATTTTCCTTATTGCAAAATGTTTCACTCTGTCTCGGAGTGTCATTCCCGCAATGGATTGGAGGGTCCTCATTTCTGTGGTTTTATGACACTTTTAAATACATATTTTTATAATCTATATGCTTAACTAATAAGCTGTTTATAATTTATAACTAATTTTTCGAAAACTCTTTTCTTTTCAATGTGTTATTTTGATATAATGTATATTTTGTATTATGTTTTTTCAACGTTTTAAATTTTAAAAACTCTCGAAACTTTTAATATATTAGATCGTGTTTATACACGCCTACTATATTTTTTATCATAATGAAAAACTCATACATATAATTAGGCGATTACTTTATTAAAAAAAAACATTTTCATAAAAAGAACTGTTCATTGGATTGATTTAAATGAGTCATTATAAACAAATATGTATGCATGTGAAGATTAGAGTTAGGAGAAGAATAATGAAAGTGAAAGTAGGATTAATGTCGTAGAAATGAGATTGCAAAGAAGAGTATGTGGAAAAATAATGGTTTAGTACCACTAAGGTGGTTTCCACATATGAAACGATATATGAGAAAAAATGAATGATTATACCATATATTCAAGTAGTGTGCATGAAAAAAGAAGTTGAAGAAGGACAAAAAAAACATGGCTCGACCAAAATAATCAATTACCTACTAACAAGTGACCATTTTCGAAGTTGGAAAAATCGCAAATTGTTTTTGTTTTTCATTGGATACACGTAATTATACAAAGTCTTTGGTTATTTATTTTTTGATTCAGAGAAATCAGAGAATTATACAATACATTGTAATGTATTTAAAATCAGGAGTGAATACATAATTTGAAAATTTAATTTTCATTAAATGAAATATGATAAAAATATATTATGCAGAAAAATATTGAAATATGTCAATTATATTAACAATTAAAATTTATGAAATATTGCATATATTATTTACCTGCTCCGCTTTCAAATTGATTGCATAATAAATTATATGATCATTTTACTGTTATTGTTTGTAGGAAATTATATTATAATTTTATTAAACATCATAATCTGTTAATAAATCGAAGCTTTAATATCTACATTTCTATTACCATTCAAGAATCAAATGCGATTATATTATATTATTTATTATTTTTTTTATTAATAATTAATTTTATTATAGATAAATCATGGCAACATACACCAACAATTGAACTATTGTTAAATTGTAAATGAAACACTTGTTTTTCACCACTTGAGTGGTGAAAAACATGGTGTAAATGAAACACTTATTTTTCACCACTCAAGTGGTGAAAACAAGTGTTTCATTTACAATTTAATCATGTCCTACCACAAAGTGAATGCCGAAACAATAAATTACAGAACTATTGTTATATTATTAATACAATACATTTGATTTCAGCATCAAAGACTACTTTACTTAGGAATGGTAATAAATTTAAGGGACTTGAATACGTTAACGAAATCAGAAAAAGGTGAATATCAGTTTAATAATTTTATTCCATAGCTCAATTCCACAAAACATTTTTATGGGTTATGTGAAGCGAATTATATTGAAATGATAATAACGAAATTTTGAAAATTAATCAAACTTAAATCAACAGTTTTCTCAATAATATTAATAAGAGATATTCCCGTTATACTGCGGGAATCCTTTCGTTTACAGGAAAATACATAAAATCCCACAAAAACAATCCTTATTTTCATCGTATAATGAGTTTGCTTTCGACTGAAGGAGCATAAAATAAAAGATCTCGCGATTCCACCTCCGAGTATTTGTTTGGAGAAAAGGTTTTCTAGGGTTCTTGGAGAAAATGGGAAAAATACCTCTCCAGGCCACGCCCCCTCCCCTATATACTCTCACGGGAGACGAGATGACCACGCCTTCCTCCCACGCTCCAGATCTCTTATGTACCGCCCGGCACATAAACTTTTACGGGGTATATATGAAAATGTCAAAAAAATATCCCGGGTGGAAAGCATTACTCATTTTCTTTGTTACGGCGAGAAGTACGTCAGAACGTTACGAGCACGTTATTTTGTAGGGTTTTATTTTAATTACAAGTACATTCTTGTTATTTAAATGCTCGGTGTATCCTGATAAATATAATAGGTGGATCAACTAGATTAAGTATGTCTTCTATATTCGCCTTCACTTTGTGTTGTGGTTTCATATTTGAATAAACATAACTGCACTTAGTATTTTTACATTACTTTATTACACTTTTCACAGACATGTTTCGGTTATGACATAACCTTTTTCAATGTATATAATTTTAAAATGTTTTATGTTGATACAGGTTATGGCATAAACGAAACACGTCTGTAAAAAGTATTGTTAAAATACTAAGTTTATAAAATTTATCATGATACTTTAAAAAAATATATATTTGAGTACACAAAAGATCTTCCTAGCCTTACTAGAAATCATATTATTTTATTTTATTCCAGTTATATTAATTAACTTTGGATTTTCTTCTATACTCGCCTTTACTTTGTGTTTTGGATTCAAATTTAAATAGGTACATATAACTGCACTGTAAAAAGTGTTGAATAAACACTAAGTGCAGTTATATTTATTCAAATAATTTTGGATTCGTTTTAATATTGAACATTTATATCTAAGCAGGATATTTCGCTGGTTCAATACATTAAAATATACCATTTTATGTCCAATTATAAAAAAATCACATTTTTTGGGTAAAATGTAAAGTTATATATTTATCCTCAGACTTTTCAAAGTACAGGGGAAAAGGAACCGTAACTCCGAAATAAGACGTCCAAATCCGATTTAATGCATTCATTTGAATAAGGCGTCTCCCAGCATCCGGGAAGCCAAGGTAAGTAATATTATCCCGAAATGTTCTCATTCTATTTTAGATCTCAAATCTACGAGTACCTATATTCATAAATTTACTTATATGTATAACAAATTTAATCAGTTTATTTAAATCGTCAATAAGAAGCAAATGTTTTTATTTATCTTATTTAAATGTCAACCGTTTTTTTATAGAATTATTGATTTATGTCATTTTTATGAACTTTTTGTTTATGGACTCGTTGGTTCAATAATTCCGTTATATTGATGTTAGCGGCAAACTTATCCATCCAATTCCTCTGAGATTTACTCAATGCTGAGCCAATTGTGTATTGCTTTAGCTGCCTCAATTTATTCTCAGAAACTTTTATATTAAATTATAAAACTCTCCTGTCAGCACTCTAAATCTTGTACACAAGTATTTGCTTACATACCCTCTTACTTTTGATCAATTAACATATTTATTTTTGAAAATATGTAAACATAACTTTACATAAGTAGAATGACAAAATTAAATTTTAAAAACGTTTGGAAAAATTGTTTCCACTTGCAAAATATTTTTCTAAGCATTTCATTCCTTTCAACCATAGGTTCCCAAAATAGGCCCCCTACTGGAAGATACTAAGGGGATAATCTGGCTCTGGGGGGAAGAATTAGTACCTAGAGAATAAAAAAGGAAGCCAAGAGTTATTTAGATTATTTTTTACTTTATCAAATATTCTAAAACTTTTTTAATACGTGTGCACATCTCTTCTTATTTGATAAATACAATAATTATCGATAAGTGTGCATTAATAATAAATATGTTACTCTCTGCAATTTTGTTATGTTACAAATTAGGTGCATAAAACCTACTTACCAAAAAAATTCTACCCTACCAAAAATAACCTTAAAAATTACCTCGGACAAACCGAGTTTTGACAGTAAAAAATCTTTACAAGGGGGACGTGGGTCAAATTTGTTTGGAAAACTGTGATTTAAACTATGTTCAAAAAGTCATTAAATAATATTTAAGTCTGTCAAAGTATCGAGTATGGGAACTATATGGCACAATGGAGATTATTTCAGATACAACCATTTGAAGGAAAGAAGAAATGCTTTTTCTGAAACCCAAAGTAGTATGTAGTTTAGAGTTTAAGAGAGTGATTAGAAATTGTCATTCTTCAAAATCCAACGCTTCAATAGTCAGTATGAACAAATTCTATACCATATCGAATAAAACATATTCTATTAACTAATAATTAACTAACTAACTATCTCGGCGTCTTCCCGAAGAGGTAAACAGATAGGATAGACAGTCACACTGTTCTTGACGACCTTCGTGGCCGAGTGGTCAGTGCATTGACTGCCACCCCGAAAGTTCCGGGTTCGATTCCCGGCGAGGGCAGTGTGATTGTCACACTGTATTTGGTCTGGTGTAGAATTCACGTGACAACAAAATGGCGATAGATTAGCTACCTATCACATGTCACGAGAATCACTATGATAGCTATAATACCCTTTACATCGATTTGGCTCATGCTGCCACGATGTAAAGAGAGATTCAACAAAATAATAAATTAAAAATTAAATTAAATTAATAAAAAAAAATTTAAAAAATCTTACCATATCGAATAAGCTTGGGTAAAACAAAGTGCAGTGTTTTATTTCTATTTTATTTTAAACATTAATAATTATAAAAATTCTATTATCACATAGTGACTCTCGCGCCTCTTCTACATTCATACACCGAGACACGCACGCTCGTCGATTGTTCCTGCTTCGAACATGGCCGCCTTAAAGTAATTGATTAACTTGGTCATCTTCCTTGGCCTTCCTCTACTTATCTTTCTATTCACACTACTTGTATACATAGTTTAAATCATTCTTCTCTCATCCATTCGTTCCATGTGTCTAAACCATCTTACTGACCCTTTCTTGATTTCATTTAGGACGCATGCATCCGCTTCACATTCTTTTCTAACTTCTTCATTAGGTATTCTATAGTACATTGGTTTCCACACATTTTTCTTAGTGATCTCATTTCTACGTCATTTATCCTACTTTCGTTTCGTATCGTCTACCAATTCTATTAATACTGAAATATATAGGTGCACCACCACTCAATCACCACTTATTGGGTATTACACTTTGGATATTTTTCCAAATATATTTTGCGTTTAATGTGAACATGTAGCTTTTCGCAAGTTGAAAGGCAAAAATTTCCAGTGAAATGTAATTTTATCGACAAGGTTGTGAATAATATCTTAGGAAGCGGAGGGTAGCGGCTTATATTATTATTCGCGTAGAATTCACCCCATTCCCTTGTGTTATTTACTTTGTATGGAAATTTTCAATAACACGTTCCAACGGAACCAATTTTATTTTTCCCTGGGAAAGTAGTCCTCGATGGGTACAAAAATACGTAATTTCCAGTAAATTATCGAAGGGTCCGAAGATACCTGCAATATCGGTTGGCCAGCAGCGACTCCCGCCAAATTTGAATTTCAAATTTCTTCAACCGAATAAAAATATTCCAAAGTGTATGTACGTGTGGTATAAAAAGGTATCTATGCCGGTTTGAGCAATAATTTCCTCTGTTCACCTCGCAGAATTCAATTGGAAAATGACAAGCTTGAATTTAAATTTATTTTGGATTGTGTGATTTAGATCACGCTTGCCTGTAATATACCTATACACGTTTATAAGCATGCTTCTTTCTACTGAAGTATTTCTTAATATTCCAAAAGAAGTTGTTTAGGCTTGATGCTAATTTATTTAAATAAATACTTATAATTACTTCAAACTTAGTCCAATTTATTAGACTAAGCTGGGCAGCTTTCGGAAACATGAGTTACATCCTTAAAAACCGGAAAATACCGATCAACCTGAAACGAAAAGTCTATAAAGCCTGCGTTCTGCCAGTTGGTACTTATGGTCTTGAAACTGTTACATTGTCCAAGCAAAATACCGAGAAACTACGAGTGACCCAAAGAGCCATGGAAAGAGCCATGTTAGGAATAAGCCTAAGAGACAGAGACAGAAACGATACAGTGAGAGAAAAAACAAAGGTCACTGACATCATCCACAAGGTGGCGACTCTAAAATGGCTGATGTAAAACTTTACATTAAATAGTTAATAAGAATGAAAACTTCTGTTTTCTAAGTAATATTATATTTTAAGTGAATGGCATGTTTCGTCTCTCTAAGGCACTATCAAATGTATATGTATTCAAGCTTGTATAAGCAAACGTTTGAGAATTCCGTAGACATGCGAACATGTCATTCACATACCTACCCAACTAAACTAACTAACCATCACGCCATCTCTCCGGAGAGGTAGGCAGAAAGAATGGATCGCCACACTGAGTCATGTCATACTTCTCTTAATTCCTCTACATTTGTACATATTGTCATGCACGCACGTAGATTTCTTGGACTCCTCACGTGACCAACATTCAATATTTTATTGATTTGATCGTGCCACGTTTTCCTCGGCCTTCCTCTATTACTAGCTCCGTTCGCGTCGTTTACATATATCTTCTTCACCATTCTGTCTTCACTCTTTCTTTCCATGTGTCCAAACCATCTTAACGTCCCTTTCATTATTTTGTTCATAACACTTTCATTCGCACCGCATTCACTTCTTATACTTGCATTTGACGCTCTATTATATACAGATTTACCACACATTCGTCTTAGAGATCTCATTTCTACTGCATTGATTCTACTTTCATCCTTCTTTTGCCAGTTTCACTCTTCACTTTCATACATAAGGGTCGAAGAATATTAAGTATAAAACACCCAACTTTATCCTTTGAAAACATATGGCAGATAGGTACTTACAACTGGTACTAATCTAATATCTGTTTGAAAACATTAATTTGATACAATTTACATCGAAGTGTCTGTTGAAACTATTAACTCTAGTGGAGCGTATTTTGTATGTCTCCCTAAGTATCCCTAGTGTAGAAGCGTAGTCTCTTGTAATATTCTTAAATCTTAAAGATATTTATCTCGAGTGGACATGGAAATGAATGCAAGAGCCCGAGCTCATTACATTAAGTTATATCACGTAGGATTTCGGATTACCCAGTTCCGAAATGGCCGTTGACTTTATCGCCGACGAAAACACAGCGGACAAAAGAAAACAACGGAGAAAAAGCAATTCGCGTATGCGCACACCACGTAACGTTCCTATTAGGAAATGTCTGACCATCTTGACCGCATTGAATTTTACGAGTATTTTCCGTATAAATTACCATATAAATATATGGCCATAACAGTTGGGGAGGCTTATTTTCATTGCGCCCAGACAGCCCGCCACGGAGGTTTTCAATCATGCAATCGTTTTATTGTATTATTTGGGAACTAGCACCAGACCCGGCTGCACCGCAGATTTCCACATACAGAAAAATCAGGGCGCTGTTTCTAACGGTAACGCAATTACAAATAGGTACACATCGGTTTTAACCCTACCTTCCCTGTGATGAGTATATTCTACACGTTGCTTCTAATAACCATCAATATCTCTATAAATATAATAAATACAAGGTTAAGATTTTACGTATTCCTCCATAATATATTTACGCATTGATTAAAAAAAAATATTAATAATAATCAATATTTATCGGGTATTTTGTAAACATCGGAAACAAAATTCGTAGCGCTGAGTGCGCGACACTATATTCGCATCTCACTCTTGCACACTTCACTGTGGAAGCGCGAGAAGCTCAATGTTCTCATTGCCCGGCAGTAGCTCTCGGGCTTGCAACCAGAGTGGACCTTATGCCCGTTCCGTGAGCGTTGCCAGATGTTTTTTTTTTAATGTTTTTAGCAAATAAATCTCAATTATTATAATTTTTTTACTTCAATTATAATTAATCAAGGGGATTAGCTATGAATGTTCTTATTTTTCCGAGTTAAAATCGCTAATTTTTGATTGGGTACTGACTACCCAACACAGGAACGAGCGTTTTTATTTTAGCACCTTAAGGGAAAGGTTAAGAAAAAGACTGTCGGTCATAATCGGCTAACTTCGGCTTTGTAAAGGTTCGTCTTTGACGCACGATGCACTAACAATCCGGTATCTAGAAAGAGTGTTTGAAAGACAGAGGCGACACTCTACATATCCAAAGTTAGCCGATTATGGCCGATAGTCTTTTTCTTAAGCCCGGTGTGTATTACGAGTACTTACCGACGGGTACTGTTAAACAAAATATAGGTATTTTATGGAATGTATTTCACAGATTCTATGGTGATATAATTCATAAGTATTAATACTTACATAACTCATATGAATGCACCATTGTTAAGACAGTGCCTGTAGAGTTCTAGTGCCGACCCTCATGTATGAAGGCGAAGCTCGGAGTTGTTAGAAGAAGGGTGATAGCAGGATAAATGCCGTAGAAATGAGATCACTGAGAAGTTATGCGGAAAAAACATGTAGGTATGATAAATGCATCAAGATGACTGCATCCGCAATAAAATTGAGAAATGGTCACTAAGATGGTTTGGACTTATGGAACGAATTAATGAGGGAAGAATGGTTAAAAAGTCATATTTTTATATATTATTACTCCGAGATCTCCTGTTTCTAATACTGTGCGGTAACGGTATCAAAGCGAGTTTGTTGTGAAAAGTATAAATTTATATCTTTTACATTTGCCATCACATTGCGTCAACAAACATGTTTCGAACCACAGACGTCCTTCCTCAGTGTATTTTTACACCCTGGAAGGATGTGAACAAAGTATGGTATTATTTTATTTTGGGTGAAATTGTGTAAATGCAATTCAACTTTTAAAAATATGAAATAAATAAAAAAAACTTTGTATTTAACCACGGTATGGTTATTATAATTGATGCCAACTAGTTTCGCTTGGGCCCAAGCTTCATCAGGGCAGTATAACAACTAATAATAGTTATTATACTACCCTGACTAAGCTTGGGTCGAAGCGAAAAAAGTTGGTATCAAATATAAGAACCATACCGTGGTTAAATACAAAGTTCTTTTTATTTATTTTATATTTTTAAAATGTCTAACTACAGAGTGAGTGCGTCATATTAAAATTCAACTTTTAGACATTTGCTAATATCAAAAACTTCGTTTGACATATTGTTAGGTAAGCGATCTACGATTTATGTTATAAGAAATCTCTTGATATCAATAATTGTTAAATTATTAAAAATCGGTTTAATTTTTTCGGCATGTTTGCATGAATCTTATTAGGTCCGGCCCTGTACAGAGACCCACACCATTCGTGGGTATTATAATAATAGCAGATACCTACCTACCAGCACATATATTTGTGTGAATCCACTGCATTCCCTATTGGTTTCTTTTATGGTTTGTGCAATGCAAGTACCCCATCTTTGGAGGGGTCAGTTGAATAAAAACAATAAAGACATAAAATACTAAAAAAGTTTATTGAAAAGCTTCATTTAACTCCTTTGTAGGGGAAACTATGTTGTGTTCTATGGTACTTAATTTTATAGCATAAACAGCAAAATGTTAAGACTAATTAATAGTTATAGGTAATAGTAATATTGGGCAATGTGTAGGGGAACACGGGTAGAAGTGAGCCACGGGGAGGAGTGAACCATTTACCATATTACTGTGAAACACGATTCGAAACATGTTCAAACTTGACCAACGTGTCGCATACTCGTGCTCGTCCAGCACATCCAGTTGCCGCCTGAATCTCGTCACGGGTTCACGTGCTGACAGTATCGCTCGCACTTTTCGACGCTAAAGTAAAATTTACGAACTTTTTATGGAGGGTTTGACACCTTGCTGTTTAGTTCTAAACAACGGAAAGTGACTCAAAAGTAAGTACTAAATTATATAGTACCTAGAACTGTTTGTTTGTGGTGCATATTACACATATATATTTTTTTGGAAATTATTTAACTTATTTTGGGTGCTGGGGAGGACTGAACCAACTTCGATTGGGGAGGATTGAACCATGGTTCATTCCTAGCCCGCAGTCACTTTAATCTAAAATATTTATTTTATTATTTCTCCTTTGTGTGCAGGTAACAACAATGCCTCGAATACATAAAAGAAAAACAGAAAATGCAAGGACTACCGAAACTGAAATGCACTAAATGCAATGAAAAATGGACTGAATTTAATAAAGGCAAGAAAGAGTTTACAGAAGTAGATTTCTTGTGCACTGTTACAGACAGAGATATGCATATAGAAGAATCCAACTCTTCCGCAACTCATCACATCATTTCGTCATCATCTGGTATATTTGTTAGCCCTCAGAATTTCAATGGCAGGAAAAAGGAGTGACATAAGAAAGGGAAGAAAAAAAGGTCGATCAATGATTGCTACGGATACTCCTGAAAAGGAGAAAATTATGAACAGGTCATGTAATGAAAAGCTGGCTAAAAAACCCAGAAATATTCATCAAGACTTGATGATCAGCGAAGATGAATCAGAAGAAGAACCAGTTTTACAGGATTCATCAGATTCAGATTATGAATTTGAAGACTTAATTATTCAAGAGGACGATTTACATAATGATTTCAATGGAGATCCTGGTGAAGGGAGCTTCGTCTTAGTTAAATTTACTATTGCTAAAAAGTCTGATATATACTATGTTGGGAAGGTATTAAGTTTTGATAATGTAAGACAAGAGATTACCATTAGTTTTCTGCGTAAAAAGGGTATTTTTTTATGATGCCAGACATTCCTGATGTTTCTACGGTAGCTCTAAATGATGTTAGATTGACACTTCCCCAGCCAAGGTATTCAAACACAACAAAAAGACAACACTGCCATTACAAATTTCCGGTTCAATTTGATTGTATAACGTTCGTTGATTTTTTTTCTTTTTTTATTACCTTCATTAATTTGTTATAATATTTAAATACTTATTTCTCTTCATTTTTACTTTGATTACATTATTTTTATGTAACCTCGAGTGAAATAAATATTTAGGCTAAACATTGTTATACTTTTAGCTGGTTTTATTTTAATAATACCACCATCATGTAAATGGTTCAACTCAACCCACAACTTGGTTCAATCCTACCCGTACACGGGTAGAAGTGAGCCAGTAGGTGACTTGCTGTATTTACTCAAATTATAAAGAACTTAAACATATTATCAAATTTGTTTGATTACCATCACATAAACAATAAACGTAGCTAACATAGGGAGCTTACTCTGCTGGTTTATCTTGTTTCCTTTCCCCAGAACAACGGTTTTAAAAAAAAGTGGTTCACTCCTACCCGTGCTCCCCTACTCTTAAATGTCTGTGAGTAAGTCAGATAATTAAATAAAATAAAATTATTATATTTTCGAATGAAGCACTTTATTTCTGGTACAGCATTGTTATAAATAATAAATCGCTTTTAAATTTTATTTTTACACCACCAATCTTACTAATAGTCCTATACTAAACATGTTCCCTATTTTAAAGGAGTTCTAAATAATCCCTCAAATTTGAACCTCTGGTAACCTATTAGAATATCAATTCTTCTTATTTTTCTTCTCATAGATAGATCCCAGTGTGGGATTTGGCCGCATATAACTATTACAACAGTGTAAAGAAGTTTCTTGAAATAATTCAAATTTGCTTTGAAACAAATTTCTAAAATAATGTTTTGACAGCTGCCAACACGTCCACTCATTTTTAACTATCAATTAGAAAGTTTATTAATATATTATTTAGTTTGTTTCTGTTCGTTCTTCTTCTTGGAGTGTCATGTCAGGTCCCCCCTACGTCCGCTATCATCCTGGCGTAGGCCTCTCTGTCCTGTGCCAGACGGTTCATAGTGATGACCTGGGGAGTTTTCCCAGAGTGGTTTCCCCTTGCTTTCTCTGGAGGATTTTCTTTTGGGGTTACCTTCCATTAGCTGAGAGTATCCAGTTTTATGGCGCTGGAAACTCGCCATCTGCCCTCTCTCTATCTGCTATGACAGTGGTCATATTGCTAGGTTTCGCGGGGCATGAGAGACCACTCGAGGACGCTTGAGAGTTGGACTTGGTAGTAGTGTTGCTGGTGTTGTTGCAACATGGCGCATCACAATATTTTTAGGGGCATACTTTCCAGCAAAGCATACTCCATCGTAGCCGTACTAACCATCCAAACCCCTACGTAAAATCCGGGAGGAGACTCATTAAAACAAATAAAGCGGTGTCAGAAGAAAATATAAGAGTTTTTAAATTATTTTCAAAAAACGTTTAGCCCACCAAGATTGTTTTTGGAAAAGAGACCATATGATAAATGCAGTTCAGTCACCTAAATTAACTAAGCGACCGTTGAAGTTAGTAATATTAGAAGATTTGGACATATTTAATTGGGTGGTGGTCTAGGGGATAGAACGCTTGGCTCCTGATCCAGGGGACGTGGGTTCAAGCCTGGACGCGACCAGATTCCTTCTTCATAATAATGAGCTATTTTCGCTCACATTGAAGATTGTAAAAATAAATTTTAATATCATTGATTTAAATCCTTGGTATTAATTAGTCTTTTAAAAAAAAAAATAATAAATTATGGTCAAAAAGTTGTATACCATACAAGCAGTGAGAATGGATAACTAACTAGAGGAAGGCAGAGGAAAACTTACACGACCAAATTAATCATTATTAAAAGGAAGCAATATTCAACATTCGATAAACCGACAAGGATGTATGTGACGATTAATAAATAAAGAGGATAGTCAAAAGGTATTTCAGAATAGAAAAACAAAGCAGCCCATAGCTCCTACTACTGGGCCCGCGCCGACTGTACCTTAGTGTTACGGCAGCGCAGAAAGAGTTAACATAAAAAAATGCGGTTAATCCAAAAACTCTGAACTTGGACTTAGATCATCTGGCTTACAGAGGTTCAGCTTTAATGGCTATTCCTCTTACGCCTGCTGGAAATGTGATTTGGTGGTTGTTTTATGCAGGGGCTAGATTTGTGGCCCGGAGTGCTCCTACGAAATAGTGCGAGGAAAGATTTAAGGTTTATGCTAAAGTCCTAGATTTTTCTGGATCAGGGAATAGAAAACCAGTTAGGGTTAGCAGTGTAGAGTATGATATAATGCATGTTTTAGGACGATCTTAACAAAACTAGTTTGCCATTGACATGACGAAGAGGATTACAGACTGAAGTCATTCTTACTGAATTAATTCGGAGACAACTTTAACCCAAGTTTATTATTATAAAATGTGTAAGACTTATAAAGCAGAACAATTAAATATATCATAAATACGACTGTTCAAATATTTTGGTCATATAGCCCGGAGAGATCAGGACAACCTCGAAACGCTAATAATAATGGGCAGAGTAGAGTGAAATCAACCACAAGGATAGCCACTGGTCCGATGAAATCAGGGCACTGACTGACCTCTCAATAGCGCAGCCTGGAGACACATTAGCGAGTCGTGGTAGATAGTTTACGAGATGGACACGACCCTCAGTTAAGAGGAATGTGACTAAAGGAAGAAGATATATAACTGAAAACTAACTAACTAACCATCATGCTGTTTCCAGAGGGGTAGGCAGAGAGGATGGACCACCATTCTGCTCTGTCCTGACATACCTCTCTAGATTCCTCTACATTCATACATCATAACAATGGTGGACAAATCTCTCAGAACATTAGGATTCATAATGCGTACTCGTACATGCAAACCCTTCCAAAATATTTCTGCTCTTAAAGTACTCTATAGAGTCTATGGTTCGCTCACGCCTTGAACATGTATCTCCCGTTTGGTCTCCTTATTATGCAGCACATATCCAACGCATTGAAAGAGTCCAAAAAATGTTTGTAAAACACATTAATTTGAAAATGTTCAAATCGTTCTCGGATTACCAATCTGCCCTAATATTTCATTCCTTGGACTCTCTCGAAAATAGACGTATGCTCAATGATATGATGCTGCTTCACAAAATCATTCACTATAAAATTGATAAGTCTGAACTTCTTTGCAAATTGACACTCAATATCCCTACATCTCACACAAGACACACCGCAAGCCAAGTTTTCCATCTACCTGTTTATCTCACTAACTACACTCAAAGCGCGGCAATGTACAGGATTTGTGACAACAACATGTATTTTGGAGACATTGATGTTTTCCACTTGAACGAACGAAACTTAAAAAAAACGATAGGAGCAACCTTTCGGCGTGGATGAGACCATAATGTTACATGATATTATAATGTTACTTTTATTTTTACTTTTATTTTTGTACATATTTCTACTACTGTTAATAAGTTTATCTCACAATCATTTTGTTTGATCGTATTTTGCCTTAGCTTAAATTCAATTAACTGTTTATTGTATTTGTGGTAGCATGTAATTGGCTTTATTTATTATTTTTCTTAATGTTTCTTAATTAATATATTGATATCGCTGTATGCTGCCCTTACTGAATAAATAAATAACATTCATGCACGGCGATTTTTCTGACTTCGAACGTGGCCACCTTTCAGTATTTGATTAATTTCCAAACCACCGCAGGAACCCTTTTTTAATTTTAGTTATGATGCAATTATCTGCCTTACATTTCTTTCCTATTTCGTCATTCGGCATTCTATCATATATCATTATTTATTGTTTGTACGATATATAACTAAATGAAATTAAAAAAAACTTTTTTTAGTCTTAAAATACTTATATTTATCTTAATATTAAAATAAAAATAATATGATTAATGATCGATTATAATCAATTCATCTATATTCCAATCTTCGTATGAATGATCTGGGAGGTATCTTCTTATAATAATAGGAATTTTCCTTTGTTTTAATTCTTTCATTGCAATTTGTAAAGGATCCGTCTCTCCTTCCAGCTCCACCATGACGGGAGCACACATGGCTATCTGCAGGGCTCTTGTTCCGAGAACTCTTGCTCTTTCGTATCTGAAAAATAAATGTTTTTTTGTTTTATTAAATAGAATATTATCCTTCAACAAGAGAACAAAATTTTAAAATGTTAAATAAATTTGAAAATAGAACAGAATTTCCACCGTAATTAAAAACATTCTAGGTAAGTCTAATAAAATGATACTAATAAATTATACTGGTGTATTAAAAAGTAGAGATTGTATATACTACTGTGATAAAAAAAATAAGGTGAATTTTTCATTTACTCTGTAATAATTGAATAATATTGACATGAAATGGATATCAAAGACAGTACAACCAATACACACAAAAAAATTCATGATTTCATAGTACCCTCGAAGTTTAAATGAAAAATTCACCTTATTCTTTTATCATGATAGTATGAGGTCTGTTCAAAAAGTATCCGACCATAATTTTTATTGGCAAAACAAATAATGCTTTGAGGGCGGAACTTAGATGACCGTTTGTAGGTACAACTAGTGCGTATGCTCAATTTTTTTCACGACCATAGCGCCACTCAGTCGCTGCCACGCCGTTGAAGAGTGAGCACGTGTACGCTATTGTCGTCGGATTTTAGTTTTAACAAAATGACAGAAAAAGTTTAACAACGTTACTGCATCAAATTTTGTTTAACTTGGACTTGGACTTGGATCTTCTGGTTTACAGAGGTTCAGCTCATGTGGCTATTCCTCTTACGTTTGATGGGAACATTGTTGGAAGGTGATTTGGTGGGTTGTTAGTTTATTCGGGGGCATGATTTGTGTGGCCCGGAGTGTTCCTCTGAAGGAGAATCGATTTTCAAATCAAATCAAATCAAATCAAATCAGTTTATTTTCTCAAAAGACATTACAAACATTTTTTATAGTTTAAGGCATCTATTGAGAACAGGTAAAACATAAGGAATATATAATACCAGGAACGCATGAGAGATGGTTCGACATTAGGAATACAAAATACTCTCTAAAGTCAAGAGTATTTGTCTTCTGAATGTACTTTCACGAATATGAAAGACATCGATCTCCGAAGCGATCATGTTCAGCAGTTTGATTGGGATTTTGGGCGCTTGTGGCGGCTGGAAGTGTTTGGGTCGTAATTTGAGAGGTCTTTTATTGTGGAGTTGGGATGTGAAGGGAGTCCTTTGTAAAAACGTTCGGCAAGTTTCAGAATGAATTCATCAATTTTGTTTAAAGCTTGGGGATTCTTAAGTGGAAACTATCCACAAAATTAAGATGTCTCCAGCATGTCCTGTGCGATCTCCACACGAAGTTGCTTCTGCTCAATTGTCAGCAACTTTGGCACAAATTTTGCTGAGACCCTTCTGAGGATCAAATCCTCAGTTAAAATGGAATGAATGGGTCCAACACTAATTCTCACTTCATCAGCATCACCAGGGTCCTTACTTGATCAATGACAACATCATTTTTGGATGTTGAGGGCCTACCGGATCGTGCTTCACTCTCCACTGATGAGCAGCCATCTTTGAAGCGTTTATACCACTCTTTTATCTGTGTGGTGCCCATTGCTTTGTCCCCAAAAACTTTTTTTAATTTTGCCGATAGTTTCCACTTCAGAATCCCCAAGCTTTAAACAAAATTTGACATTGTTCAACTTTTTCTGTCATTTTGTTAAAACTAAAATCCGACGACAATAGCGTACACATGCTCACTCTTCAACGGCGTGGCAGCGACTGAGTGGCGCTGTGGTTGTGAAAAATGTTTTGCATACGCACTAGTTATACCTACAAACAGTCATTTAAGCTCCGCCCTCAAAGCGCTATTTGTTTTACCAATAAAAATTATGGTCGGACACTTTTTGAACAGACCTTGTATACTGGTTAGAGATATGATGCACATTTTATTTTGGGTGAATTATACACCTCTACATAAAAAAAACATTGACTGTTTAATTTGGAACATTGTTGCTACAATTTATTAACTTATTTATTTTCTATGAAATTTTCCCACCAACTGTTTTGCCAACCTACGTTGGCATCGCACAATCTCATAGAAATTAAATAAATAAATTGTGATATTACAACAGTGTTTCAAATTAAACAATTTATAAAGTTAAAGTATCAGAGTGTTTTGCCAAAACAATGGATTATCTAAAAAAAAATTACAAAAAAAATTACTACAAAATATGTACTATTGATCCCTATAAGAATTTAACGATATATTTTTCAAATTCCCCTGATGAATTATGGTTTATTTGAAAGAAACAATATTTACTTGGTCATATATCTCGTGGTGATGCGTTTAGATTTCTCGACTCCACCCCCTGCCTGCCCTGGGGCAAGAAACTGCACTTGCTCGACATCTTCCTGAAAATCCAACAAGAAATATATAAAAGGAACTTATGTAAGAGTGTTTACTTTAAGAAGTATAAATTTAATATCAATAATTTTATTTCAAATTGTTGCTTATCATTTTAAGATATAAATATGCTTTATAACAACAACAACAACAAACCATCACGCCGTTTCACCGCAGGGGTAGGCAGAGAGAATGGACCGCCACACTACTCTATCCTGGCAAACCTCTCTAGCTTCCTCCACATTCATACAACGAGTCATACACGCACGTCGATTCCTCCGACTTCTAACATGACCAACCTTTAAAATTTGATTAATTTGGTCATGCCATGTTTTCCTCGGTCTGCCTTGACTTCGTACCCCATTTACATCGTTAACGTATACTTTCTTAACCATTCTTTCTCCATCCATGCGTTCCATATGTCCGAACCAACACAGCGATCCTTTCATAATTTTGTTCATAATACCATCTTCCGCTCTACATTCCTTTCATATATCAGCATTTGAGATTCTGTCGTATATCGTTCTACCACACATACGTCTTAGGGACCTCATCTCTACCGCATTTATTCTACTCTCATCCTTCTTCTGCCAGTTCCATGCTTCGCTTCCATACATTAGGGTTGCTTTATAATTTTAATAATTTATTTATAATCAACATAAATGATTATTTTAACCCTTTACAAATAATCAGCATTATCCTAGAATATCAAAGAATCAATAAGGCCTACACTCGATATCCTGATGCACACGACTTATTAATCCGATTAAAGTCAGTTGGTGACGGCAAAGCGTTAATACGACAAACATGATAAAATATTTATCGTTTCTTGAACAATGATGTAGAACTCCATATTAAATAATTAATACGAATGAAAACGTCAGTTTTCTAGAAGTTTTATTATATTTTATGGGAATGACATGTTAGGATAGGGCATTATCAAATGTCATTTGATAATGCCCTAGAAGGTCGAAACATGTCATTCCCATCAAATATAATAAAACTTTTAGAAAACTGACGTTTTTATTCGTATTAATTATGATAAAATATTATAGATTATTATTGTAAGGTATTTTACATAAAGATCCCCAACACAGAATCTGGGCTATCCCCAGGTTTATCAGAATAACATCATGCTAGAGTAGATCTATAGAAATAAATATTCCCATGGACAGTTTTAGAGGTTGGTTCGGTGTGCAAGTGAACAGTCACAGGTTGGTTGGTACACAATTATTTATTGCGGCACAGACACATGTGTATAACAATAGATAGAGTGAGAGCGTAGTAGACGCGTGTTGCTAGGCCGAAGGAAGCAGTAGAAGGCCCGGAGCAAAGACGGAGTCCTTGACTCCAGGGGGCTATATATACTTAGCACCATAGGTTAGGTAGGGGGAATAGAATTAATCCTCCCAGTCCCACACATTTAATGTGGCAGCAAAGCAAAAGTAGGCCGAAGAGTTCTCATATAATGACCTGAAAAGAACTTCACTAGCTAAATGTCCAGAAATAATACAATACTAACTCTGTTGGAAGGTCTATAGGTGTTACGTGGAATGGCACCAGCTTATATATTGAAGCATCGCCAACATTGTATGTGAGGAAGTCTACATTTCAGAACATTAGCAGTATGTTCATCAAACCTTTTCGCCTGGAATAATCTTCCCGCAGACCTCAAGTGCATTTAGAACCCATCAAGTTTAGATTGAGATCTAAAACACACCAATTCAAATTATTCTATCCTAATGTAAACGTTGATCCGCTACGACAAACTCAGCCCTCGTACTAAATGTATGTAATTTATTACAATAACAGCGGCCGCTTCTATATTTGAGTACAAAGTGTTAAAACAGTCAATAAACTACTTTTATATGCGATTCGATTAGATAAAAAAAATCTGTAAACCGGTAAATAACAAAATTATGAAAATTTACTATGGTTAAGCAAGATTAAAAAAAAAGAGAAAGGAATTGAATAATTCTCAATTTCCAATGAACAATAAAAATTAATACTCAAATACATACCTCCTGTTCCTCAACTTCCTCAATATTCTCATCTTCTTCTATATCTTCATAATCGCCGCCTCCCCTGAAAAATATAAATAAAAATAAATTTTCGATTTCACCTATTGCGATGTACTTCGGACTAATATACAAATATGAGTATTGTAAAGTTATTCAAACAATGACTATTTTATGTTAGACATATATATAAGAAATACCAATAATTAAGATCAACTTGGTGCAACTTAATATTAAATATAAATATATTCCTGTTATTGAATTTCAAATAGCAAATGCCACAGCAAATAGATTGCAAAAGCTAACCTACAAAAGTTTTACAATATTGTATACTTACTCTTCTCCATCGTATTCCTCGTCGGCCATGCTTATAAATTGGAGAATGCAGAAAATTAATCAACAGAAAATGATAAATAAATATTTAGATTTTTTATAAATAAATAAAAACATGCGAGCTTTAGACCGCCAACAACGAAACTTACGAAATGTCAAAGTCAAAGCGTCGAAACAATGCCGTCTATGTTTACCATAGACTTCGAGACGGCATTGCGTCGAAAGCATAGATAAGCCAAAATAAGTGTAGCCGTAAACAAAACTAAAAAAAAAAATCTGCTATAATATAAAAACTGGGGTAAGTTGAAATATTATTTAGTGCTTCCTTTCATAATTAAAAATTAGGCTTATAGAGGGGGGACCACTCGGGAACAAACTTCGGGATGGAATTTTGTAGATTTTAAATACTCCCGAAGAGTCATTGATGGCCAAAGAGTAAGGCAGCTTATAAATTATATTTTTTAACACCTCTTGACTTCTGATGCTATTTTCTGCTCATATTGATTATTGTAAAATAAGTTCTAATATCATTGATTTAAAATCCTTAAAAACAAAAACAAAAAAACAACAACACAAGAGAAGTGCTGGCTCACTCTAGTGACCAAAGGGTTTGGGATCGATTCCGGTCTTTAAGCTAATCTAAACAATTTTCATTATTGAATCATATGTGCAATTGTAAATTGCAAGCTTACTCATTTCCAAGTGTTTTGTTGAATTTGTTTTTATGAATTATTATAAAACACTGTTTCCTTTTCACTCTTGCACTTGAAAAACAGTTTTTTAATTGATTAAAAATCGTATTCTACAGTTAAACAGTTTTTCAAAAACCTTTTTTTTAAATCATACGAAAATATATAATTATAAACCTATTTTAAATATAGAAAAATCATTACACATACTGGTATATGGAGATCATGGGGAGAATAAAAGATATCAAACATAATTAGCATTTTTAATAAGCATCGCGTGAAACAAAATAAAAATAAAAGAGCTATATGGATGGAAAAGTATACAAATATTTAACATAAAATCTTCATCATCTTTCATATATTATATAATATATAAATATATATAAAGAATGTGTACATCATAAAATATGTATTTGGCAAATTTATAACAATATCACAAATAATTATGGCATGTTTTGGTTAAATGTGAATTAAACATAATATAAACGAGCAAATATAACTTTAAATACAAGTTACAAAATAATGCACATAAATATCATACAATTTTATTGCACTTAACATCAATCAAGTCAATCAATTATCACAATTAATCATGTCGGTAGTATATTATACACATATGTTTGACAATACATCAACCCTCTATCCAATCTCAAAAACATAAGATAGACGATTGATTTAATAACAAGAGACCAGAATAAGATGATAACAATTATGACATTGAATGCCCTAAGGTTTTTCCTAAATACATTGTCAAATTAAAATTTGGTAAAATGTTAACAATTTTGATAAAGCTAAGCATTTCACTTTTAAAATAATCATGATAAAAATAAAATTAAAAAATACATTCTTAGCTATTGAAACAATAGACAGATTATCATGTTAAAATATGTTTCTTTATCACACTTTTTTCACACACATAAAAATGTATTAGTAAAAAAATGTGTTAGAAGGCACTATCAAGCCGCAACACAAGTATATGTTAGTCATTTGAACATAGAATACAAATTTGTAACATCCAACCACAATAAAAAAAACACATTCTTATTTTAATGAAAAACAAACGTGAAAAATACTTTATATATCAAAAGGGGGATCAAACCCACAAAAAAGGCAGATTTTAAAAAAACTTTCCATAGACAATAATCAATTTACAAAGACAAATAAATGAATGGAAAATATTATTTAAGAACATGAATGTAGAGTTTACGAATGCCCTTGCAAAACAGTAAAACTAACAAACCATCACGCCAGCTCCCCGAATGGGTAGGCAGAAAGAATGGACTGCCACACTTTAACTGATGCGGCACTCCATCCTTCTCTTTTCGCCCGCGGGAGACGCGGTGTGATGGGTTGCGAACCTCATCGTAACAAAACAGTATGATAATAAAAAAAAAAATAATTAAGTAATACTATTCAGAGTATAAAAAGAAACTTAGATTTAGTTATAAGAATAATTATTTCACTCAACAAACATGAACATTTAATTAAACAATAAGGCAAATATGCCAAATACAAGGAACCATTTGTGACAAAATTACAAATTTCAATATAACATTTAAAAATATATCTAGTATATTTTAAATACTCCAATGCACATTAAATAAATAAATAGTATCACCCAAACTGACTATTGCATTATTCATAATTTATTTTGACTATAGAAAATTTATTTTGACTATAAAAAAATGTTCAAAATTTATCAGCTGTATATTTTTATAAAAAAAGTACTTATTATTAATTCTTACTTGAAAATCAAAATTAAGTAAAACAAGAAACAAAATTAAGAATAAATAAAAAGTTTTGATCAATAAGAATTAAAAGGTTCAATTATATTTCATTAATTGTATGGAATTAAAGCAAATAAGTACCTAGAACAAGCCGGAGCTGTAATGGTTGTACAACATGTGGATACATGCACAAGATTTAAATATTTATTATAATACGTTTTATATATATGCTGAAGTACATTGTAAAAAATATTGATTTATTTGAAAAATAAATTCATTCTGCCTACGAAACGTAATTCCTTAAAAAATAATCAAACACATTACAAAACATGGCACTAACTAACACGATTGTAATCATAGTATTTAATATGAGAAATAGTTAGTAAAATAGAAAAAAATATATATATATACAATATTGATATCATTTTGTCAACTTCATAATAATTATTCAATTTAGTATGTAGGTACTAAAATGTTATATAAAATTATAAATAATTTGTAAAACAATATTGCATGTAACCAGAGCACCACACTCAAAAGAGTATATAACATTACTTAAAATTTATTTGATCTTTATTAACAATCTGTCATAATTACGTGATTAATAAATATTAAAAACAGGAATATTTTCAAGATGGTTTAGGTGAACACCTACATACTAATTATTTCTAGAAAAATTCACAAATATGTAAACGCACAGAAAATATATTTTATATAACTCTATAAAAATATTATTTAACATAAAAAAAATATTCAAAATGAGTTGTGAAATAAGAGTCTCTATAGTTAATATGATAGGAAGATAGACACCCTATTTCAAACTATAGTCACACATATATAGTGTCACTCTTACAGCATATTTTTTAGTTAATGAAGATGTCCAAATCAATATAATAATGAATGATCATATTGTTGTTATATTATTGCACCCCACCTGTTTAGACACAAATTTTAATGTATCGTCAGAACATTTTTGAGACTGTGCACTAAGCAAGCTATTCATATTGTAGCCGAAAGTAATTAGTTGGCGTAAGCTTTCTATAGTCTTCAAGCAAACTACAATACAGCAACCATTCTTCAAGCCTTCAGTTGTGGTCGAACAGCTGCACTTATTTGAACTGTTGTTACCTATTGTGCTGATTAGCTCTATCAGGGGATCAACCGAGGGAGAGGGTTCTACAATCGTAACAGAATCAGATGCATTAGCCACGTTGTTAACAGTGTTCGATGATTTAGGACTAGATTTTTGACTGCAACAACAAGAGCTTGCAGAAACAGAAGTAACTGGTTTTGAAGGTGTACTCTTGCTGCCACCGCAACAACCAGATATTGTTAACGGTTCTGTGACCTTTATTTTGGAACAACATCCAATATTTTCTGTGTTTTCTATGAGAGGCGTTGCGACAGATTCAGTGAAGAGCCCATACTCTTCGAGTTTGGAAGAACCATGTCTCATGTGGTATTCGAGGTAATTTTCTGAATTACTAAATTCAGTTCGTCCGCTACAGCCTACTTGACACTGCATGGTTGTTGAATCACATTTACAATCAACACAGTTACACTTATCACTGATCTCGGAAGAAGTCGTAGTTACAGAGACATCTGAAACCATGCCACAGCTAGATTGACACTGCATTGTTAAAGGATCACATTTGCATTCTACACATTTGCAAATGTCTGCATCAGATGTTAAATCATGTAAGACATTACGCTTTGAAATGACTTTAAATATATTTTCAGTCTGTACTACATACATATCTGAAGGTGGCTCATTATCAAAGAGTAGTGAATCTTCAAGATTCAAATCCGTATTAAATAATACAGAATTGGCAGCGTTGATCTCAAGATTTTCCATCCCAAACACATTGACAGTTTCTGACATTTTGCTGTCTTTTTCAAAAAGTTTATTAATTTCATTGTGCTCGGTACTCTTTGAATTAAAGACATCATTAATTTCAGGATCATCATTAGCATCAAATACTAATGAATTTGGATCTAATGATTCAATACTCTCGCGAGAAAACGTATTTTCAGGCACTTCTGAAATTCTAACATCAGGCAGGAAAGAATAAACATCAGAAGCAGTTGTGGCATCTATAATATTTTCTGCTGCGTTCCCGTGAAGGTCAATGTAACTCTGAATATGTGTGGGAACAAAGGTTGCACCAGGAAATATATTCTGTTCTTGTTTGCAAACATTGACCGAGGGGTTAGTAATAGAAGCAGCGAGGGCACTGACGTCAACCCAAGGAGAATGGATTTCTATTTCATTAGCCAAAGCCAGTTCTATCGCTTCATTTGCACATTCAGAAAATTTATTGGCTAATGTATTAGTATTGTGGGTATTGATTACGTCAAAGTTCCTATTCGCAACATCATCTTTAGGGTTTTCGTTATTGTTATTATTGTCACTTAACATATTATTAGTATCAACATCGGCATTGTAATACATATTAGGAACACTTTTAGTAATAGCATTATTTTCGGAGACTTGCGAAATGTCTACATCATCCTCGACAGAATGAAAACCTTTAGTGGATTCCGAATTAATTGAACTTATGTTATTTAATAACATATCCCAGTCATTTCTAGAGAGATCCATAGAAGAAATACTTCTATTGTTCTCTGATATGACCTGTGGTGGTGTGAGGGTTGGTTTTTCACAAGCAGGTTCTTGAAATAGATTTATTTTGGTAAAATTGTTTATTTTCGAATACGATAAAGGAACCTGAAAAATATAAATAAAATATGATAAATATCTGATTTATATGGCATAAATAAAAACTATGATAAAAATTTGTCAATTTTCATGAAGTACCTGTAATTGATTAGATAACAACTATGAATTATTGCGACAGTATACAAACACAGAAAACAGGTTAAACGAGTATTTCATTTAAAAACAGAGTACACAAAATAACTTGTTATAAAATTATACCATAAAATGGTACACAATACTGCAGTTACATTCTGTCAATTCAACAAAATTTTCCGTTAGATGTTAGAAGAAAAGGTTATCATAATTAAATTTAACATTCGTCCTTTGTATTCCATACAAATATTTAACATGTTACAGAAATTAAAACATTGAATTCAAATTATTACAATATACAAAATGCAATTTCTTTCTAAGAAAATATTTGGCTAATTCATTAGCAGAATTACATAATAATATATTAATTATTTCCGAACAACCTTTTAAAAAATTCAAATGTAGAATGTCAAAAATACTATCATAGAAACTTACTGGTATTTGTGCCTCCGTATCCATTTCGCTGGCGGATTCTATTTCTTTGGCTTCACATTTGGCAGCGTCTTTCAAGTGCGTCTTCTGGTGACTCTTAAGGCTGTGTGGGGTGGTGAAAGCGCGGCTGCAGTGGGACTCGATGCATGTGTATGGCCGCTCACCCGTATGCGTACGTGAATGTGTCTTCAAGTGATGTGATGCAGTAAATGCCTTGCCACACCCGTCCTCGTGGCATCTGAATATGTGAAATTAGAAAAATAGTAGTTTTGTAATTAAAACACAAGACAAAATATTATTGGTACCTATACAGGGTTATTGGTTATTGAACCTATTCCTTTTAAGAGATCGTTGGGGAGGTTATTTACAATGAATTATGTCATGTAACTCACTATGCAAAAGTGAACCATTTTTTAGATATACGAGGTTCAATTTAACATTTTGTCGGCTCCTTTGACTTAGGTACACGTGATTATATATTTCTGGGCCTCGGTCCAGAAATATATGGCCATTTGCATTTCTCGAGCGACACAAAAACATACTACTGTAGTTTCATACGCACGGTGTAAAAAGTGCATAGCCAGCAGCCACAAATATTAAGCCCACCGTAAAATTTGTAACCTGTGCCATTAATTTAGCTTTATCTCGGCGTGCAAAAAATATTCCCAGCCGAGTCCAGATACTACGAGTATTGTATAATAAATTTATGTGAACTAAACAAGACATCAGATTCTTAGTTACTGGTTGTCCACTGTTATTTTTTACGCTGTGCCCACTATCTAAAAAATACCAACACTTTTCTTCTACATTTGTGCAAATGAAAAGTCAAAGGTTGGTAAACAATTATTTATTTCGGCACAAACATGAATGTATAAACGACAGCGAGAGAGTGCACATGTGAATGCGGCAGTAAGGGTGAGAGCAATGACGGGGTCCTTGTCTCCAGACGGCCTTATGCTGTTGACAGCATATTAGCGCAAGGGGTTAGCAAGGTGTATGGGATTAATTCTCCCACTATACATTCAATGAAATCTTTTAATTTTAAATATGCTTTTTTTATTTCAAATATATACAAATGTAGCACGGACTAACTCCCTCAAACTCTGTCTAAAACTTATGATTCTTTTATAAATCATGGCTTCCATCCGTCGGATTCTCCACTAATCGCTTGTGTAGCGAAAGCCGATATATCAGATTTCGGAAATCAAAGGGTTAAAATCATAAGTTGACATGAAACTACATAAATAAAAATTATTAAATAAGATGTCAAAAATTCACATCAAGAAAATCTCTTACTTATATGGTCGCTCTTGAGTGTGGGTTCGAATATGTTTCTTAAGGTCACTGAGTGTGGTAAAATGTTTGGTACATCCAGACTGGTGGCAATCAAAGGTATTTCCATTGTGCAATCTCTGATGGGCCCTTAATCTAAAAGTTAAAAAAGCGTCGGTTAAACAGACTTCATAAACCGATAATATTAAAGATAAATTCAATTTTTTTTTTTTAAAGGAACATAGAAGTTCCCGCCACATACCCGAGGCTGTTATAGGGCGTAGCGGCGCCCTTTTATCAGCCTCGCTCGTACACTCCCTGGGCCTGTCCCCGGTCCATCCGGGACTTACATTTAAAGACGGCAACAGCAAGAGGGTGCCAGACCACATTTAATCTACTCCATCCTACTTCTATGCTCCGCTGTACTTTACTCTGCTTCGCTGATAAATTCAATTACTATTATCACAGCTAACTAACCAACTGTAGTGCTATTATAACTATAACACCGGTGCCCTTGGAATCGTTACAAAGTCGGGCAAACCTTCCATTACAATAGCAAAATAAAGAGGAGAAATATGCCACTTTTAGCGTGATATACAAAGCATTCTTGCCATTGATATAAGGAATACCAACTAACTAACCATCACGCTGACTTGCCAAAATGGTAGGCAAAAAGAATGGACTGCCACTGTTCATTCCTGATAAACTTCACTGGCTTCCTTAACATTCATTTTGATTTTTCTGACTCCTCGGTTGACTGACATTTAATATTTGATTGATTTGGTCGTGCCACTTTTTGCTCGGTCTTCTTATAATTCATGTTTAATTTACATCTACATTCTTTATCATTCATTCAGAGCACATGCCAGAGCCCATTGTTGTAAAACGGACCGAACTTTCCGAAACACTTAATAGTATAAATTTGTATTTTTTTTTTATGAATGTACAGTAAGACCACACTTAATGCGGGGGCACATTTTAAATAAGTTCCAGCGCTAAACGAGATAAGGAGGTAAGTGAAATGAAACAGAGAAAAAGAAAAATATTACTTTTTTGGTTTATTTTGTAACGTTTATTGTCAAATACTTTTTAGAACAAAAATCATATACTTTTTTATTTCGAATATAGATTTTATAAATGAAAATAAAAATAAAGTATGAGTAAAGAAGTTCTATTTGTGAAGAGGAAGGTTCTTCCTAATTTGACATTTTTAGTTTTTTTGTGAAAAAGAAATCTAATAATATTTGTCTTTTCCCATTTTGGCCAGAAAGCAAAAAGCAATACATCGCAAAATTTCCATTTAAGTAGCAAAAGTTTTCATTTAATCTGTTGATGGTTCCTTGTACCTCATCTTCAAAAAACTTAATGGCGTAATCTTCGTGCACTTATTGTTCTAAAGGGTTCTTCTCACTTATGGCATGACCAAATTAATCAATTACTAAAAGGCGGCCACATTCGAAGTCGGAATAATCGACGTGCGTGCATGGTACGATGTATGAATGTAGAGGAAGCCCGAGAGGTATGCCAGGACAGGCCACTGTGGCAATCCATCGTCTCTGCCTACCCCTCCGGGGAAATGGCGTGATGGTTAGTTAGTTCGTTAGTTAGTTCTCACTCAGTTTTATGAATAAGTTGTGGGAATATCCACCGCATAGAACAAATACTGAAACAACGTTAAACGGAGCTGCGCTAAACGAGGTCTTACTGTATATAGTTTGGAATTACACGCGTGGCTCTTTAATCATTTTATATGTTTAAATGTCTTCTTACAAAGTTTAAGTTATTTAAGTCTGGCCCGCAACTTGGAATAATAAAATGATAATTCATTTTCTACCAATGTTTATGCCTTCTATCAAGATTTGGCATCTAGCCACAGACTCGTCTTGTATATGCTTTGCCAAGATAATATTAGAAGAGAATTACGCTCTCACAATTACATTATGTATCACTGTATTACGTGAAAAAAGTGTAAGTTTGACAAACTGTACAAAAACATGTTACAGTGTTTACACGTACGTGTTTTATTTATGCAGTGGGAGATAATTAATGGGTGGTGGTGATGTATTATGAAACTTACCGATACAATGTATTAAATGCCCTCTTACATCCTTCCAGAGTACAAATGAAAGGTTTTACTTTAGTATGAACTCTCACATGAATCTTCAGGCTATACGAAGTCAGAAATGCTTTCGTGCAAGTTGTTTCGGGACATTTGAATCTATACTCGCCTGGAATGAGAATATGAAATACAAAACAGATGTATTGAAATGTAAACAAGCAATAAAAAATATATATGATAAATTTAATAATAAAATTTTTTATTTAAAGCTGAACACCACATATTGTTCTTAACAGCTTATTTCCATCAAAATAATTCATTTAACATGATTTAAAACAGGTATTTATTTAGGCAGATTTATTTAAATATATTTATTTGTTAGACAAACGAACATATGATAATATACAGTGAACATGCACCATAAATAACTGGACGCGGTGCCATTTCTTTGAAGAAATCATTCCCTCTTGTCAGCGAATTAATTAACTCGCCGAAGAATCTTAATGTCTTATTCATAAGAAATGTTTGGATGAGTGGGAACTTTTAAATAGAAGAGAGCAAATCAAACACTCTATAAAATAAAATATGAACACTTTCATATCATGAGCGTGAAGTAGGCAAAAATATACAAATAAAATAGTTCATATACATACACAGCATTTCCAATGATTTTTTTTTATATATTATATATAAAACAATACAAAAGCTTTAGAAATTTGTATGTGACATCATTTATCAAGCAATCAAATTATTTAAGCACTTATAGTTGAGTTCTTTTTGTAGGCATGCTAAGTTATCAATTTATTTGAATGTTTTTGTTTTGATGATAGCTGAAATTATATTAAAGAAAATTTTGAGAATTGTTTTATATAAACTCAATATATGCTACATTTCCCAGGAAAAACAATTTGGTTTGTGACAGCCATAAAATGATAAATAAGAAAGTATTTAAAACATATAGCAATATGCAGAATGTTAAAAACAAAATGATAAAATCACATTTTAGAGTCAAGAGCAAAATCATAATAACTTTGTGCAAATAATAATTAAACGACAGAGCCAACTTCCGTCTTAAAATGTTGGTAATGAATAAATAACGCGATCCAACCGATTCTGCGCTAGGCTCCACTCACTCTCATCCGCAGCTCGTGTCCACAGAAACTCCAGCCATTTAGTAAACTCTCCCGATCCTCCCAATCTCTCTAAAAGGTTCCACATCGGAGCGTTTTCAAAACCGTTTACAAAACAAGGTAATTGATTCATCGAGTATCTGTAGACACATTAATTAAGAAAGCTGAATATTCCTATAAAAGAACTCGGAATATAATATCTAGTGTGATGCAGTGCATGTATACCAAAGATTCTTTCGGTAATAAGGGGAATTAGAGAAATGTAAACGTTACTTTTGGAAAAAAAAAATATATATATTATGTAAACTATAATAAAAAGATATATTATTTTACCACACTCATAAATAAGTTAGTAAAACAAATTACATACTAGAAACTTTTCAGGATCATTGAAAATTAAATAATAATTACTCAATTCTGATGTAAACGACAATAAATTATAATGTAAACGCGATTATTTTATCTATTTTATTTTTTATACATTTACATTATAATTTATAACGGAGTTTTACAAAACCATGTTCTAAATTTAGTAAAATCTGAATTGTTTCTAATATTGAACTTAAAAACTAATGAAGGTTTAAAAGTGAAATTTTAAATAAATTTATATTATACATAATAATTTAAAAGAATACAAAGATAATTTTAAAAGGAGTTCCTAAAATTACTGATGTTTCCAGGTAAGATCGTATCTATTATGTTTTTACAGAAAACTTATTTGTAACATGGATTTCTTTATTTTGGGAAACATAAGTAATTTAGGAAAACCTGTATTATTTTAACCTACTTAAATATAAAAGACAAATAAGAACCAAATGATCAACAAATTGTAAACATTATATGAGGGGTATAAAAGTAATAAAACATTCAGCATCTAATATTTACGTAAACATCAATTTTCTAGAAGTTTTATGGATACCCACTTTGTTGAATGGACATGAAACAAATGTTTTCATTGACACTATATAGCATTGTTCAAGTAACAATGAATATCAATAAACATCAGTATTTATTTACATCATTGTTTAAGAAACAATAAATGTCAATTAACATCACAAACTATTAAATAAAGCAACAGTTTAATGAATTTTTTTTTTAAATTAACTCTAACAACAACAACAACAAAACTATCACGCCGTTTCCCCGCAGGGGTAGGCAGAGAGAATGGACCGCCACACTACTCTATCCTGGCACACCTCTCTAGCTTCCTCCACATTCATACATCGAGTCATGCACGCACGTCGATTCTTCCGGCTTCTGACATGACCAACTTTTAATATTTGATTAATTTGGTCATGCCATGTTTTCCTCGGTCTACCTCAACTCCTTACTCCATTTACATTGTTAACGTATACTTTTTTAACCATTCTTTCTTCACCCATGCGCTCCATATGTCCGAACCAACGCAGCGAACCTTTCATAATTTTGTTCATAATACCTTATTTCGCTCTACATTCCTTCCTAATATCAGCATTTGAGATTCTGTCATACATCGTTCTACCACACATACGTCTTAGGGACCTCATCTCTACCGCATTTATTCTGCTCTCATCTTTCTTCTGCCAGTTCCATGCTTCGCCTCCATACATAAGGGTTGGAACCAGAACTCCATTGTGAACGGCCATTTTCGCTTTCATTGATAAATTCTTGTTTCCAATAACTACTTTTATAAATGTATTAGAAATGGAGAATTTAATATAGAAACTACTTTGAATTACAGATTTATTTTTTGTGAAAAAAGATCTCTACAACAATGTAAACCAATACTAAAAATACATTTGCAAAAAATTACCATTTATTATGTCACAGAAGAATTGTAAAAATGCCTTTTACTTTTAATCAAATATATCCCTTGTTATGATCATTAATATGATTTTCTGCATAATAAGCGACAAATTTCCATATTATTAGTTCAAAAGTCTTTACTTTCATACCTCTCATATTATCTAACAAGTAGAATCACATTAGTAATAAATTACCTCTGGGAATCTGTTTGCGCAGCGTGAAATGAAATAAATGTATTTAAATACCAACGGTGTTCTGATGTATAAATACTCTAAAGCAATTATTACTGAATACGAAAATATGCTTAAGATATATATATATTTTTAATTTAAAAGAATTCTAAGTTCTCATTTTAAAGCTTACAATAAACAGAGTCAAAAATGACTGGGCTTATACTTTCATTCAATTTCTGAAGAAGAAAAACTCTAGGGTTTACTTCTTGTTTTAATTTATTATAAAAATTTACACAAATTGAGAAAACTTATAGATATAAAATAATGAAACACTGTATTTAACTACGGTATGGTTATTATAATGGATGCCAACTAGTTTAACTTGGACCCAAGCTTCATCGGGACAATGTAATAACTAAAACTCACTAAAATAACAGTTGTTATATTGCCCTGATGAATCTTGGGTCCAAACGAAACTTGTTGGCATCAATTACAATAACCATACCGTGGTTAAATACCAAATGTTTTATTATTTTATATCTATAAGTTTAAAATGTCAAACCTCAAAGCGAATGCCTCACATGAAAATTTAAAAAATATATACTTCAACAGAAAAAATCTAATAAGTCAGCTAGCATTGTTCATGGTAACAAAAATAAATATTTGAAAAAGATCAGTATATGTTACCATTTGAAAATTTAAAAAATCATAAACCATAATTGAAAATTTAACAATCATTTGATTCAGTTAATAAAAAGAAAATACACACCTTTGTGGGTTTTAATGTGTGTTCGAAGATTTCCTAAAGTGCTGTAAGTCCTGGCACAGCCGCCTTGGTCGCAGCTGAACCTGCCGATGGCATTCAGGTCACTGGCGGAGTTGTCTGGCTCCGTCTTGGTCCTGATGATGATGGTTGTATGGTTTGGAGACTGTGGCATGGTAGAGTCAGACAAGGGAGGGTCAATGGACAAGAATATCTCGCCTGCCCGCTGCTCCGGCTGTTCCAATATTCTGAAATCAAAGTTATGGAATATTCTTAATATATAGCATATGCAAAATTGAGTTTTGGAGGGAGTTCATAATATATCACATAATAAAAATATTAATTAAGAAATACTAACTGTTAAATAATTAATATGAACGAAAACGTCTGTTTTCTAGTAGTCTTATTAGAAGTTATGGAAATGACATGTTTCGCCTTTCTAGGGCATTATCAAATGTGATCGTTGATAATGTCTCGCCCTTCTAAGGAATGCCTTAGAAGGGCGAAACACGCCATTCCATATAAAAATTAACAAAACTCCTAGAAGACAGACATTTTCATTTATATTAATTATTCTGTTAACAGTTCATTTATTGTTTCTTGAACAATACTCCATATTAAATAATTAATATGAATGAAAACATATGTTTTCTAGTAGTTTTATTATAGTTATGGGAATGAAATGTTTTACCTTTCTAGGGCATTATCAAATGTGATCATTGATAATGTCTTAAATCAAATGTAATCATTAATATCATTGATAATGCCTTAGAAAGGCGAAACATGTCATTCATAAATATAATAAAACTACTAGAAAACAGATGTTTTCATTCAAATTAATTATTTGATATAGAGTATTGTTTAAGAAACAATAAATTAACTGTTAACATAATAATTATAATAATATAAATGAAAATGTTTTTCTTCTAGGAGTTTTGTTAATTTTTATATGGAATGGCATGTTTCGCCCTTCTAAGGCATTATCAAATGACATTTTACACATTCCATCTAAAATTTAATAAAACTCCTAGAAGACAGATGTTTTCATTTATATTAATTATTTAATATGGAGTTTTACATTATTGTCCAAGAAACAATAAATAATGTTTAAAAAAAATAAAAATATAAATGTACACAATAACATTAATTTCAAATACAAAATAGAGGCGATTTAAAAAATATTAACATTTTAAATAAGCATCTCAATGCATCATAAAATTATTTATCAATATATAAAGTTTACTGAAAATATACCTAGGTGTCTCTCACAATTATGATTTAATTGTTTGAAATGAAATCATATAAATATATTAATCAATAAACACACAAGCTTAGTTAGCACCACTGTTGATTGATTGATAGACAATTTAGAATTTGGTGTTGAATTTTTTTTGGAAATACCAAAAATATCAACACATTCCATGCACACTTAAAACACTAGTCGTATATTTTCTATAATAACACTAATATGTATGCATATAAAAAGCATTCCTAAACACCACATGATTTGATCATAAATTTGGAACAATGGATCACATTTAGGGATGAAACATTTAAAACAATGTCCGATGTTATTCAAAAAATTCGAAATAGAATGACATCACATAGCAAGAATAAACGTTTTTAGGATCACTATACTACAAAATGCTATATTGGCATAGGACCAAGAAATTAAGAGAAATACTGGAAACATGAAAGCATTAATTGATAAATAAACACCAACTAACGCAAATCCAATAATTAAAAGCATTATACAAACTTTACATTACTGAGAAAATAAACAAAACAATAGTCATAGGTCAAATAATCAACAAACCATTAAAATAATAACGTTTTTATATTTATTTTTGCCCTTCTAACATGGAAACAAATGTACTGTTTTTTTTTAAATATGTTTATTATGTCATACTCGCTTAATAATATTTAAAAATACAGCGTATCTCGAAAATTTTTATAATGATATTCAATCCTTGATAAATATGGGCATTAGAAGATATTTTTAACAAAAACTTAATTGGAATCAGAAATTCTACGTGCAAAAGGGAAAACATATAAAACAGCATAAGAGTAAAAGAGAAGACTAGATGTTATTTACGTCTGCTTATAGAATAAATCCACACAACTGTCAAAATAAAGATTACTTCAAAAAGTTTTAGAAATACCATATAATATTTAAAATATAGTATTATGTGTTACGAACCTTCTTTTTTTCTTTTCATCTTTATTTAAAAGAGAATCTGATTCGGTTTCCAATTTCTCATCAGACGTCACCTCTCTTTTGAGACTATTTTCTCCCGAAGCACAGGTGACAGGTATTTCATCGAAGGCTTTTTCAAATTCCGAAAGATCTAAACTATCGTCAATGCAGTCTTGTAAATGATGTGAAACGTAAATATTTTCAATTGTTTCAATTTTTATGGCAGAATCCTCTAACCCGCTCGGCCACGCGGCCATGTTTGCACCAACTTCAGCATTGTTATTAAAGCCCCTTTGCACTCAGAGATGGCGCTAGTAGCAACATATTACCGAATGTCATGTCATGTATAAAGTGAGTACCAAATGGTTCAATGTGAAGTGAGGAACAGGTACATACCGTACATATGAACACGAACGTGTATCGCGCATGTCCCGTTACTTGAGGTTTACAAAATACGTTCTTGCTGATGATTCGAGTTCTTCAAAATACCGTCTTACTTGAAAGACAAGCTACCATTAGTTAAGAACCGAGGTGTAACTTAGTGTAATTTAAATTTATCACAAAACAATGATCAAACTTCGAAAGTCAGTAAACATTTTAATTTAAAATTTGTGCTTTTGTGTATTCGTTTGAACCCTAATAAAAGTAACTGTTTTTTTCGTGCTATGAAATTAAATAATAATTTAATGAAAAAAATACGGGTAAGTAATTTCATAATCCTATGTAATAGTTGCGTGAACATTTCATTTAATAAAACATATTGTATATTTATTTTAAACATTGTAAAAAGTATATTTTTATGAAACATTTTATTTCAAATATTTATATTTCACGTAAATATCTGCAATAAATTTAATCATTAGAATACTGTATAAATATTGTTAATCGGAAGGAGGTCAATATGCATTTTTGTTATGAGTAATCGCATAAAATACCGTTGTTTAAAGTTACTTGTCTGATCGCGAAATTTTCAATAACATTCCTTTTTAAAAGAGTTGTAAGTGAGCCGTGTACCCGAAGCTCAGAAATTATCCGTGTATCAGATGTTGGGTTAAATGACCGCCTGCCAAGGTACAGTTATGCGTTTGTAGGTACCTACTGAAATATTTCCCCATCTAATGAAGAGACAACATGTGCCGCTACTCGACAATTCGACGGAGCTCCATAACTCACATCGATTTTATAAAAAGAATGCACGAAAAAACGAGTCCGTTTTGTTTTTCCTGTGTCCAACGGTTTCTTACTCATCATGGGTTTGCCGAAGCTAACAAATGAATTTTGAATGACGCGGCAAACCACTTTCTCATGCGGATATCCGGAAAGTTAAGTTTTTTTTTAAATAAAATAAGTACACACATAACTAGTGTCATAAAGGACACTCCGAATTGTTATCACAAAATTGATATATTTAAAAAATAGTCTGTCTAATGATATGAATACATCTATATGTTAGTATTGTTTCAAAATATTTTCCAATAAGATTCAAACATCACGTCACCCGCGAAAGAATGCGGTGACCATCGTCAAAGGGGAAATTGGGTCAAACTAGGACACGTTTGACATGTTCTATAAATTAGTGTTTCTTTCACCAACCTACATAACTTTATTTGTTGCAATGATGGTCGAACATACTTATTATTGTAGCCAGTAAGTTTCATTATCGCGAAGATGATTACGCTCTAATTGCCATCAATTAAATTATATCGTATTGTCTATAAGTAAACCGATCGAATGAAATGAATCATGAGAATGTGCATAATTTAATATCTTATAAATTTTAAATATGAAAATGCATTTATTCAAATAATTCCTTTAATGGAAAAAGTTTATTTATTTCAGCGGTGTTTTCGATTGTTTTAAATTATGTATGATTATAATATTTTAACATGTATTTAAAAGTGAAATATTTCTATAGATATAATTTTGAAAATGACTTGAACTTCTGGCATACGGAGTTTCAGCTCTATTGGCTTTTTCACATACGTCATGGATGGAAACATTGTTGAAATGGTGATTTAATGGGTTTTTGATTTACGCGAAGGTTTTCTATGTGTGGCAAGCAGTATTCCTCTGAGGAAGGATCGATTTTGGGCTCCTGTGGCGGCTGAGAGTGTCCGAGTCTTAATTTTGTTCTAACCACTGCAATGATAATTAAATTATAATGTGAACGCGCTTATTTTGTCGGTTTTACAGAGATTTTTTTTATATTTATATATAAAAATATAAATACTTGTTAAATTTTTGTTTCGCCTTACGAGGGCATTCTCAAACTCGTTTACGATTATATCAAGACGGTCACGGCTGAGTTTGAGAATACCCTCGCTAGGCGAAACAAATTTATAACAAGTATTTATATCTTTATACATAAATAATAATAATAAATCTCTTTAAAATCGACAAAACAATCGCTTTTACATTATTATTTAAAATGGAGTTTTACAAAATGAAAACCACAGCAATCAATAAGCAATGATAATTGCTGATTGATATCAAGGTCCGGAAGGTGTCCTACTTGGGTCACTTGCTTAGTGGAGAAAAGTACATACGAGCTGTTGCATTTGATCATTAAGGGCAAAATAGAGGGTCGTCGAGTTGTGGGGAGAAGACGGATCTCTTGGCTCCGGAACATTCGTGACTGGACTGGGATTGGAACAGTTGAGGAACTATTTAGAAATGCGCAAGACAAGAATATGCACTTTCAAATGGTAGTCATGAATGACACATGAAGAAGAAGAATAATTGGCTTATACTACGACAATATTTTCATCATACGTTTTGATTACCATGATGTATCAAAAGTAAACAATTCTTCAGCTCATGTACTTTTCCCATCAGAATATATTTATTTCCGGAGTCAGGTTTAAACCGTGACCATCTTGATGCATTATAACATGTATGACAATTATCTTTGTATTTATACTGTGGTTTCATTTTCCCGGAAATAATAATTAACGATACTCAAGAAAGATACAATTTCATTATTAATATCCTCCATATATATTATTTATGGGGTGAAATATTTAAGATTTGGTTTTAATCTCCGAGAGTTGCGGAGCCCCCCCCCAAACTGAAAGAAAATATACCACGCGAATATATGTTACCTATACATACTCGTATATAAATTGGATAAAGGAGATTGATATGAGAATACAGATCGGTTGGTCTGCATTCGGAAGGCTGGGCAACATCTTCAAGTCGGACATGTCACAAAATTAAAAAAAAATAAAGTGCTGGAGCAGTTTGTGTTATCTGTGATGACCTTTGGATGCGAGACATGGATTTTGACTAAAGAAGCAATGCACAAAATTAAAGTTGCACAATGCCATGGAAAGATCCATGTTGGGTATCTCACTTAGATACCATATAACCAACATGGAGATTAGAAGACGCACCAGGGTCACCGATATAGGGATACGCATTGCGAGTATGAATGCAATGTGCTGGACACATGTGCCGATGGGATGGTGGAAGATGGAGCCAGAGGGTTACTGAATGGAGGTCAAGGTTGGGCCGGAGAAGTATTGGGAGACAGTCTACCAGGTGAAGCGATGATATTGTGCGGACGGCGGGAAGGACCTGGAGAACACTGGCGAGAGACCGAGAGGGATGGCGTGTGGGTGAAGAGGCTTGCGTCCAGCAGTGGATGGAGACAAGCTGACAAGTTATAAAGTATGCGAAAAATTCGCCTAATTCTATTGAGCCAAGACATTCATCCACTATCTTATCAAATCACCATTTCTACGGCGTTCTCATTAGAGGTAAGATCAATAGTTACAAGCCCTTATCCTCCGTATGCTAGAAGGTCCAAATCCATTATATCGTTTATTTCCATCTGTGGACAGACAATATGTGGTTACCAGGGAATATGCAATGGGGAACAGGTATCTCATTCACCAAGATAACAGTTTGTTTCAAGAGAGAACAATAAATTCCACGATAACGGCAGTAGTCGCTCATCAGAATGCGCAAAGAATAACTTGTTGATACGGCTTGTATCCAAATAATTATTCGGAATTGTGAATTACGGTACAGGATTGCTGTCACAGCATACATGTATTCTAACTTATAATTATCTCTGGAATATTTAAAGGTTAATTGTATTCAATTTCTCGGCAAAGCTGCACATTACAGTCGTTCTCCTCATAAGGCTTATTATAGACGTAATGACAGTCAAAACAGTTAGCTTAGTGCATTGACCCACGGATTAATGTGACCATACTAAGTACACCCAATTTACCTTAATCCATAACGGATATTCTTAATTTCTGGGATGTCAGCTTTTATATAGATATACGTGTTTTTACGGTGTTAGATTTTTTTAAAAATGTTTTAACATTTTATTGCAAATATATTATATATTGAACTTGACCTGAAGAGTGCTAATTTCAAAACCCGCTTTTCTACATAATATTAAACACAACCACGCAATAATCCCATATTTTCAAACGGTAAATCACAATTTCTTTCTCCAGTCTCATATAAACCAAGACACATGATAAGTATAGTTTCTGATTTTAAATAAATGCACTTAATAATTAACAGTATTTTAATTTCATTATATTAACACTGTTTGTAGTTTATTTTGTTTCAACTACTGTTCTTTTTCGTGTCGGCCGGTTTCGATGCCATCATAGTTTAATTTTTTCAAAGCGATCGTAATGACAGTCAAAACATGAAATCATTCTTCAAAGTCAAAACAAAAATGAAATCACTCTTCTACAATGTTAACGTAAACTTGAAACTCCGCCAGAGAATGATCAAATGCTATGTGTGGTCTGTTTTATTGTACGGGTGTGAAACTTAGGCCTTGAAAGTTAACTCAATGAACAGACTGGAAGCATTTGAAATGTGGCTCCATCGCCGAATGCTCAGAGTTCCCTGGACAGACATGGCTACCAATACTGAAGTCCTGAAGTGAGCTAGAGTTGACAGGGAACTGTTATCAACTATCAAGGTTCGAAAGATCTCACATCTGGGTCATATAATGCGTGTGGAAAAGTACCACCTTCTCCAACTGATATTGGAGGGGAAAGTTGAGGGACACCGAGGGCCCGGAAGGAGACAAATGTCCTGGCTGCGAAACGTGAGGGAGTGGACCGGCATCCGAAGTGTGGAGGAGCTGTTCCGAGCGGCGCAGGACAGGGATAGGTTCGCCGAGGTGATCGCCATAGTTGGGGGGACCCGACAGGGCACTAGAAGAAGAAGAAGAAGGAGAAGAAAACGATCTAATATTTGCATATAAATATTCTCGCGCAACCCAATATTCGACTCGTATTAGATAAAAAAAACAAAGTTGATTCATATCTTCACAGCTCTTTATTTAAAATCAACTGATCGATTGTTGAAGTAAACTCAAATTAAGATATAATATTTGGTATGCTTCATATGAACATAGCTGTGGTTGATGAAATTTATATATAAAAATAAGTAGTCAATAAAAAAAATAATGAATCATGTATATTTTTTTTTCAACATTAGCTTTTTCGTGCGTTCAGCAGTCATTAATGTTTGTCGTGATTTTAAAGATTTATAATCTTAGCTTTTACAAATAATATACGAATAAAATACTATTACCTTCACCATGCAAATGACGGTAGAAAGTATGCAATGTAAAAAATACAAACGATAAATATACTTTTCCCGAAAATTCTACTAAACATACTAACAATGGGTAAGAATATAAGTTTTTGCATTAAAATATTTGTTTTGATCTATGTTGACGAATATTTTTTAGCTTTCACTTTGGTGCGTCAATAAGCAATTTCAACTTTACGAGATCGCATATTATGCCTACAATACGGGCGTGTGTTAACAAACTATTTTATTTAATAATATTTTTATTTATATATAAACAATTCCCATAATATAAACTCTCGTTTATTGTTACTTGTATAACTACTTACAAAAAAAATAATACGAACGAAAACGTCTGCTTTCTAGAAGTTATATTATATTTTATGAGAATTGCATGTATCAACTTGCTAAGGCTTTATCACATCACATTAATATAAAATATAATACAACTTCATACTAAAGGAACTACTGTTATCCACACTCGCTTTTAAATAAATTAAACTGTTATCTTTACAATACATTTTCTTTATAGTAATAATCCATTGTTTTGGCGGAAACTCTTTGATATTTCCACATTATTAACCGCTTTACCTTCAGGTAACTTTCCGAGAAATATGCTAAAAAATCACGTTTTTTTTATTAATTAAATTTAATTATATATTAATTTAATTTTTTAAATTACGAAACGTCAAAAACTAGACCGCACACATCGCCTGCCGCTTGTAAAACTTATCATACTTGTGAAGACTTGTACTCAAGTGCTGTTGGCACACGCGCATATCTTTAACAGCTTGTACATTTTAGATACATAACTTTTTTTCAAGCGCTTACTTGATACGGGATAGCGCAGAATGGTACAGTCAAAGTGTGCGTATCACGTACGTTTATATGCATAGGGCGGTTAACTGTTTAATTGAAACACTAAAAGTTTAGTTGATTGTAACACCTGATGATGCTGACATTGGTTAGTGAAACAGCTGTCGCGGCAATTTCATAGAAATTAAATCAATTGTGATATTATAACAGCGTTTCAATTAAACAGTTAATAATTAATAATAATAATTATAAATACTTGCTTATTTTAAAATATATTTTTAGTTTTTGTAGCTTCATTAGCCCCATCATAAAACAACTATCAAATCACATTCCAACAATGTTTCTTACAGACGTAAGAGGAATAGCCATTAGAGCTGAACCTCTGTAAGCCAGAAGATCCAAGTCCAAGTCCATGTGTTATTATAATACATACTATATCGTCTCGTCGCTAGTTTTCATTTGAAGTTGAATCAGAAAAATAATTACAATGATATCATGTAGATATTTTTTTTCAACATTAGCTTTTTCGTGCGTTCAGCAATCATTAAAGTTTGTCGTGATATTTAAGACGTAATTTTAGCTTTTACAAATAATATACGAATAAAATACTATTTGCATATTCACCATGCAAATGATGATAGATAGAATGCAATGTCAAAAATACAAACGTTAAATTAATATACTTTTCACGAAAATTCTACTAAACATACTATTACTACTTAAATTATTATAACGATGAAATAAGAAAGAAATGTAAGGCAGATGACTGCATCATGAATAAAATTAAAAATGGATCCCTGAGATGGTTTGGACATATGGAACGAATGGATGAGAGTAGAATGGTTAAAAGTTGTACACAAGCAGCGTGAGTGGGAAAAGAAGCCGAGGACGATCGAGGAAAACATGGCATGACCAAATTAATCAATTACTAAACGGCGGCCACATTCGAAGTCGGAATAATCGACGTGCGTGCATGGTACGATGTATGAATGTAGAGGAATCTCGAGAGGTATGCCAGGACTGGCCAGTGTGGCGATCCATCCTCTCTGCCTACCCCTCCGGGGAAATGGCGTGATGGTTAGTTAGTTAAAAATATTTTTAACATGTCTGATATGTAATTTTAATAGTGTTGTATATACAAATTACGAGTATATAAAAAAAAGAAAAAGACAAATAAAACATATACAACACAAAGTACGGCGAACATAGAAGAAATTAACATGTATTCAACAAATATATATCAATGTTTTGTATTAACAGTTTTCTTTGGTGACCAACTTTGTAATTTCTCCTTCGACAATTTTTGTACAAAAACTGCAGAACGCATGAATTTCTGCATTTATTATTCGATGGAATCCAAAATATCTCAACCCGGTGCGATGTTCGTGTTTTAGTGTCTATGTTTCATTATGCGAACAAATGCTTTTAATTACAAGTTTTTTTACAATTATGAACTTAGTCACGATACGTTATAATATGAGATTATTATTTCATAGCATTTAAACATTGTGAAAGGAATACCGATACACATTATTACATTGCTGTTTATTGGTATTGAAGATGTTTTGATAAAATCAAACTGTTTTTGATTGACAGTTTAAAAAATTGAAATAAATTATTGTAAATAAATATATTTTACCGTTCCAACTGAGATATTAATTCGATTTCACAGTTTTCTGAATCTACTTTCACCCATAACACATTAACTACGACTATGCACATTAAATATTATTTTTATCTGATGATGATAATAATATTATGATTTATAGAACGCCATTTTTACGAATTAAGCATAACAAAGACTCGGTAGAAAGTGTCTCATTTTATGAACTAGTTAAAAATAAATATATTTAGTCAAAATCTATCTACAAGGGTGTCAAACTCAGAAGCTAACTTGGGATAAACAAACAAGGTTTAATTAAATAAATAGTCCATTGTTTTGGCCGAAACACTATGATATTTTAACATTTTATAACTGTTAATTCAAAAACTTTGTTTTATATCACAAATTGTATTTATTTTACTTTACGACAGCTGTTTCATCAACCATGATGAAACAGCTGTCGTAAAGTAAAATAAATACAATTTGTGATATAAAACAAAGTTTTTGAATTAACAGTTATAAAACAAGGTTTAACTTTAGGTGGGTCGCAAAAAACCCTAATATTTATAGAAACGTAGGTTTATTTCGAATAACACATTACTTGGACTTAGACTTGGATCTTCTGGCTTACAGAGGTTCAGCTCTAATGGCTATTCCTCTTACGTCTGTAGGAAACATTGTTGGAATGTGATGTGGTAGTTGTTTTATGATGGGGCTAAATGTATAGCCCGGAGTGTCCCTCCGAAAGAGGGCGAGGGGGGATTTAGGGTTTATGATAAAGTCTTACATTATTGTCAAGGAATGGAAGACCAGTTAGGGTTGGGATTGTATTTATAAAAAAAAAGTCTGTTCCCGAGGGGAAGATAAGAGGAGTAGTGCCTGGATACATTTTAAACATAGGTATATCAAGAATGAGAAAAATTTATTGTTTACGTCCTGACTTAAATATTGTTAATTATTTAACAGTTGAACATTTAATCAGCTTTTCTTAAAGCATTTTGTTTGTATTTTTAAAAATTTGTTTCAACATTTTTCACATGTCAAAAAGTCAGTAACCTAACTTTTGACATATTTAGATATTATTTATGCTTAAATATCGTATTTACCTAATTGTGGTATATTCAAAATAAATGTACGCATTTTGTTTAATAATACCAAAAAAGAGTGTAATTAAAAAAATCTTTTAGCGAATTCTGCCTATTTAATTTTTTGTTTGTTATTTTATTATATGTTATTGTGTGCCGATATATTCCCCGGGCCGCAAAAATATTCGTCGTGGGCCGCATGCGGCCCTCGGGCTGCGAGTTTGACACCCCTGATCTACAATAATTTGAATTAGTTATTGTGTTTTCCTAGGCGAGCTGCATGTACTTAAGCATTGAAATATCGGCGAACGATTTATTGCATTTTATTTTTGCTATAACTAGTATTGCGATATATTTCGTCACAATAATTAAGAGCGGATTATAACATTACTATTTCTCTAACTATCTAACTAACACACCATCACGCCATTTTCTCGGGGGTAGGCAGAGAGGGTGGATCGCCACGCGGCTCTATCCTGACATAACACTCAAGGTTCCTCTATTTTCATACATCGTAACGTGCAAGAAATTTTTCCCGACTTCGAAGGTGGCTGCCTTATAGTGATTGATTAATTTGGTCATGTCGTGTCTTCCTCGGCCATTCTTCTTTTTCCATTCAAACTGCTTGATTACAACTTTTTACCAATCTTCTCTCTTCCATTCGATCAATAGGTATGTCCAAACCATCATTGTTATCCTTTTCTAATAATACTTAGGATGCAATCATCTGCCTTACATTCCTTCACTCTTTCGTCGTTCGGTATTCTTTCATTTATAGTTTTCCAGCACATTCTTCTCAGGGATCTCATTTCCGCGGCATTTATCGTCAGTCAGCTTGGAGCTGACAGAATAATGATTTTTTATTTCTATAATATTTCTCACTTCCAAATATAAGTATTTGTTATTAATAAAATTATTTACTGATTATTGCCTGAGCTATGATATATCTACATTTACCCACTTCAATATCAAATCAGAAATATTTCAATTCGTAGTTTCAAATACAATAGATATTTATTAAATGGGGCACTTAAAATCATCCCTTCCGACAGAAATATATCGAAATATATCTTGGCACAATATAACAGCATCGTTTAACCTACTATTAACCTGATATTAACTATTTTTAACTAGACGTTCGTTTATCTATTATACTAAATATGTGCATTCAGAATGCATATACCTACTTGTATTCGTCCAATAACTTAGTGGTTTATGAATACATAAAGTTGCACAACTTTCGCATTAATAACATTAATATATACCTACTAAGTATTATAATAAATCCAGTTATTACAGCAACATTGGAATCCTCATAATCTACTGTTTTATCACTTTCTTTAAATTTTCATTCTGCTATACCTAGGTATGCGTTTTAATTTGTGGTTTGAAGTAATTATTGCATTTTTTCTAAATATTACTGCATTTTTTGTAAACAGCTAAAAGCGGCCATGTTTGTATTTAATTATTGTGTTATTTTATTATTATTTATTTTACTAAATTGTAACAAAAACCGGTTATTTATAACATAAAAATATCAAAAAAGGTTCTTCGATTTTCACTCTCACTTTTTTTTAATCGCGTAATTTTGTAGAAGTATTATTTTAATTTTGTTTAAATTCTCATTAACTTTCAATTATAAAGTATGATAAAAAATGATAATAATATTAACATTCGTTTAAGAAATGACAATAATGTACAAATCAGCACTATTGACTTTATCACAGCGCCCTTGAGATGATTAATTCATAAAAATGGCGCTCTATAAATCATCCAATTTATTATTATTATTATTAAGATTTTAGGTAGCGGTTAATTAACCAGAACTGACAAAACTAAGCCATTTTCTTGTTTTTGAACTAGCTTTTCCAGAATCAGTTCAAATAACGTTTTTTTTTACCTTCGATCTTTCAACTTGTCGTGTGTCTTGCGGGCTGCTTCCTCCGGCCAAAGGTCCATTTACAATGGACAGTAACTGTGTATTCCTTACCAGTCGACGTATTCAGGTTACTTTCAAATAATGGCCGATGCGGACATATTACACGCGAATAATTTGTTTTTCATTTGTTCTAGATATCAGGCCGCGAGGTGGCGGTGGCCGTGGTCTGCGCAGCCTGGCTCTCTGTGGCGCTAGCGCAAGAGGCCCCCCGCTGTAGGGGCGGGGGCCACGGGCTGCGGAATATTTGGGGAGACGCCCTCACAGACTCACTCGACTGTGTAGGACCAGACAATGTCCCGTATCCGAGGTAAACATTTATACGTTTCAATCAGCTCTACAATAATTATTAGCTGTCACCGAAAATTGACGCATTCGGCTGACGAGCCAAATGCGACTCTTTGACTCTTACGCGAAGAGCATGTTTAAAATAAATTTATTTTAATTTTAATTTAATAGTTGAGCATATGACAAAAGCCTGGAATCGTGTATGAAATTATAAACAATATAGAGCAAACCAGATTTTCCCAAATTTTCGAGGAAATATAGGGCCATTGAAAAGTTTAAACATAAGATATTATTTAACCTCTCGAGTAGTAAGATATTAATGACATTTACGAAACATCATTTTTTCAGTTTGTAAAACATGTAATTAGCCGATAAACTATTTAACTTTGTGTACACCAATAGATGTCGTTGGTAGTCTAACTTTTGGCATAATCTGGGAATATTTGAGAAATTATAAACGAGTCTCAAGAATAGGGCTAGAAGCAATGGCCCAACGGTTGGGGCTTGTTGAGAGGTTACCTTCCAATAATTACACTGTAATATAGATCAATAAACAATTGAGAAGTAAAGTCAACCAGGAATAATATTTAAGAATGAATTTCATAAAATAATAACACATGAATAAATATACTTAATTTTTTTTTTGTATAAATATATTTAGTTATTAACTAAACTTACATGTAGGAGTATTATTTTATACCTAATCGTTTTTTCTTCACACACTCTACTTTAATAAAATACTACGAACATGTGACATTATTCAAAGAAAAAATTATAATAATATACACAGATTTATATAAACAAGCAGTCAAACATATTATTTGCATCTAAACAAAAATAGCAGTAGGCAAATTATTTTTAAAAGTTTAATTAACTGTTAAAATTTATAACACTGTTATGATATCACAATTTTTATTATAAATTTTTTGGGAGTGTCGCGACAATTGTTGGTATCATCAGGTTTTACCAACAACTCAACATGATTTTTTTAACAGTTGATAATGCTGAAGTGTCATAGTGTTTTGGCCAAAACAATTTACTTTTTAAAAGTTTTTAATTGGAAATTTTAATGCAATGAAAATAAAATGCTCACGAATTGCGGTTGGCTACATTTACAGATCGGACAGATATTCCCAGTTCATTATAATATTACGTACAATTTAGGTGTAAGGAACTAAAGTAGAAAGGTTTATAAGACACATTCAAACATGAGCTGTAAATTTAGTCTACCACAGTTCGAAACGAGTTTTTTGGACTGCAAATACAGTCAGCCGCACTATAAGGTTTAAAATACTCTATTTTACTACGGTTTATATAACTGATGATTAAATATTACAGGAATGCAGTAACACGCATGCTCAGGAATGCCTGGGGCAAAAATTCAAGAACAGGTCGATCAGGAATGAAAACATTAGGCCCAGCAATAACTCAGCGAATGCTGATGGAAACCTACAGATTAAACAATGGAGATGATGAGGCTATGTCTCACAGAACGGGTAATGAAATATTTTTTTTAATGTTTAATTAGGAGTAACCCAAATTGACTGTAAAAAGGTAATTTCTTTTGTAGTATTGTGATATTTCCCAGAGATTTATTAAAAAAGTAATGAATCTTGTAATATATTAATGGTTTGAAGCTAATTGGATCTTCCATGTGTATATACACATTTAAAATTCATTACAGCAATGTACAACAGAATCTCAAATGCTGATATAAGAAAGGAATGTACAGCAGAAGAAGGTATTATGAAAAAAAATATGAAAGTATCGCTGTGTTGGTTCGGACATATGGAGCGCATGGATGGAGAAAGAATGGTTAAGAAAGTATACATTAACGATGTAAATGGAGTACAGAGTCGAAGTAGAACGAGGAAAACATGACATGACCAAATTAATCAAATTTTAAAGGTTGGTCATGTTAGAAGTCGGAAGAATCGACATGGGTGTATGACTCGTTGTATGAAAGTGGAGGAAGCTAGAGGTCTGTCAGGATAGAGTAGTGTGGCGGTCCATTCCCTTTGCTTACCCCTGCGGACAATGGCGTGATGTTTTGTTAGTTTTTTGAGAAATAACAGGTTAAAATAATGTGGTATTATATGATTTCACAAGGTTTATCAGTTTTTTTCTATTAAATGAGGGGAACAGTTATTTTCTCATTCTCAAAACTGGTTTTGGTTAACTCACAAAACACTCAATTAAAAAATATATATTATTATTTTTTGAACAATGATGTGAACTCCATATGAAATAAAGAAAAATATATGTTTTGCCGAAGTTTTAAATATTTTTAGAGTCACCTCTTTTACCATATTAGGGAACTGTCAAATATCTGCATATATCAAAACTATTATTAAAAACTTCTAGAAAATACTTGTATATTGAAAATTTAACACTTTTTCCTACTGTTTCTAATAATGGAGTAAAATTTAAAGTAATTGATTCCTTTGTCAATTAATGCTACTTTTTTTCAACATTGTCACTGCTTTACTATTATGAATGTAAAAGCATTCAACACATTGTTTGCGGAAGCCACATAAACATGTATTTGCAATACTATACTAGTACAAGACAAGCCAAAACGCATACCTACAAATTTAATATAAAATAAAATAAATATTTATAAATTTCAAAATAAGCAATGGCTCGGAAATTACAATTTATTTATGTAAATATTAATTTTACGTGTAGATTTGAACAATTGCCACCTGGCATGCATGGCAAAAAAAAAATGTCTGCAAACAATGCATTAAATTAAACGAACTAACTAACTAACCATCACGCCGTCTCTCCGAAGGGGTAGGCAGAAAGAATGGACTGCTACACTTTTCTTTTCTGACATATTTCTCTCACTTCCTCAACATTCATACATCGTGTCATGCATGCGCGTCGATTTCTCCAACACCTCACATGGCCGACATTCAATATTTGATTTATTTGATCGTGCCACGTTTTCCTCGGTCTTCCTCTATTTCTGGTTCCATTTACATCGTTAACATATATTTTTTTTACCATTCTTTTTTCATTCATTCTTTCCATATTTCCAAACCATCCTAATGATCCTTTCATTATTTTGTTCATAACACCATCATTCACACCGCATTCATTTCTTATATTTTCATTCGACACTCTATCATACACAGAGTATCTACACATTCGTCTAAGAGATCTCATTCCTACTGCATTTATTCTACTTTCATCCTTCTTTTGCCAGTTCTATGCTTCGCTTCCATACATAAGGGTCGAGAATTTATTATGCATTAAATTAAAATAATTTAATTTATTTTCTAACAGAATAAGAGTGATCAGAAGCACATGACTCTTCATTAGCAATAAAATCACAAACTAATTGTTGAATTCTGGTTCTCAAGATGAACTTTTTTGTTTTATCTAGCGACTTAAAGTAAGGCAAAAGGCTGTGCAGGTATAATATATCATCATCCGTTCTGGATAAATCTAGAACATTCATTTTATCCCTTTCTAAAGAGATTATCTCCTTCTGAAAGTTTTCTAAGAGCTGCGCCAGGGACGTGCCGGGCTTATTAGGATCTAATTGACTTTCTGCAAATGGATCATTAGGGAACTGATTGTTCAGAAACGATGGAACCATGGGCACCTCGTTGTCACTTGGTTCTTGATACGCAGATTCTAAAATGTCCAACTCTGTTAAGTAATCATCATAAGGAGAATCGTCTATTTCAAACACCATGTTGTCATGATCTTCAATATATTCAGTCTCTAGAATGGGCCTTTTCTTGAGAATTTGACTTCTAAGAAAGAGTAACGGTACAAAGTATTTCCAGGGAGTCGGCGCATTTATAGCATTTGGTATTGTCTTTCGCAATGATATTTGTTTATTTAATTCTCTGCGAAATTGTGTGCGGAGCGTAGACCATTTTTTACGGACATTTTCAGCTGAAAAAAATGTTTAGAGTTTGTGTTAGCTATTTAATTTTAAAATATTTTTTATTATTGCGGGAAGAAAAATTAGAACTCTTAAAACTATTTAAACCAACCTGGAACTCCAAATATTTTTCCAATTTCTTCAATAGCATAGTCACATTTTTCGCGATTATTATAATCCACATTTTCTTTATCCCATAAACATGGTCTATGTCTTACTTCCTTTATGAAAATATGACATTCATCGTAACTTTGGGCCATAGTCAGGTTATTAAAGTTTCTACAAAGGTTATATCAGGAAGAAATATATTTTTTGCGGTTGAAGTCAATTATAATGTCAGTTTAATTAGAATATATGTCGTTTAGAATGCAAAATCAACCTCAAATGCTTAATAAAAGTCAATAATAATACATATTTTAAACTTTCAAATGTCAAATTCTTGATAAACGCATCATAGACAAGAATATTTTATTCTATCAGAATATGTTTCATAGAGAAATTTTGTAAATTAGTTGCCACAAAATATTATTTCATGTAGGTACTTATTTTTTTTCGGATTTAATTATATAAATATTATTGTCGTGATATTTGCATATCCCATCAGAATGGAAATTTCACTCATATTACTGAGTGATTGAAACAATGTTATTAACTCTTGATATAGCCATGTTTCATGGCATAATAGGTGAGGTTGCACTAGACAAGTTTTACATGACCGAAAGGGCGTTTTCTCTCTGGAGGCTTGTTTGATCTTAGTTAAGTTTAATTTTAATTAGTGATAAGATAATGAAAGACATTTAAAAAAACAATAAAACAATTCTGTGAGTGAAAATAAATAGCGTTCTGCCCCGGTATCGCAAAGCAGTTAGGTACTGCCGGGCCCAATTTTCGAGAGTGGCCGCACTTGAGAGGGGACGATCCAACCCTCCGCCCTGTTCCGGGCAGCTCTCGGCCCCCAGTCCGCCTCCGCCCTCGGTAGGAGAAGTGTCTCCGCCCCGGCCACGCGCCGAAGGGGGGGCAATAGTCTCAAAAGATCGCGAAGTGTTATACCGAACGCCGGGAAGTGAATCCGAAAAAGATCGCGATATCGCCGCATGGCGTCAGCTCATCATCATTGGGACCTGATGCTGGCCACGGCTGTCTCAGCGATGGAGACCACTCGCTCCTCGCTCTCCTTCGCGTCCGTCGTGGTGTGGACGCCACGTGTCGGCTGGATCGTCGACTTCTCAGATCAGATCAAGTAGTGTTAATTCAGTGACGGAGTAGCTTTAAGTCGTTGGCCAACGAATAGAAGTAAGTCATCTTTAGTTTATAAGTGATCTTGTTTATTTGTTTTGTATGTTTGTGTTTAAATATAAGTGTAAATAGCAAATATTGGTTTCAATCTCATATCACTATACCTCCCGGAGCATCTTAGAGATCGAATAATAATCACATTAGCGAATAAACACTGGGCAATACGTTGTGAGGAAGTGCTTCGAGATATGGAGTGAGATACAACTAATCTTCATGTTCCACCCCGTGTCGGAAAGCTTCTTACTGACACTCTATTAATTATTATATTTTAAGTGATTTAGAAAAATAATAAATTTCATAATATAGATTCGGTTATCAAGGAAAATTTTATTTTATATAAATAAAAACGCTGGTTAATGGTCTATTAATACAAATATTTGCCCCTTACAAAATTGTGTTCTTCATATAATTTTTTCCGCATTCATTTCAAAGGCATAGTTGTAATAAATATTATATAATTATTAAAATGAATAAATAATATGTAATGAAATCTGAATTTTGGAAATATTACTATGATAGTTAATATCACTAAATGTTAAAAGTTTGTTTTTATATCTTAATTTTGTTCATAATTTTTTTTAAATAAATCGTTTCAGGTAGGGCAGCAGACACTTCAGATGGTACACAATGTCGAACCTCGGGGGCTCCGGCACGAATGTGCCGCACCAGGTATAATACTACAGCTCCAATGTATGGAGTATCTCTCACATCCGGACAGCCAGTCACAATAGTGCAAAAGTTTCCAGATTTACTTCAACAAGTTGTGTTTGAAGTATGCGAGTAAGTTTAAAAAATATATATATTTTAGTATTTAATGATCATGTTAATAATATATGCATTTGATTTTAGGCTAAAGTTTCAGTAGAATCTATATATTGTATATCTTTAGTATTATCCCAGTCTACTGTTTTTATTATTATTTATTTTTAAAGCAACCATTAACAACTTACACATATACAGTAAAGTCTCGGTTATCCGACCTTCGGTTATCCGACCTACCAGGGCAATGCCCCTTTCCTTTACCCGACTGCAAGCATTATATTCGCACGCCAGGCGACAGTCCTCAGTCTGTCTCAGATTTGGCGGCCAGAAAACGACAAACAGCGGGTAAACAAAAGACAATCACGGACTTTTTTACCCAAGCTTAAGTTTAGTTTCGTAGCTCACTGCATTGTACTCGTATGTGAGTATGTACCTACTGTAAAACATGTTTTATTACTTTGCCATAAGTGCATTTTGATGTTTTAGTTCGTTACATATAGTTATGTTATATGTACATATTTGAAAAGTTTTCGATGTGCAAATAAAATTAACACATTTTCAATGTCATTTTTATCATTTTCCGTGTTATCCGACCTTTTCGCTTATCCGACCTTGCCGCGGCCGGTTTAGGTCGGATAATCGAGACTCTACTGTAATATATTTAATTTAAAGTTTCAGTTATTTTGTTGATTAAACAATATATTCACCTTGATTTATGTTTTCAAATGACTGGTGAATTTTTTTTGTCTTCATATCTTATGTCTGATGAGTCTCCTTAGTTTGTATTATCACATAGTCAAATTAAAATGTAAATTCCAGTGAAAAAAAAAATTAGAATAGGAAAACAAATATGTAAATACTTACAGTTTAAATAAAAATTTCAATAATTTTTTTTTCAGATCTTCGGAATGTGATGTTGTTCACGGGTCGTGCACTCAAACATACGTTCCCTACTTATTCCTGGTCATTCCCCTTGGCCCTGTCACTCTCACAGGACAGGATTATGTTCTCGTCGAGTCAGGCTGCGTCTGCAAACCGAAATATTCTTCCAAATATGGATCCGACGCTAATGTCATATCGGCAGTACCTTGAACATATCTTTAATTATTTTATTAAGGTAATAGAAAAAAATCTTCACTTGTTATATCCCAAAAAATAATCTTATTTCATGTATGTTTGTTAACTGGGAATAAAATTATTTATTTTATTTGCCATAATATTGAATCATGGCCATAAACAATTTCATGTCTTAATGAATTCAACTAAATAACTAACCAGCACGCCGTTTCTCTGGAGAGGTAGGCAGAGAGAATGGACCGCCCTACTGTTCTGTCCTGACTTATTTCGTCGTTTGGTATTCTATCATAAATCGTTTTTGGGCACATTCTTCTCAGCGATCTAATTTCTACAGCATTTATCCTGCTTTCAACATTTTTGCCTGCTCCAAGCTTCACTCTCATACAAAAGGTTATTTATTGTTTTTTTCTTTAATGATGTTTACTTGTTTAGAGAACTTTCTCTGTAGCTTATTTTATTGTTTAAGTATTTATTTTTTTATGTAAATCATTAATTTAAATGTCAGAAAAGTACTTTTAACTTTTATAACTCTATTTTAATTTACTACTAGAGTACATTTTAAGTGTTTTATATTGTATTTGAAACGTATCATTTGTTTGTGATTTCCAAATATTCTTGATTATTAACAGGTTAAATCAGTAATCATAACCAAATTGAATATATTTTAAACTAAATATTATAGGATTCATTCATATATCAAAAATGTATTGTTTAAATTTATTAATTAAATGTGTATATGAAAACATTAATTTGTAAATTTTGTTCTTACATCACTATGTTTAGTTTGTTAAACTATGAAACGGTATAAGAGTGTTTTCATTTATTCATAAATGTCACTTCAAAATTTGGAAGCCTCATATGAAAGTAATATCTTCATTTGGTCATTGTATCAGAATTTGACATTTCCTTCTTCAGAAGCTAGTTCATTGATCAATAATTTGAAATTAACCGTTTTGTTCTTTAGATTATGTTTATAAATTAAAATTTTAATGAGGCAAATGTTAAACCACAGTTAATTCTGAAAATTATTTTGTATTTGTAAAAAAATGTTTGGTGCGATAATTTTAAGAAAGAATTTATACAGCTATCTTGTTCAACTTTTTGAGTCCTTTGATATTTATTAAGATTAATTATCGTAAAATTATTTTTTGACAAATACTTACATTTTCTTAAAATTTTGAAAGTTTGTAAAGATGTCACTGCATAATGGAAATATGTATTTTTAAGTAATTTAAAAAAGTATATTTATTAAAATGCAGTCCAATATTTTTAGTTTTAAGACAACATTTATTTTATTCATTGTTATCCAAATTTTACTTTTAATAAGATTAATATTTTAGTACTTAATGAATCCTGATTAAATATTTTTATACTTACAAGACAAATAGAACATTTATTTAACTTCTGCGTTTTTTTTCTTCACAAAAATAGTAACTTTCATTAGGATATAAGTCTCCCCTTGGTATTTTAATATAAATATCTTGAAATCTTGTCTGAAGATTCATTTTCTGAGTTCTAAGCATATTATAAAAGTGGTTTCAAAATGGCCCCCACGGGCGGTTGTCATTTGAAGCTTCTCATAAAAAATTAAATTTCTGCATTTTGGCAATCCTTCAAGATTAAAAACAGCTCCATATACGAGTACATGCATCATCATGAGTGGTTTATTGTTTTTTTTTATTGGTGCACACTCTCATACTCAAATTACTGCCATTGTTGCCGACCTGCTGTTTACTCCAACGCTTCATGCCTAAACCTTTCCTTTCCACCATCCTTATCCCATCCTGTATCTCAACCCCATTGCCATATCGGTCCCCACCCAAGGCCACTGGCCCACACCCAAGGCCACTCTTGTCTCACTTGGTTCCATATCCAGGACCAACTGGCCCCCACCCAAGGCCACTCCCTGTCACCGTCCCTCGGTCTCCGCCCAAGACCTCGGCCCCTTTCCAAGGCCACTCCCTGTCACCGTCCCTCGGTCTCCACTCAAGTCCTCGGCCCCTTTCCAAGGTCATCCTCAACCCCTCCACACTCCTCCCTACCCGGGTAGTCAGGTCCAAATGTCAGACACAACCCACTACATCCACCAAGTAACCCTCCCCTCACCATCCAACAATATCCAACTTAATCTCCAAGAAAGAAATTTCCAACATGTGGGGGAGCAATAGCCTTCTGGCTGTTACTCCCGAAAAGACAATATCTAAGAGCATATTATAAAGCCTGGTCAAATATAACTCAAACAGTGAAATTTTATATATACAAACTTTTAAAACATGAATCTTCTCCACACATGTCACACTATGAGTGAAATTTTGCAGTTTGCGGCATAGGTTGACTATTATTTGTTATGTAGTACAGATTTCTGCTATTAACGCTCCAATGCTTTGCTAATAAATTTAGTGTACAAGTGGCAATTTATAAAAATTACTTTAATCGTCCTGATCACAAAAACATAATTTTGAAGTACAAAACATGGAATGCAATTGCTGTCTTCTCCTTCCTCTTAGTTTAGGTCGTATGACCTGTTTGTGACGGTGGGCTGTCCTGGGATGATGACGTCCAGCCATCTCTCCATCTCTTTTGCGGCTTTTCTGATAATCTCTTGCTTCTTGGGTTTTCATCTTTAACAATTTTTGCATTTATTGTATTCTCCATACGGTCCATGTGGTCTCTCCAAAAGTGCCTTCTGCTTCTTCCCCATTTCACTATGTCTTCAACACCACAGACAGACCTTATTGTTTTATTTCTGATCCAATCTCTGAGGGTTTGCCTGCGATGGATGGTTACCATGTTTTTTTTGCAATTGCTGTCGATTTAAAAAATCTGCATTTCATTTCTTTTTGCTCTTTTCTAATGCATATATAAGTAATATTTCTTCTTCAGAATCGGACGCCATAACGAACACAGTCTGACATAAAATAGAGTGAATGCAAACTCTTGATTCTGTCTGACCTCCGCTATCACTGCAAACTGTGAAAACTTCCAGACCAGACCTTAATGTTTTACTCAACGCTATCATCATCATTGTCAGTATTAAAAAGTATGTAAACTTTATATGTACCAATCTTCGGATGTGGTATTTAATGATAAAATATATTTACAAATTTTAAACGCATTAAAAACAGAGTTGTTTTTACTTAACTCAGTAATTCACAGAAAAAAAACTTTGACATTCTTCTTCGTTAGTTTCAATCTAAGGGATTGGTTTGCAGCAAAGTGTATTGCTGGTTCATGGGATGCCACTTGAGGCTTTATGTAGGGTAGTTTCCCGTTGCTTTCCACATTTGGATACAGCAGGTTATTTTAACCCATTTATTGTTTACAACTTTTTAGTTATTGATTCTGAAATGTGATATTTAGCTAATCTATCGCTATTTAACTGTCACGTGAATTCTATACCAGAACAAAGACAGTGTGACAACCACAATGCCATCGCCGGGAATCGACTCCGGGATCTTGGTGTAGCAGTCATTGCTACAAATATGCAACGAAGGTCATCTTTGATATTATTCGGGCATATTTAAAATAATTTCAATAATGAAACAACAAATAAATATTTTAAATTGTAGTATGTACACATATACTCGTATACATATACATTCCTTAATAAGATGGATTAGGAAATTCAAAAGTTTTGTCTGTTCCTATAAGTTTCATTATGTTTTATGGAAATGACATGTTTCACGATTCCCAAGTCATTATCAAACATTTGATAATGCCTTAACAAGGCGAAACATGTCACTCCCATAAAATATAATAAACTTCTAGAAAACGGAGATTTTTATTCGTACTAATTATTTATTGTTTCTGAAACAATGATCTAAAACTCCATATTAAATAATTAATACGAATGAAGAAGTTTTATTATAATTTATGTGAATGACATGTTTTGCCCTTCTAAGGCATTATCAAATGTAATTAGTTTATAAAATTGCCACTAACAGAAATTAAAATAAAAATGAAATAAGGAAAAATTTCATATGGAAGGACCTAATATTATATTTATTACTCAAAAGTGAAATGTGGAACGAGGATTATTGAAACAATATTCAATTAATAAACAAATTTATTAACATTAAATAAATGCAACTGATTAGTTGTTGTACATGTTTGAAATAAGTTATTGATATCTAGTGTAGTACTGAGCATTTTGGTTTCTTGCTGGGGCTTGCTGTGAAGGTTCCTGGCTGTACTGAGATCCCTGGTAACGTTGGAGGCCGGATTCTTTAGGTGGAGCGGGAGTCGGTACCTTCACGACAATATCTGTCGGTTTTCGTACAACCTAAGAAAAGAAAAAAAAAAATAAGATTGGAAGACCTGCTTCGATACAAAATAAGAACATATACGAATATTCTGGTAAGCCAATGAATTTAAAACCAAAATTATCAATATTTTGTAGTATTATTTTTATTTTAACTACACCATATTATGGTATAGATAATGAAATTCATATTTTAAAAATGTATTCAAATTATTGATGGTTGAGGTATTAGTTTTGTAAAACTCCATTATTAATTTATAAAAGTAAACCCGATTGTTCAGTGGTTTTACTTGGATATAATTTTTATAAATTATATAAATAGTGACAAATAGTTTGAGAGCGCCCCCCGAAAGGCGAAACAAATTTGTCACTATTTATATAATGTATTATATATAAATTAAATCCGAGTAAAACCACTAAACAATTGTGATTACTATTATAAATAAATAAAAAATAGTATTCAAATTCTCTATGACAAATTTAATCAAACCTGTTTTTATGTCATTACATATCTTTGTAATTTTTAATTGAGATTAAATATGAAGTTTTACACAGTTGCTCAAGCCCAGATTTTGTTTGTGTTTTGGTTGGAGTTTTTTTTTAATGTATTATTAAAGAACCATCCAAAGTACAAAAATTGGAAATTATAAAGAGACGTTTCAATAATGTCAATACATATTTAATCAATGTGTGTTACATTTTTCATATACAATGTGTATTTTCGACACTTGATTAAAGGAAATGTGCGAATATTAGACAAAAAATTATTGATAAAAATGCGATTTTTTTTTTTAAATTTACCTACTTAAGAAATAGGTGCGCTTTAATTTTTCTTTAAATTGAAAACCTTATCTTTGTTTTTTTCTTTTTTTTTTCTCTTCAGGTAAGCAGCGTATTTTCTTCAAAGTAGTTTAATTTAAAAGCTTGAAAGTCAACATAGCTAAAAAAAAAACTAACAATATCTAACAGACACTTTAATTAGATCTGACATTTTAATATCATGACAACGAAAAGAGATAGACCCACAGTTATTTTTGAGAATTTGTAGATTAAATCATGAAAATTTATAAAACATATAAAAATGTCTACCTCATTGACCCAGATTTAAAATTACAGACCTAAAATAAATAAAAAATAAGATATTATTTTACAAATTTCTAAGTTTTTATTTTAAACATGTTTCTGTTCAATATTGTTAGTTTTATTTATTTTCTTAGCTAAGTAGACTTTCTAGCTTTCAAATGAGACAGCTTTGAAGAAAATATGCCGCTTACTTGAAGAGAAAAAAAAATAAAGAAACAGAAGATCAGTTTTTCCATTAAAAAAAAAAAAAACGCCCGTTATTTCTTAAGTAGGTAACTTTGCAAAAAAACATCGTCTTTATATCGATAATTTTTTGTGTAATATTCGCACATTTCGTTTGATCAAGTGTCGAAAATACACATTGTATTGGTTTTTCTTATCGTCAGTATGACTGACATACTAATAAACAAAGTTTAATGCTCACTCAACTATTGCATAAACTTTTATTTATTGTTTCTTGAACATAGATGTTAATATGTGTATTAAATATTCAATATTGATGAAAACAGTATATTTTATCTAGAAATTTTATTATATTGTATGGGAGCGACATAAGAAGTGTAATTGATAGATCACATTTGATAATTCCTTAGCAAAGCTCACCATGTCACTTCCAAATAAAATAATAAAACTTATAGAAAACTGACATTTTGATCAATATATTTTATTTATCACCTGTGGTTTATCATCGATCTTGTGTTATATATTATAAAAGTACAGTAGAATGTCATTTATCTGGACTTATTGGGACCGGAGGTGTTCCGGGTAACAATTTTTCTGGACAATCAAACAGGCGCTAATTCTTTTTGCAAAATAAGGTGTAAATCAATTTTATATTTCCTAGCTCATTTTCTGATTATGAAATTACAAATTTAACTTCAAAAACAAGTTTGTATGTAGTACATGGACATAAAAAGGCTTACATTATTCTACAGTACTGGAAAAATACTCGGAGATTTTTTTTTTAACATGATTTCCTCGTCATTGTTAACTGACATCCGGATAAACGACGTTCTACTGTATAAAAAAACTCATGATGGACGTTCACAGATTGTTGCATAGGTATTAGCTATCATTGCACTTGTAAAAAATCAAATTATTACAAAAAACTTTTATGAAGGTACACAAATTGTTGGTTACCTCGGCTTTGAATCCTTCCTTGGGGTCAGCAGTGTAGGTGACAGTTCGAATGAAGCCATCACTATCTACAACGGAGTAGCTTCCCTTAATGACTCCGCCCTGTCTCTCCTCTTTTCTGTTTTGGTAGTTGGTAAACTGATCATCGTTTACATCAAAACCGAACTGGTAGGACGTGTTGGGCTGTTGAGTAAATAATTCATTATATAACAAACATATAAACTTACACCACACATTTTTAAAATTGAGTCAGTTGTCATGCTTTCCTTGATCTTCCAATTTCTTCGCTATTCAGTTATGAGTCCAAACTATCTCAGTTATTATTTTGTTCATTTTGAAATGCATATATTAATGATAATATGATATGAACTAAGTATTTGCATGTAGGAGATTTCAATTACGAGTATATCAAATTTATTCTATACAAAATTCTATCCAAAAAAGCTAAAATGGCAGTTCACAATGGTTTTCTTGTACCGACCCTTATGTATGGAAGCGAAGCATGGAACTGGCAAAGGAAGGATGTAGTAGAATAAATGCAGTAGAAATGAGATCTCTTAGACGAATGTGTGGAAAAATCTGTGTATGATAGATATATTATGTATATGTTATAAACAAAATAATCAAAGGATCATTAAGATGGTTTGGACACATGGAAAGAATGAATAAGGAAAAAATGGTAAAAAAAAGTATAGGTATGTTAATGATGTAAATGGAACTAGAAATAGAGGAAGACCGAGGAAAACGTGGCACGATCAAATAAATCAAATATTGAATGTCGGCCACGTGAGGAGTCAGAAAAATCATCACCATGTCATGACAATAGTCACGATTTTTTTTTATGAAATAAAACACTGTTAAATAAAACATGTGAGGAGTCAGAGAAATCGACGCGCGTGCATGACACGATGTATGAATGTTGAGGAAGCGAGAGAAATATGTCAGGAAAGAAAGGTGTGGCAGTCCATTCTTTCTGCCTACCCCTTCGGGGAGACGGCGTGATGGTTAGTTAGTTAGTTAGTTAACACTGTTTTTTCCAAATTTGAGTATATTTTCTCGACATGTTTCGAAGGTTACATACCTTCATAGATGAAGGTATAAAACCTCAGAAACACGTCGAGAAAATAAACTCCAAAGGTAAAAACCGGGTTAAAAAAATCCATAAAAAATCGTCATAATGGAATTCCAGTTATAAAGCCGTTTTGTCAAAACATTGTTTATTGTAAAACAAAATTCATTGTTTTTCCACTATTCAGTATATTTTTCCCAAATTTCAGAAATATTACAAAAATCTTCATCATCAAATACCTTCGAAACACGATGAGAAAAATATACCCAATAGTGGGTAAAACATTGTTTTAATTCACGTTTATGGAATGCCAAATGGGATAAATATATTTAAACAAATACTGTTTCATATTTATTGATAGGTACATCAGGTAATTATGCAATATTAATGGGTGTAATGACCAATTTAAAATATGTAAAGAAACGTATAAATTCGTATTTAGTAGACACGCAGATACGGTGTGTTCCAAGATGTTATTTCAATCGGAAACCATACTCTTGTGACTGTCACATAATTATGCATTATCCGGATTGGCGTATTAGAGTTTAGAAAGCGTTAGGAGGAAAACGAAGTAAGTAAAAAGATTAGCCGCAAAGTTATTCCAGTTTGTCATTCAGGTTTCCATTGAGAGTGCGTGGGAGTGATTGCATTAGAAAGCTCTCTATTTACGAAACAAATCATGGATGTAATTTACGAACGAGTTAATAAACTTGAAGCGGTAATCCGCAAGTTCATTTACGATTTGTCATGTCGATTTGTGAAGACACGCAATGGATTACAATGCATCACGTATGAATGAAACGAAATTATAGGTATAATTTAAAATAAAATACTGAGTTGATAATCAATAGCTGTTACTTTATTTTTCTATACATCGTTCCAACTTTTTGAAAGGCTAATTCTTATATAATAAATATTTACCAATGAAAACAGCAGCATTTATTATTATTTACGTATTATTAAAATTGATTGATAAATTATAAATACATTATAATAATAATTTATTCAAAAATATAGTTCAATATCGGGTGTATTTTTGGAATATTCAAATTTTTTTAAAAATTAAGGAGAAATACAAAAAATGATCTCATGCTTTTTGAAAATATAAATGTTATATATAGGTGCCCCTGGAAACGACACAAAGTCGGCCTAACCTTCCTTCCACCACAATTGCATGTTAAATAGGAAAGATAAGATCATATTTAAGGCATCCTTATGAGACCATCTTGCATTGATACGAGGAAGAAGATAAATATATCGCAAATTTAATCATTAAAATTAATTAGGCTTTCACGTACAGAGGATGCCGTCATCGCGAACTACAAAAATAATGCTGTAGTGGCACCCAGGTGGTAGAAAACTAATTGGACGACCAAGGCTACAATGCGAGGATGAAGTTGGGAGAGATGCAGCGAAGTTGAGGCGAATTCATGTTGGAAGGACGAAAGAGAGGACAGGAAGAATTGGAGGCGAGGAATAATGGAGGTAAAGGCTCGACATGAGCTGTAGGGCCATCGATGAAGAAGAATTATTAACATTGTCTTTGACTGTACAATTACCCATATTACTCTATAATAAAAAAAAACTCTTTAACTGACTTTAAATCCTCTAAGATCCCTACACCACTTTTAATTTAAACGTATTCAATTTTGAAATTAAAAATAACCTTTATAAAATATTGCAATATTTTTGGCAATTTATAAAATTGTTTCGTTGTACGTTCAAAGTAATGCACGAAGATAAATATATCGTTTATTGCTTAGTAAAAATATATAATATATTTCAGAGAATGAAAGCTCTATCAAAATTTCATCGTAATTAGGTAAACCTGATGACCGATATTGGCGAGGATTGAATAATAATCACTTGAAGAGTTGCATAAAAGCCAGGGTATGATCTAGATCAAAGAAAGGTAGTTACGTAACTCAGTTAAATCTTGTTGAGCGCAAATCAAGTCACGGACTGGAGAAAGTACTGGTCTGGTCAGCGTATGTCCGCCGGTAGGGCTTGCGAAAATAGTTTTTTGATCTCTGAACACAGAATGCGTGGTTGTGAATAACTTACAGCGGACGAAACGCCATTTACGATAATTCGGGTATAATTTATGTCGAAGGGGAAATCTAGAAACTTTACTCTTTGGTGCGTGAAACAATAATTACCAAAAGAAAGTGAAGATAGGTAGCTGGACGCAGTTACCTTGAATTTAATTTTCTCGATCTCCATGCAAATTTGTGATTGCGTAAAATTATGGAATAAATATTGCACAACAATCCGTTTATTATATTGTAGAAAAATATGTATACATGTTTAAAATTAGCGTAAGAATTTGCTTGTACATTCAATTAAATAAATATTTACATAAAATGTTATAAACATATCGTGAAAAAGCGTCTTTCCGTGGCAAATACGAAGAGATGGAAAGGAAGGCTCCAAACCACATGGCTTACAAATGAGAGACTAGACTTTATAGAAGAAGATGGCTACCACTGAAACCCCTGGCGATAAAAAAACCGATTCCGAGTATCGGAAAGAGGCGAGAAGAAAGAAGACGATGTTTTAAATACAAATTGATGAGTGCGTGATATTTTTTTCGTATTTTAATAAATTTAATTACATTTAAATTCTAATCAAAATTTTGAATTCGAGCGAAACGGAAAACTGAGTTTGTTTCAAATTATACAAATAATATTTGTTTCACTCTAATTAATACTTATGCGGATATTAAATACTAATATTTGAAATTGTGTAATATTCATAATATTCAATTAAGAAATAATTGCAATAACGTACGAGTATGTCACCGCTTCAATTACGAGAGTGCTGGTAACCCTGTGTGTGCTAAGGAGGTATTAAGATAATACACGAAAACTGATGAAGTTTTAAACCAGGTGAGTGAGACACTGCGATCAGTTACATAATGGGTGGGTACCTACTTTTCTCGTAATCTTATAGCGGACGCGCTCCTTTTTTAAATCAGCTCGTTAAAGATTCGATTACCAACTTCGCTGTAGGTAATCTGTATCAGTTGATGTTTTATTCAATTATAAATACAACATTATTCACCGTAACGCTAAATACCAAATGTTTTACAAATTTAACTTATTAAAGATTTGAGAACCATCACTTAAATTGTTCATTTATTTTAGTTAAACATATAATATAAAATTTTCATGACGAATTGTTAATTAGTTTATTAATCTAATTAAATATTGATTCACTGCAATTTTTACGGCAAATGAATCCAATTACATCGGTAAGAAATAACCATAACCGGTCGATTATTAAAGATTTGGTTAAGCTTCTATGCTGAATTATTTTTATAATGGATTAAACATGACGTTAGCGTATTTAATTAAACGCTAAATAATATCTGAGTAGCCTATCTAATCCTATTTGGTAGGGTTCATTACTTATTTTTATTTTATACTTGTATTTGTACACTAGCGATTGTGCTGAAATTTTAAAAGCTTGCCAATTCTATTTAACACGTATATCTAATTAACCACCACGCCGAAGGGGTAGGCAGAAATAATGGACCACCACACTGTTCTTTCCTGACATACTTCTCAACATTCATACATCGTGTCAAGCACGCACGTTGATTTCTCCGACTCCTCACGTGACCGACGGTCTTCCTCTATTTCTAGTTCCGTTTACATAGTTAACATATAATTTATTTACCATTCTTTCTTCATTCATTCTTTCCATGTATAATTATTTCTTTCCATAACATATATTTTTTTGTAAATTGAATTCTGCAATTGAATTCTATACTTTTCAGAACAAATACATCTCTAAAATAATGCCGAAATCAACCATGTTACATTTTAACAGCATTCTCCCGTAACCTCAACATAATGCTGTCATACATCGTGTTATGTACGCACGTCGATTTCTCCGACTCCTCACATTTGAATTTTTTTTGATTTGATCTTGCAACGTTTTCCGCTGTCTTTCTTTGTATCTTGCTCTATTCACATCGTCAACGTACACTTTCTTCATGATTCTCTCCTTGTGTCCAAATCATTTGAGTGAATCTTTCATTATTTTGTTTATTACGCTTTCATTCGCACTACATTTACATATTATAACTGCATTTGGCACTACATTATAAAAATATTTACCACACATTAAATATATAGGTATGATAAAATTCTGAAAGGAAACAACTTTAAATGCTTTCTCTAGTAATACTTATACATATTATAGTTCTATCCTAAGTCGATTGACTAGTATACGAAGATTGTCATAAAATATGTCGAAGCGATGTGAATAAGAAATTAATCTTCTTTATCTTGAATAATAATGATTTTTTACCGTTGCAAATGTAATCGTACATTATACGAGAAATTAGCAGCTTTTTGAAGCGTACAATATATTTTGATATCACATTTATGATCATTAGGATTCAAAAAAAAAACAACAACCACCCCAATGTTCACTATATTCCAACACAAGTAGGTAGGTACTTTTTTAATCTATGAAATTATTTAAAGTAGAACATGTTTAGTATTCATAGGTAAGTACAGAATTAATCGAAATAATTATAATAATATTGAAGTGATTTTAAAATTACTTTACCCAATATTTTTAAAGTTATGATCCATCGATATAATGATTAACTGATTTTTATCGAAGACTATTTATTGTATCGAACTAAATACACAATTTTCACACGAATTAATAAAGAACAAATTAAAATGCGACCGCGGACCTAACTGCTCTAGTAAAATTATTTTTTTAAAACGAAATGTTGAAGAAAGTTATGTAAATATCACACGATTGTTCTGAAGTATATATGCAAGCACAAATCAATTGAGAAGTGTGAAAATTTAATTCAATGACTGTGTTTTCTTCACGAATCAATACCTTCGCTTCACGTTCGATACGCTTTGAACCAGTAATGGTGTACCTATGATTATATTAGAAAAGCCTTCATTACGTAAGCGAGATTATAATTAAATGTTTCAATAATTATTAGAACGATATACTAAGCAATAAATGTCTTATGACTATTAAAAATTTACGATTGTGAAGAGATACGTTCGTACATGGTCGATTGAAAGTTGAAAGTCTACGCGCCAGGCACTAACCGTGTTCAGAACTTTTAACTTAGCGGAACTAATGAACATATGTCATGTTGTCAATTTAATATCATTTTCTTTTAACAAGCGATTGCATATAGTAATACGTAACATATCTGCTCGTGTGTTTATATACGATTCAATTGCACCAAGATTTAGCAAGAAATCAAATTTCACTTTATCACGTTATTAAAAAAATTAAAAAGATCTAAAAGTTGCTACTATGGAAAAGCAGTACCTAACTATTTTTCACCACCAATATTTTTCTCTCTAAAAAGGACAATATGTTATATTATTTTTATTGTGTTATTTTATTTTGTATCATTGTATTTTATATTATTTGTTTTTGATTTATTTTGTGGATGTTTTACGATCGAAGTGTGCGCGGGAGATGCCTATTGGTGGCGATGAGGTTCGCAACCCATCATACCGCGTTTCCCGCGGGGCAAAAAGAGAAGGATGGAGTGCCGCATCGGTTAAAGTGTGACAGTCCATTCTTTCTGCTTAACCTTTCGGGGAGACGGCGTGATGGTTAGTTAGTTAGTTTAGTTATATTTTTCTCTGATAAAAAAATCTCGCGTAAATGTTTAAAATCAAGATTGACAAATCGAATCATCAAAACCTAATAAAATAACGCCGTTTATGACGTCTCTTTTACCACTAAATATAAGTAAGTACTCTAATCTTAACTAACTAACTAACTAACCATCACGCCGTCTCCCCGAAAGGGTAGGCAGAAAGAATGGACTGTCACACTTTAACCGATGCGGCACTCCATCCTTCTCTTTTCGCCCCACGGGAGACGCGGTGTGATGGGTTGCGAACCTCATCGCCACCAATAGGCATCTCCCGCGCACACTTAGATCTTCCAACATCCACAAAATAAATCTAAAACAAATAATATAAAATACTCTAATCTTGTTTATGGTATATCTATAATTTTCTTTTGGCCACACACAAAGCTGTTTCTTTACACATGTTTTAAAGGCCATTAAGAATAAAACGAGTAAAAGTTATAATTTTAATGAGTTTTAGGACTTTTCGATTCACTGTGGAAAGCGCAAAAAAGTTAAAATTTTAATAATCATATATTAAAATATTGAAATATGTGCATCAATATAAAAATAGATGGTTCAAATTTTCTTTGCGCTAAGTATAATTTTTTTGTTTGTTTTTGAATTTAGAATTTCTTCCGATTTGACACGATTTGAGATAAGTAATAATCGATTCAAAATAATTTGTTTCGATTTGAACTTTTATTCTGGAATATTATGTTACGAAATTAAATGTAAGAGTGTTACTTACGTCATCATCTTCCTGATTTTCCTCTTGCAGCTCTTGTTGAAGCAGCTGGGGTCGTGGCCTTGGCCTTTGAGCCTTGGGCCTGTATTCTACTTGGGGTTGGGGTTGAGGTCGAGCCACGTATTGCTGTTGGGGCTGTGGTTGAATGTACTCTTGTTGGGAGTACTGCTGTTGTTGCTGGATTGGCGCCCTCTACATTTCAACAAAATAAACACCCAATTAAAATAATTGAGCATAAAACAAATTAACAAGCGCTAGACGGCCTTCGTGGCCGAGTGGCAACAGCTAAGAATGCCACACTGAAGGTCCCGGGTTCGATTCCCGGTGTTGACAGTGTAAAAAAATAAGCTGTCATTGTTCTGATAGAATTTACGTGACAACAAAAATGGCGATAGAGTAGCTACCTACTACATATTATTATTATTATTATTTTGTTGAAAAAACTCCTCACATCACTACAGCGCGAGCCAAATCGATGTAAAGGGTGAAATTATGAGAATCAATAGCTAAAAAAATGTATACAGTAATTGGGTTCAAATAATTTTATAACAAAATGTGGAAAGCATCCGGAAACAACCAAATTAAAAAGGAGCAAGTGGCATCCCAAGAACTAGTAAAGATGTTAATAGTCTTTACTGCAAACCAAATGCTAGGATTGAAACTTCAATAAAAGAGCACTAGAAAATTATGTATTTTATTAGTAAAAACGATTGAATTATTATACTATTTATGACGCGTTGACACTGACACCGTGAATGACTATGATGCTAAGAATCCCACTGAACCATGCTAGAAGATAAAAGTTTTGAGGTCTATCCTCTCTGTCCACTCATTTGTGGAAAGAGTGAGAAGATAAGTTATCTGGTATACAAAAATGTTTAGTCATGAATTATATGAAGATTTTTTTAGGTGATACTTTTATAATTTGCCGATAACTTGACAGATTTAATGTTTTTCATATTAATTTTAAAACGCAACACCAACAGTTTCATATATTGGATTTCAATCAACTCTGGGACTTATAAGAACAAACTGTGATGTATTCAGCGAAATCGGTTCAGTAATTTTCGAGAAAATCATAGACTGACAGACAAACAGACAAACATTCATTCATTTTTGTATATGTACAGATACAGATTAAATTTTCTAAACTGTTAAATAATAAACTCTTTTTTATGTATCACAATTTTAGTTTTATTTTTCGCGACAGCTATTTCGTCAATCTATGTTGACATCGTCAGGTGTTACAATAATATATCAACTGTAAATTGTAATACCTGAAGATGTCAACATAGGTTAACGAAAGTCTTTCAGCATTCGCGAAAAATAAAAATAAAATTGTGATACATAAAAACAGAGTTTTATAATTTAACAGTTTATAATGTTGAAGTATAATAGTATCAAAACAATGGACTATTAAATTTTCTGATTTCTTTTCTTTTCTCTTCTAACTTATAAAGAGCACATTTGATAAAAAAAAATTGGATTATTGCATGTTTTATATGATGAGTGCGGTATGAACCACCTATAAAACTAAACAGCACAATTATTAAGAGCATATTTAATAAACATCGAATTACCTGTACATACTGGGCCTGGGCATTGGACTGGCCCTCTTGCTCGTAAATCGGAATTGTCTCCTGCTCTTGTGTTCTTTCTTGTTGATTTCTTGCTAAGTATTGGCGTAATAAATGAGGGGGTAACGCGACTGGCTGAAGACCAAGATATAATATATGTAGTATGCCACACAATTATAAATATAATATTTCAATGACATTCGTTTGAATAAACAAAAAATAAATGTTGCATTTTCACAACACTTTATTTGTCCTTCATAATTCATTTGCAATTCCTTTTTTTTAACTTCAACTTTATAATTCCTTTGCAAACAAGTCGCTCCTACAGAATATGATAAATCTTCTATAAAACACACCATTTTCACTAATAATAAATATAGAGTTTGACACAAGTGTTCAAGAAGCAATAAATATCATTTCTTCTATATTCGCCTTCGCTTTGTGTTGTGGATTCACATTAAAATAAAATAAATTAACTTTTTGTTGTACTTAGGAAATATAAAATAACTTTGTTTAATCCACTATTTATTAAAAAAGTATTTAACAACACGACATGTTTCGGAGGATACAATAATTCAAATTTAAAAATTTATTTTTAAATTTGAATTATTGTATCGAATTTTAAATGCGTTTTTTATTAGTCTTTTTTTGTTTAGTTTTTATTATATAATATTTTTACACCTGAAGATGGAGGTATCCTCCGAAACATGTCTAGTTTTTAAATTTTTTTTTGTAAATAAATAGTGGATTAAACAAAGTTATTTTCAATTTCCTAACTATATTACTATGGAATTCCACAGTGCCTTAGCGTTCAATAAGTTGAACTTTTTATTGTCATAAAACATGATTTCTCGTTTAGCAGGCATGTTGCGGTTGTGACAACCTTTTTCAATGAATATTTTTTTAATTTGTGCATCGTAAAAGGTTGTGTCACAACCAGAACATGCCTGCAAAAAGAGAAATAAATGATCAAAGTTGTTATTTGCAATTTCCTGGTAGATTAGATCTTAGGTTTATGGCTTCAGCCGGTTTCGGAATCTCCAGAAGATGGCAGCGAGCTGCGAAACCGGTCGAAACCATTATCCTAAGACCTTATAAATAATGTTCATTTATTTTATTTTGATGTGAATCCACGACACAAAGCGAAGGAGAATATATAAGAAATTGCACAATATGTATGCTAAACGAGAAATGAAGTTTTGTGACACCACAAAGTTCATATATTTTATTTTAATGTGAATCCACAACACAAAGCGAAGGCATACGAGTATATAGAAGAAATGATATTTATCGCTTCTTGAACGCTTGTGTAAAACTCTATATTAAATGTCAATGAAAAATGTGGGTTTTATAGAAGATTTATTATATTTTATAGGAGTGACGTAATAATATAAAAATTGCAAATAAGATCATAAAAGTTTAATAAAATTATTTTTAATGGTTGTTGGTTTTCTTTATGTAAGTCTTCGTAATTAGTGTGTGAAATATTGACATTATTTTCTAAGTAAGATTACTAAGTTAATAATTATGAAAGGTTTTTTTATAAGATTACGAAGGGTATTTGAATGATTATGAATGAATATGAATGATTAGTAATAAACTATTATTGTGAAAACATCATCGCAAAAATAACAATATAACGATTGGATTATTTAAAAATGATTTGTATAATTTTTGATGAAATCAACCGCAGATAAAATTGAAAAACACGTGTTTCTGTACATATGGAATGCTTGGATTTTTGTTGCTAATGTTATAAAAAATTATCACACGTTGTTCTATTAAAGCTACTTAATAATCGGTATTCGGCTTTTACATGTTTACTACATTAATATAAATTTCCAAATTATTGATTCACATTTTTTCTTTCAATCATAATGATTTCAAAATTTTCACATTGCATAATAATTGTATTACTACACTATAATATGCCAATGATATTAAATATATTATACATGTATACGGTACAAGGGATTGCATTCATCCTTCAATCATAAATTAAATATTCAGCCCTCAGATTTCAAAAGACAGTGGTGTATTTTATTTACCTGTTGGGGATAGGGGTAAGCGACCACGGCCGACAGTCCAGCAACAAAGAGAACACTTATGAATGCACCCCTCATTTTTAACAAAACTAAAGTAATATCACTTTTTAAAGTATGTGCTATTCCTTAAGACACGGATTAGTTCAGAGTTGATGGAGCTTTGATCCACACGTAATCTTGCACGTGGTTTTATATACATCCTCCCCCACCCGGGCAGAGTTTTACTTTCGATGCGGCCCCGCATGGAGCCGGCACATGTAATGTGCGTTCAACTGCCCCAGGAAACACGAGAGCCTTAATTTGTTCATGTCTGCAGTCGCGATACAATCTCACGAGTCTAGGAACAATATTTGATTGAACATATTGACAACAAAATGATTTATTTAATTCGATATTTAAAAAAAAGTATTGTTATCAACTTAAGCTGTTAACACCCTGGATTATTTCTTTCACGTTTGAGTATGAAGGCATAATATGATAATTTCAAAAGTATCATATTGTGCCCTCATTATATTATGGTTGTATTTAAAACATAATGATTTGATTCATTAAATATATTTTCATAAATCAACTTTCTATTGGCAATTAAATTTAGCGAAAATAAAATAATAAAAATATTGTTAAACTAAAAAAAGTTCATTGTTATAATTAGAATTAAAATGTTATAAACTTTTTTTAAATGTTTCGTTTGACTTATTTTCTTACGAGCTTGTCGGATGTCAGAAGCTTCGTTATTTATACAGCAGATAATGTCAGCGATCTGTCAAATCGGTCGTAATTATATGATGATTTGAAGAGTAAAATTTAATAAATGTGAAACAATCATATTTTGTTTCAAAATTGTAAATGTTGTTAAGCTCCGTGTCAAAAAACATACCTATACGAGTACATACTATATAATAAATAAATTCGCCTATTTAACGAGTTTTTTCTAGCTATACGTACTGTTGACAAGTTTAGCCATATAAAGGCATCATGTGGTAAGGTAACATGTAAATAGCTCAACTTTTATCGTAATACTTTTCTGAAAGTCTTTGGAAAAGTGATGAGGTATATAATAACGAAGATGTTATTTATAATACATGAACACGAATTAAAAATAGTAAATAATACGTTTCTGTGAATTTTAAAATCAAAATTTAAATTTATTTAACACAAAAAATAATAAAAAATTTATAATTTATATTTCTTGGTAGAAGCTTATTTTAAATAATGAAAAAAAAATTTTGATAATTTTTTTTTTAAATATTATATATTTACCGGGCGAAGACCGAAACCGGTCGACGTTAAGCACAAGTGGAAGCCCACCAATATGTCATTATAGATGTCTCCATTAACAAGTGATTAAAAACGTTAAATTAGTCTTTTTGATTGCTCATAAATTTTTAAAAGCTTAATATTGAATACCAGATGACAGGAGACCAAAGATTGTGTCCAGATGAGTGGTGCGTGAGGTAGACCAAGAAAAAGATGGGCGCTCTGCGTCAAAGAAGACTGGGGAAACTGTAAAGATATGGATGAAGAGGGATGGACAGAGAAATGAGCCGTTGGAGGAGGAAAAATCCCACACCGGGAAACAGTGCCGGCAAGAGGACAGTGAAGTTTAAAATTAATATTGTATAACTCTTTTTCGCCTGTCTATAAACTCTACTGTTTTTTTTCTTCCTAAACCCTACATTTACTCTCTTCCACCCCCCAACTGTGTCCCGCCTTCCTTACACTATTAATTTAAAGATTTTTGCTTTATATTCCCTTAGAGATAAGATAACTGTATTGGCTGTATATATCATGTGTTTGTGTTTGTAAGTGCGGGGCATAGAAGGGGGAAAAAAGAGTAGCTTAAATGAGGGTATTATTTGCAAAACCGGCAAACTCCACCAACAATCAAAAGTGAGATATGAATTGGGTCTTATTCATAATACATTTGCACACAATTTTTACTGATTTTCAGTTTCAAATTCGATTTCATTCTGAAGAATTTTGCTATTAAAATATGGGGTTTGTTGCAAACATGGCAGCCTCCACTTGAGTGTTGCAAAGCTGGCAAACTCCAAAATGAAATTCATTAATTTACTTTAATTATCAACATAATGATGATTATTTCATGGCTGATTACTTTTAAAATACTAACTGGTTGAGATGAAAAAAATAAATATCGTAAAAAGCTCATTTTATTAGCGTATCAGTTTTTTCGATTTCCTCAAACATCTAATGATGGAGTTTGCCAGGTTTGCAAATAATACCCTCAAATATGGCCTGGTGTCTCTTCGATTTTCATAAATGAAATAACAATTAATTAATGTCAGTCCCGGATGGACGGGGGACGGGCCTAGGAAGTGAATGAGCGAGGATGACGAAAGGGCGTCGCTGCGCCCTATAACAGCCTCGGGTAAGCGGTGGGTACCCCTTCTATAGATTAATATTACACGGCTTGATCAATAAGATTAGATTTTTAGTTACTAAATCAAATCACATTATTATCTCAAAATATAATAAACAAATATATTTAAGTACAAGGAATATATTTGAGAACAGGTAAAATACCAGGAACGCGTGAGAAAAGGTTCTACTTTAGGAAGACAAGACACTCTCTATCTCTTTCAAGAGTATTAGTCTTATAAACGTACTATATATTTGAAATATTGGTTCATCAGGTAGTCTATTCTTTCTTTCTTGGTTGAATTGTTAGTTACATATATGTACTGTATAAAAAAATGTATTTTTAGTAGCCATAATTTGTTCAGTATAGTATATTCAATATACGAGTATATTTGAAATATTGGTTCGTCGGTCATTTTTCATTCTGGAGCCATAATTTTTTTCAGTTATTCATCCAGGATACTAAAAAGCAGGCATATTTCATTGGTTTATTATTTCCATTTTACGCCTAGATTTTGTCGTAATCAAATGAAATTGAAAGTGTGGGTACGTATGTAGATTTATACATAATGTGCGTACGATTATAACAGCTGAGAACGACTCTCTATGTTACCGATTCCGTCTGCGAACTCATTACATAAAACTAGCCACAAGTCATGCGTGTTGCGTGAAATGATGCCGCGTGACTACTAGTCGTAAAGGTCTAGAACACATCCTTGATGTTACTTCGTGTCATTGAAGACGTCATAATCAGTAAACAACACTATGTAAATAAAAAATAACGTTCTTTTTTGCATTAGACAAAAGAGGGTAACAGTGATAACCACCGCCTTCTTCTTCCTCTTCGACCCAGAAGTTCACAAGCCAGCCCGTCTAGATGCATTAGTCGGGTCCTTTGTATCAATGGAAGAATCCATAGATTCTTGAAGCCAAGCGTTAAGTAACAATACAATTAATATACGTATAATTAAGACAATTATTTATATATATTTACAAAGCCTCTCCACCCAGGTCAGACTGAATATACTGAGATGGGCCGGTCACGTGCAGAGGATGCCGTCATCGCGAACCCCAAAAAGATTGCTGGAGTGGCACCCAGGTGGTAAAAGACCAATTGGACGACCAAGGCTGCAATGGAAGGATGAAGTTGGGAGAGATGGGGCGAAATTGTTACGAGTGTCAGATTGGAGGGTCGAAGCGGAGGACAGGAGGAGTTGGAGGTGAAGAATACTGGAGGCTAAGGCTCGATATGGGCTGTAGGGCCATCGAAGAAGAAGAAGAATTAAGACAATAATTTTTTAATTAATAAATGTTAAGATATGTTTGTTCTACTTGTTCCCTAATTTTGTATTTTTTTTCTATTGAGATTATATAGAGTGCGAAAAATGCCTCCCTAGAATGGATTACCTCAGTTGGGTGGTATTGTATTATATAAAAACCATTTACTTGGTAAATGATCGATAAATAAATAAAACAAGCAAGTAAACTTCCCCAAGTGTATTTCAATGTGTAAACACCCTGAGCATTACATTTTCAAGTTTGATAATCGTCTTGCAAAGGGATGTTTACGCAGTGAGAGACGGAAGAATTCTTGCTAATGGACCCTTCGCTTTACACACTCATCCCTGTTTAAAATTTAAAAGGGGTTACAAATACCAACAATAAATATACGAGTAGATTTATAACATCGAAACGAGGGCTGACACCATCAGAAAAAAAATCTCCCAAGAAGAACCATAGAAATGAGGACGACAACGACACTCCAAGACAGAGTAAGAAATTCCGAAATAAGAATGATCTACGAGTATGTGATCATATATCAATACAAAGTGAAAGATGTCGTGTGATGGGACCGAGAAGACGCTACTGAAGAGATCATGTGGAGAGATCGATAAGTAAAGCAGCAAATAAAGTACCAACAGGAAATCGACCTCCAGGAAGACCACCCAAAAGATGGCGAGACAGTTGGACATCTAGATCCCAGGAACAGGCTCCGAGAAATAACAGGACACACTCCTAAATAAAGCAGAAGAAGTAGAAGAACATTTTGTTGCATTTTTTCTTTATTATCATGGTAGGTTTCATCACCAGTTTTTCATTATATATAGGTACTGTTATTTAGTATTAAATGATACCCACATAATAATAACATATAATAATATACAATCTACACACATCAACACGTTCCCACGCCGTATTGTGAGAGTGCAAAAGTCATGTAATTGCTTACACATATGGTCGATACTTGATAGCTGCTTATTGAATACATTAAGGAAATCATCGATGTGTCACGAATATTACGTACAAATTCGGAGACACTTATTTTTTGTTTCGTGAACGTTAAATAAAAGTGGTTAATGGATAGTCATTAACCACTATTACTTACATACTTTGTCTAAATAGAAAAATGTTTGATGCGTTTACAATGCCAATACTTACACACGGATTAGGGACAACACTATCACAGCAACAAGTGTCCACGTATTAAATAAAATGCATACAACCATCCATGGAGAAGCAAATGTTCGGCGCGAGTCTTCGAGATAAATAGGTAAGAAAGAAATTAGAGGCTGAACCAAAGTTGCAGATATCATGGATCATCATATCATCATCAGCTGTCTGTCATCCACTGCTGAAAGTAGGCCTCTCCGAAAGCACGCCACAACCCCCTATCCATTGCTGCTTCCATCCATCCATGTCCAGCAATCCTCTTCAGATCGTTGATCCAGCGGGCAGGGGGACGTCCAACTCTGCGGAATCCTGTACGCGGTCTCCACTCCAGAACCCGTCTCCCCCATCGGCCGTAGGTTCTCCGACACACATCGCCACTTCAGCCCGCCCATCCTCTGAGCCACCTCAGTCACCTTGGTTTGTTGTCGAATAAATTCGTTTCGAAATCTGTCCCTCAATGTTATTCCAAGCATGGCTCTTTCCATGGCGCGTTGGGCGAACTTGAATCTATAGACTAGACCTTTTGTCAGTGTCCACGTCTCTGCTTCGTACGTCATGACTGCCAAGACGCACTGGTTGAAGACTTTAGTCTCTAGACATTATGGCATTATTATAAAGCCATTCTGCCCATTTCCACTTCAATTTAGATGTATCATGGATCTTACATCTAAATTGAAGTGGAAATGGGCAGGAAATATTGCCATACACGGCAGTACCAGATGGACACTCAGAATACTCCAATGGAGACCTTAGACAAGGAACAAGTGTCGGGAGGCCATCTAAAAGATGGACTGATGAAGTCCCGGATGCGGAAGGTACAAAATAGGGACGAGTGGAGCAAAATGTAAGAGTGTTATTTCCAGCAGTGTAGGGAAGAAGGCTGAAGAGGAGAATATATATCCCATACTAACTAACTAACCATCGCCACACTGTTCTGTCTTGACATACTTCTCTCGTTACCTCTACATTCATACATCTTGTCATGCACGCACGTCGATTTCTCCGACTCCTCACGTGACCGACATTTAATATTTGATTGATTTGATCGTGCCACGTTTTCCTCGGCCTTCGTCTATTCCTAGCTCCGTTCACGCCTTTTACATACGAGTATATACCTTCTTTACCATTCTGTCTTCACTCATTCTTTCCATGTGTCCAAACCATCTTAATGACCCTTTCATTATTTTGTTCATAACACTTTCATTCGCACCAAATTCACTTCTTATACTTGCATTTGACACTCTATCATATACAGATTTGCCACAGATTCGTCTTAAAGATCTCATTTCTACTGCATTGATTCTACTTTCATCCTTCTTTTGCCAGTTCCATGCTTCACTTCCATACATAAGAGTCAGCACAAGAACACTATTATGCATTTTATATCTTAAATATTAATGTTGCATTGCAATGACACCATTGAAATATACTTTCGTTATTTTACTAGCAGATATATATTTTTTATAAACAGTTAATGATTCAAATTAAATATAAATTATTATGTGCATTAAGTCTCCTTGACCCGGCCGCTAAGCCCAGTAGACACTTCATTAATTTATTGTTAACAATGGTTATTTTCCGGGATCCGTTATGAGATATTACAACTCTTAAAACGTTAGTTCAATATCCGCAATCGAATTTGAAATATTACTTATAAAGGGTGTTTATGTCTTTGGCTAAATGCCTAACATTTTTTGTGATAATTAAACAGATAAAAATAAAAATAACTCACTTTATTAAGCATGACAATTGCTGTTATTTAAATTATGTATGTATGAATGTGCCTACAGGTTTGGTTTGTGCAAAAATAAAAGTCGAAAATATTGTTTTGAAGTAGCTTGACTACTAGTGAAACCGAGCGAAGAATTTCTAAAAAAAATTACTTTTATACAAAAAAATTCATCATCATGAGCAAAGTGGAGGGAAGGGAAGGCACAAGGACGACCACCGAGCCGCTGGTCCGATCAAATCAGGGATCTGACTGGACTCTCATTGGACACGATCCTCAATAATGAGGAATACGACTGAGAAGAAAACAAAACACATTTTACACCACTATATTTTATATTGATTATGTAAAACCTTTAATAAAAGATTTTATAAAACCTATCCAAAAAAGCTAGAATGGCAGTGCACAATGGTGTTCTTCTACCGACCCTTATGTATGGAAGCGAAGCATGGAACTGGCAAAAGAAGGATGAAAGTAGAATAAATGCAGTAGAAATGAGATCTCTTGAATGAACGAATGTGTGGATACTCTGTGTATGATAGAGTGTCGAATGAAAACATAAGAAGTGAATGCGGTGCGAATGATGGTGTCATGAACAAAATAATGAAATGATCTTTAAGATGGTTTGGACACATGGAAAGAATGAATGAAGAAAGAATGGTAAAAAAAGTATACGAGTATATTAACGATGTAAATGGAACCAGAAATAGTGGAAGACCGAGGAAAACGTGGCACGATCAAATATTGAATGTCGGCCATGTGAGGAGTCAGAGAAATCGACGCGCGTGCATGACACGATGTATGAATGTTGAGGAAGTGAGAGAAATATGTTAGGAAAGAAAAGTGTGGCAGTCCATTCTTTCTGCCTACCGGCCGCGTGATGGTCAGTTAGTTAGTTATATTTTATATTTAAACAAAACATAATACTACACAGGGATTGAGACCAGAGCGGATACCACAAGAACGAAGGCTAAAGTGCGGGTGGCAGAGATACGGACCTAAGGACAATAACAGGAAAGACTCTTCGAGATAGGATAAGGAACACGGCTATCCGTGAAATCTGCAAAGTGAAAGATATTGTCAAATAGGGTAGATAACGCAGAAGACACTGGCATGCGCACGTGCAGAAGATGGATCCCTCCAGAATCGCATACGTTGTGATGCATCAGATTCCTGTTGGCTACCGTCTTCCCGGAAGACCGGAGGGAGCAAAGAGATGGAAGGATAGCTGGGAGTCAACTTCCCAGGCCAGCCTGACTACAGGAAAAGACCAAATATCTAACAGGAGAAAAAGATAATATTCTAAAGATTAACAAAATAAAATTTCTACAATTATACGTTATAATACACTATATTTTTTAATTAAAATATTATAACGTAAAATTGGGGTTCGAATTGTCAGTAGGGTCGCGGCGAGTCACATCTTGCTGGAGGGTGTGATTCTATAAAATGCTACGAAACGCCCAGTTGCATTCCATCGGCAACACTACTGACTAGTCCAACTCGTTAGCGACCCTGTCGCGAACCCCGGGCAATGGGGTCACACTCATAACCGTGTGATCACAGCAGATAACGAGGGGATGAAAGGCGGGTTTCTGGCGCCTCCAAACCAGATCCAACCAGCTAAGGGAAGGTAACCCCGACAGAAAAATCCACCAGAGAAGGCAACGGGAAACCACTCTGGTCACCTTTTCCCAGGAATCACTATGGTTGCTGTAGTGATCGCCAACGTTGGGGAAACCTGGCACGGCACCAAAAGAAGAAGAAGAAGAATTAAACGAAACATATCATTTCAAATGAAAGCAAAATACTCGTATACCACTTTACTTTATATTACACACTTATACATACTCGTATTATACAATAATAAAAACTTCTGATGTACACTTCGATTAAAAAACATACATATTATAAAATTAAAAAGCGTATATTGAACTATAACGGAATAGGATTATTTACATTTTCTATTAAACTTTCTCGTTACAATTCCGCCGTTTTTATTTGTGAAATTGCATATTACAGTTGCCAAGGAGTTAGATTTTCTTCGTAATTGTACATTCAGGCTTAAGTGACCCTGACGGCGAATCAAATTAACATGTTTTTTGCAGTGCCACGAACCATTTTATGTAAAGAGAAAAATAAATTAATTTACCTTTACATTAACTAGAATTTTCATAATTCTTTAATTGTCAAGATATAATAATACACACTTAATTTATTATTTCTCCCTTTCCCACTTTAACTAAATTCTAAATATAAATATATGCTCGTGTGATCGTATTAGACTGAAGTGCCTGAAGATGGGGGAAACCGGTCAGTACATTAATAACCAAAAGTCATTATCAACACAATCCTCAGCACTATAATCATCGGTGGGCCTTAGCTTCCTCCAATAAACGTATCCATATTGTCATGACTATTGCTGCCACCTTCCAGTTTTGCCCTAGTGCCCGACATACTGTTTCGACATCATCCAACTAGCGAGTGCATTCTAATGCTCAGCCGACACTTCTTCACTCTATTGAATCGTATTATCTTTTGTAGAGCTCCTAATCACACATTCGGTACAAATACCCGAGCCAATGCAACCTATTGTTTTAATAAACCTATACGTCGTAGAGCGAGTTGAATATTTTTCTTCATATATTACTTACTTACTTACTTCCTATGGCCTTACAACTCGTAGAGTAGAGAGAAGAGTTTTAGCCTCCTTGATGATTTTTCGCCAAGCTCCTCGATCCTGCGCCTTTTGCTCCCAGCAGTCCGATTTGCCCAACCTAGCCAGGTCAGCCAGAACATTGTCCATTAGGTGCTGTCTAGGCCTTCCTAGAGGTCTTACTCCAGTCGGTCTAGACGCGTACAGGGTCTTGATTGCTCTGGTCTCTTTGGTTCGGCATACATGCCCAATCCATGCTAGGCGACCGGCTCTCACGGTGCTCATTGTAAGGAGTTGCTGGGTCATCGCACGGATCTCTTGGTTGGTCTTATGCCTTCAAGTTTCCGCTGCAACACCGGGTCTGGGTCCCAGGATAATTCTACGAATTCTATTCTCCAACCAGTATATTCTTTGATGTTATTTTAGAGTCATTGTCCATGACTCAGAACCATATATCATCACTGGCTTGATGATGGTGTTATAAATACGCAGCTTGGTGTTTCTGGATAGAAGCTTGGACTTTAGGAACGTTCGGAAGGAGGCTGCAGCTCGTAGACCTTTTTGAACTCTGTGTTCCAACTCCGCGTGTATATCGTTGGCTTCCGTCATGATCGTACCGAGATAAGTGAACTCTCTGACTATCTACCTCCATGCAAATATCTCTCAGTGGTGAGGCTAGGCCATTATTACTCCTGGAAACAATCATCCACTTGGTCTTATGTGCATTGATCTGCAAACTATATAGTTCTTCATATAGTAGGTACCATCCTTAATAGGTCCGAGAATTCTGCGGAGGATTTTCATTTCAAACCAGTATTATCTCATTTCATTATGCTTGGTAAGTGAGTAACTCTAGATAATAGTCGTTGATTGCTATTTACAATGTACAAAGTGATTGAAGTACTTATATTCTATAAAGTGATTTCATTCTACTTAATAAATTAGAATGAATATTTTTTTCATATTTCAATAGTTAAATTAAAGATTACTGTTGTCACTGCATATATCCCTTCGTTTTGGATATCACTTACCGTTTAGATACATTATTTTATGAGAAGGGATAAGAACACTCTTTGTAAATAAAATTTTCTGACTCACTGACCCGCAATCTCAATTATGAGGCATTTTACTCTTTCTAACGCAAGGACACGATCCCATTTTATTTCAATACGGACCTAAATATTTATGTACATAATGGTAGTGTAAATTGCATATCTGATACACTTTTCTCGGGGGCATGAAATTTACTCAATTCTTAAGTACATGCTGGTACACAATCAACGTACAAAAAGCAAACGAAGTGAAATGTTAACTGACATTTTCCTTACGAGTGGCCAGCACACGAGAATTTTAATTAAGTTGAACTACGTATACATGTACAGATATCCACTCACGTATCAATGAATGTACCGGTATTAAAAGTGCTGGTATAAATAATCGAATACAGTTGAAATTTATTTTAGTGGAAGTTCAGTTTATCAATGGATGCTTTAAAAATCCTTTTATAAATCTTCTTCTTCTTCCTCAGCCTATTCCCGTCCACTCCTGGACAAAGGCCTCCTCCATGTGCTTCCATGTCACTCTGCATCCAAGTTATTTCGACGTGTCTGTTCAGGTCATCCTTCCACCGTAGTTGCGATCGCCCTGCACTTATTTTTGCCGTCCACGGTCTTCAAGTCAACAGTCTTCTTGTCCACTTTTCATCTGAGCTTTATCATTGCCATTTTAGAGTCGCCACCCGGTGGATGATGTCAGTGATCCTTGTTCTTTCTCTCACCGTATCGTTTCTGACTGTGTCTCTTAGGCTTATTCCTAACATGGCTCTTTCCATGGCTCTTTGGGTCACTTTGCTTGGACAATGTAACAGTTTCAAGACCATAAGTACCAACTGGCAGAACGCAGGCTTCATAGACTTTTCGTTTCAGGTTGATCGGTATTTTCCGGTTGTTAAGGATGTAACTCATGTTACCGAAAGCTGCCCAGCTTAGTCCAATTCTTCTTTTTAACTTTACGGTTTAGTTATCCTTGGCCCTTTTATAAATAGTTTGTTTAAATCTACAGTAGTTCGATGTTTGGCGACCGGTTTCAACAATAAGAATGCAATTCATTTTGGAATTGAAAAATAACGTTGTTTATTTCACTTAAATATTAAAAATTAAAATATTTTTTGAATAATTCTAATCTGCCAATCAGAAGAAACGACGCGATGGCAGTATTGCTACCGAAATCAATAGAGTAATAAAATGTATTTTTTTTTAATTGTAGAAAAACTTTAGGCGTTAACACTGTAGAATTGCATAATGCCGATTTTTTTATGAATTAAAACACTGTTTTTTGCACTTTTAAGCTTATTTTTCTGGACATGTTTCAAAGGTTTTACACCTTCATCATCGGGAGACAGATATAAACTAACCAAAATTATTACAAAATGAATACAAGAACCTAGGAACATATAAAAATATAACATGTGTTAGTTGACTTGAGGAAAGTACCAGGGACATAAAATTACGAGTTCTGCATAAAAACGTAAGATAATAAATTCAAGTATAATAAATTTTAATTCTGAATATATATTTTATCGCAATTCTTTATGCAAAAAAAGCCACCTTCCACTACATATTATTCCTTTCTTTACACATTTGTTACGTTTATTAGATTTTGTTTGACAACTTCAAATATTTTTGGTTTAAAATGATATTCTCTCAATTAAAAACCTTTCTGTTTCTTTTTTTATTGTTTTCTTTTCACGTTATTACTCCGATGCATTTGTTTGTAGTTTATATGCTAAATATTAGTTATTGTGAAACCACGATTCACGGGAATTCGGAAATGGATTTGAGTTGATCCGAGGTCAGAAATAACTCTATTCCATTTAAATATGCTGGGTTATGATATCTCTAATGGCATAATCCTGTTCCAGAAACAATTCACGACAGATCTTTATTCAGATTGGACCTACCATACCTGAATTAAGTTATTACTAGTTGTAAATGGCGTCCCCGAGTAGAGTTTACAGTTAACAGAACCAGCTTCTGTAATCTAGGTAAGAGGAACTCGCCAGAGATCTAAAGGAATATCACCTACTGACGCCTCTAATATGAATATAATCATAGTGCTACTTCCATTTTGATTTTAACTTCTAAATATCTCTATGGTCGTCTCAACAGAAATAATGTAACACTATAATTTCTCATTCCCATTCAGAAACAACTGACCACTATTGAACTATATATTTTTTTTATTCGATTAACTCCTTTTGAATGCTTCACATCTCTATTATATCACATTGGGAAACATTTGTGAAATGATAAGCATTAAACACGCAGTCTTTGTACTAATTAACGACATTTTTATTGTAACATTTCTTTAGCTTGGACATATGGAATATCAAATTAGTACATGTAACCTCTGTATAACACGTTAATTTTTATTTAAATCTTCTTCTTCTTCAAGTGCCCTGTCGGGTCCCCTCAACGTTGGCGATCACCTCGGCGAACCTGTCCCTGTCCTGTGCCGCTCGGAACAGCTCCTCCACACTTCGGATGCCGGTCCACTGCCTCACGTTTCGCAGCCAAGACATTTGTCTCCCACCGGGATTTAAATGATTTTGTTAAATGCAGAAATTAACTAGAAAAACACGCCTCAAATAGTTTTAAATCTTCTCCTTGGTCAGCTTTCTCATGTCTGAGAGTCAAGATCATCCCATGGCATAAGTTGTTCTTCTCCAGCTCTATCACCATTCTGCAGCTCGCCACAATTCTATGACAGTAATTCTAGTGAACTTCTTCACTTGATCAGTACATCGTATTGATGGTCTTCCTCTGCACCTACGTTCCTCGATGTTGCCAAGATGATAATCTTTTCTTGCCTGCCTTGATCTCGCCTCGATGTATCCAAAGAACTGGAGTATCCGTTCTATATGGGTAATAGTCTATCCCTGATGTTAAATTGCTGAAAGCTTGATGCATTTGTTTTCTTTGCTGTCCAGGGGATAATCAGCATCCACCTCCGGCACCACATGTCGAATGCGTTGTTGGTCGTGTGGTTTCATTGTCCATATTTCTACTTCGTATTTACTGTATTTATTCCGAAACTGTACGAACCAAGGTTCTGCTAAGTGAAATAAAGGTCTTAAGATCCATTACTGGAAAAACTCTCCGAGATCGTGTCCGTAACGTAGTCATCAGTAAAAATTGCGAAATAGGTGATATCTTTCGGTGTAGATCCAGAAGAAGACACTAGAGGGACCATCTAGCCAGAATGGATACTGAAAGACTCGCATATATAGCCACTTACGAAATCCCTTGCGGACGCCATCCATCTGGGAGACGGTCTAAGAGATAGAGGCAGTGGTTGTACTCCCATAGAAGCCCAGAGACCCGGCTTCCGTAAGAAATTTTGAATCAAACCTCTTCTGGCTTACAGAGGTTCAGCTATTGTGGCTATTCCTCTTATGTCTGATGGAAACATTGTTGGAAGGTGATTTTGTGGGTTGTTGGTTTATGTGGGGGCATGATTACTTAGATTTGGGGGGTTTGATTCAAAATTTCTTACGCAAGCCGGGCTTCTGCGTCGCTATGAGAGTACCGCCACTGGATAGAGGGACACCTGGACTTCATCATCCCAGGACACATGACTCATGTGCCACAGATCGTCAGATCTATTAAAAGAAGAAGTATTTAAAATATATTATGAAAACAACCAAAGCTCGCACCAACTTTATATTTGTATTTATGGTGATGTTGCGGTATTTCCATTTTAAAAGTGGCAACGGCTAATTTGAAAAAAAAATATGTTAATTTTTTACTTTGGGAAGGGTGATACTCGCTTAGAAAAGTATGCTATAAAAACATGCCGTATTAAAATGAATTTAGTACATAAAGTAAAGGCAATAGAATAAATAATGAAACAAGTGTTTAATTTTATCTAGAGAAATATTACTTCTTGTTTGGCCTTGTAAATTTGTTTGCCATAAAAAACGAACTCTGAAAATCTCAATATCATTATTTATTCTCGACCACAACCACATTATTATGTAAGTATTGAAAGAAGGGTTGGGGTAGGCAACAAAGTGAATGGTGCACTTAAAGTTGTCATCGCAAACAATTGCCTATCCAAAAAAGCTAAATGCATAATGATGTTTTTGTACCGAGCCTTATAGCGAAGCATGGAACTGGCAAAATAACGATGAAGAATAAATGCAGTAGAAATTATATCACTTAGACGAATGTGTAGAATATCTGTTTATGATAGAGTGCCGAATGAAACTATATTAAGTGAACGCGGTGGGAATGAATGTGTTATGAACGAAATAATGAAAGGAACATTAAGATGGAAAGAATGAATGAAGAAATAATGATTTATCATACCTACATCGTGTCATGCACGCACGTAGGTTTTTTTTTTCAAGATTGATTTTAATATTTGGGTACTTATTCGAAATGGCCACAAGAATTGTTTATACTTCTATAATACATATTATAGAATATGATTGAATGTTGAATGTCGGGACCACGTGAGATGTCGGAGAAATTGACGTGCGTGCAAGACACGATGCATGAATGTTGAGGAAGCGAGAGAAGTATGTCAGTTCATTCCTTCTTAGTTAGTTAGTTGATTATTTGTGATTATTCATTCAATAGAAGGGAAAATAATGGTTTAATTAATTTAGTAAACATAGGATTGCTAGGTGATTCTTATGTTGATCTTCGAATTTGGATAACATACTCTTAAATAATTCTAATTATCTTGTCTCGTCATTGATCTTAATTACTAATTTGTCGAAACTCTCATAAATAATATAATGACGTCGATTTTCAAAGACCAACAGAATGAGGATGGAAAAAAATACGTGTATTTGCGTTTAGTATGTATAAGCGATGGTAAAATTTGTTATTGATACCGGCATCAAACGGTAAATCCACTCACTATAATCATTTAATCGTTTGTGAATAAATAATTAGAAACAGTTAAATGTTACGCACGGTTAGACATGAAAAAATATTCTTTAAGGCTACCACGCACCTTTATTTTGCGATATTCGATTTAATTAATAAATATATAAGAAAAAAGTATATTCATATGATAATTAAGTAATGCCGTGAGCATCGTGTCAATATTTTTGACAGAATAGACGAAACAACATTAATTGTTTTTATTTTTTCTATAATTCTACGAAGAATACGTTCATTCCAGTAAGATTGTTTTCAATAGTATTAGTAGCAGAGCGTTCACAAAAAAATGTTTTATTTGTATTTTTTATGGATAGAAAAAGCAAAAAATATATATATCAATTATATTTTATATTCGAATATTTAAATAAATAATTTTTTTTTTAATAAAAATGATATCAGCTTCAATTGTAATATTCACAAAAATAAAGTCCCATAAATGTTTAATGTTGTTTATTGATTTTTTTATTGAGAAACAATTAAAGGGTGTGACTAATGTTCATAATGATGCTAATACAAAGGTGAAATTCAAAAGAATTCGTTGTTTTTATTAAATTATTTTGAATATGTGGTGTTCATGCTAGTGTATACTCGTAGATGTTCCATTTTTTTTTGTTAAATTTATGTTGTATTAGTCTTAAAAAAATAAATTTAAAGATTCATAGAAAAATACACCCTTTTGCTATCATAACACATTTAGCCTATGATGTTTTTATAGTACGAAAAAGATGTCACGATATTTATATATATATATACGAGTATACGAGTATATAGTAAAACAAAACATCAAAACTGTTTTGATGTTAAAATTATACAAGTTATTTCGTTTATATAAAGAATTTTGAGAGGTGTCAAAATAAATTTTTCATTTGTTACAATGACAATTTGAATAATTTCTTCAATACTATTTTAAAATTCTTGCTGGTGTTGGTTTGTTTTAAGTGCCTAATTACTGCTAATATAAAAAAACTGTGGATACGAGGAACATAAATTAAATAGACAACATGTGTACCATCTAAAAATAACATTTTGTGTTAAATTATTTTTATTTTGTTATTTTATTTTGTATCATTGTATTTTATATTATTTGTTTTAGATTTATTTTGTGAACGTTGGACGATCGAAATGTGAGTGGGAGATGCCTATTGGTGGCGATGAGGTTTGCAACCCATCACACCGCGTCTCCCGCGGGGGCGAAAAGAGAAGGATGGAGTGCCGCATCGGTTAAATCATTATTTATGCCTACCCCTTTTGGGAGATGGCGTGATGGTTAGTTAGTTAGTTTTTTAATAAAACAATTCTATAAAATATCAAGAAAATAAAATTACATGAATGTGTTTTTTTGTTCCTTTATTGAATATTATTAGATTTATTTGGCATCACAGAAGGTTATTATCAAGTACATAATATTCTATAAACTTTGGTATTTTCAAATCTGATCAAATCACAAACGGGTAAGTGCATAAAGTTGTTTTCTTCTCGCGCCCCCTTGAGGTCCGCTGCCTGTGGCGGTTGACATGTCGCGGGTAAAGGGGAGTTCTGGGGCAGCGATTCAACTGCCGTTCGCTTAATAGGGGAATTCAACAATCCTCTGGCTTAGTGTCCCGCGTATTTGTGTCCCACGTGGTGACGGACGCCCCACTTGAAGTTGGCGTGCTTGTCTGTCTTGACGAAGGTGTGGACTGGTCCTGTCACTCCGTGCCCGTGAGGAGAACGACGGCTTCTGATGAGTCTCTCAGCCACCAACATGCCATCTTCTGCAAAACATATTACAGTTATCACCCTCTCGCTTCGCACTTATGTTTGATAAGTTTCAATACTAGGGATTGATTTACAGCAAAGTCTAATAAATTTGCTGGTTCTTGGAATGCCACATAGGCCTTTTTTTAATGTGGTAGTTTCCCGTTTCTTTCCACATGTATACAAAAAGTTATTTGAACCGATTTACTGTATATATTTATTTACCTATAGATTCTCATGACATGTGATAGATAGCAAGTACCTATATCACCATTTTTACTGTCACGTGAATTCTACCAGACCAAAGACAGTATGAGATTGTTTTTATTCACTCAGTCTTTACCGGGAATCGAACCCGGGACCTTCGGTGCGGTAGTCAAAGCTTTTGCCACTTTGTCACGAAGGTCGTCGCAGAGTGGCAACAACTCTGACTTCACACGTTCAAAAAACTATAACGACGTAGGTTCCAAAATGACATAACTGCCTTATTATGTATATGCCTGTAAATATAGTCCCCAGCGTAAACTAATAAAGATTTCCTTTAAAACGTTTATTAAAACACGAGTCTATTTCTATACAGAAAACAGGTTTTATCGACGGATGAACCTTATTATAAATTGCAAGGAAGGTGCCTATTGTAACATCTGGCGCCCTTGGATGACGCAAAGTCGGTTAAACCTTCCACCACAATTGCAAGAGAAATATGAGAGATGAGTCCTTTTTACGGCCACTCCAACGATATATCATACAAGCTTGCAAGATATATAAGACAACCTCGCAAAAAATCGTAGTATTATAAAACTAACCAATCAACCAACAAGCCTTCTTCCTGACGCACTTCTCTCGATATCTCAATATTCATACACCGTGTCATGCACGTATTGATTTAAAAAAAACTTATTGTATACCTACAACAGGTTTTTTGAACCCAATTACTGTATGCAATTAGTTTTTTTTATAGCTATTATATTGACTCTCGTGACATGTGATAGGTAGCTAATCTATCCCCATTCCTGTACTCCTCACGTGCCACGTTTTTCACGGTCGTCTTCTATTTCTTGTTCTGTTTACGTCCCTTACAATTACTTATATATGCGAGATCGAGGATGCCGTTAGGTGGGGAGGGCAAGGGAGAGGATACACGTGAGGAAAATAGATCCATTCAGACGCCCCTTCATTGTGTTACACGGCCAGCCCCATGGTAGACGGCCCCCGGGCAGACCACCAAAGAGATGGATCGACAGCTGGGAGTCGACTTCGTAGGAGGCTAATTCCTCTCAAGAAACAGGCCACTAGGCCTACACTAAGAATAATAATAAGAAGAAGACATATACTTGGTTCATTCATTCTTTCCAGCGGTCTAGACTATTTTAATGGCCCTCTCATTATTTTGTTCATTACACTTTCATTCGCACTACATTCACTTCTTATACTTATTATTAAATAAATAAATTATAGAAAACAATTATATGTATACTCGTAGATTCAACAACAATTAAACGCCCACGATTCGATTCAGTTGTTAAATTAATTAAATTTACTGTTTCAACTTTTACTACATTGCAATACTCGTATACCTAAATCGACTTAATGATGTGTGTATCATTATCTTTATATTATATAACTTACCACCGTCAAAAGCATAAATGCTTGCGTATGTCTGAGAGAACACAGCCATCAGCACGACAATGAGGAGAGAGTACTGAAAATAAAAAGCAAAATACATTAAATGTGCAAAATATGATTGTGAGGCGAACTACATGTTGTAACGAATTTTACGCAATTTCGTAAACCGCCGATCGAAATAAATTTATTGAATGCTAATACGAGTATTATTCAATTGAGAGCAAAATTTATAAGAAAAAGGGAAAGTCGAACAAACGTACAATTTTAAACGAAGCCATTTTAAATGTTTACCGCCTCGAGCACAACTATTCAATGATCGATGTATTGTGATACTGGTTGACAAATTCTCTGTAATTTCGTTTTATACTACTGGGCTGGCAGTTTCTTATTTTCGGATTGATATGAAAACGGAAATAAACACAAAACATAATTGTTTTTAATTCCGTTGAGAAATGGATAAAGCAAAGGTTTTTTACAAGTGTTATTTTCACGGTTGACCGCCTGCTTACTGAAAATTTCACTTCTGTCCATTGGCACCGGTCGTTCTCCTCGGCGCCGACTCCAGCGACTGTCGCTTCTATAGTTCTGATGCTAGACCATGAGCAGAACTTCGCTTTTTTTTTTGTTCAGAATGTATTTCAATTTTCAATGACAAAAAATATAATGTCAACTCAGTTGTGTTGAAAATATCGAGAGCATTGGATGTTCAATTATTATCGTCGTAGTTGCGGGATATTGAACTTGCATTACGCGTGAGAACGACTTCAAATAAGATTGAAAAGCTTCAAATTAAAAAATTTGAATCATCGTTTTTTAAAGTATAAACAGTGTGGGTAGAAGAGGCGCGAGAGTTATGTCAGGATAGAATACCTCTCTGCCTACAACCCCGGGATAGCGGCGTGATGGTTAGTTAGTTGGTTAGTTCAACAGTGTGAGTATAACGTATAAAATCTAAAGAATTTTTGATGTGTGGATTTAATGAAATTTATTTCTGAAATGATTTGATTTCGTAAATAATTAATTTTTTACTATCGTAATCTAAATCCAGTATTTTGGCGTTTATCTATTGCCATTTTTCTTTCTCACTTCCTAGTTTTTTTTTAAGTAAAAAATAAATGTGTAGACCTATGTAATATCTAATTTATTTAAATTTGCATGGATACCCAGTGATAACCCGCTGCAGATAAGTTATGGTTCCGAATTCCTCGACTGTGACTGAAATCATTTTTATTAGCATTTCGTTGTTTTATTGTCCTAGTGTTTGCTTTAGTCAACTGCGGTAATGCTCCATTTGCTTCATATTCAGCTACGAGTGTTGCGTTTTCACGCTTTTTGCCGCTCGATCAGATTTTTTTTGTCCAAGAGTGTCGGTTTCCAGTGGACGGTGGGCATGTACCCGAACCTACTTCCGTTTTGTTGCTAAAAAAAAAGAAAAACAATTTCCATTACTTCGATGCTTTAATAGTCGAAATATTGGAGTGGGCGGTGTTTGGAGCGATTGAGTGGTATTGTCGTATAAATAGTTTGATCTTACTTTAGACTGTACCATTGTTGTTGAGTTGTTTCGGAGCAAACATGAAGTTTACCGACATATGTTTTCTCCAGGTTAGCAAAGATGACACCTAACTATAAATTAACTTGTGCTTTACTTAGAATTAAAACAAACGAGTGCCTAATTTGAAACAAGTGTTCCTATTTTGAAAAATTCTTATCGAGACAACAAAGGATATTTTTCATTTAATGTCAGTGAATAATATAAAGTATTTTTCTTGTAATAGTTGGGGTTGGCCATCTTTTCGGTGGCTGTAGGAGCGGCGAACATAGACAAGTTGAACAAGAGACAGGTGGGAGCTGAAAGAGCTGTGGTTCTGGATTCTACTGAGGACCGCGATGCCGAAGCCTCTGATATCCTGGGAGCTGCTACAGAACATCACCACCACCATTCTAAATACTTCCAGTGCGTATCTATTACAGTTTCAATCGCATCTAAATAGATTTTCCAAAATCATAAAACTAGCTTAAGAAATACTATATAATATGTGGGAAGTATACTTTCGACTAAGGTAGCTGAATCAGTGTTTTAGAAGTGTGGAAAATAGTTTTACAATATTATATTAATTTCAATTCTTGTAGGGATTTTTTCACAGTACAGCTCGCCCCTCACAGGATAGAGTTTGGCCACGTCTGTGAGGATCCAAATGATTGGGAAGAAAGATACGAAAGAAAAGATTTCAAAGACCACAGAGATCAAGGAAAAGTAATAATAAGATTCTTTAAATTGGATCGTTGGCTTGGCTAGGGGTTTTAGTTACTACAGTGTTATTCTAACCGTCTAATATTCGTGTAGATCACAAACGTGTCTGGAGAAGATGCCTTTCACCCAAACCACAATGCTTTACTGTCAATAACATTTCTAACTGGCTATTTTTTTCTTCTTTATATGTCCTCTTCATTCTACTGTGACTTTGGGCTGCCTTTAACCGATTAATTTTCTCTCTTCCGCTGGACTAACACGGATCTTCTATTTATGTTGACCCCTATTGAAACGCTATTCGGAAAAATGCTCGTGGCACTAATTAAATTATTGGGAAATGAAGGTACGCGCATGTGCCACACAAAGACCACTATGAAGCGGGACACAGGAAGGGAAATGAGCACCACTTTATAGAAAGGCACGAGAAAGCTCACCCTCATGACGGTGAATTCAAAACTAAAGTAGGCTATTTTCTATTATAATCCAAACATCTTTTTATATAATAATTTATCATTTCTTGAACAATGGTGTAAAACTCCATATTAAATAATTAATACGAATGAAAACGTCCGCTTTCTAGAAATTTTATTATATTTTATGGAAATGACATTTTTCGCCCTTCTAAGGCATTATCAAATGCCTATATTTGATAGTGCCTTAGAAGGGCGAAACATGTCATTCCCATAAAACATAATAAATCTTCTAGAAAACAGATGTTTTTATTCGTATTAATCAGTTTATAAAATTGCCATTAAAGAAATTTAAATCAAAATGTTTTCATTCATTCGTATTAAGGCAGAAACATACTATTAACACGCGACGTGGCGTGTTTACTCCCACCATCGGCAACACGTCGATCTAGCTCGTCTGGATCGGGTGGCGTGTGCGCGCATGGCGTCGCGTCGGGTGTTCATAGTGTGATTCTGTCCATAGAAAACAATACAATTTGATTCGATTCAACACGCATCACGTGGCATCGGGTGGCGTGGCGTGTTAATAGTATGTTTCTGCCTATCTTTTTTAAACCTAAACATTCGGATAGAATTTCAAAAACTTCCATTTGTATCTCCAAATAGATTCTTGTACGAGTATATTGCATGTCTTCATATTAATCCAAATGGATTTTTCATTTCATTGCTAAGAAATCCATTCATTTAATATTTTGAAGTATTTTAAGAAGATTTTTTTCTACTCTTTTTCATTTTGATCATTATAATGAAATGCATATTTTCCAAGGTTCGCTGGGGAGACAAGCACGGAGGGTACGGCGAGCACTATTGGGACTACAACCACGCCGGCCATGGACATGGAGACTCCCACGATGAAGGAAGCGAGGCTGTAGCCGACTACAAGAACTACAAGGAGGATGAGCAGAGCAGGAAGAAAAGACAGCCAACCGCAGCAGCGGCCGGCTTATCCCTGATGTTGGACCCGGTGTCCGGAGAAATCATTGACAAAATCTCGGGACAAAAGTTTGTCCTCCAGCCCATCAATTGATACCACGATTGATGCGGGTTGTCGATACCAAATATTGATTGTTACGTAATTCTTCCCAACAGAAGATCGAAGGTGGAAAAGGAATTGTGATCGTTTTAAAATAAGAAAAAATATTTATTTGCAGACACTTTACGGTGAAGCGTCTTTAAAATATTATTAAATATATGACTACAATATTTTGTTTGCATTTAGGACAATGTTTTTTCTACATATGAAGCGTATTGCAAAGTTATGAAAGGGTTTGTGTATAATATGACGAGCAAAAATGTTAACTTTAATTAAAATAAATTAAATTAACTAATATATTTTAATGTGTTTTTATTATATATATAAAAAATTATTCCCACAGTTTAACAATCAACATTTTTGATACTAAAATCATTTAGAATCAACCCCCATCAAAATACCTAATAATGCTTTTTGGACACGTATGCAAATCCGAAATTGAACAATAGTTCGTCCTTCCATCCCCTCACACACCAACAGGTAGTCAGAAACAGGTTTTACTCCTGCTAAAATAAATGGTCAAAGAGAAAAAGGGGTGGATTGTCTTTTGAATAGGACATCGCGATTCACCCCAAGTAAAAATTGAATTTACAAAGAATTTATCATATGGGGTATCCGTGGTTAAACCAAAATTCTTGCTGGCACAATATTTAAAATAAAACCGGTCAACCGAGTTTTTTTTCGCGAGGAAGTATCCCCTGGTGGACATGATATCTTCGCATTAAGGATTTTGGAACTTGAATACACGAAGTTAGGGTCTGTTTTCGTGTGTCTGAAAGATAGTGCGAAATATCAAAAGGAGTAGCCGAAAGTGGTCTGTCCAGTTTTCAAGCGATGGGAAATTGCAATTCGAATTAAAGGGTAACCGTACCTTCCTGCTGGTTGTCAGGAAGTTACTATACAGATAGTATAGTGTCCCTATGTTATTTTGGGCACTCATTTAAGGGACACAAATCACTGACCTTTCTTGAATTGACTGTCATTATTGTGGACTCAGGTTAATATCTACAAAGTCTTATGTCAACTAGACGTTTATAGAAAGTTATACTGGCCTTGCTTTGTTACTTACGATCCTTTGTGAGTGTATGCATTTTTTAAACAATTACTTTTATTTTTAGGGTTTCGTATAACGGATAGAAGGCCAACGTGTGAAGTAAATACTTTATTGAATTTGTTCGTTAAAAGGACATGACTGAATTACAACGATTTTTTGGTGTAAGGAAGAGGGGGTAGTGCTTTCCTGCTGGGGCCGGAAGGACCTTGCTTAGTCTAGTTCTATTTTCCACCCCGGCACATTGATACGAGGAAACTTTTGTCAAACTTCAATTTCAATTTTTGTTATCAGTACACTTCTGGGGAAAGTTTTCTCAACAAATCAAGAAACTGAAGTTTTTGGATATAGATTAAAAAGGTAAGACTATTCTATATTGCTTTCGATAATTTATTGCTGTTTTCATTAAATGTATAAAATAAACATTTTCTATAATTTTTTGAAATTATTAGACATTTTTTTACAGTGTGAACATAAATATAATTATACAAGTTTAAGTTTGAATCATTAAATTACAGGTATGCCATGATACATTTATATACATAAAGCTTAGATTTTTATGAAAAAAAATTGCCGAAATATATAAGGAAGAGATTTATATAAATTATAAAGAATATAATGACACTTCTGGTGGTCATTATTTTCGTAATTTTGTTTACACTTGAATTGGTTGCCTTGGTTTCGTTGCTTGGTTTCTTAATTATTTTTTTTTAGATTTTTTAGATTTTACATTTTTTTTGATAATTTTCCATCTCATCACAACTTCGACATTTTTCTCTCTCTCGTGTCGATCGTTTGGATTTACCCTCTCTTAGCTGTAGAACTCGAGTTGCTGGCTAGGTTAGATCGTCTCATTCCTGTTTATTCCGGCTCGTTGAGACGAAGACGGGCGAAGTCCTCGAAGACGATGTTGTCTTCTTCTTCGTTGGTGTACAAGGAATTTTCGTAACGATGACGCTCAATTGACTGCATCTTCTTCATAGCGTTCACGCGTTGGCGTTCAATGGTGCCTGAGAAACAAAAGGATAAAATAAGTTTAACCCTTAGGACACTGGGCGAATTTTCAATAACTGTCCTCCTGGGACGGCGTAAATTTTGACATTCCGAACGCTCTCATACAATAATTAATTATGAGTCAAATAAGACTTTCAACGAAAAAATAAAAATGCCAAATGAACTATTAACTTATAATCTATCTTTATAAATAATGAAAGATGTGCTTTCAATACTTAAACAATTTTTTTTGAAGTGTTTTTATCTAAAAAATACCATATTACGCAGCATCCACAAAAAGAAACACTCATATCTAATCAACGATATGGATTATCGTAAAAATTCTTTCACAAGACCCGAGAACGTACTTCTCACTAAAATAATGAGTCCTTTGAATATCATATTACTATTTCGGTAATTAATTATAGAATTTTTAAATAAACACTACGAAATTATTGCCGCGTACACACACACTATCGCAGCCGCGCTGTGTAAACATACGAGTAGGTGACTACACGTTGTTCGTGTTCGGACTTGTTTCGGGCGTTGTGATATATACGTAAAATTCCAAGAACAACGATTTTTTTTTGTATTAGGAGTCAAGGGAATATTACGAAAGAAATGTCATCCGGTTAGTCTTGATGTTTTTTTTTTCGTTTTTTACATTTTCAACCAAGAAATTTCAAATAATAAAAATATCTTTTTTTAAGAAAAATCTTTCAATCTCATCATTATCAATTGGTAAAATTTAAATTATTGAAATAACACTGTCATAAATTTTTAATAAATTAAAACATTATTTTTTCCACTTCTTACTTTATTTATCTCGACATGTTTGGAAGGTTTTATACCTATATATAACCTTCGAAACATGTCTATATAATTATATAATTTTTCCAATGAAACATATCGAAAAAAAATTAACTAACAAATCATATTTTTTTAATTCATAAAAAAATCGTCTTGGATGGAATGGAAATCCAAAAGGTTAATGCTTCAATTTTTCTTAAATTAACACAATCGTAGTTATAAATACCAAAACTGTCAGATTACACATATTTTCAAATCACATCCTTTCAAGCAATACATTACAAACTTTACCATTTAGAAGAATCTAAACAGTTTCTTGCTCTCGGTTCTCGTCCATAACATATGGGCACCCTAAAGATAACGAAAACATTGAAATCTGACTCGTACCGCCATACACTCAAGCCCGCGCGTGACTGTGGTAGTATTCCAGTTCAGCCCGTACGATTTACATCTGACAAAAAATATTTATTTAAATTAAACCCTGAGTATAAAGAAAAATCTGTGAATGCCAACATGAAGCCAAGACCATACTTGATGAAATGACATTTTTACTTTTGTTTTAAACTAACTGGTAGAGATGTTACATGATGACAAAACCAAGTACAGATCTAACACTGCAATTGCAGTGTAAAGGACCGCGGGCACGCTTTTTCGCCACTGCAAATGCAGTGTATAGGATTCTAAGAGTTAATATCGTTTCGGATTCCAAATGATAAAGAAACTGACCGAACCGTATGCGTAACAAGTGAATGACACACATTTTTTGTTCATACAAAATAATATGCAAATTTAGGGTGACTAGACTGGCTCGCATTGTATATTGTATAATAAAAGTTTTCGTTTCAGTGTTTCTCAATATTGATTTCAAGATATTTTATTATAGTATTATATTATACGAATACATTAAGTTATTATATCAAGATTATTCTCATTGAAACGACTGCAGTGACGTGTAACTTTTTTTTTAAATAACTTACTCATTAACTAACAATCTCCCCGAAGGGATAGACAGAGATAAAAGACCGCCACACTGTTCCTTTTCTGACATATTTATCTCGATTCCTCTACATTCATACATCGCATCATGCGCGCACGTCGATTTCTCCGACACCTCACGTAACCGACTTTAAAAAAAAAAAAGACTAACATCAAAGATTTCAATGTGAGCAGAAAAGAACTCATTATTATAAAAAGGAATCTGGTCGTGTCCAGGCTTGAACCCATGTCCCCTGGATCAGGAGCCAAGCGTTCTATCCCCTAGACCACCACCCGTTTTTAAAAAAAAAAAAAAATTGCCTTACCGGGAGCTGGGTGGAGTAGCTTGAATGGCACGTCAGTGACCAGTTCTCCTCCGAGAGTGCCGCAGTTCAGCTTCACCCTCAGGGAGTAGGAGATGACGATACCAATGGCGTCAGCTGGGCACTTGCCCTCGGCCACCAGAGTAGAGCTAGCCAGATTCACATCGTCTTCCTTCAGGAATCCATCCAGAGCGACACCTGAATAAAAAAAGAAGATATCCAAACTCTGTAGAACAAGCCCATTTCATCACTAATAAAATATTTCATTCTTGTAACGAATTGAAAGCTGATTATTTGAAAGGTACTGAGTGCTTTAAACGTAAAACAAAGAAAAAGAAGAAAAACAGTTTTTTGCAACATATGTCATGTAGCAAGGTTGGCATATTAAGGGTGAAGTTTAAACTTCTTCTCAGTCGTATTCTTCATGGTTGAGGGTCATGTCCATCCTGTAAACCATTGACTATGGCACGCCATGCGCTCCTGTCACCCGTCAGTCTCCAGGCTGCAGATAATGAGAGGCCAGTCAGATCCTTGATTTGATCGGACCAGCGGCTCGGTGGTCGTCCCTGTGGTCGCCTTCCCTCCACTTTGCCCATGATGATGAGCTTTTCAAGGTTGTCCTGATCTCTCCGGGCTATGTGTCCAAAATATTTCAGCACTCTCTGAGAACACATCCGCGAGAGTTTAGCCTTGATACCCAGCTGGTCAGTTTAAACTACATAATACTATTCAATCACTTTGTAATTTTACACATTTCGTGGCTTTTATGTTTCACGCCAATTGGAATCAAAAACTCACCTTCAATTTTTTTTAAACTTAGCACCTTTGTAAAGATCAGCCCTCAATTAACGATTTCCAATTCGACATTTAATTAATCTAAGATCTTCTTAATTTGATATCAATTTAGAATATAGAAAATTTACTGTTACTTTGGGATACTTTGAGAATCTTTGTAGTTCAAACACGTTTTACTACTTTTGTAAAAGTTCAATGATCAGTTTACTCTCGATTGAAAACCGCAATCGGTACACGTAGAAAAAAATAGATGCGTTACTCGTATTATCGGTTATTACCTCGGCTGTCCTTGTTCGTACGGGCCAATGGCACCAAGTAGAAAGTCTTGGATAGACTGGCTCCCGGCGTGACAGGGCAGCCCTCGCGGCTCTCCAGCGAGGCGACGTGCCTGCTGAACTGAGAGTTGATCATGGTGATCTCGCAGTGCTGGATGACGTAGCACTTGATCCCGCGAACAGCCTTCCTGGAGTTGTTGGAGACGATGACGTTGGCGGCGATCTTCTCCCCATGGTAGTAGATTTCTCGGTCCAGGGTAACCTCGAGGTTGATCTTGCCATTGCTGAAGGTGAAGCCCTTGCTGACGAGCGAGCTGGGCAGGCGACGTCCTCGGGTGGTGGGTGCGAATTGCAGCTACAATACAAGACAATTAAAAAACATTCGCAAATCTGTAAAACGTTTTCTGTTGTTTCATAATCTCTAATGAATCCAATTCTTAATCAATATTGTACCTTTTTTATAGCCAAGGTGACGGAGCTACGCTTGTGTCCCTTGTCTTCCTCGCCTTCCGCGACGTAAGTCCTGACGCTGTACTCCACTCCGAGAGGTTTTCCTTGATCGTCCTCACCAGGTTGGAGAGTGATCTATGTATGTATAAAATAAAATAAACGTTTTTCCATCTCTTCAATAATACCCAAATAAAATATATTTAAAAATCGTTGAGAAATATAAAGATATTTTAAAGAAAAATATAATGGCAATTGAAAAATTCAAATAACGTATTTTAATTTATATTGAGGGGGGGAAAAGTTTCGTGTTAAATAAATTTGTATGCAAAAATTACCGAGCTGGGAGACATTTCGGGGAAGGTAAAAGTGAACGGGAAAGCATTAGGTCCCAACTTTTTCAAAAGTTTTTCCTGAATAGGGGTAAGCTCCATTTTACTGTTGATCATCGGGACCACTTGCTCATGGGTGAGGACCATCTCTTTCGAGAACTTGACCCCCATGACTTCATCTTCTTCGCGACCATATCGATAAGTGGTGACGAGCTAATGAAAAAAAAAGTGTTAAATTTTTCAAAATAAAATATTTGGCTGTCGTCGAAATATTTCGTGCAGTAGAATACCTGGCTGTAAATCTTTCTCCCTTTTAAATAATCGGTATCGACAACGATGATTCCGTCAACAGGATCACAGAAATCCAAATGATCAACGAAGTCACGTTTACCGAGGTAAACGGTCACTTTCCCATTGGGAGTAGTTTTCTTGAACACCTTCACCGCAACAATAAAAACCAAACTCAGCAAAGCTAGCATTTTGCTGGATGTTACAATACAACTTTTCGAAGTGTTTAACTATGGAAAGACGATGTTAAATATTCCAAAGATGTTGTGGGTACTACTGTACTATCACTGAAGTCCACCAGAAGTGAAGACTACAAATATTATTTTTGCTTATATAGGAACGAAATATTTATAAGGATTCATTTCTATATCGATCATCACGTGTAATAATAGGATTGCATTTTTTGATGGGGGCGTCTAAATAAGATTATGACGTGTCACCCTGAGAACATAAACATACGATATTGATTTGCGAGCGAAGCCGTACATCCATTCGCAAACGTATCATTTTTGTATGTATGCCGCTGTGTAGGTACCGGGGCGCATATGTGTGAAGTACACACGACGTGTGTACACACTTTGGAACCGAATAGAATGACAAGTAATCAAATATGGCTGAGCTCGTGTTGGTGTTTTAAGACTAACATGTCTTTTCACACGTCATTATATAGAATTATTGATGGAACTTACATTTATTCATAATGCAAGCAAATGTAAAAGTTTCATAGTTTCACAGGTATACGAAATAATTGTTTAATATTTTATTATTATAGTGTATTTCCCGTGTTTTATGTTGATCTGTCAGATTTGTCGGTATTTCTCACGACAGTTGTCATTATGATTTTTCAGCTCGATACTCACAATGCCTACGTTTTTAACACCGAATCGTCATGGATATAGTGTTAGGTTTTCGCCTTTCCACCCAGACAGGTTGGTGGTGGCCACTAGTCAGTATTATGGGCTGGCTGGAGGAGGAACCCTCTTTCTGTTAGAATTGTCTCCGGACGGAGCGAGCATCAACGAAGTCCACACATTCCAGTGGAGCGATGGCCTCTTTGACGTGGTATGTATTTTACTCTATTAACTCTGTTGTCATTTTATATCTCATGTTAAGGTACGTACCCTTTATCTACATTAAAAAATACAAACAGTAAATGATTAATGCATTGTTACGGTCTTCCAAAATGAAAATGCACGATCGACTGGATCTCGATGATTTATTATATAAATATACAATATGTGTGTTACAAGCTTTGTTTCCAAAATTAATGTGTGTGACAAATACAGCAAATTCCCTATTTATAAGCAGGAGTTATCAAGAAACATTAAGATAATATCCTGGACCTTGCTGCATTCAAAGTGCATAAGTTCTGTTGAGCTTTCAAAGTCCATATTCACAGCATGTTTACAGATAGATTAGGGGGAAACAGGAAGTCCACACCAGATAAAGAGATGCTTAATTACATTTTTTGGGTCTGCTTACTAGTGGGCACATAACACCTCCCTCAACAAGATGAGATAATGGCCTTTTGCTTTTATCTCATATCGTTTCAGAGTCTTGCACTTCTGCTTGGTGATGTCTCTTCAAGAGATTGGTCATCATTTATTTATATATCGTTTTGTCTAGTTACATTCGATTTACATATTAAACAATTCATTATGGCTGGTATACACATACATTGGCTTAAATCATCATTTCTTAAACTTTTGTTCAATATTTCTTACATTATGTTACTTATAATTAACAAATATCAGAATTGACAACATTATTCAATGCAAGAAAAGTAATGGTTGCTTACAATTATTTATAACATTTTTGATTGAATGAATCTTTTCATTTATTTTGTCTGATTATTAGCTATTACAATTTTTAATTTTCTAGCTAAACATCTAATTTCATTGAAGTTATTTATAATTCACAATTACAAGGGAAATTATTAAGTTCAATTAACAAATATATTTCACAAATTGGTCTACTGTACTCGAATACAAGTTATACACTTTATTATCAGTCTTGACAGTTACTTTATCATCAAATGTTACAAATTATTCAAATTATCTAATTATGTATAAGTCGTTTACAAAAACATAAAATCCATCAGTTCCTTTTAATATCTTGTTATAATTCTAAATTAAACATAATTTTATTTACTTTCAAATAATATAATTTCAACTTTTCAAATTTTTGTCGAATATTTGTTTATTCTTATCTAAACTAATTAAGATATCCTTAACATTGGTCGTTGTTATCTTTAAAACTTGAATTCGTTATTTTAACAGTTCACAATTCTTTATCCTAAGAATTTAATTTATTAGTAGCGTCATGGTACACATGTCCTTCGTTATCATCCAAATTTCCAAAAAGACCTTTGAACGTATGTCCTAAAACCTCGTGTGTTTCTAGTTTTTTGTTCGCCTAGAATTTATTTAAACTTTTATCTCATTGATTAGATACTGCAATTTACTTTGACAAAATATTCAGAGTTGGTTCATAATTTTTAATATTATTATAATTATCTTGGAGTTATTACACAAATTATTAGTATTCGCGTATAATTTTAATTAATTCTTAACTAATTCAACTAAAAACATCAAACGATCGTGTTTACTTTTACAAATGTTTAATTTTAACCTATTATCAATAACTTCTATATCTATGTACTTAATTAAAATTTCAATAATTCTCTGTGAAATTAACTTTATTCACATGTTCTTAGTAAATTCCTGCTGATGACGTAATCGGTATACAATTGAATCCTTAACAAAATTCGATCTACATCAATCTGCAAAATTCGCCTTTTTTAATCTGTTACAATGTACTTTAACCTTTTTATTTTTTATCATTATTGTACAGTTTACATTCGAATTTACTTTAATTATTTTATACGGTCCTTGATAGTTAGGTGAGAGTTTTCTTGAATGATTACTTTTTATTGATTCGTTTTTTAAATAAACTAAATCGTTTACTTGGAATTTTTCGTTTCTTCGTACCTTTTTATCAAAATTTTCTTTCGATTTAATTTTATTTTTAATTATATGTTCACGCGCAATTTCATGTGATTTATTTAATTTTAATTTTAGATTATCAACATAGTTATCATAAGTGTACTTAAATTCTGGTTTCTGTGTTAGCGACGTTGGAAGTTCTGGTTTTACTCCGAATACTAGTTCGTATGGGGTGTATTTAGTACTACTGTGTGGCGTTGTATTATATGAGAACATAGCTAATTTTATCCATTCATCCCAGTCTGTTTGTTTTTCTGAAATATAGTGTTTTAAATAGTCAGCCAGAGTCGCATGACTCCTCTCCAACCCTCCATTTGATTCAGGGTGAAAAGCTGTCGTCGTGATCTGCTTAAACTTAAATAATTTGGCTACTTCCTTTAAAATTTTAGATGTAAAATCCTTTCCTTGATCTGTGAGAACCTGACTAGGTATTCCAAAATTGCATATAAAATTGTTGACTAATTGATTAGCAATAGTTATTGCTTCATGATTCGGTATTGCGAATGCTTGGGAAAATTTCGTTAAGTCGTCCTGTAATGTTAAAATGTATTTGTTTCCATTTTCGGATAACGTTAGTGGACCGACTATATCCATCGCAATTTTTGAAAAGGGTTTTTCTGCGGTACTAGTTATTTCCATAGGCATAATATTACGTTTACGAGAAATTTTGTTTCTTTGACACGATTCACATTGCTTTATATATTTTTTTATATCATTCTTCATATTTTTCCAATAAAATCTTTCTTTCAATCTATTATAAGTTCTATGAAAACCTGAATGTCCTGCATGGGGAGAATCATGATTTTCTTTAATTAATTCCGGTATAAGTTCGGAATCTGGATTAATTATCTTATTATTACAAATAGTAATTTTAATATCTGAGTTAGCAAAAACAAAGTGTAGTATTGACTTTACCTTATTCCAATTTATATTATTCATTCCGTTGTCAAACCTTGGAATGGAGATCGATTCTACTTTTTGTGAAGTTAATACATTTTTTAGTTTCATGAAAGAATAGAATATGTTTATATACGTAGGTTTATCCCAAAAGTGTTCTTTTATAATTAAGTGATAAACTTTGAATCCGTTGTCTAATTCCGAAGATAGAATATCTTCTATACACGTTTTGCTTTTATTTATTTCATCGTAATTATTGATTCTATTTCTTACTTCTGAGGCTATTCGCTCAGACATTTCCTTATCGTTAGAAATAACATTACATAAATTATCTTTTCTTTTTAATAGACTTTCATCCGTTTCTAATATATTTTCATTATCGATAACGTCCTTATTAGTATAATGGTATTTAATAAATTCTTCATACGAGTTGCTTTGTGGACTAATTTTAAATTGTAATATTTGATTATGATCGATTCTTGATAATGCGTCTGCATTAGAATTTAATCTACCTGGTTTATATATAATATCATAATCATACTCTTCTAATTTTAATCTCCAACGAATTAGTCGTGATCCTGGATCTTTACAATTAAACAGCCAAGTTAATGGTCTGTGGTCAGTGATTATATTAAATTTCACTCCGTAAAGATAAGGTCTGAAATGTTTGACTGCATAAATGATAGATAAAAGTTCGCGTTCTGTAGTTGAATAATTTGATTCAGCTTTATTTAGTGTTCTTGATGCAAATGCTATAGGTAAATCCTTTGAAATCGGACCTTGAGACAATACTGCTCCAATAGCAAAATTACTTGCATCAGTCGTTACGTTAAACCGTTTGCTAAAATCAGGGTACTGTAAAATTGGTTCACACGTTAAGTGATTTCTTAATATATCAAATGATTCTTGTTGTTTCTCAGTCCAAATAAAGGGAATATCCTTTTTTAACAACTGCGTTAAGGGTTGTGAATGTTTACTAAAATCTTTAATAAAACGTCTATAAAATCCTACAAGCCCTAAGAAACTTTTAATGTCTTTGGTTGTTTTTGGAACTGGGTAATTTTCAATAACTTTAATTTTTTCCGGATTAGCTTTAACTCCTTGTTCTGAAATAACATGTCCTAAATATGCTACTTCGCGACGCATAAATTCACATTTGTCTGGTTGCAATTTCAAGTTATGCATTTTTAATTTATTGAAAATTTCTTTAAGTCTTATTTCATGAGTTTCTATCGTGTCGGCATATATAACAATATCGTCTAGATACGCAAAACATCTTAGTCCTTGAATTCCTGATAAAACATTGTTCATTAACCGTTGGAACGTACTAGGTGAATTTTTTAACCCGAATGGCATCCTTGAAAATTGATAGTGTCCCGTCGGTGTAGAAAATGCTGTTTTATCCGCATCTTCTGGTTTCATAGGTATCTGATGAAAACCTGAAGCCAAATCTAAAGTTGTAAAATACTTTGAATGTCCTAATTGGTCTAAAATTTCTGTAATATTAGGCAAGTTGTACGCATCGCCAACCGTTATATCGTTTAACTTCCTATAATCAATGACTATTCTGAACTTGACCTTTCCAGAAGCATCCTTCTTTTTAGGAACTACCCATAAGGGCGAAGACCATGGTGAGCTAGAATGTTGTATTATCCCTTGGTCTAACATTTTATCTATTTGCTCTTTGACCTCTTTTTTATGTACCTCCGGGTATCTATATGATTTGACATGAACTGGATTTTGACTCGTAGTTATTATCTCGTGACTAACTGACTCCGTGTGGCTAAGTTTATCTCCTTCTAAATAGAATATACCATTAAAATCCTCGCATATTGAAATGAGAGAATGTGCTTCTTCTTCATTCAAATGTTCAGTTCTTATAGATTTCCGTAACAAATCATTTCTATCATTTGTTTTACTCGTATTCGTCAAATGCACATTTTTATTTTTTAACTTATCTTTTGTCTCGTTAATATTTCCTAACATTTTACTTTCTGATTCATTAAATTCTTCTAAATATAAATTCATTTCCGTAATTTTTACTGGCCTTTCCGTCGTATTTAAAATAGACGTAATCGCTTTATTATTTGCATTCACTTTTGTTATGCTTTTACATAAATAAACACCTTCGAATATTTCTATCTCAGGCACAAGTCCTTCTCCAATCTCCGGATTTAGAACTTTAAATTCCACTAATGTCTCTGTACGAGCGTTAGCAATAGCAACTAATTTAGAATTTCCTTTTTCTTCCTTTGAATACTTCATATCAAAATAAATCGGTACAGAAATATTTCCAATACATAACGTATTATTACCGTAATTTATTTTCGCATTCACGAGTCTCAAAAAATCGCTACCAATAAGTCCATCGTGATGGATATTTGTCACACGAGGCAACAAATGCATCTTATGTGGTATACATTTTTCATTAAATTTCATATTTAATATAACCGTTCCTAAAGTATGAACTGATTTTTCCGAATTTATTCCTTGAATGTTGCACGTTTCGTTTTCATTATACTTCATATTTCCATCTAACACCATAGGATTTATCACAGATATATCCGCGCCAGTGTCGACTAACAGTTTAACAATTTTATTTTTACTTTCTTTTAAATAAATTTGTACGTATGGGGTCACGCCATTAGAATTATTCAATACTTTGCCTGAAGGGAGTTCAAATTCTTCGTTTCGGCAAACAACGAAGAATTTTGACAGTTTAAATTTCCCGTGTTCTTATTTTCAATTGATTTTTTATATTTTATACAATCCTTTTTAAAATGTCCCGGTTTTTTACAAAAAAAACATGTTAATATATCATTATTTTTATAATAATTATTTTTATTATTATCAACTTGATTACTTTGATACGCTTTATTATTATGATTCCTCGAATTATTAAATTGGTTAGATTTTTTATTATTTTGTGAATTCACTTGATTAATACGTTTATCCTTATTATGATAACAGTTAGCAGAAACATGTCCTTTTTTATTACACGTAAAACAGAGCTTATTATTACTATTATTATTATTATTACGTTGCTGTGACGATAAATTAAAAATGTTTTCTTCGCTTACTGCGAATGCAGATGCTTCTTCAAAATTCTTAGGGTTTCTAGCCCTTAGAATTAAACTGTATTGCGGTAAAATACCCAATAAAAACGCTTGCAATGCCATATCTTTAATCATAGCTATTTTTCCGATTATTTCTGCACTGTTCGATGTTTCAGATCGCGTAGTTCTCAACAAATTAGAATAACATTTTTCTATCCGTTGCGTGAAGTTAATAACAGATTCACTTTTTAATTGTCTGCAAGACTGTAATTCTAAAAGATACTGTGCAAAACTTTTAGTTTCACAAAAATTTTCTTCTAGAAATTGTTTATAATCGTCCCATGTGGGTAAACTTCTACAAGAAGTAATTAAATCAGCTTTACCAGTTACTTGTGATTGAATAAATTTAAAAATTATATCTTTTTGTAATTTTGAAGCTAAATTCATTGCATAATCACATTTTTTTATAAATGAGCTAAGATCACAAGGATCACCGTTAAATGTACTTATGAATTTACTTAAAAATTGTAACGAAATTTCATTTTCGACTGCCATGTTTACAAAAATTGCAAATAAAAATATAGATAAACGATTTTAAAAAAAAATGGATGACAATTAATAATGGATTTAAAACAATATAACTTACATATAGTATAAAATAATGAAGTTCATCATCTGTGGTGGAGGGGGAACGTCTACGAGAGTTCTTCCTTCTACTTGAATCTGCATGCAGGTCCAGCCGGATGGATGGGAATCTGCAGCCTCAAGTCCTCTTCTGCAGGTCCAATGGAGATTTCCTCGAAAGGGTCTTCCGTCTTCTTCTGCAGGTCCACAGGGTCCAGTGAGTTGACAAGTTGTAGATTTCCAGGGGTAGCTTCCTTCTGTTTTCGGTCCTGAACCGGTATAGATGGATACTCTTGGAGTTATTATTTAACTGCAACTCTTCTTTGATTCGTGATTTCGAAGATCGAGATTCTTTTTAATCGGTCAACTTAATAATTGCGGCTTAACCAGCTAGTTGAGATGAAACCGATATCGCACTTCTGACACCAAATTTTTAATGTTACGGTCTTCCAAAATGAAAATGCACGATCGACTGGATCTCGATGATTTATTATATAAATATACAATATGTGTGTTACAAGCTTTGTTTCCAAAATTAATGTGTGTGACAAATACAGCAAATTCCCTATTTATAAGCAGGAGTTATCAAGAAACATTAAGATAATATCCTGGACCTTGCTGCATTCAAAGTGCATAAGTTCTGTTGAGCTTTCAAAGTCCATATTCACAGCATGTTTACAGATAGATTAGGGGGAACAGGAAGTCCACACCAGATAAAGAGATGCTTAATTACATTTTTTGGGTCTGCTTACTAGTGGGCACATAACAGCATTGTGCCGATTTTATGTTGTTTATTACTGACAGCCGGCTGCAAATTATACTATAAAATATTTTATGGCTTCATTTTCATAGATCTACGTGTTTATTTTTATTTTATAAAGAAAATCTTCATAAATAAACCCTAATAATGATCTAAAATTTGTAATTGCACTTTCTATATAAAATAAAACATGTGTTTTAATAAATTCAAAGCTAAACAAGCAAAATACTAAAATATATTATTCAAGATCTGTGTGCTCAAATGTGTATTTTGGAGTTAATGTATATTTGCAGGTTTGGTCAGAGACCGACAGTAACACGGTGGTGTCGGCCTCAGGAGACGGAGGGCTGCAGGTGTGGGATGTGTCTCGCCCTTCCGTGGCCCCCCTGTCTCTCCGAGAGCATAAAAAGGAGGTGTACTCTGTCGACTGGACGAGGACACGGCAGGAACAACATATTCTCAGTGCTTCCTGGGACTGCAGTGTTAAACTGGTTAGATATTATATTGAATTATCCACAAGACATTGAAAAAGGAAACATTGATTAGAATCACCGGATAAATCAAATCAAATCAATCAAATTATCTCAACAGACATTACAAACAATATGAATGTTTATAGCATCCATTAAATACATGTAAAGATTATGGGTTAGCTGATAGATTGACTATTGGTTAGCTGATATCTTGTACATTTGAAATTTTTAAGAAAATAAAATATTTTTTCTTGTTATTTGATAATATTTGTGTTTATGCCTTATAACTTGGCTTTTTATAATATACACACCATTCATGGAAGGTGCCTGCATGTGTGGTGTTACTAGGATGACACCCGGTGCCCCTGGAAACGACATAAAGTCAGCCAAACTTCCTTCTACCATAATGACAAAAGATAAAGGAGGGATGAGGTATTTTTAGGACGATCCCAACAATATAATAATAATTAAATAAAACGATGTTTTTAACTACTTCCACTTTTGTCTTTATTTAGACAGCGACCGGTTTCGCCAGGCTCGCTGGCATCGACAGACTGGTAACACTATTGTAAACTTAGTCCTTTATATACATACAGATCAGGGGTGGTAAACATGGTATATAAAGGACTAAGTTTACAATAGTGTTACCAGTCTGTCGATGCCAGCGAGCCTGGCGAAACCGGTCGCTGTCTAAATAAAGACAAAAGTGGAAGTAGTCAAAAAACATCGTTTTATTTAATTATTATTTAAAATGAACTTCCATCAAGAGATTTCAGTAAAATCATTTGACCAACAATATAAGACTAGCTTGCCATTTATATGAAGAAAAATAACTAACTAACTACCTAACCATCATGCCGTTTCTCGGTTCGTAGGCAGAGAGGATGGTCCAAACCGTTCTGCATCGATTGTTTCTACTTTGAACATGGCCGCCTCTCAGTATTTGATTAATTTGGTCATGCCATGTCTTCCTTGGCCTTCCTCAACTTCTTTATGCATTCTCACTATATCTTTTTAACCATTCTTCCCTCATCCATTTGTTCTACATGTCCAAACCATCTTAGTAACCCTTTCTTCATTTTATTTAGGATGCATTCATCCGACTTACATTCCTTTCTAACTTCCTCATTGGGTATTCTATCATACATTGTTTTCCGCACATTCTTCTAAGTATTCTTATTTCTACGGCATCTATCCCATTTTCATCTTTCTTCTGCCAACTCCAAGCTTCACTTCCATTCATAAGTAAGAAGAAAAAGATTTCTGTAATTTCTCTATTGATGTTAGAACAGAATTCAATCAATGTCTTCGATGGTCCTATAGACCATATCGAGCCTTAGCCTCCAGTATTCTTCGCCTCCAACTCCTCCTGTCCTCCGCTTCGACCCTCCAATCTGACACTCGTAACAACTTCGCCCCATCTCTCCCAACTTCATCTTCCCATCGCAGCCTTGGTTGTCCAATTGGTCCACCTGGGTACCGCTCCAGCAATCTTTATGGGGTTTATATTTAAAATGTTGAATTGAAGTTCACCTTTTCATGCTGTATTTATAGTGATACCCTTGTATGACGATTTGTTACAACTTGAGACTAAAATAAGAAAAAAATGAAGTTAATGTTACATGTAACATTCATAGTTGAATTTTTTATAAGGTTCATTTGTTAAAACATGTTATTATTTTGTTTGCAGTGGGATCCGAACCGTCAGAACTCTCTGAACACATACTTAGGTCATTCTCAGCTTGTTTATAATGCAATGTTCTCACCGCACATTCCAAACACGTTTGCCTCCGTGTCTGGAGACGGTTACATGAAGATATGGAGCAGTGGCAACACTGTCCGACCAACCACTAGTGTTAAAGCTCACGATGCTGAGGTAATTATATTTTTCTATTATAAGTTCATAAATTGTAATGAAACATTTATTGAAAACTGTTCAACTCTATTTTGAATAATTTTTTTAAAAATCATTGTAATTTCACAACACTTTATAATAACATGTTTCGGGCCGCAGATACCCTTCTTGAGTGTAGAAATTTTAACCTAAAATTTACACTGACGAAGGAAATCTGTGCCATGAAGCATGTTGGTGAAAAGTGTAATAAAGTGTTAAAAATAAAATTATATTCTTCCGTAAATTCACAGCACAATGTGATGGCGAAAAGAAATATTTTATTATATTTAAATTAAACAATTTCTATGTAAATTAACCATTGTATTTTTTATCATAATTAAATTAATGCGTGGGCTGATTGGTATACTAGGTACAAGTATATGTATACATATACATGAGATAAAAATTACCACTAAAATTATGGGTTCAAAATACAACTAGCAGCTTACGATAGTTCTGTATAAAATGTATTTATATTTTTATGGCCAAAAACTACCAGTCTAGTGATGGATGATGTTTAAAATACCCATCTAGCAGATAAATGAGTAAATACACCTATTCAATTATTTAATTTATTACTCTTATGATGTGAATGGAGTACGGAGTCGTGGGTGACCGAGGAAAACTTGGCATGACCAAATTAATCAAATTTTAGTGGTCGGCCATGTTACAAGTCGTAAGAATCGACGTGCGTGTGAATATGGAGGAAGCTAGAGAGGTGTGTCAGGAAGCCAGAGAGGTGTGCCTACCCCTTTGGAGAAACGGCATAATGGTTTGTTGTTGTGTGTGATTTAACATTATAAAAAGTGTTTGAATATTTTGAAGAAAATACTTTAGTATATGTGGCCTTTCAATATGATTGATTGCCTGATTTATGAAACGTTATTTACAAGAACGAAGTTTTAAATAAATATTAAGATGATTGCTTTAATATATTTTTCATTTTCTGAACTAAATAATTAAATATCACGCCGTCTCGCTGAAGAGGTAGTCAGAATGAATAGTCACACTTCTCTTGCTTCCAAACATTCATACTACGTGTCATGCACGCATGTTGATTTCTCAGACTCTTCACATGGTCAGCATTTAAAATTTGAATGATTTGTTCTTGCCACATTTTCCTCAGTCAAGTCCTGTTTTTGGTTCCATTCACATCGTTTGCATATACTTTATTAATTAACTTAAAATTACGCATTAACATTGTTTCAAGTACAATAGGAAAGATCAAATAGAATATAATGCAAAGCACAACCCGTGCTTACATTTGTGAGACTCACTTGATCTTCTGTAAATATGAAAATTTTCTATTTACAAAATTTATTTAGTAGAAATTAATTTATCTTTTACAGAATTGTTAAAGATAAATTAATGCAGAACTAATAAAATTTATCATATTACAACAATGGCAACCCTGTATTTTTCTTTAAAAAGTTATAGTGTTTGTTTCTGCGGCCCTTCAATCTATTTAGTTATTTGGATTGGCCCGGGATCGTATCTGTATTGGGCAGCCCTGATCTAAAGTGTATGAAAGCTTTCTTGCTTATGTTAATTGTTTATAGCAACAACAACAAATCATAACTTCATTTGCTGAAAGGGTAGCAGAGAGAATGGACTGCCATAATACTAATAGTTAACATATACTTAACCATTATTTCTTTATCCATGTTTTCCTTGTATCCAAATCAACGCAGCCTTCTTTCATAATTTTGTTCATAATATTTTCTTCTGCTTTTCATTTCTTCTTGATTTGCAGTTGAAATTCTGTCATATATCATTTTACTACATTTACATCTAAGAAATCTCATCTCTACGGCATTTATTCTGCTCTCATCCTTCTTCTGCTAGTTTCATGTTTCCCCATCCATATATACGCTTTTATAAATTTTTCTTTTTCATATTTTTTGCCGGGTCCCCCTATCACTTGAGATTATATGTCCCTGTCTTGTGCAGTTCTTAACAGCACCCCGACCGTTTTAATCCATCTCCAATCACGTATGTTCCGGAGCTAAGAGTTCTGTCTCCTCCCCACACATCAATGACCCTCAATTTTGCATTTTATGATTAATTGTTTCTAACATAATTTTTTTTATAATTGTGTATAAGTAAGGAAATGTCAGTTTGGCCCACATTTTTTGTGTCCAAAGTGATAACATGACACATCAAGTAACGTCACAGAAGCCATAGTTACCTTGTCAGAAGTCACCTGACATCTTAATCCTGTATGCATTGATTTATTATGCAAAGCAGCTAGTGAAATGACGTAATCATATTGATTTTAAAATGTTTTATTTCTGCTTTCTTGACCTTCTTTAAATGGCTTTAGTGAAATGCTAGATGTGTTGGTGGAACGCGATAGGTATCACATTATTTATATCTTTAAAGGTCCTCTCGTGTGACTGGTGCAAATATGAGCAGAATATCTTGGCTACCGCAGGCTCCGATGGATTGATTCGTGGTTGGGATGTTCGCAATCTATCATCACCAATATTTGAATTAAAAGGTATCTATTTTTTTTATACTAATGTTCTTTCTTTGTTGAGAATACACAATCTCATATGTATTTATTTGAAATGTATGTTTTTTTAAAATGTATATTGTATTTTAATTTTTAAGTTCCTGGTATTCTAAATTTAAAGATAATTAACACACAATATGCATACATGTTGCAATACCTACTTACAGTGTGTGTGTGCGTACGTGCGTGAGTGCGCGTGTGTGTGTATGTGTGTGCATTGCGTGTGTATTTTAAATTAATCAACCTTTATAAACTTACTAAATAACCATCACGCCGTTTCTCCAGAGGGGTAGGCAGAGAAGATGGATTGCCATATTGTTCTATCCTGACATCAGTGGGGGTACTCCCATGGAAGCCCAGAAGCCCGGCTTGCGTGAGAAATTTTGAATCAAAACCTCTTCTGGCTTACAGAGGTTCAGCTCCTGTGGCTATTCCTCTCACGTCTGATGGGAGCATTGTTGGAAGGTGATTTGATGGGTTATCGGTTTATGCAGGGGCATGATTTCTTAGATTTGGGGGTTTTGATTCAAAATTTCTTACGCAAGCCGGGCTTTTGGGCTTCTATGGCAGTACCGCCACTGCCTGACATAACTCTCGCGCATCTTCTACATTCACACATCGTGACATGCACGCTCGTCGATTGTTCCTACTTCGAACATGGCCACCTTTCAGTAATTGATTAATTTCTTGGCCTTCCTTGACTTCATTTTCCATTCACACTACTAGTGTATATCTTTTTAACCATTCTTCCCTTCACAGTTTATATGTCTCCTTTTATATTTTGACCGATATTTTTACCACTATTTATTTTTATTTTGTTTTGCTAGTTGTATCCTAATTCAGTAAAAAGTGTTTTCATTTAAAATAATAAAAAAATTAAATAACATTAAGTTCTCTTATAGATACGCGGTATTATCGTATATCTTATAGATACGATAGATATATAAAATAGCATTAACTTCTCTTATAGATAAGGCACCACCCTCTTCTTGTCCCAAAACACGGTACACACGATTTTCCGGGCTTAAATTGTCTGCTTAAACTTCACTTTCTTGGGTGATTTTGATTGCCGCCATTCCATGGATCTTTGTTTCGTTTCTGATATAACATAGGCCACCCATGTTTCATCACCTGTGACAATTTGGCTTAAATAATAGTCACCTTTGGCATTATAGCGCTCAAGAAAAGTCAGGCAGCAAACTTCTATCATAACGGAATACAAAAGTTTGTAGTTCGATTTGACAAGTGTCTTAAATGTCAAAATGGTATTATACAGATATTATACTGACTTAAAAAAATCAATGCAAATTGCAATGACAATGTCAACTTAAAACTAAGACAGAGGATGTTAAAGTGTTATGTGTGGTCTGTTCTGTTAAATGGGTGTGAGACATGGACATTAAAAGTAAATACAATGAACCGGTTAGAGGCATTTGAAATGTGGCTTCACCGAAGAATGTTCAGGATCCCATGGACAGAGTGACGAACACAGAAGTCCTGAATCGTGCAGGAGTAAATCGAGAGCTGCTGACATTAATCAAAGTCTGCAAGATTTCATATTTGGGTCACGTTCTGTGAGGAGGGAAGTATTGCCTGCTGCATCTAATATTGAAGGGAAAAATAGAGGGCCGCAGGGGGGCAGGGAGAAGGCAGATCTCTGGGCTGCGCAATGTGAGGGAATGGACGGGGATAGGAACTGTGGAGGAGCTATTCCGGACAGCGCAGGATAGGGAAGAGTTTACCAGAGTCGTTTACCAACGTCGGGGGGACCTGACAGGGCACTTTAAGAAGAAAAAAATCACCTCATATGTTTAGTGTACATACTTAATTTTAACTAAATTTTAACGACAGGATTTTTGTAAAGAAATAATCTAAATTGTTGTACTGCTGATATTTGGCTCTTTTGACTAATGAATTTATTGACCACTGGTATTCAATAATTTCTTTTAAAAGTATTGTTAATTTGAACACAAGTGATTTCATCCCAATTTTATAACTAGGGCCTCTTTTATTTCTCTTATTTAAAATGAATCAAGAATGGTATTTAAATGTACATTATTAACATTAAAACTATCTTTAAAGGTTGTGAATATGCAGTAAGAAGAGTCCAGTTTTCCCCACATTCCCTCTCTGTGATGGCGTCTGTATCCTATGATTTTACAACAAGGTTTGTAGTTCTTATTTAGTTTTTAGTTCATGTGTATTATTTATATTTTATGTGTACATGTTTTTTTTTTCAAAATCCCAGATTACCACAGATAACTTGCTTGAGCACTCTGTATTTAACATTAAAATTCAAATAAAGTTTTAAAATATATTTTAAACTATATGATAACTTTTGAAGTATGTATCTTTATAAATTTTAATTTGATTAATATAATAAATCAAATACTAATGTTGACACACATCTAAAATGTTTAATACATATCTCACCTTCGGTAAGACAAGGGCATAATTGTTAAAAATTCTCAAAATGAGTTAAGTATGCCAATGTATTTTAAAAACATCCCTTTATCTGGAGGAACAAAGTAGCTCATTAAGTTCAGTCTCATTTAGCCAGATGGCGATAGTGTATGATCAATATAGCCAGAATAACACGATATTATTCTTCAAAAATCTTAAAATGTTTCTAATGAAAAATTACAAAACGTGCAATTGTGCCCTTGTCTTACCGAAGGTACGATATCTAAATGCTATTTGTGAAAAATATAAAATGGCAGATACCTAATATACCATTAATTATGAAGTACTTCAATAGATGTCACTAATAAAATAAAATTTTCTATTGAAAGTTTCATCTTGGATCAAAAATACAAAATTCACGTGACCTGCCAACAATGTTTCAATTTTGTTACTATCTGTGCAAAAATTTACAAATTTTGAACTGCTCAGCTTTTCAGGAAACAAATCAATTATTGTTTTCAGAAAGTAATTTTATATATAGTGTAAATACATTTTTGAATTCATCTTGGATGGGCCAAGTAAGAAATTCCAACAATTATAAAGAGAATCAGTTTATTTTATTCACTCAAAAGATATGAGAAAGTATTCTATGAAAAGTAAGATATTTAGATGTTTGTTTGAAAGAAGTTTAACGATCCAGTCTACTGATACAATTCAGGATCTAGCCAATCTTAAAGATAAGGCAATTCTTATGACCATCTTTATCATTTTTTTATAATTAAGAATCTTGATGTCACCTTACTAATCTCTTCCTTTCGATTTGTGATTCAATTGTGACTTCATTCATGATTATTCGGTGGTATGACGTTACCGGTACGGTTGCGTCTATAAATAATTTATTGCTAGTTTTTTTCCTGAATACCGAACGATACTGGCATCTGTGAATCGTTTATCACGAATGTTCGAAGTTTTTTGCAATGTACCAATGGAGTAATTCACATTTTAAATATTCTGTGATGTCATCACTCTCATGTTGCTTGCCAATCTTTTAATGTCTGACTGCGATTTGTATGTAATTTAACAATAATTAATGTTTGATAATTTTATGTGAAAAGAAATATAAGATTTTGTAGTTCTCTTTTATCTTGACATAATCGTAATTGTGTTAAATAAATTAATAATCTGTTTTGACAGACCGATGGTTGACTATGAAAAAGCATTTATTTTTTCCCCTCTAAATCGCTTTATATTGATTTGTTTGCAGTAGTTCCTAAGTAAAAATATACACATTGTAATTTCATATTCTATGATTTGGCATTGAATTATTTTTATTTAGTTGAGTTCAAAAAAACTCACTACCGGACAGGTTAAAGACAGATATATTTCACCGATATTGAAATTGAAGTAGCATTTGGTTCTTGTAGGATTATTCTCATTCTGAGAAATTTATTTTCTTAAGAAAAAAAACGGTAATATCCAATGTTTTTACAATGTCAACGTTTAATGTTTACTTTAAAATCTGTCAAAAATGTTGCTAGTTTGAAATCATGAGAATGGTAGTCCATTTTGGTTATTATACTACTAATTTAATGTTGTCCTAAATCTTCCTAGCGTGTTATAAAAAACATCTTTATTATACTTAATTTTTTGTTTTCAGGATATGGGATTTCAAACAAAGTTCCGACCCTATAGAAACGATAAAGCACCATTCTGAATTCACATATGGATTGGATTGGAATGCACTGCGGAAGAATCAAATTGCAGACTGCGGCTGGGATTCCTTAGTTCACATTTTCTCCCCGAGGTCGCTACAGGTCTTGAATTGAAGATATTATTTACGTACTATGTCAACTGCTCACGTCAGTTTAATGTTTCACTCATTAAAAATACAATGAACCTTCGATTTAGCCAGACAATATTGAAAATGCCTCTTGCTGTTGGCATATATTTAAGAATGCCAAGAAAACAGATGTTTTTTTTTGTTCAAACATTTATATAATTTAAAAGATTTTTTAATATATGAGAAATAATATATTTTTATTTTGAGTGGTATTTAGATTTAATTTATGGCTGTTTAGATCGCTACCAACATATTGAACAATGCATACTCTTCTTTGGTCAGATGTGAATTACTATTGCAAATTTAAACAACGAGTCATTCAGAATATTAGAATTGAATTGGAAGACGGTGGCTGAGGACAGGGGGAGTTAGAGACGAATGTTGGAGGATGCTAAGGCTCGATTTGGACTGTTGCATTATCAAAGCAGGAGAAGAAGTTATCAATTAGATAACTGTTTGTTTTAGAGAGATAACTCTTGAATATACCTAAAATTTTAAATGTCATTGAGTTCCTAATTCATTGCTATACATATTGTATTTAAGTACTACAGTTTTGGACATTTGATTTCTGTTTTCAGGCAACTTCTATATTTGCCTGTTTGTAGTATTATTTTTGCATTGTTATAAATCATAAAAATAAAAAATTAATCCTAGTTTTCACTTTTATTTAAATGAGTTCAATTTGTGGTGTCAATATGTTTGGTATTGCAGGTATTTAACAGTTTTGGAGCAAAGCTATCCTTTACTCAATATGATGGTTGCTAGTGAAATATTGTAATGTTTGATCGGCAATGTGCTCCTGAAGGAACTGACAGCTCATGTCATCCGTAAACTAGGAAACAAAGCTTTTAATATTATAATTTTTCATTGACTTAATTTTGTGAATTTTATTTTTGTATCCTTGTTTGTTTTGTTAAATCGAGAGTTCTCTAATTTAATTATTTATTTATTAAGTAAAGTTGTTTTTGTCTTTATATTTTATTAGCAGAAGTATGATTTAAAAAGTATCTTCTTTGTTATGCATAATATTATACTTATGTATTTTACTTGTATTGTGAAAAACAGATGCATTCCTATGTTGTTTTATTTTCATAAACTGTGACTTTTGTATATAATATGATACATGTATTTCATTTAATCATTCCTATGCAATAGCCAAATAAGGGTACCTTAGTAGTTGAAACATTATTCAAAATCTGTTGTAAAAACATTCCCATATTCGATTCTCACATATCAAACATTTCAGTTTTGTATATTTTTTAAGTACAGTAAAACCCGGATTTTACGTCCCCTGATTTAACGTTTTCCCGCCAATTGCGTTTAATTATTTCAGTCCCGATATATTTAAGTATATTTTTTACTCGCTTTTATGTTTTTTCTCCCCAATTTACGTTGAAAATATTCAAAATATATGAGTTACGCGAGCTTGACAATGAGTCGGTGCAGTAGACACATTACTACAGCCGTGATTGGTCGGCGAGTGACGTTGTGATTGGTCGGCTATGGTGCGCAATGTGGTGATAGGCCGACATCTTTAAATTTTCACCAGTTAACATCAAGCCTTCTGTTATTCGGTTTTCGACTCGATTTGTAATGCTTTGTTCTTTTTGACATTATTCGCGATCATCATTTACAAACAGTTTTAACATTTTTTGTTTTGTTTTATTCATTAAGTTGGTTACAATATTTTCTTCCTTTTTACATCCGTTTCATTTGAGTTCACGCCTTTCCGGAACTAATTTACGTGATTTAAAATAAAGAAAGTTAATGTGGTTTTTTTCATCAACATTTTTTTTCTCAGTACCTTAAAAAGCAGAAAATAGGGGTTTCACTTATCTTTTTCTGAGTGTAATAACCATGGCATTATTAAAAAAATTAATAAATAAAAAATCAAGAACAATAATATTATAATGTAATATAGGCATGTAATTGAAATATTAACAAGTATAGTTTATTTTAAATTGTAAAAAAGTTTTTTTTATATAGAACATTATTTTTTCAATAGTGAAATCTAGTAGCAGACTTTTTTGTACATGATAGTAGAGTAAATTGTTTGCAATATTCAGTTATACATTAAACTTAATGAATATATGAAATCTGTATTTATTTTCTTTTGAGGCTTTTAAATTTTTTCTTGTTATTTATTGGAAAATAATTAAGCTTCAGAGGCCATATTTTTTGAGTTTTTGGTCAGTTTAAAAAAAGGGAATTTATCTATTTCTACTTTTGCAAGGATTTTTTTTCTTACAGAGAAATGTAGCTACGTAAAATATTGTCATTTTACCTAAATGTTTTGTGAACAGTGGAATTTTATTTAACAGTTTTGATTAATTTTTTAATCAGTATTGGAAAGATAGTAGCAGTCTGCATTGTCAGAGTAGATGATATATTCTTCTTCTTCACTTTTGGTAGACTCAGGAGTCTGTTATTTCAGGCGGGTTCTCTTGAGACGCTGAACTCCAGCTTTCTCTCCACCGTTTCGGGGGTCTTCCTGGTCGGCGTTGTCTGTTTGGCGTTTCATGGAGAGCTATGTGTGTTATCTTATTTGAGCTCATCCTTTCTACGTGTTGATGCCATGATCGCCGTCTTTGACGTCCCCATCTGACCACATCTTCGATCTCGCAGATTTCTCGGATTGCTGTATTCCTAACTCGATCACGTAGGGTCTTGCTAGCTATAGCGCGGAGCGTTATATTGTTAGTGTTTAATATTCAATATAAATTTTCTGCTTTGACTTGACTTACATCTGACAAAGCCAAGTGAATGTTTTTAATCAACTAACTAACCATCATACCATCTTCTGAAGGAGTAGGCAGAAAGAATGGATCATCGCATACTTCTTTTGTTTTCTTAACATGAACACTGTGTCATGCATGCAAGACATTTAATATTAGATTGATTTTATTGTGCCACATTTTCACTGTTTTTTTTTAATTTTTTGTTCTGTTCATATTGTTAATGTGTACTTTCTTGACCATTCTTGCTTCATTCATTCTTTCCATGTATTAAATATTAAAAAAAAAAAAAAATTTCACACTGTATTCACTTCTTATATTTGTATTTAACACTCTTATCATATACAGATGTAACACAGATTCATCTAAGAGATCTAATTTCTGATGCATTTATTCTAATTTCATCTTTCTTTTACCAATTTCATTTTCACTTCCATACATAATGGTCCATAATAATACCATTGTGCACTGTGGCATCTTAGCTCTTGTTTATTTCTTAGAATGTTTTTTATTATAAAATTTCCTATAATAACATCTTCCTTGACAATGCAGACTATCTGTAATATAGGTTTTATGATAAATTATTGAACACATTTCTTTTCGGGTTTTGAATTCATGTCATAGTCATTTTGAAAACACAATATTGAGTAATAATATTAACCTAATGTAATGTAATGTTTTTAAAATGCAACTAATTGTAACAAGCCCGTAAAAAGGTTGTAAGATTAAATGTCATGTATTAATATTTATTTTCCGGTATGTATTTGGTGCATTTGAAAATCCAGTGGTTCCTATGGCTATAAAATAGTTTATGTGGTAATTGTAACTATTATACGTAAGGGGGGTTGGGAGCATCGGAAGACTGTGAAATTTGGTTTAGCCATAAGTCATAATATTATGTATTCTTAAATTATTATAACCGTTATGTATGTAACTTTGGTGACTTCTGTGTCCTAAGAAAACTTTATTTTTTTTGTGTATTATTTATTTGAATAAATCTGCATGTTTAAGATTTTATTTTTAGTGTGTTTTTTCTGAACTACCTTTTCTTCAATTTGTTGGTACTCTAGAGTCTGTTGTTTTCTTCTTTCAGTGTCATGTCAGGTCCCCCCAAAGTTAACTATCACTTCAGAGTAATTGATTCCTCTTCAAAGTGATGATTTGGGGATTGATATCTTCAGTGGTTTCTTTTTGCCTTCTCTGGAGGATTTTTAACATAGTTTTATTGCGCTGAAAGTTTGCCATTCGTTCGTTGTCTATTTGCAATGACACAGATAGTAATGTCAGTGGTCGCACTGCCACATAACCTCATTTTATAAAAGCATACTACCTTTGTACTGAACTGTACTTTGCTATACTTTGCGTCTGTCTTCTTCTTCATGTCAATGGCAAGAAAGTTTTATATCTTGCAGGGGTGGCATTAAAAAAAGCCTAATTCTTCTCTTTCTCTTACCATTGTGGTGGAAGATTTTGCTGAATTTGTGTCGTTTCCAGGGGCGCCTGGTGTTATTGTTATAATAACACCATTCTTGGAGTCACCTACCAGAGGGACCCCCAAAGCAATTAAGAGTTAGCTGTTTAGCATCACAAGAGAAGAATCCTGTAACTACAGACTTTTGAACTACATTTTAAAGACAGTAATTTAAAATTATCTATCAATGAATAGTATAAACGAGACTTGGAAATTCTTTTAAAACGCGCTATTGGTAAATAAATATAATCGGTGATGTATTGATATTTCACTTACATGTTAATTTGGCATATATTTTTATTAGTATGTATTTAAGATATTCAAATACTGTTTGATTTTTGGACTTTATTATAACTAAATCTGTATTACCCAGTATCAACCATACATCATTTGTATTAATCGATAACCGGTTTTGATAACTACACCTTTATCAGAGTAAATATTTAAAGATTTGTAGAATAAACCAGAATATATTTAAGTTACTGCAATTCAAAAAAAAGTTTTGTGAAGTTTGATTTATTGTAAAGTTACATTACATAAGAAACATATGAAATTATGGGTTTCAATTGAGTATTTGCCGTAGAGAGTTCGAAGAATTGGAATTGGATTGGACATAACCTTTTATACAAAAAAAAAACTTATGTTGATATTGCAAAGTTTTTTCATGTTTACTCATTAATATACCATAGAGTGCAATATTATTAAACACATTGAGTAATCTAGTTTGTGTATTTATTCTAAAATTAACACGAGTTATTTGATATATATCAATATATTTTCAGCTTTGCAACATTAACAAAATGAGATTTACCTTTATTGTTATTTAATATCACACGCACCAAAGATTGTGTGAGCATATTTTCTGTTTGTATTTATATAAATCTTGTGTTGACTGCATAACTGCTAGACATAAAGATTGTTGTGAAATATTGAATATAGTTGATTAAATTATGATAGTTTTGGTTTGTGTAAAGTAAGTATCAAAGAAATTTCATTTGAAATAAATAAATTTAATTTAAAATTACAAATTTACAAATACTGTATGATTTTTAAACCTTTGACTTCAGCCTTCTTTTCTTCGATGCTGGATATAGGCTTCTTTCTTTTTCCTCCATTCGTCTGTTTTGTCCCTTCCGCATCCAGGTCGTTCCAACTAATTGGGCAATGTCGTCAGTCCATCTTTTAGGTGGCTTCTTGACACTCCTTTTATTTGTCCAAGGCCTCTGTTGAAGTAATCTAGATGTCAATAAGGTATTGCCCTGTCCGGCTATATATCTAGCCCTCTGCCACATCAATTTAGCTGTCCAACTTATGATGTCGGCAACATTGGTTAGGCGTCTTATTTCTTCATTTTGTATATTGTATCAGAGACTCACGCCGACGAAAAATCATATAATATTTGTAAATTTGTGTTTTTAAATTAAAGTTATTTATTTCAAAAGTAGCGGTCTTCTCGGAGGTCTTCCTAATGTCGAAGATTTGATTTGATTTGATTTTGCGTAATCTTTACATCTAACAGTTATGCAGTCAAGAAAACCTTTGACTTATCTATATACATATTACTTTATTATATACAATGTCATGTTGGTTGAAAATTACAAACTAATTTATAATTATAATAAACATTTGCATGTTTTGCAGTATAAACCACTTTATTGAGTTAGTAACGCCAACCAGTTTCACTCTGTTGCTATCTTTATCAGGAATGATGAGGCTCGCTACAGAGTCAAACCGGTTGGCGCAACTAACTCAATAATGTGGTTTATACCAAGTGAAAAGTGTTTAATTATTTTTTAAATTCAATTAAAGGTTTATTGCGAGTTCCAGTAATAAAATATCTTTTTAAATGTGGGTTAAAGAAGTTTAATCTTGTTTCATATTATATTAATAATTTTGTTATTATTACCTTAATATATTTTTGTACATGTATGTAGAACCAACACGAATGAATATGTGAACAGATTTACCTAGATAGCGTAACATAAGAGTATCTTTACTTATGTACATCTGCTTTTATAACATTAATGTACGTTCCAACAATTCATTTATAATAATGTGTAATAAATTGTTTATTAAATTTAATGTACATATTTGAGTGTTTTTTTTTTTTTTTACATGGAATCATTGACAGAATTGAAAAACCTCACACAATTTTTCTATTATGTAATTCAAAAGTTGTGAAAGGTAAGTATTGTATGCCAGGGCTTTTCATAAACTTAAGGGCATTTAAAATAATTGTTGAATTGTGTAATCACCAAATTTTTTTTTAAATATTTGGCAACACTAAACTATCTAATTTGGAAAATCTAAAATTCAGAAATTTATATTGTAGGCAAAAAACATTTTTTTATTAAAAAGATGCTGCTTTTATGTACTACTTCTTGGTCAATGAAGTAAAACTTCTTATAAAATACCTATCATACATTTTTTTAAAATAACCTCAGTTTTATTATATTATATGGGAATGACTTTGCTTTCTTAGGGTATTAATAAATATACATATGATAATGTCCTGGGAAAGCAATACCTGTACTATTTCTACAAAATTGACCTTATGTCCAGTATGAAAGTGAAGCATGAAACTGGAAAAAGAAGGATGAAAGTAGAATAAATGCAGTAGAAATGAGATTTCTAAGACGAATGCGGTGCGAATAAAAGTGTTATGAACAAAATAATGAAAGGGTGGTTAAGAAGGTTTGGACATATGAAAGAAATATCTTTCTAATTTATTTATATCATTTATATTATATTCAGTGTTATACTGTTTAACCACCACTGTGCGGCTGACTTCATTTGCAGTCAAAACATTTGGTCTCGAACTGCCATTGGGTACATTTATTTACAGACAGGCAGTCTGAATTCACCATAAAATTACGTAGAGTGAGTAGTAAGGATTTAAGGTAAAACTGTTTATAAGATGAATTCAAATAACAACTGCAACTGTATCTGCCGTAGTTATAAACCATTAATTTTGGACTGCAAATGAAGTCAACTCCACTATAGTGGTTAATGACTTCAATGTTTGAATTGAAAAGTAAACGCTAAAAGCTAACAAAGTTTCTGTTAACGGCTTACAATTTCAAAAACGCAAACTTTCTTCGAGATTAAGATATACTTGGGTAAGTATTTATCATAGGCACTTTATTATATGAAAATCTCGTCTCACGAAGTATTGAGAACAAAAAGCGCGGTAAATAGCTGTCAAAACTTTAAAGTGTGGATTTGTCTGTACGAGTTAATGCATTTTGAATTTCATATTGTCGATCAAGTTCTTAATTCAAACGTTTTGTTTAATTACTATATCATATTATATTAAATACATATAAGAAGTGAATGCAGTGCGAATGAAAGTGTTATTAACAAAATAATGAAAGATCATTAAGATGGTTTGGACACATGGAAAGAATTAATGAAGAAAGAATGGCAAAGAACATAATACATATATGTAAACGACGTAAACGGAACTAGAAAAAGCGAAAGACCGAGGAAAACGTAGCTCGATCAAATCAATCAAATAACCTGAAATGTCGGCCACCTGAGAAGTCGAAGAAATCGACCTGCGTGCATGATACGATGTATGCATGTTGAGGAAGGAGAGAACTATGTCAGGAATGAACAGTGGGGCGGTCCATTTTTTCGGCTCGATGGTCAGTTAGTTGGTTAGTTAGATTTACTATTTCGATTTCTGTGCACATTTCAGGAAGAAATTAATTATAAAAACAACTAACTAACTAACTAACCCTCAAGCCTTCTCAAGTAGGCAGAAAGAATGGACTGCAGCACTTTCCTTTCCTGACATTTCTCTCGCTTCCTCAACATTCATACATCGTGTCATGCGCGCGCATCGATTTCTCCGACTCCTCACGTGGCCGATATGCAATAATTGATTTATTTGATCGTGCCACGTTTTCCTCGGTCTTTCTCTATTTCTAGTTCCATTTACATCGTAAGCATATACTTTTTTTAACCATTATTTCTTCATTCATTCCTTCCATGTGTCAAAACCATTTTATCCTTCCATTATTAACTATAAAAAATGATTATTTATTTGTACTAATTAATACATTCTGTAAAAAAATATTTTGTTATTTGAAATTTCATTGTAAAATTCGATAAAAAATTAGAAAGAACTTAAAAAGCTTTTCTTAAATTTAATTTTTTTTTTAAAAATTCACAAGTTGAATTTCCGAGTTCTACTTTTGAAGCACACGCGGAAGAAATAATTATCGTACTAATTTTGGTATCAAAATGGCCTTAGATCAATCTTAAAATAGGTAATCAGGAGCTTATAACCATCTACATTAGAAAACACGAGTGAACATTATTTACATTCATCTCGGCTTACAACGTGTAGATTTTGTTGTTTGTATGAAGATTTCATGATAATTCTTTGTAGATAATAACTCTTGAATTATTTCATTTTCAAGATCAGTTTGCTTCTGACTACCTCTTCACGTTGTTTTATTGAAATTGTTACGATAATTATTATGTGTGAAGTCTGTGAAAATATTTTTATGAAAATTGAAATCTATATTTTCATAAATCTAGTACGTTGATGTAATTAAAAGCGTCTGAATTCTTTTTTTCTGACGCTTTTATTAAAGCGTCTGAATTCTGTTTAAAATTGTAATAAAGTATTTTTTTTACGAATTACACCGCTTTTGAGTTTTTTTTTTCAATATGCTTCGAAGGTTTTATACTTTCATCATTGAGAGAATGATATAAACAGTTTACATCGTTCTCCCGGTTATGAATGTCTAAAACCTTCGAAATATGTCGATAAAAATAAACTCAAAAGTGGAAAAAACAGTGTTTTAATTAAAAAAAATAACATCATCACGGAATTCCACAGTGTTAACACCTTAATTTTATAAAAAAAATAATACATTTGTAATATTTAATGCCTTGATAAATTTAAACTTAGTTAAGTTTTGAAAGTTTATCTTAAATGTCACTATGGCACTCGATCCATTTTTCATTTACAGATCATTAAAATTTGTGAAATACCCTTATGAAAATGGCAGATGTAAATAAGGAAGAAAGAACATGTTTACCGGTGGATACAATTAGAACAAGTGTTGGCAATCAAATATTAGCGTCGTTTATTTGTAAGTATAAAAAATAGTTTCATTGCACTTTTCTTTAGTTATTATTCTATATAATTATATTTAAACAAATATAGAATCATATCATGAAAATATACTTCTTAAAATTTATAAATGACATATCTAAAATATCATTATTAATGAGTTAAAAAAATCTTACTGTACGAATGTTATACTACTAAAATTATAAATAATACTCATAGGTACATATGTTGGTGATTCGCCATTAAAAAAAAAAATGTACATGATATGGCAATCAGTGGCGTTTTTCTCATCCTAATTTATTGTCTTGAGATATTACTGTCACATAATTAGAAAATGTTAAATCGTCCAATGAATTATAAATCAGACAGTTGTTCAGTAAAACTTCGATATAACGGACTAATTAGGGGTGGGGTGTCCGTTATTGCCGAAAGTCCGTTATATAAAAATAGATTTAAAATAAATCCAAAAATTTCATTTTGAAAATGTGTACACTGTATTTAGATATAAATCAACAATACAAACACAAACAAAATTCTATTTATAGTCCGGACACTCGTCGTGAAGTGACGTTGCTGTTAATATTGACGCGCTTGCTTTCGGTAATCCTGCTTTGAAAAAGGAATCAAGTTTTGTTTGCACTTTTGAAGTTTGCTATTTTTTTTATAATCAACTCTCTAAAATACTATCGCTCCGGCTACGTGCAGTCTACGAGCAGGACGGCATTATGTCTCAAATTCTAGTGCTAGGACGTATGACGTAATTACCATGGACACAACAATTGTTTACATTAGGCGACACTTGAATTTAAGCATGTATAATATTAACAGGACGTTTTAAATATTTTTATATTTGACCCGATTTTTGTTCGTTATAACCGAAGTCCGTTGAATAGAGGTTCTATACTTGGAAATTGAAAAACTTTGTTTAATCCACTATTTAATAAAAAATTATTAAATAACACGACATGTTTCGGAGGATACCCATCTTCAGGTGTAAAAATATATAATAATAAAAACTAAACAAAGAAAGACTAATAAAAAAACGCATTTAAAATTCTAATTTTAAATGCGTTTTTTATTAGTCTTTCTTTGTTTTGTTTTTATTATATTTTTACACCTGAAGATGGAGGTGTCCTCCGAAACATGTCGTGTTTTTTAATAATTTATTTATTATTAAATAGTGGATTAAATTTTTTTTCAATTTCCTTAGTGTATAAATATGGAATTCCACAGTGTTTAATGCCTTAGCGTTCAATAAGTTAAATAGAGGTTCGTTATATCGAGGTTTTACTGTATATATAATGAAATTCATTTTAGGTACTCTTGGAACATTTGCGTTCGGCTGCTCGCTAGGCTGGTTCTCTCCCGTAATAGATGACTTTCAGATGACGGATGGTGGTCCATTAGTATCTCCAATGTCAGAAGTAGAAATCTCCTGGGCGGGAGGTCTACTCTGCTTGGGTGCAATCGTTGGGCAGCCCATATTTAACATAGTGGCATTTAAAAAAGGGAGAAAACCTTCTGTTTATTCTTCTGGAATCCCTATGGTGGTAAGCGAAGAGCAATTATTACACACAATAACATAATAGTCTCCTTCGTTTTTCTAGGTTACTTTCTCCTAATGCCTCTTGTTGGTTTCGCTCCATCGTTTATGTATCATATAAAAGGATACATGATCATGACATTTATTTTCAGTAATAAAATACTATAGCATATCTACGTATTTCCTCGACTGTGGCATTTATTTACAAGTGAATTTAGAATACAATAAAATATTTTATACATACTCGTATATCTAACTTCAAACAAATAATTTAATCAGTATTATAAAATTAAGATTTTGATATGACTTATTACATTGATAAATTGGTACATATTATATTACCTGTATGGTACAAATTTTTTATAACTTTTTCCTAGTCATGTAGCAACCTCTCATAACCCATTTCTTTAGATTAATTAGGGGATATTTTGAGAACTCGGCCGTGCTGGAGGATGTTGGTCTTTTTGTCCCTGATTGATCTCTGACAGCGAGAAGCGTCAGAACCAACCTGCCTCTGGTGACACCGGTGCCTGGGGCACACATAAGTTCTTCCTAGAATTCCGCGGGACACCAAAAGCTAAAATTCGGTCTGGACATGGGCGTCAATCAGCTCAGGAGACGTTTAGTTTAGCTCATTGGCGAGTTCCGGCTAGTAGAAATCAGCAGCGACTGTTTATTTTGCTCCTCCCAAAAGATCGACGGACCAAATTTTTGCGAATTCTACTGGCCGGAAGTCGCTGTTAAGTTAAAAAATTGAGGTAGCCAGCAACTTCCGGCCAGCAGAAATCAGCGGCAACCGATTTTTCATGAATGACCTAAAGTAAACAAAAAAAGTCACCAATATCTACTGAACTGGTTTACGAAAGAGTCGACTCTCGTCACGAGTTCCGACTAGAACTAAATATTTCTTTTCCTTATACATTTGGCCGCGGCACACCGGTTGCGGACCACTGGTCTAGAGAACAAAACGTTTATCTTTTGATTCGGTCCAGGATATGATTCGAAGTCCTTCTTACAATTCTGCTATATTGATATTGCAAATTAAATTTTATACAGAATGATAAAAGAGTATATTAACAACCATTTGCAATCAACTTATTAAAAAAATAACAAAAAATAAAAGCATATAACTGAAGCAATGCTTCAGAGAAAAGGCAATCGATTCTTAGATATATTTTGAATTCTTAACATCCATTGTTCTCCAACCTGGCCAGAACTAGTGCACCGAAGGCAGCCAAGGATCGAAAGGGTTATTATTACAAAAACTAGAATAACACGTGAAAAAAACTAAATAAATAGTCCATTGATTTGGTTGAAACACTATGATACTATTACTGTTAAAATTTAAAACACTGTTATAATATTATTATACAATTTTTTTTTATTCACTAAGAGTGTCGCGACAGCTGTTTCGCCAACCTATGTTGGCATCATCAGGTGTTACAATAAACTTACTTTTTTTATTAGTTTCTTGTTTATAATTCAATGTATTTTATTATATAATTAAATGTATTGCTTTATTAGTTTATTGTAACACCTGATGATGCCAACATCGGTTGGCGAAACAGCTGTCGCGACACTCTCAGTTAATAAAAAGAAATTATGAAATTATAACAGTGTTTTAAATTTTAACAGTAATAAAAACAATATATATGTTTCAAAGAAATTGTATATTATGTTTATTTATATTTTTATTATTTACTCGTACAACCCGTCTCAGCCGAAAAAAAGGTTTTTGTGTTAAATAAAAATATTTACTTGATTTTTTCAAACATATAGACAATGGATTTAGAAATATCAAATTGAAACTTTTTGTAGGTCGCAGCTGTGATTCGAATCTACTCCAAATCAAGTTTAGGGATACTTGCATCGCAATTTCTCCTCGGAGTAGGAGGAGCCGGAGTTCTCGCACTTCCCCCGATGTACGTCAGCGAAACTTGTGAGCCCCGCATCAGGGGGGCCCTCGGATCGGTTGAGATGTTTCAGTACAGCTTTGGAATATTCATGAGCTATTTGCTCGGGGCCTTCGTCTCATACGAAATGCTCACCGCCTTGCAGATCATTCCTCCCCTCATGTTTATGGTTTTGGCTCTTTGGTTCATGCCAGAGACTCCTTTGTTTAGATTGAAAAAGGGTAAAAGAGAAGTAAGTTTCAAATTGATTCACATGATTTATACATACTCGTATAATCATGATTTATACTTATACTTATAATCTTATAATATTGAACTACTTAAAGCAAATATCATATTTAACGTTTACGTACATAAAACAAACATAATTAAATAATCCACTATTTTGGCGGAAACACGTTGATATTTCAACATTTTAATGAAAAACTTTGTTATGAATATCTTCTTCTTCTTTTCCTTATAGGCCTTTGGTCTATTCATGAAATCAGGCTGGCCTCTCTTGGGAAGTTGACTTCCAACTATCTCTCCATCCCTTCGGTGGTCTTCCGGGGGTACGGCAGCCGGCAGGAATCTGATGCGCCACAGCGTGTGGGATTCTGGTGGGATCCATCCTCTGCACGTGCGCATTCCAGTATCTTCTGCGTTGTCTGCCCCATCACACGACATTCTCCACCTTGCAGATCTCGCGGATAGCCGTGTTCCTCACCTTATCTCGAATAGTGCTTCCTGCTATCATCCTCAGCGTCCTCATCTCTGCCACCCGTACTTTAGCCTTCGTTCTTGTGGTATCCGCTCTGGTCTCAATGGTATATGTCAGTATAGGCCTTACGCAGGTTTTATATTTATATTCTGACCTAATTTCTCAGTTCTCAAATACTTATTTTTCCATATTATATCCTTTAGACAACCTGATACCGCCGAAGCCTTGTTGACTTGTCCTATTATTTCACTGACAAGATCATTTTGACTGAGCAGATCCACTCCCAGATATCTAAACTTTGCAACCTGTTCCAGCATTCTCTCATTTAAGGATAACCTGCATCCTAAGGGTTCTTTTGATTATATTTAGTCGCGACAGCATGACGTGATTATAAAACCTGACGATGGTAACATCGGTTAGCGAAACAGCTGTAGCTTATAAATAAAATCAATTGTGATATTCATTACAAAGTTTTTCATTTAAACAGTTCAAACATAATTAACTAATCGTTGAATGTTTTATTTTTTTAGGCAGCTGAGAAAACTATCGCTTGGCTAAAGAAAATTCCTTTGGATAGTATGGGCATTCGCATTGAAATTCATAATCTAGCGAGACAACTTCGGGGAGCAGAGCCATTGGAAGCGAGTAAGTTAAATTTTACATTTGTATATCAAAAACACTCTATAAAATATTTTTACTGAACTCGGAGTAGGAACCCAGTTTTCAATGGAATAGTATTTTTTTTTAAACCTGCCAATCTCCAGTATAAATGAACTAACAAATAAATAAAAAAAGAAAATAAAAAACATTGATTTTTTAAGAAAGGACAGTCGTCAAATAACAATGTTAATATATATAATAACTAACTAACTAACGATCACGCCGTCTCCCCGAAGAGGTAGGCAGAAATAATGGACTGCCATACTTTTCTTTCCTGACATATTTCTCTCGCTTCCTCAACATTCATACATCGTGTCATGCACGCGCGTCGATTTCTCTGACTCCTCACATGGCCGAAATTCAGTATTTGATTTATTTGATCGTGCCACGTTTTCCTTGGTATTCCTCTATTTCTGGTTCCATTTACATCGTTAACATATATTTTTTTACCATTCTTTCTTTATTCATTCTTTCCATATGTCCAAACAATCTTAATGATCCTTTCATTATTTTGTTATTAACACCATCATTCGCACCGCATTCACTTCTTATATTTTCATACGTCACTCTATCATACAAAGAGTATCCACACATTCGTCTAAGAGATCTCATTTCTACTATTCTACTTTCATCCTTCTTTTGCCAGTTCCATGCTTCGCTTCCATACATAAGGGTCGGTAGAAGAACACCATTGTGCACTGCCATTCTAGCTTTTTTGGATAGATTTTTGTTTGCGATGACAACTTAATATATAATAATGTAAATGTAATAGTTGCCGATGGAGTGTGCAAAATAGCTTTGTTGAAGTGGAATTGGGTCGGCCATATAGTGAGAACAACGGATGATCGGTGGATCAGACGCACCCTGTAGTGACTGAGAACCGGCTACAGAAACCCGGGCAGACCACAAGCAAGACAGTTTGATGACATCAAAAGAGTGGAAGGAGGTCAATGCCACTGAGTGGCGAGGGATAGAGAGTTGTGGAAGTCAAGACGGGAGGCCTATCTTCAACACTGGACGGCTAATGACCGATGATGAATAGTTTGTAATGAAATAAATACGTACTTATATTATTATCTTATATTCCAATTGGGTGTTGACTAACAGCCTACCAGCCAACTCAAGAAGATTTAGAAAGTGAGATGGAGTTACTGCAGCCAATCAAATCTCTGCATTCCGGATCTTTGAATAAAAAAAAGGAACCAAAAAGAGATTCATCGTGGAAAATACTGTGTAAGTGATTTCTAAATGGAATATATTTTAGTGTACCTACTGTAAATGCAAATTAATGCCTCTTTCGTTAAATAATAATAAAAAAAAAACATTAATCAAACCCATATTTCTTTTATGTTCGCCATAGGTACTTTGTTTTGTAGATGTTTTGTATACAACAATAACTTTAAAAAAAATATTAAATATCAGATATCTTTCGGACAACCCGGTCCTTCCTCAGTGGTATTATAAGGATATTTAAAATTTATAATATTTTTTCTGAATTTGCTAACCACCTGATTGAAAAATGTTAATTCATTTAATAAAGATAATGGCGTTGACATTTTGCATATTAATAATATAAATATAACTTTGAGCAATCTGGAAATTTTAGAAATTAAGAAAGCAATTAAAAATAAAGAATATATTAAAAATAATACCTGAACCCCAATAAGAACTTAAATTTTTTATTTAAAATTGATTCGTATTTGTTAAAACGAAAGCATAAACGTTTCAAAATAAATCATTATAACATCTGTCAAAACTGATCATATGTATTTGTAAACAATTTTATAATATTTTAAATATCTTTATATACTGAGGTAGGACCGGGTTATCCGAAATATGACTGATATTTAATTTAAAAAAAATAATGTTAGTGTTGTATACAAAGCATATAAAAAAGAAAAAGACAAACATATATTTGGTTGCGGGTGGTTAGCGAGTGCGCTAATGAAAGTCACAGGTTGGAGCCGTCAGAAAGAAGAAGTCGAAGCACCACTTATATTGGTGAAAGGTGTTGAATTAATAACAGTTTTTACAAACGTTCAAAAAGCTGAAAATGAAATCGTTCTTTTTGATTTTAGTGTCTTCGAGAGCAGCAGTTCGTGGTCTAATAATCTGTTTATCTCTTGTTATAATACAGACAATAATGGGCTTTAATGCTATCCCTATGTATGCGAGTGTCGTTTTCGATGCAGTGCATTTAAAATTATCGACAGACATGTGTTCTATTATATATGCCATTATACTGATGGTTGGAAGCGGAACCGGTTCTCTCATGATGGACTATGCCGGAAGAAGGGTGAGTTGTTTATTTTATTTAGTGCATTATATTAAAAAAAAATCTATAGATGTAGGTGCCAAAATGAGCGGAATGTCAGTAAGCTGTCTATTGTATGCGGATGACGCTGTCCTACTTGCAGCCAGCGAGCATGAACTACAAGTCCTGGTGACTAGTATATATGCATGCGAAATGATCTGATGATGAATGTGAATAAGTCTAAGGTAATGATTTTCGAAAAATAAGAAATCATGACAGTCTGCAACGTTAGCGTGAATGTTGAAAATCTGGAGCAAGTTTTTATATTTTGGTTGTATGTTTACAAAGGATGGGCAAGTTGAGAAAGATATTGAAAGAAGGGTTGGGGCAGGCTACAGAGTGAATGATGCAAGTTGTCATCGCAAACAAAAGCCTATCCAAAAAAGCTAAAATGGCAGTACACAATAGCGTTTTGGTACCGAGCCTTGTGTATGGAAGCGAAGCATGGAACTGGCAAAATGAAGTATAAATAAGATCCGAAATGTTTCGAATGTTTTGAAAATCTGTGTATGATAGAGTGTCAAAGGAAATTATGATAAGTAAATGTGGTCCTAATGAATGTGTTATGAACAAAATAATGAAAGGATCATTATCATGGTTTGGACACATGGAAAGAATGAATGGAGACAGAACGGTAAAAAATTACCGAGGAAAACGTGGCAGGATCAAATAAATCAAATATTGAATGTGAGCCACGTGAGGAGTCGGAGAAATCGACGTGTGTACATGACACGATGAATGTTGAGGAATCGAGAGAAGTATGTCCGGAAAGAAAAGTGTGGTGGTCCATTCTTTCTGCCTACCCCTTCGGAGAGACGGCGTGATGGTTAGTTAGTTAGTTATTTTATCTATAGTTCCTACAACGCAAAATAAACTTTATGGTGTAACATAATACAGTCATTGTTTCACTGGCAGTTTGTGCCGTGGAACCAAAGTATTGGATGTATTCACATAGTATCCTTAAACAACTTTCCAATATTGATTAGCATTTGTGATGACTGAGGCACCGGCTTAGTTATCAAATTAAAGGGGTTCGATGATCCTATCGGATGTATACCAAAAGTGAGGATAATTATGGCTAAGCTGTTCTTGTATTCTCCGTAGCCAATATCCAGTAGTTTGGGTGATAATTTTATTAATATTTGTGAATGTATACTTATACTTGTATACGAAATCCTGGATTTTCACCAAAGGGTGGTTAATTTTAATTGTATCTCAATAGAGACGAAGACGCAAACTGGAAACTGAATATGGATGATCAAGGTGTTTACAAATCATAACAAATCATAACGCCTGGAGATGGCTCTCCAATTTTTATGCTTTTTTTTTTATATTTGGATCAGTTTTTATACAACATTTTGAATGTATACAAACATGTATACATTCAAAATGTTCTATATTAAACTATTAATATTAATGAAAACGTCTGTTTTCTAGAAGTTTTATTATATTTTATGTGAATGACATGTTTCGTCTGTCTCTAATGCATTATCAAATATGATTATCGCCATTACCAAATGTCATTTGATAAAACCTTAGACAGGCGAAACATGTCATTCATATAAAATATATAATAATATAATAAAACTTCTAGAAAATAGACGTTTTTATTCGTATTAATTAGATTATTTTTTTGGATATAGGTTTTATTACTCATCAAATTATCGATAAAATCTAGATTTTTATTTTAAAATTATTTCAAACTGTTAAATTAAATAACTTTGTTTTATGTATCACAATTGTATTTTATTTTATGCGACAGCTGTTTTGTGAACCTATGTTGACCTACGTTTCTGCCAAAACAATGGATTAAAATTATTTCGTAGATTTTGGATCGTTGTTCACTTGTATATCGTTCTATAATAAATTCTCAATGAAAAAAAGTTATAACGAATTTTAAATATTTTTACGTCATCCATATTTTATACTACTCGTACTACATTGACGATCTTCGTGGCCGAGTGGTAACTGCATTGACTGCCACCTCGAAGTGGCAGCTAGTGGCGAAGACGGCAGTGTGATTGTCACACTGTCTTTGGTCTGGTGTAGAATTCAAGTGAAAATAAAATGGCGAGAGATTAGCTACCCATCACATGTCATGAGAATCACTATGATAGCTATAATACCCTTTAAATCGATTTGGCTCATGCTGTCATGATGTAAAGAGCGATTCAACAAAATACTAATAATAATACTATCAGCTCAATATTTTTTTTATAACCTGCAATTTTATACTGTGATGTGAATTTGTTTTTTTTTTGTTTTTTCAGTTTCTTCAGATTGGTTCTTGCTTCGCTGTTGGCGTGGGAGAAACTATCCTAGGAATATTTTTTTATATGTCCACTACGGAATACGCTCCTGATTGGTTGGCTTACATGGCTATAATTGCCCTCTCGGTATCTGTAATCACTTTCAATGCTGGATCGGTAGCGGTAATTTATGTCTTACTGTCCGAATACTTTGCAGCTGAGGTGAGTTATGTCGTAACTAACTAAACATGACACCTTTTCCCAGAAGGGTATGCAGAAATGAAAGAACCTACACTGATACGAGTAGGTTCTTAGTAATACTTATTGATTTTTTTTTCGAACCCGGCAGCCTTACAATTGATTAACTTGGTTTTGTTGAATTTTCCCCGGTCTTTCTTAACTTCTTTTTTTAATTTTCGGTGTTTGTTATCAGTATTAGGAGTTTACAAGAGATGGAATAATAGAGAAAGATATCGGAAGAAGGGTTGGAGCTGGAAACAAAATAAATAGTGCACTCAACTGTGCTTAATTAGGTCCGTAAAATATTGCATTAAATGTTGATATACATTTTATTGAACTTAAGTGTTGATATACATTTTATTGAACTTAAGTGTTGATATACATTTTATTGAACTTAAGTGTTGATATACATTTTATTGAACTTAAGTGTTGAGATACATTTTATTGAACTTAAGTGTTGATATACATTTTATTGAACTTAAGTGTTGAGATACATTTTATTGAACTTAAGTGTTGATATACATTTTATTGAACTTAAGTGTTGATATACATTTTATTGAACTTAAGTGTTGAGATACATTTTATTGAACTTAAGTGTTGATATACATTTTATTGAACTTAAGTGTTGAGATACATTTTATTGAACTTAAGTGTTGATATACATTTTATTGAACTTAAGTGTTGATATACATTTTATTGAACTTAAGTGTTGATATACATTTTATTGAACTTAAGTGTTGATATACATTTTATTGAACTTAAGTGTTGAGATACATTTTATTGAACTTAAGTGTTGAGATACATTTTATTGAACTTAAGTGTTGATATACATTTTATTGAACTTAAGTGTTGATATACATTTTATTGAACTTTATACATGCAGAAATTCAAGGTTAGTACCAACGATACACATTTGCACTTTACACATTAGATACAGTAAAAAAGAAAGAAAAAACTGTGAGATTAAATTTAATCCATTAATTAAACGCGTAACTCGATGGTGGGTTGTGTCAATCAAATCTTTACGAATAACAGCATTTAAAAAATATTTGGATTTGTTGGGACAAGCTCTGAAAGGTATATACTGTATGAATTACTATAGAAAATGCATATCTTATCTTCATCAAGATTATGAATCATATTACTGCGTAGTTTTTCACGGTTGGTATATATTTTGGGATATGTATTTTGTCAAGAATGTACGAAGTATGCAATTAGTATGATCTTGTGATGAACGTGTCAAAGTCTAAAGTTATGATATTTGAAAAGGAAGAATTTATGACAGATTGTGACATAAGTGCGAACGGTGAGAAATTAGAGCGAGCACCTGGGAATCATGTTTACAAGAGATGGAAAATGGAGAAAAATATCGGAAGAAGGGTTGGAGTTGGAAACAAAATAAATGGTGCACTCAAAGTCATCACCGCAAATATAAATATATCGACTGAAGCAAAGATGGCAGAGCACAATGGAGTTCTAGTCTTGACCCTTGTGTATGGAAGTGAAGCTTGGAGTTGGCAGGAGAACGATGAAAGTAGGATAAATGCCGTAGAAATGAAGTCACTAAGAAGAATATGCGGAAAAACAATGTATGATCGAATATCTGATGATGAAGTAAGAAAGGAATATAAGGCGGATGAATGCGTGATAAATAAAATCAAGAAAGGGTTACTAAGATGTTTTGGACATATGGAACGAATGAGGGAAGAATGGTTTAAAAGATATATACAAGTTGAGTGAATGGGGAAAGAAGTCGAGCAAGGCCAAGGAAGACATGGCACGACCAAATTAATCAATACTGAATGGCAGCCATGTTCGAAGTAGGAACAATCGACGAGCGTGCATGTCACGATGTGTGAATGTAGAAGAAGCGTGAGAATTATACCAGGATAGAACAATGTGGCGATCCATCCTCTCTGCCTACCCCTCCGGGGAAACGATGAAATGAAATTAGTATAATTAATTTGAATTATTCGAATGCTTATTTCAAATTTCAAATGTATAAAATTTAATTTTTACAGGTTCGGGACTTGGCAAACATCATCATAATGATCTTTATGTCAGTGTGTGGATACGTTTTAGCGCAATTCTTTTCTCTCAGTATCTACACATTTGGAATTGCAAACGTCTTTTTTTTCTTTGCAATCGCCTCTTACATCTCTGGAGTCCTGTGTTTCCTATTCTTACCAGAGACAAAAGGCAAAACTCAAGATGAAATAATTCAAATTTTGGAACACGGAATATTATATAAATGAGATATTTATAATAATAATAATAAACGTTATTCATAAGCAAAGTATAATAATAAAAATGACAATAACTAAAATTTTGTTTATCATTATTTTGAAATGTTACTTAATATTTCATAATTTTGTACATTTAATATAGAATAAAAACTCATTTCAAAATACGGTTGAATAATTATTATTTAATGTTCTAAATCAGTGGTTCCCAAAGTGATCCTTACGGACCCCCAAGGGGTCCCTAGGATGATTCAGGGGGTCCGTGGAAAAATAAAATCGATTTGGGGATCCCTGAACAACGTCAGGGGGTCCGTGCAAGGTTTAATATAAATAAAAAAATTGTGACACATTTTTATTACAATGGAAATTATAATAAATAATACCGTATAAATTGTGACACATTATTATAACTATGGAAATTATAATATATGATAACGGATATTTTTTGTTGGCGACCTGCTTTTTTTTGCTTATGTGAAAATCAAATCACGAAAGACCAAAAAAAAAAGGAAAAAAAATCTGATTATTTTTCTATTGGCCTAATTTTGCTCTGGGTCAGCTTCTAAAACTAATTTTATAGTTATAAGTGAATTCGGTAAAAAAAAAACAATATTACGAAATAAGGGAGTCTGCAAAAAATAAAAGAAACCAGCAGGGGGTCTAACGGACAAAAACGTTTGGGAACCACTGTTCTATATGAATCAAACATCCTTGTATTTACAAAATTGAGTTTATAAGATCATCTTTGACTACCATCGTGGCAGAGTGGTAAAGCTCTGACTGCCATATCGAAGGTCCTGGAATCGAATCCCGGGGATAGCAGTGATTTTCACAACGTCTTCTTTAGTCTTGTGCAGAACTCACGCGACAATAAAATGCTACTTATCACTCACATGTCACGAGAATCAACATAATAGATAAAAAAACAAATTATCTATCTTAAAAATATGCATGGTCATCGTTATCGTTTTTAAAAAAGACATCGAATTTTTAACGAAAGCGGTTTCGCCAACCGATGTTGGCATCATCAGGTGTTACGATATTTTTTACGTTTTTAAAAACGATATAACGATGAAATCGCATTTTTTTACGATAGCGGTTTAGCCAACCGAAGTTAGCATTATCAGGTGTTAATATTATATGTTTTCATATAAATAATGGAAAATTATATGAAAATGGAATAAAATGAGGTCTTAAATCTACTCCTAAAGGTTTACACCCCCTTTCTCTTCATAGCTCTTGTAAAAAAATGCCGTAGGATCGTTATATCATTTTTAAGAAAGATTTATTTTTGTATAATCTGATGATGACAACATAGGTAGGCGAAACCGCTTTGGCCAAACAACATTAACGGTATCAACAATAAAAATGTGACAACAACTAAATCGGTGATAACAACAAAAACATTCAAAATAACAAAACGGTGAAAACAACAAAAAGGTGAAAACAACATAAACTCTTAAAACAACTAAAAAAGTGACTAACTTCATCATCATTTTTAAACAAAAAAATAGTGTAATATCTGACGAAGCCTACATCGAAACCGCTATCGTAAAAATGCGGTGTGATCGTTGTATACTTTTTAAGAACAAAAAAAAAGGATGATCTAATGATGCCAACATCGGTTGGCGAAGCTGCTTAGGTTAAACTGATTTACGGTATCAACAACAAAAGGTGGTAACAACTATAACATTTAACTAACTAACTAACTAACTAACCATCACGCCGTCTCCCCGAAAGGGTAGGCAGAAAGAATGGGCTGTCACACTTTCACTGATGCGGCACCCCATCCTTCTCTTTTCGCCCCGCGGGAGACGCGGTGTGATGGGTTGCGAACCTCATCGCCACCAATAGGCATCTCCCGCGCACACTTCGATCTTCCAACATCCACAAAATAAATCTAAAACAAATAATATAAAATACAATGATATAAAATAAAATAACAAAATAAAAATAATTTAATACAAAATGTTATTTTTAGATGGTGCACATTTGTCTATTTAATTTATGTTCCACGAATCCACCGTTTTTTTAATTTAGCACATAATGTAATAACACATAATGTTTTTCCGATGTTGCACATGTTGACATGGACGATCCGGACTTTTGTGTTTATTTAATTTATGTTACACGTATCCACCGTTTTTTAAATTAGCTGTTACATGATTTAATTAATGTTCCACATATCCACTTTTTTTATTTGGCAGTAATTAGGCACTTAAAACCAACCAACACCAGCAAGAACTTTAAAAGAATATTGAAGAAATTATTTAAATTGTCATTGGAACAAATGAAAAATTTATTTTTACACCTGTCAAAATTCTTTATATAAACGAAAAAACTTGTATAATTTTGACATCAAAACAGTAAAAACGTATTACGTCTCACAATTAACTATTATAAAGTGCGGCAACAATCAAATTGACCAAAACAATTCACTTTTACACGTAATTTCTCCAAATTCACGGGAGCACCAAATGAACCAAACCAAATTTTCAAAATCAGAATTAGTCTATAACATTTACAACAACAAAAACGGTGACAATAACATAAAAAAGGGACAACAAAAAAAAAAACAGTTACAACAACTAAAAAAGTTACATACTTACCCTTTTTAAAACCTAAAATATATTGTAATATCTGATGATGCCTACATAGGTTGGCGAAACCGCTATCAAAAAATGCCGCTGCCGTAAAAAATGCGGTATGATCGTTATATCCTTAAGAACGAAAAAAAGTATGATCTGATGATGCCAACATGGGTTGGCGAACCCGCTTTGGTAAAACCCATTTACGGTATCAACAACAAAGAGGTGACAACTAAATCGGTGATAACACCAAAAATAACAAAAACGGTGACAACGACAAAAAAGGTGACAACAACAAAAACGGTTACAGCAACTAAAAAAGTGACATACGAGGTCTGTTCAAAAAGTATCACGAATTTTATATTTTTTCAAAAAGTTTTTATTTATTCATGAATATCCATTTTGTCCCCTTCAAAGTAATTCCCCTCGGATATAATACATTTATGCCAACGTTTTTTCCAATCCTCGAAGCACTTAAAAAAATCATTTTTTGTGATCTTGTTCAGCTCCTCCTTCGATGCCGTCTTTATCTCCTCAATCGTGGCGTAGCGTCGTCCTTTCATGGGCCTCTTCAGTTTTGGAAACAGGAAAAAGTCACAGGGGGCCAGGTCTGGGGAATAGGGCGGCACCATTACTGTGTTGTTTTTGGCCAAATATTCGCGCACAAGCAACGATGTGTGAGCAGGGGCGTTATCATGGTGCAAAAGCCAGTTTTTGTTCTTCCACAAATCCGGGCGTTTCTGGCGGATTGCTTCGCGCAAATTGCGCATAACTTGCAGGTAATATTCCTTATTGACCGTACTACCCTGTGGCAAGAACTCATGATGCACCACGCCCCTGCAATCGAAGAAAACTGTGAGCAAAACCTTCACGTTCGACCGAACTTGGCGCGCTTTTTTTGGTCTTGGCTCATGCGGCAGCTTCCATTGGGATGATTGAGCTTTGGTTTCCACGTCATAACCATAAACCCATGATTCGTCACCAGTTATGACCCTCTGGAGCACATTTGGGTCGTCACGGACCGAGTCCAACATCTCCTGAGCAATGTTAACGCGATGCTGTTTTTGGTCGAAATTGAGCAATTTTGGCACGAATTTCGCGGCGACCCGACTCATGCCCAAATCATTGGTTAAAATCGAATGGCACGAGCCAATCGATATGTTTAGGTCCTCAGCAACTTCTCTAACGGTGATTCGACGATTGGCTAATACTATTTTCTTCACTTTATCAATGTTTTCGTCTGTTGTTGACGTGCTCGGGCGTCCGGCACGCTCTTCGTCGTTCATATCTTCTCGGCCCTCTGAGAACATTTTGTAACCACCGATAAACGTTGCTTTGGTCCAAGGTAGCTTCACCATATGCCACAGTCAACATTCGAAATGCGTCCGCGCACTTTATTTTGTTTTTCACACAAAATTTGATACAGATTCTTTGATCTATTTTTTGGAATAGGCAAAAATCGAAGACGAGCCAAAACACATCCAAGCAAAACAGCTGTCAAAAATTAACTAAACATTCAAAATGGCCGACCTTGTCAGCATAAGTAAGGGACATGAGTACCAACATAACGCTACAAAAAAATCAAAAATCAAATATACGTAGCCAGCGGAAATTCAAAATTCGCGATACTTTTTGAACAGACCTCTTATCCTTTTTAAAACCGAAAATATATTTTAATATCTGGTGATGCCATCATCGGTTGGCAAAACCGTTTTGGCAAAAAAACATGAAATATCAACAGCAAAAAGGCGACAACAACAAAATGTGATAAAATGGTGACAACAAAAAAAAAACAGTTACACCAACTAAAAAAGTTACATACTTATCCTTTGAAAACCGAAAATATATTGTAATATCTGATGATACCATCATCGGTTAGCGAAACCGCTTTGGCAAAAAAACATGAAAGGTATCAACAGCAAAAAGGCGACAACAACAAAATGTGATGACACCAATATCAACCCAGTATCAACAGCAAAAAGGCGACAACAACAAAATGTGATGACACCAATAACATTTACAACAACAAAAAAGGTGACCATAGCAAAAAAGGTGATAACAACAAAACGGTTACAACAGCTAAAAAAGTTACATACTTATTCTTTTTAAAACCGAAAATACATTGTAATATCTTATGATGCCATCATCGGTTGACGAAACCGATTTGGTAAAACAACATTAACCGTATCAACAACAAAAGGTGATAAAAACAATAACATTGACAACAACTAAAACGGTGACTATAACAAAAAAGGTGAAAACAAACAAATAGGTACAACAACTAAAAAAGGGACTACTTATCCTTTTTAAAACCGTACAAATATTGTAATATCTGAAGATGCCATCATGGGTTAGCGAGACCGCTTTGGCAAAAAAACTTGAAAGGAATCAACAGCAAAAAGGCGACAAAAACAAAATGTGATGACACCAATAACATTGACAACAACAAAAACGGTGACAATAACATAAAAAATGCCAACAAAAAAAACGGTTACAACAACTAAAAAAGTGACATACTTAACCTTTTTAAAACCGAAAAAATATGGTAATATCTGATGACGCCATCATCGGTTAGCGAAACCGCTTTGGTAAAACAACATTAACCGTATCAACAACAAAATGTGATAACAGCAATAACATTTACAACAACAAAAACAGTGACAACAACAAAAAAGGCGACAAAAACAAAAAAGGTGACAACAACAAAAACGTACTCGTATACAAAACTAAAAAAGGGATATACCTATCCCTTTTAAAACTGAAAAAATACTGTAATAACTGATGATGCCTACATCGGTTGGCGAAACAAAATGTGATAACAACAATAACATTGACAGCATCAAAAACGGTGACAATAACATAAAAATATCCTAAAAAAAAACGGTTACAACAACTAAAAAAGTGACATACTTAACCTTTTTAAAACCGAAAAAATATGGTAATATCTGATGACGCCATCATCGGTTATCGAAACCGCTTTGGTAAAACAACATATACCGTATCAAAAACAAAATGTGATAACAACAATAACATTTACAACAACAAAAACAGTGACAACAACAAAAAAGGTGACAAAAACAAAAAAAGGTGACAACAACGAAACCGGTTACAAAACTGAAAAAGTGACATACCAATCCCTTTTAAAACCGAAAAAATATTGTAAAAACTGATGATGCCTACATCGGTTGGCGAAACATAATGTGATAACAACAATAACATTAACAACAACAAAAACGGTCACAATATCATAAAAAATGCCAACAAAAAAACGGTTACAACAACAAAAAAGGTGACAAAAACAAAAAAGGTGACAACAACGAAATCGGTTACAAAACTAAAAAAGTGACATGCTTATCTCTTTTAAAACCGAAAAAATATTGTAATAACCGATGATGCCTACATCGGTTGGCGAAACAAAATGTGATAACAACAATAACATTGACGACAACAAAAAAGGTGACAACAAATAAAACAGTTACAACAACTCAAAAAGTTACATATATATCCTTTTTAAAACCGAAAATATATTGTAATATCTGATGATACCATCATCGTTTGGCGAAACCGCTTTGGCAAAAAGACATGAAAGGTATTAAAAGCAAAAAGGCGACAACAACAAAATGTGATAACAACCGTTACATTAACAACAACAAAAAAGGTGACAACAAAAAATACAGTTACAACAACTAAAATAGTGAAATACTTATCCTTTTTAAAACCGAAAATATATTGTAATATCTGATGACGTCATCATCGGTTAGCGAAACCGCTTTGGTAAAACAACATTACCGGTATCAACATCAAAAATGTGACAACTAAATCGATGATAACAACAATAACATTGACAACAACAAAAACGGTGACAATAACATAAAAAATGCCAACAAAAAAAAACGGTTACAACAACTAAAAAAGTGACATACTTATCCTTTTTTAAACATATTCAATATCTGATGATACCAAAACTGCTATCGTAAAAATGCGGTATGATCGTTGTAACCTTTTTAAGAACGAAAAAAAAAAGTATGATCCGATGATGCCAACTTCGGTTGGCGAAACCGCTTTGGTAAAACCCATTTACGGTATCAACAGCAAAGAGGTGACAATTAAATCGGTGATAACACCAAAAAAACAAAAACGGTGACAACGACAAAAAAGGTGACAACAACAAAAACGGTTACAGCAACTACTAAAAAAGTGACATACTTATCCTTTTTAAAATCGAAAAAATACTGCAATATCTGATGACGCCATCATCGGTTAGCGAAACCGCTTTGGTAAAACAACATTAACCATATCAACAACAAAATGTGATAACAACAATAACATTGACAACAACAAAAAAGGTGACAAAAAAAAAACAGCTACAACAACTAAAAAAGTGACATACTTATCCTTTTACCGAAAAAAATGTTGTAATATCTGATGATGCTATCGTCGGTTGGCGAAACCGCTTTGGTAAAACAACATTAACCGTATCAACTGACATCTTTCAGCCCACACTTTGTTTTATATGACGGAAAGGGTTGCTCGTTATTATTATTTGGTGTCTATTCAAAATTCCCAGAAACCATTTATTTCTTTTCGGGGACAAATTCTATGAATTCGATTTATGGCCGGCTAATTACAGGAAATACCTCTTAGTGCGACGTTGCCATCATCATAATTATGTTGCATTTTTTTTTCGCTTTTAAAAACGGTATAACGTTGATATCGCAGTTTATTACAATGGCGGTTTCGCCAACCGCTGTTGGCATCATCAGATATGACAATATTTTTTTGTTTTAAAAAGGATATGTCACCTTTTTTGTTGTTGTCACCGATTTTGTAGTTGTCACTTTTGTGGTTGTTGTCACCTTTTTATTGTTGTCACTGATTTTGTTGTTGACACCTTTATTGTTGTTGTCACCGTTCATGTTGTTTCGACAAAACCGGTTGACAACAACAAAAAATTTGACAACAAAATCGGTGACAACAACAAAAAAGGTGACATATCCATTTTAAAACAGAAAAAAAAAATTGTTATATCTGATGATGCCATTATCGGTTGGCGAAACCGCTATTGTAAAAAAATGCTATATAAACGTTATACCGTTTTTAAAAACGGAAAAAATTGCAACATCTGATGATGGCAACGTCGCACTAAAGGGTATTTCCTGTAATAAGCCGGATCTTGTCATATCTGATGATGTCAACATCGGTTGGCGAATCCGATGTCGTAAAAAAAGTGGTTAGATCGTTATATCCTTTTAAAGAACGTAAAAACATTGTGTAATCTAATGATGCCAACATCCGTTGGCGAAACCGCTAACGTTAAAAAATGCGGTATCGTAGTTATATCCTTTATAAAAAGGAAACATATTATTGTCATATCTGATGAGGCCAACGTCGGTTAGCGAAACCGCTTTCGTAAAAAAAAGCGATAACATCGTTATACCGTTTATAAAAACGACAAAAATATTGTTACATCTGATGATGCCAACATCGGTTGGCGAAACCGTTGGCATCAAAACATCTGATAATGCCAACGTCGCACTAAGGGGTATTTCTGCTTGTTATACGACCAAAAATTATATTTTTTGTATATTTATTTGAAATCATTTATATTTTAAAGTTGACGGTAGATTTAACCTTGGTGAACATATTTTACAGAAAAATACATTTTAATATAAGAGTAATTTAATAAAAATATTGAATATCGGTCACGAATATCGACTCGCGTGTATGACACAATGTATGAATGTTGAGAACGAGAGAAATATATCCGGAATAATAGTGTGGTAGTCCATTCTTTCTGCCTACCAAGGGGTAGGTAGAAAGGCGAAGGCTGGGAGACGGAGTTATGGTTAGTTGGTTAGTAATTTATTGGGCTAGTTTACAAGTTTCAAAAATTGAATAATAAAATATTATGATTTTATAACAGAGTTAATTGTTAATTGTGAATTTAACAACAAATCTAACAGTTAAGATTGTAAATAAAAAAATGAACTTAGAATTGATTTTGAGAGAATTTTGAACATTTCACTTAATTAGAAATATTTATTTAAACATTTCTTCAAATTATTTGGATGTGAGTTGAAGGTTAAAGCATAGTATAAAAGCATTAGCTTCTATTCCAGTAAATTTAAGTTATATTCACGTTTATATGTTGATAATCTGTTAAATAATGATTATACAATGAAGCTGTCAAATACAGGATTTTCGGTCACTATGTTAATATCATAAAATTATTAAGTTTGACAAGTGAAAATGTTTGGTAGATGGACCCGACACAATGAGCCAATAGAGTAAACGACCTTCAATTTTAACTTGTGAAACATTTTCTCCCCTCGTTAAAAGGGATTGAAATAATTAGGCGGGTGCCTACCTACGCAGATATTTAGATTTTACAAGGAAATTGTTTACTCCGTTCCTTTTTTCAAAGTGACGCTCTTTTAACAATCAATTTGCTTTGAGCGATTAAAAAGTCACATAAATTACTTTGGTTCTTTCTGGGGCTAGATTATAAAACACTGCTCGTAAAAGAAGTTTCATTCAAAACCGTTTGCCCTTTTATAATTTTTCATTTGATAAATAGCCAGTAATTGGTACGCTTTTTTGCGAGTTAGCAAGTTTTTACCGTTATATACAATAGTATGCCATAATGGCGTAGTGGTTTCATTATGCTATCTACGTCGATATTTTCTTAAGTACTGCTAATTATTATTTTTTTCTTCCCCCGATGTCATGTCAGATCCCCTCGGCGTTGAATATCACTTGAGAGTAGGTTGAAGATTTTCCCGGCAGAGTGACAACATCTACGACCTTTGTGGCAGAGTGACAACAGCTATGGCCTTTGTGGCAAAGTGACAATAGCTATCACGTGACATTAAAATGGCGGTAGCTTAGCTACCCATCTCATGTCATCAATGTAATAACTATTTAATTTAATTTATTTATAATATTTTTTAAGTTTTTGCTGGTATTGGATTGTTTAAAGTGCCTAATTACAGGAAATAAAAAAAGGTGGATATGTGAATTATAAATTAAATAAACACAAATGTCCGGATCGTCCAGCTGACGACAAGTGCACCATCTAAAAGAACATTGTGTGTTAAATTATTTTTATTTTGTTATTTTATTTTATATCATTGTGTTTTATATAATTTGTTTTAGATTTGCGGACGTTGGACGATCAAAGTGTAAGCGGGAGATGACTATTGGTGGCGATGAAGTTCGCAACCCATCACACCGCATCTCTCGCGGGGCGAAAAGAGAAGGATGGAGTGCCGCATCGGTTAAAATGTGGCAGTCCATTCTTTCCTTTGATATTCTTTTTTTCCACCCTTTACATCGATTTGGCTTGCGCTGTAATGATGTAAGGAGTTTTTTCAACAAAATAATAATAATAACCCAATGATGAAGTAAGAAAGTAATGTAATGTGTGCGGATGAATGTGTGATAAATAAAATTAAGAAAGTGTCACTAAGATGGTTTGGACATATGGAACGAATGGATGAAGGAAGAATTGTTAAATGGTTAAAATTGAAGTAGTGTGAATGGAAAAAGGCCAAGAAAGACATGACATGATCAAATGAATCAATTACCGAAAGGCGGCCATGTTAGAAGTAGGAACAACAACAAGGCGGGAGAGTTATGTCAGAATGGAACAGTGTGGCGATTCATCCTTTCTGCCTACCCCTACAGGGAAACGGCGTGATGGTTCGTTAGTAAGTTTTTAAGATTGTGCTGAGCAAGGTGCACTAAACTCTTATATATTTGTTTTTATTTTATTTTTGCATAATATTTTTTAAAAATACTAAGTTAAAAATTACAAAGACTTTTAAGTCTTTGTAATCTTTAAATAGTTATATTATTTTCTAATCGGAGTTGAAATTTACTGATTCATTAGCGAAACATGTTAAGTTGAACTTGAGGATCGAAAATTGTTGTGTAATTTGGCCCTTGTGTAATTTCATACCTCTAAGGATTTTTTGTGACTCCAGCTTTTTAATTGCACAATTTGTCTTGCTTTGAAAAAAATAATTAAATCGTTAATCCATTAAGTCAAGCACGAGATGTCATAAAAGTATGTTTTTGACAAAAAATAAGACTGAAACAATTTACGGCCCGAACTGGTAATTTCATGAAGGAACGACCGCAGAAATGGTAATAATATGATTCTATAATACTACAAAATAGATTTATGTGACATTAATATTTTTCATATTTGAATTTCGTAGAGAACTCGGCGTTAAGTCATCGACTCTTCCCCGTACAAGAGGAATGCTGTCGTTCATGAATGTGGGTCCTCATGCGGTTTAAGTGATTCTATGGATTCTTCCTCTTCTTCTTCTTCCTAAGCCTATTCCCGTCCACTCCTGGACAAAGGCCTCCTACATTCGCTTCCATGTCACTCTGTCCTGTGTAGACTGCATCCAGGTTATTCCGACGTGTCTGTTCAGATCATCCTTCCACCGTAGTTGCGGTCTCCAAGCCAGCAGTCTTCTTGTCCACTTTTCATCTGAACTTCTGGCTACGTGACCTGCCCATTGCCATTTTAGAGAGTCTATGGATTATAACCAACAAATAACACACATATTACGAGTATATTTAAAATAAGAGATTACTTTAATGAAATATTCGATATTTTTATACTATTATTTTCATCTACTTGAGTAACACTTGAGTCATTTTCAACTACACGAGGATGAAATTTTACACCATTGTTCAAGAAACAATACATAGGGGTAATTTGTATTTTGATTAAAACTAGTTAGTAAGTTTATTTGGCGTACGTGCACTAACCACACAGATCACCCTTTTATTTAACATTTTTTAAGACGACTTTTTCTTAAACAGTTATCATCATCAGCCGTCTGTCATCCACTGCTGAACGTAGGCCTCTCCCAAAGCATGCCACTGCACCTTATTCATTGCCGCTCCCATCCATCCATGTCCAGGAATTCTTTTCAGATCGTCAGGGAGATGTCCAACTCTACGGAATCCTGTACGCGGTCTCCACTCCAAGACCCGTCTTCCCCATCGGTTGTCGGTTCTCCGACGGATATGGCCAGCCCACCGCCACTTCAGCCCGCCTATCCGCAGAGCCACCTCAGTCACATTGGTTTGTTCTCGAATAAATTCGTTTCTAAATCTGTCCCTCAAGATTAATCCAAGCATGGCTCTTTCCATGGCGCGCTGGGCGTCTTTAATCTGTAGACTAGACCTTTTGTCAGTGTCCACGTCTCGGCTCCGTACATCATGACTGGCAAAACGCACTGTTTGAAGACTTTAGTCTTGAACAGTTATTTCATATTAATTCGACGATGTTCAATAGATTTGGTAATTTTAAACAGTTTAAGGTCAATTACAATTTTTAAATAAAGTTCCGTAAATTTTGAGACATTTCGTGTATAAGTGAATTATGTTGGTCAATTTGATTGTTACCGCACTTTTTTAAAATATATATTTATTTTTTTGACACATTCACCATGGAGTATTAAGTGTCATACAAGTTATAATGCATTAAGGTCACATATTTATTTACAAACAATTAGTACGTTTAAAAATAACATCATTGAATAACATAATTGAACAGTTTAAATTAACAAATATTTATTAATAATTATTTATTAATAATATTAATATTAATATATTTATTAATAATTATGTGAAAAAAGGAATAGAAAACTACCTGATATATTAATGACATTATAAAATCGTGAAATTCTGATAATTATATTCGACAAAGGGGCCATAGATTGTTTTATCTCCCACGATGCAGAACCAACCTGCTAATGGTTATGCCGGTAGGTAGAGTATTATCTTTGCTTAATCGTATCACCTCGGAGTTTGACATATTTTGTGATAGTTTGGCTCATCTGAGGGAAGTTCTATCTTTATTATAATTGTATGGTATATTTATTTTATTAATTTGTCATGCATCTTATGTTTCTCGCTCTTTTTATTAATCTATTATGTATTACTTATTATTGTGTATCTTTAACTTGTATCTTTAGTGTATTGGAAAAAATTCTGTAATGCTTTAGATATGTTTAAAATAAATAAATGAAATGAAATTCCTATAATTATTAACATAGAGAAAATGATTTAATGATATAATTACAAATTTTGATTGTTATGATAATAATACTTCTATGGTGATGGGAAATGTGAAAAATACACTAATGATTTCTTTGAGCAAGTTTTCCCGCCCTAATAAAAGAGGAGATACAGGAGAAGGAGAACAGTTGATTTTGAATAGGTGGGCCGGAGTTAGACAGTGGCCAGAACGAAGTCTTGAGTATGTTGTAATTAGTTTTCTGCTAAGGCCGAGTTTTCCAAACCAGTGCTTGAGAGGAATGGAATTCTGAATGTTTTCATAGAAAAGTCTTTTCATAGTTTTAGATATTAGCCAGTTCTTCTTCCATAATAGTTAATTGTGACACGTTAAACGTTTGTACTGTTTTGATGTTAAAATTATATAAGTTTTTCCGTTTATATAAAGAATTTTGAAGTGTTAAAATAATTTTTTAATTTGTTTCAATGACAATTTGAATAATTTCTTTAATAATTTTTTTAAGTTATTGCTAGTGTTGGATTGTTTCAAGCGCCTAATGACAGTTAAAAAAAATAAACGGTGGATACGTGGAGCAATAAATTATAATAAATTAAATCCAAAATTCAAAGTTTGATAACGTTTTGGAGTTCTTGCTAGAGTTGGATTATTAAAAGTGCCTCTTCTTCTTCGTCTTCTTCTTCTCCTTATAGACCTTTGGCCTGTTCCTGAAATTAGGCTGGGTTCTCTTGGGAGGTTGACTCCCAACTATCTCTCCATCTCTTCGGCGATCTTCTGGGGGGACGGCAGCCGGCAGGAATCTGATGCGCCACAGCGTGTGGGATTCTGGTGGGATCCATCCTCTGCACGTGCGCATTCCAGTATCTTCTGCGTTGTCTGCCCCATCTCACGCCATTCTCCACCTTGCAGATCTCGCGGATAGCCGTGTTCCTCACCCCATCTTGAATAGTCCTTCCTGCTATCATCCTCAGCGTCCTCATCTCCATCATCATTTTAAAATGCCTTAAGTGCCTAATTTTAGTTATTTAAAATAACGGTTAATTAGTGGAACATAAATTAAATAAACACAAAAGTCCGGATCGTCCTGCTGACAACATGTACACCATCTAAAAGAACATTATATGTTCCATTATTTTAATTTTATTTTATATCATTGTATTTTATATTATTTGTTTTGGATTTATTTTGTGGACGTTGGACGATGGAAGTGTGCGCGGGAGATGCCTATTGGTGGCGATGAGGTTCGCAACCCATCACACCGCGACTCCCGCGTGGGTGAAAAGAGAAGAATGGAGTGCCGCATTGGTTAAAGTGTAGCAGTCCATTCTTTCTTCCTACCCCTTCGGAGAGACGCCGTGATGGTTAGTAAGTTAGTTTTTTTTAAGGTCAAGGTGAATCTATTATCATATATAAGTGCTAATGACAACATTTACGTAAGTCTATCGATTCTGTGTGGGTGAGATCTTTAATCTAGCACCGTGACTAAAATTCCCCTGCGATCCTCTCACTTACTGTTTTTTCATTTCGTTTCTCACCTTTATAACCACACAAAAAACTTTTAGGTCTTCGCACATGGAATATTAATGTTGCTAGTGTGGATGCCTACGTCTCGAATTATCTGTATTTAGCTAGATTATTTTGAAAAGGTTCTAATTGCAAATTTGATGTATACATTTTTTAAACAAATTACATAATTGATTTAAAAAACAAATTTCTTAACTTTTGGGTGTTTGCATGTCCCATATTTTTTTTGTCATTTGACACGTTTAAAGTACACAGATTTACAGAGATGATGGCAACTTTACCTATGAATTACCGACTTACCCAACATATTTAACTTTTGTATTATATTATCGGTAATCAATGTATACTATGTTTCTGATTTAAACTTGCTGACTCGATATCACACGTCAGCGGATGAGGTTTACTAGGAATGATGCTGGCGAGACGGTATCGCGCCACAACAATTAGGGTAAATACATCTAGGATAATATGTAAATTTCGAACTGTCGAGTCCAGAGAAAACGCGGAGGGGTTATTACCATTTTAGGTTAGAGACGTGTGACATAATGTGTAAATAATGTTTGACGACTGGATAGTTTGTATAAAAATGACATATTTATGGGCCATTTTCTTCCGAAATGGGAAGCTAAACTACATTTTCGTAGGAAATATTATAAATTCAAAATATATGTAATACTGAGAATCAAGGACAATACATGTTTATTGAGCATTATAAATGGGACACAAGAGAATGAGTACGCAATAAAAATAAGTATTATCCTGTGATTAATACTTTTTTACATTGACAAAAAACAACACTTGAGTGTCAGCGAGGATATAAAAATATCACAATGAATTTTTTATTTAAATTATGAAAGATGTTTTCAATAGAATCCGTATATATAAGAAGCCATTTGTATGGACTTTCAAATAATCATTAATTTGCGTATTTTCACTTTAACAAAAACACATCAATTTAAGTATAAATATTCTCTTTAAAGATATATCATATTTTAACAAAAAAAAATAAGAATATGGTTTCTTTGTTTTTTTAAATGTTGTGAAATACAGGATGGCTGGTTCCTGGAAGGTAGGTGTTTAATAGTAATATAAATAAAATGTTTTTGCCAATAAGGGACAAAAGGCAAGATCTATAAAACAACTATCCGACCGGCATTACTATACGGAAGCGAAATTTGGCCAGCTAAAAAGATCCATGAACAAAAACTCCATAGAACAGAAATGTGCATGCTGCAGTGGTTGAGAGAAGTCACATTAAAAGACAAGGTGTGAGGGGAAGTTTCAAGGTCCCTCCTAAAAGAAACGTTGTCAGAAACAAGGCTCCGATGGTACGGTCACGTGATAAGGAGACCTCAAACCACCTGGCTGACGAATGTGCAGAGGGATATAAAGATCTTAAGGTGGAAGCGGCCTAACAAATAAATACCTGGCGCCATATGATAAGAAAAGCCATCCTGAGTAACGGGAAGAGGCAAGGGGAAAGAATGAGAAGTTTTTGGAATGAAATAATTTTTCCAAATATTTGTTTTGAGAAGAAAGAATAACTTATTTTTTTTCATATATTAGGTCCTTACATATGAAATTAGCGTTTTGTATGGGAGGAACATAAAGTTGATTTTTTAAAAATATAATATATATTTATTTAATCAAAGTATGTACCATTGCTATCTATGCACTTTTGCCATCTCATAGGTAGTTCATCGATCCCTTTACTAAAAAAACCATTCGGACGGGAATCAATAAAATCTTTGAAGTCGGTTTGGACTGCCCCATCGGAGTTGAATTTTTTCCCTTGCAAGAAGTTATCCAAATTTCGAAAAAATAGTAATCTATTGGGGCAGATCCGGAGAGTACGGTGGATGTCTTAGACATTCCAATTGAAGCTCTTCTAATTTGGTAGCAGTCTGTTGTGCAGTGTGTGGTCTAACGTTATCATGAAGCAGCAGTGGCCTAGAGCGATTAACCAGCCTCGGTTGTTTAGCAGCTAGCTTTTCCATCATGGTTTGCAGTTGCTGACAATAGACATCTGCCGTAATCGTCTGGCCAGATTAAAGAAAGCTGTAGTGAACGAGACCAGCACTAGTCCACCAAACGCTCACAAGTAACTTTTTTGGAGTCAATTTTCGCTTGGGGCATGGTTTGGCTGGTTCGGCAGGGTTTAGCCATTGCGATGAGCGCTTTCGATTATCATACAGGATCCACTTTTCATCACAGGTAATGATTCGATTCAAAATCCCTTCATTAATGTGCCGGTTGAGTAATGCAACGCAGCAGTCAACGCGCGTTTGTTGATTTGCTTCACTCAATTCGTGAGGTACACCTTTCAAGCTTTTTCACCTTCCCAATTTGCTTCAAGTGGATTAAAACAGTTTTATCACTAACACCGCAGCCTGCAGCTAACTCGGACGTGGTTTGCGATGGATCCGCTTCCACAATAGCCTTCAATTCTTCATTATCAACTTGGGTCTCCGGCCGTCCACGGGGCTTGTTCTGAAGGTCGAAATTTCCAGAACGAAAACGTTGGAACCAAAAACGCACTGTGTTTTCTTTTGCGACACCGTCGCCATACACATCATTAATCCTTCGAGCCGTTTCTGCAGCACTGGTGCCACGGTGGAACTCGTACTAGTAAATAACGCGATATTTCAAGTTTTCCATTTTGTAAACTGAGTGACGCAAAGAAAAAAAACAATTGAGGAAAAAACAAATGAATTATAATTTTCAAAACACAAATACTTGAGTAAATAGCTGTATAAATTTGAATTTGGAATTCCTAACCAAAGAGAAGATATTTGAGATCAAAGTTGCCAGTACGGAAAAACGCCAATTTCATATGTAAGGACCTAATATCAAGTTTTTTTTAAATGCGTCGTTTTGATTTGCACTGTAATGTAATGATATTGAGATTGATTAAAAAATGACGTTGTTTACTTTTGATCTGTGTATTATTTTACCTGTGATAAACTTATATAAAACGAATCAGTTTATAACAAAAAACACATGCAAATGTTTTTTTTTTAATAGTACATGCTGTACTAGTTTCAGCAAGCCATAAAGAAACAAAAGGATTCATAAATTTTGCGAAAATATTAAGGTAGAAAATATTACAAATCTCACCCTTACACGTGAAATTTCGTCATAGACAGTAAAGTAACGAAAGAGGGGTTTATTACGCCTCCAGGGGGTAATTCTCGAGAGACTGATAGACCCTTGTCAGGACGGGCGAACATTAATAATCTTTATACTATATTTTGTCGAAATATTGCGAATTAGCTTCAAAATTTGTGGTGGATATTAAAAGCACACTTAATAGATTAATAATGATTATTAAACCAGTTATATGCATTCGCATAACAGCTGTAAGCAGTGAAACATATAATCTGATACTATTTGGTTCTTATCGATTAAGTCGATTAAATTTTATGTTTGATATTTCCATAAATTTATAATATTTTATGGGAGTTACATAATTCGTCATGCTATGGTATTATCAAATATTTTATTATGCTCTTGAACTTGTTACTTTTGCTTGTTCAAAACGTTGAGATAACTAGCGTTTTCTTCAATATTTAATATTTAATATGGAGTTTAACATAATTTAAGAAACAATAAATAATTTCTAAGCAAGAATCACTTTACTTTTAGAATGTTTTTATTGCTTCTACAATACTTTCGCCCTCACTAAATATACGAGTTTTTCGCCAAACTCCAATGTTTAAATCGGGCTATTTGATAGCTGTATTGGGGATGTATTGGGGATAAATTTAATTTTTTCTGGGATTTATTTGGGATGAATTTTCAGTTGCAATATTTAATGAAATCGCGATACATATTTGCGAATAGTTATGTATTTTATTATTTATTTGCATTTTTTTTTATAGCGGTTGACCCAGATTTGGAGGGTGAAATACAGGACAGTTTCTGCGAAAATAAACTGATTTTGTCAAAGTATTATTCTGGTCTGTTCTGTCGTATGGTTTGAAAACCTGGATTCCGGAAGTGGTAAAATGTGCAAAATGTGGCTACACAAAATAAGGCTTCTTATACGGATTTTGAAATTCCTGAGGAGAGCTCATTTCATGTTAGTGAAAGTACGTTCAGGAGACACATACTCTTGACTTTGGAAAGTATCTTGTCTTCCTAATGTCGAACCATCACTAATGCGTTCCTGGTATTGTGTTGTATGTGTATAATATCTTACCTGTACTCAATAGATGCCTTAAACATTTATGCTGTTTGTAATGTCTTATGCTCCAACTTATTATAATTTGCAAGATTGAAAGGTGACGTGGTCATGGTAGAAAGCAAATATCTTGGTTGCGCAACATTAAATACTGGACTGGAATTCGGAGCGTGGGGAGTTATTCTGGGCGACCCAAGACACAGAAGCCTTTGCAAAAGTGATGGCCAACATTGGGGAAACCTTATGTGATACACGAAGAAGAAGATGAAGAATTTTACATGAATATTTTTAGAATACATGTCGGCATATTAAAAAGATATACGCTATTAAGCTTGTTCCGTAATAAAAAAAAAATGCTATTTGAAATTTCATGGTAGAAGTTCATTGTAAATAAGAAAATATTTTTTTATTGTAAAAAAATCTTTTAAAATATAAATTGAGTTAAAGTCCACTAATGTGCACCAGAATATAGAAGCGAGCTACTGAAACCGGTCGAAGATACAAAAATAATAAATATTTTCATTATAGTTTGTAAAAAAAAAACAAGAGTAACTTTAATACCAAACAATAGTTTTACGATACACTTAATAAAAATCTTTTTATTTCAATGTCAGTCCTAATGTCCCCATGTTTTAATTAAAAACATTGTAATTTTCTGAAATGTTTTGTTAATTAAACTAAATTTTTTACAACTTTTAATATTCTTCCTAAATATAATAAGTTTTTTCTTTGAACCGTAGCGTTTCCTTTCATTCTTCAGAATCACGTTATTTTAGATTTGAACCTAACAATTTCAAGATAATCGAATGATTTTACTGAAATCTCTTGATAGAAGTTCTTTTTAAATAATAACTAAATAAAACGATATTTTTTTAACCACTTCCACTTTTGTCTTTATTTAAACAGCGACCGGTTTCGTCAGGCTCACTGGCATCGACAGACCAGTCTGTCAATGGCGTATTAATAATTATTCGTTGTTAGCAAATTAAGTCTTTTTTTAATTATGTCTGCTTACACAGTTCACAAAATAATATTTTATGTATAATATTATAAATTAAATAGTCGTCCACTTGATGCCTAACGCCACTCAAGCACACTCGTACATTTGAGTCTGATAGAGAAGGGTCCTTGTTTACACCACAAAATGCGACAGGATAAAAAAAATTAAAGTGGCAATATTATGAGAAAAATATTTACCCCCCAAACCAACAAATATTTTGATAACTTTTTTATTAGAGAGATGGCCGTTAACCTTTATATATTTCGTTTCAACCACTGAAAATTAGTAATATTTTTTGCAGCCACTGGAAAAAATGTGATATTTATTACAGTAACGTATTAAATATCGTATTTTATATTAAAACGATTGTTCAAATATTAAATCTCCAGTTGTCATTTATTTCACAAAATTTTGTTTACTAACTTTTTTTTAGCTTACATACCTTTTGTACATACAGGTACGATAGTGCTGAATTCGTGGATGCGATTTTGGATTACGTATTTTATTTAAAGTCGCTCAACCTCAAGTAACACATATTGAAATTCCACTAGGCATGTAAAAAACAAAGAAAGCACAACATTCGCCATTACTTAATGCTGTGGATTCACATTTGAATATTTTTTTGAAAACATTTTATTTTCATAACACGTTGTTTTAACATGTTTTAAGACACGGAAGCCGTTTCTCGGGATTTTTTTTCGGAGAAGACAACGTTGGCTTGCTTGAGCCTTGAGAGAGAGAGAGAAAGAGAGAGAGAGAAAGAGAGAGAGAGAGAAAGAGAGAGAGAGAAAGAGAGAAAGAGAGAGACAGAAAGAGAGAGAGAGAAAGAGTGAGAGAGAGAAAGAGAGAGAGAGAAAGAGAGAGAGAGAGAAAGTGGAGAGAGAGAGAGAGAGGGAGAGAGAGAGAAACAGAGAGAAAGAGAGAGAGAGAGAGAGAAGAGAGAGTGATAAAGAGAGAGAGTGATAAAGAGAGAGAGAGAGAGAGAGAGAGAGAGAGAGAGAGAGAGAGAGAGAGAGAGAGAGGCCCGAAATTAGTTTGTGAAAAATGCAAAAAATATTATACAAACACAACAATTTTATTCATATTCTGTTCATTAATCAAAGCAAATTTCGGTAATGGAAAAATTGATTGACTGAACATTCACGACTTCTGACTCGATACAAAAATGTGTAATCAGCCTACACAAAATCAACAATTTACTTTAGAATGATAATTATTCTTATGAATTTGTAAACAAATGTATTCTAAATACGCTTTACTCTGGAATTCGCATTAGTTTGTCGTTTAGAGAGAAAACATTAGCGGAGAAGCTTATTTCCCTCGCTGCTACAAGTTGTTAAGAAAATATTTTTGTTTAAGAATACGTATTCCACATAGTATGGAAATCATTAGTATTCACATGGAACACAAAATATAACTGTTTCAACTTTGTTTTACGTTAGTAAGAAATAAGTTACTTTCTATAATATACTTTGTTCACATACGATAGGGTGTTAAGTATGTATGATGTATGAATGCGATATGATCTGATGATGATTGTGTAAGACATTTAAATTTTTTTATTAACGTTCCTTTACCTATGCTGTGAAGCTAGTACACATTGCTTCTTATAACGCTAAAATCTCTTAGGTACTTGAAGTCTTGACCGTTTTTGATGCACAAATTTATTTCATTATAGTATGCTCCATCTGTAACTACAACCTTTACTCATCTTTCGGACATGGATCGAAGTCCTTGAGCGAAAAATCCTCGATCTTTTAAAGCGAACCATTCATCGAACCAATTTTTGATGTCATTATAAGAAGTGAAGCGGGTACCAGTAAGAGCTGTTTGCTTCGACCGAAACAAATGGTAGTCGAAGGGGGCGATGTCTGGCGAATATGGCGAGTGGGGAAGCACCTCCCAATTCTATGGTTTTAAGTATGTACGGACGGATTTACCTACATGGGGTTGGTCTGGCGTTGTCGTGCTGCAGCATCCATTTGTCGTGTCTATTGTCTCATTCTGGTGATTTTTGCTAAACGGCGCGATTCAAACGGATTAGTTGGAGTTTCAGATGGTTTTAATAGCTCATAGTAGACCACCCCTTTTTGATTTCACCAGATACAGAGCGTAATCTTCAAACTATGAATATTGCGCATTATCAATGTTGGACCCGGTGAACCTTTCCCTACCCATCTTTTTATACGCTTAGGGTTATCAAATCAAATCAAATCAGTTTATTAACTCAAAAGACATTACAAACAGGAAAATTTTTAAGGCATCTATTAAGTACAGGTAAAATATTATAAAAATACAACAAAGTACCAGGAACGCATTAGAGATGGTTCGACATTAAAAAGACAATATACTTTCTAAAGTCAAAAGTATTTGTCCCCTGAACGTACCTTCACTAATATAAAAGACGTCGATCTCCGAGGAGACCGCGTTCAGCAGACTAATTGCTCTTCCCACCGGTGTCACCAGAGGCAGATTGGTTCTGGTGGCCGGTTGGTAAAACAATCTGTGCTGTCGCTGTCGGAGAAATCTATCAGGGACAAAAAGATCAACACCCTCTAGCACAGCCGAGTTCTCGAAATATCCCCTGATTAATTTAAAGAAATGGGTTATGAGATGCCCATCTCTTCGAAGCTGTAAAGAATTAGTTCCGAGCATTCCTAAAAGAAATGCCGTGGGATAGAGCCACGGATAACTACCATACTCCTTCATGTAGAGATACATCAGAAATTTTTTCTGAACTCTCTCCAGCATATTCAATTGTGAATTGTGACGACAATTCAATTCAATTCAATTGTGAATTGTGACGACGTGATTGTTAGTGAGTTGGCACTGCCACACTTTAACCGATATGGCACTCCATCCTTCCCTTTTCGCCCCGGCGGGAAACGCGGTGTGATGGGTTGCGAACCCCATCGCCACCAATTGGCATCTAGTTTTAAGGGTAAGCTTGAATAAAGTGAAAACTCTGTTTTTAGAGTAAACTCGAATAAAGTGAAAACTAAGTTTTTATGGTAAGCTTGAATAAAGTGAAAACTCAGTTTTTATGGTAAGCTTGAATAAAATAAAAACTCAGTTTTTATGATAAGCTTGAATAAAATAAAAACTCAGTTTTTATGGTAAGCTTGAATAAAATAAAAACTCAGTTTTTATGGTAAGCTTGAATATAATAAAAACTCAGTTTTTATGGTAAGCTTGAATAAAGTGAAAACTCGGTTTTTATGGTAAGCTTGAATAAAATAAAAACTCAGTTTTTATGGTAAGCTTGAATAAAGTGAAAACTCGGTTTTTATGGTAAGCTTGAATAAAATAAAAACTCAGTTTTTATGGTAAACTTGAATAAAATAAAAACTTAGTTTTTATGGTAAGCTTGAATACAATAAAAACTCAGTTTTTATGGTAAGCTTGAATAAAATAAAAACTCAGTTTTTATGGTAAGCTTGAATAAAATAAAAAACTCAGTTTTTATGGTAAGCTTGAATAAAATAAAAACTCAGTTTTAGGGTAAGCTTGAATGAAGTGATATCTATCGATTTGTCCTTACAATAGGAATTAAAGAATTGTTTTTTGTAGAGAGAAAGTTCAAAGGTGATGTATAAATACGTCCCTTAGTGTAAAGTTATTGCCATTTTTAGAAATTAGGAGTGCCTCACTTTGTCCGGGTAAAATGCGTAAAGCATAACTCAAAGTATTTCAAACTCAAACTTAGTTAATTAGGTAAATGTCTTGATTATGTTTCGTAACAAATCTTATATTTTAATTTGAACCTTCAGATACTCTTGGTATCGTAGTATTTTGTGAATTCGCGATTCATTCAACCGTCATATAATCGTTTATTCAATAAATCCCACAGCTGCCGAAATCCCTTACGCTTTAAATAGGGACAACTGGAGGGTTGAACAAGTGACCTTTAATTAGGGATCAAACGTTGCTTCCCACACAATTCGCCCATACAAGGTATGTAAATTGATATTTACACAGTTCTACGTGATCTATATTAACAAAATGCAATTGGCATTTCCAGGATTCAACGAATTCCAGACGAACAACGGAGATCTATAAATTAATTATAATGTTCATCTAATATGAAAAAATATATGAACATTGTTTAAAACATACGTACAACCTTTCTCCAATTCTTTTTTTTTTAAATAATTTCAGTTGCGTAGCTTACTGCCATCTTCTGGTACGTCAAAGTTTATTACATTTACATACAAAATGCTAAAGGTTGGGGTTGAATTGTAATGCTTCTATATAATCCATTACTGTTAAGTGATTCTAAAAGCATTTTAAAAGAAGAAATCAATTTATTGAAACAACCAATATTTTCTTACTTATGTACACTTAGGAAATTGAAAATAACTTTGTTTATAATCAACGAAGTTATTTTGTGGATTATAAACAAAGTTATTTTCAATTTCCTAAGTGTACATAACTAAGAAATTATTGGTTGTTTTTATATAATGAAAAAAAAAGTAGCGGTGTGACTAATACGAGTATTTACAAAAATATTATACAATTTAAGGCAATCGATTGATTTTAAGTAAATATAATGATTTCAAATATCTTGTGGCTATGGTGTCTTGAATTACCCATTTTTTACTTCATTTTTTAACAATGAACTTGTACCAAAATTTTCAATTAACAACATCATTATTTAAATTAACGGGGTGATACTATACGAACAAAGGGTCTGCTAAGAACATCTGAGGTGAAGGTCCAAATAATTATTACTAGAAAAACTCTCTGAGATCGTGTCCGTAACGCAGCCATAAGAAAAACTTGCGAAAGAGAGGATATTGTTCAGCGGAGTAGATTCACAAGAAGATACTGGACGAACCATGTAGCCAAAATGGACAGTGAAAGACTCGCATATACAGTTGTTTACAAAATCCCACCCATAGACGGTCCACCTGGAACACCACCTAAGAGTTGGAGGGACAGCTGGACCTCATCATTCTAGGAGACATGATGTCTTTTCCAGAGATCGTCAGATCTATAAAAAGAAGATGAAGAAGAATATTTCAATGATTTTCTATTATACAAATCACGATAAATGTATGCCATTTACAAATTTTAGATTAGAGTCAATTATCTGACACTAATCAAACGAACAATTATTCAAATTATGACAAATATAATTTTGGACAATTTAACATGCACACACGGATATGTGAGATGAATAAATAAGAATATAAGGGAGGAAAAATAATTGGAAAGACGCGAGAAATTAAGGGGGATAGTCACTGTGATTAGGTGAAATTTTATTATTTTTTATCTTTGAAAATATGTGTATAAAATTTTAGGTCAAAATTCCGAAAATTGACAGAGTTACAGTCATTTTAGTGAGAGGAGGTAGACCGACTACCCTTGCGTAAGTATAAAAAGTGCTTGATGTAAGTATAAAAATTCGTATTTTAGAAGATACATGATTTCACAATGGAGTTCTGGTCCCAACCCTAATGTATGGAAGCGAAGTATGGAACTGGCAGAAGAAGGTATTATGAACAACATATCGGTTGGTTCGGACATATGGAACGCATGGATGGAGAAAGAATGGTTAAGAAAGTATACGTTAATGATGTAAATGACCCGACAGGGCACTTGAAGAATAAGAATAATGATGTAAATGGGGTACGGAGTCGAGGCAGACCGAGGAAAACATGGCACGGCCAAATGAATCAAATTTTTTAGGTTGGTCATGTTAGAAGTCGGAGGAATGGACGTGCGTGTATGACTCGTTGTATGAATGTGGAGGAATCTAGAGAGGTTTGCCAGGATAGAGTAGTGTGGCGTTCCATCCTCTCTGCTTACCCCTACGGGGAAACGGCATGATGGTTTGTTTGTTTTGTTTGTACATGATTTTATACTAAGAAAAATGGGCTTAAGACATTAAACGCGTTTTTTTCAAAAGTTTATATTTAAACTGGTCGCATCGATAATTCGAGTAATCAACCGATTTAATTTATTCATTTATTTATCTTTGCAATAGCTATCGTTAAACGTAGCCGATTTTTTTTGTTGATATTTTTTAATACAGCTTGAATACAAAAAATAGAAAAAAAATGAAAAAAAAAATTCAATCGGCCGCCTTTTTGTAAAAAATCAAAATGAATAAAAATCAGCTAAGTACAACGATAACTATATTCATATGTACGAGTATATTATGAAGAACTTTGCTTTTTTTTTTCTTCCGATAATCTCTTTTCGAGAAATCGATGCGACCGTGAAGAGATACATTTTTTAGACTATACAACAACGCTGATAACTTTGTTACTATGTATTATTTTTCAAAAAAAACTTATATAAACTATATTGAATGTACACTTAATAAATAAAAAACACGATCCCAATTTGCCTTTATTTTCCCGGTCAAAAACATTCCGAAAATTAATTTTTCGGCCGTCACGGTGGCTTTAAGATAAAAACTGTTCTTAAATGCAATCTAGAAGCCACGTAAACTATTGGATTTTTTGAACGCCCATCCCCAATGAAAAAACGGTATGGTAGCTAGTTTTTAAATATTTCATGATCCACGAATGTATCATCATCATAAACTCATGGACGTAGGGCACCTCCACCTGCTTGCATATGTGTCGATTCAGGGCAACATGCATGTAACACGATCGGTCTCTCCATTATCATCCCTCCATCGAAGTTGGGAAAGTTCAGGGTTTCGGGTCCCAGTCCTATGATGCCAGCATAGAAAACTTTTAGTCCATATATTGTTAGAGCTGCGAGTGATTAGACCAGTCTAGTACCATTTTAGTGCTACTACTCTTCCGATGATATGCAACACTCTCGTTCTGGATCTAATAGTTGTGTTTCTCATCCTTTCTGCTATACCTACAACATTGCTTTTTGCAAAGCTCTTAAAAGAACTCTTAAATTGTTAGCACTTCTCTAATACTAGTACAATGTTATTGTCTAAAACCCATTTGTCAAGACCGACAAAACGTACTGCCACATGCGTATACTATGTATAAAATAACATAGCTCTAATTACAAAAAAAAAAAGTTTATTTCTATATTGACTGCTTTTGTTCAATATCTAAAGATTTCCTTTAAGAGAACTTGCTTTCTTTCCTCTTAAGGTATTTTATTTCCAAAACAAGAGAAATATTTAATCTTTTACTGAGTTATTGGTTGTATGGAAGATCAAACAGTTTTGAATTTCAACACATTTTGAAAAAGTTCCGAACATTTCCCTGAATGTTTTTATTGTTCCGTGAAAGAGCACTACAACATTTAACCACAAATATTTTGTTTGTACCCATGGGTACGAATATATATTTTTTGTGTTCACGTTTTTCAACCATTTTCAAATGTTTGTTTGAGTTACCCTTTCACTATTTTTTTCATACGTTATTATTTTCTAAGTAACTAACTAACCAACAATAACGTCTTTTTTCCGGAGTCGTGGGATGAGAGAATATTTCGACATATCATAAAGCAAAAAGGTACATAAAGTATTCAATAATCTATCTGAAGTTTTCGAAATGATGAAACAAGAATTTTAAAAAGATGCGGTCTTCGTTAACATCATTAATTTAAATCTGCTTATATGTCTCTCCCTCATTATATAATATTATGTGGTAATAGTGAAAATGTATGAAAATGAAGAAAGAAAATACCAAAACCAATATGAGGTTGTACAAAAAATGTAAATCTACTCACGAATTCAACTCCGTCAAATAAACATTCATTAACCGTCGCGTTGCCATGTGGTCAATTGAGTTTCCACTGCCAATTTAAAGTTGATTTTCTTAAAACCTATGGACCCTAATATCATAAAAAAAATTGTAATCCTCCATTGAAGTGTTCTCAATATTTCGTAATAAAAAAAAAGCAAAAAATTACTTCCTTCATCCCAAAAAAAAAAAATTTCTAAGACTGCCCTCACCTTAATTCGTGTTAAGGTAGAATTTGTTTTGCTAATATTTACAACTTTATCAAAAGTGACAAATACTTACTCGCTGTTTTGAACGTATTATAAATTATATCTTTGGCCTTTTCTCATAGGTACGTAATAATACCGAATGTGGACGGAAACGCAGCACGCAACTTAATGATATCAGAACTGTGAAAATATTAACACTTTACCAAAAGGGACAAATATTAATACGTACACGTTGTCTTGAACGTACTATACATTTTGCCTAGGTGCCTTTATCATACGTAAAATCTCGTAAAGTCTCGCCCCGCCGGGCGAGATATCGATCTATTCCTAATGAAATTCCCTACAAGATGACATAAATTAAATTTTGATTCATCGAGTCATATGCTTGATATTTAGATAAAGTTAGCGGTAAACTGAATTGACCACATGGGAGCGAGCGTTTTGTTTTGAACACGGTACGTTAAGGGTTAATCGAATTGACACAAGACCTCACATTGGTTGAAACACGTAGACGGAGCTTTATGTGCGCCCTTGTTAGTGCAAGCATACTTAATGAATAGCCCTAATCTTCAACAGTGATGTTGATACTGCACTGCCACTTAACTCTATCAACATGGAACAACAACTTTGCAGGGACATGGACGGCGTAGTTTTTTTTAGGCCGAGGAAAAAAAACTCGAATATGGAAAAAATAGTAATAATTTATATAACTAACTATCTAACTAACCATCACGCCGTCTCTCCGAAGGGGTAGGCAGAAAGAATGGACTGCCACACTTTTCTTTCCTGACATATTTCTCTCGCTTCCACAACATTCATACATCGTGTCATGCATGCGCGTCGATTTCTCTGACTCCTCACATGGCCGACATTCAATATTTAATTTATTTGATCGTGCCACGTTTTCCTCGGTCTTCCTCTATTTCTGGTTCCATTTACATCATTAACATATAATTTTTTTACCATTCTTTCTTCATTCATTCATTCCATATGTCCAAACCATCTTAATGATCCTTTCATTATTTTGTTCATGACACCATCATTCGCACCGCATTCACTTCTTATATTTTCATTCGACACTCTATCATACACAGAGTATCCACACATTCGTCTAAAAGATCTCATTTCTACTACATTTATTCTACTTTCATCCTTTTTTTGCTAGTTCCATGCTTCGCTTACATACGTAAGGGTCGGTAGAAGAACACCATTGTGCACTGCCATTCTAGCTTTTTTGGATAGGTTTTTGTTTGCGATGACCACTTTAAGTGCACCATTCACTTTGTTGCCTGCCCCAACCCTTCTTTCAATATCCCTCTCCACTCGCCCATCTCTTGTAAACATACTATCTAAATACACGAACTCAAATACTTGTTCCAAATTTTCAATTTTTTCAGAATTTATATTTTGATCTAAAAAAAATATTATAGAACTGCACCGTGTTAGTGCCTTAAATTAAAAACATTTCATTTTTATATATTAAATCTGACACAATCAATAAAAAACTAGATAAATTTGCAATATTACTATGCGCACATAAAAAAGGCAAAACACATTGCTCAAAATCGCTTCATGTACATATGTGATACCACATTCATACAACGACACGCACGTCGATTATTCCGACTTCTAATACGGCCAACCTTTTGAAATTGATTAATTTGGTCATGCCAATTCTTCTTCGGTCTTCAACTACTCCGTACTCCATTCACAGCGTCAACGTTTGCATTCTTAACCATTCTTTATTCATCAATGCGTTCCATATGTCCAATTCAACGGAGTGATCATTTCATAATCTTGTTCTTAATACTTTCTTCCGCCCTACATTCCATTTTGATATCAGCAAGTGACATTCTGTCGTGCATGTTTTGAAATTCTATATTAACTTCAACATTCCATAAAATGCTTGAAGAAAAGGAAAACTTCTACATTCCGTAAACTGCTTGTACAAAAGGAAAACTTCAGCATTCCGTTAAATGCTTGAAGAAAATGAAAACTTCTTCATTCCGTAAATTGATTGAACAAAAAGAAAACTTCAACATTCCGTAAATTGTTTCTTACATTATATTATATTAAGTTACACTGAGTATATATTTTTATCTTATCACCGTATATACAAGTACGTCAATGTAGAGGTGAACCTAACAACCCCATAGACTTGATTACTCAAGTGTTCAAATTTGGTTTCTGTTTGTAACAAAACTGAATAGAATGGAACCTTTGGGTGGACTCTACCTTGTTTTAGCGCCATAAGTACTTTGTAAGATTAGGATTTAATATTTATGGCATGCGAAGTTACTATTTCGTGTTGTAAATACATATCCTGTTTTTAAAGACGTTATGTTTTACAATATATAAATATTTTTTTATGAATTTGTGACGTTTATATTGTGGTATTTCATAATTATGATTTGTTTAATGAAATAAAAGAACTATTTTTACATCGTTCTTCCGAAATAAAGGTATAATACCTTCATTAGGGTGTCCCATACACGGGCAATTTTTTTTCCTTCGATTATTGAAACGCATACCCCCTTTAAGTCTACTAGTTACCCAAATATAGAATTTCAACATCCTACGTTAATTTTAACCCGTGCCGACTTGGCCTCAAAGTTTTTGAAAATAGCTGCTTTAATTTTTTTTTAAACATGGTTTTAGGTGATCACTTAAAACCATTATGTTCGATAAATATTGATGAAAATATTAATTTATATAATGCCTTTCTTGTAATTATCAAAAAATATACAATTTTCATATATTTTATTTGGATGTTTCTTCTTCAAAGTCTATTTTTTACAGTCTGGGTAAATTTTTCTATGTTCTTGCACACGACCTAATAAGAACTGCTTATGTTCTTCATCTGCGGTAGTCAAACCATGAACGTCTGTCATTAGATTAACATCTCTTTCAGCTGTGTCATTAGCTGCTTTTAAGCTAGTAACCTTCTTTTTAGCTTCCACAAATGTTGCGCTGTCTTAATATGAAAATACAATTTCTTGAAAGACACTTCTATCAAGTTTCAGTCGTGAAAATTAATCTTTACTCTTGACAAAAACAAAATCACTCAAACATTTCCATAAAAAAAGATAACAAATACTTGTAGTACCTATGTATAAATAAAACGAAAAAGTTCTAAATTAAATACCAGATTAAACACTACTACGTACCATATAGAGAGCCAGACATCTGTTCCTTCGATGAAACATATCTCTTTCCCGACTAGTTCTTTTTAAAACAGCGTTAGGTAAATTTCTGTTAAATGTTTATTTTTATGTTCATTTTAATTTAAATATCATAAATATATTTTTTCGTGTAAATAATCACGTAGTAAAAATTCAGTCGGTAAATTAAAACGAAAAGGTTTTTTTAATTTTATTAATGTGTTATATATTTATAAAAATATTTTCCTATTTCCATGATCTAAAACACACCACAATCTTTACATTTCTGTATACGCAATATTTTGTTTGAATATTTTCATTAAGTTATCTTAGCGCATGGATGGAGAAAGAACGGTTAAGAAAGTATACGTTAACGAGGTAAACGTAGAACGTATACTTTCTACCGAGGAAGACATGGCATGGCCAAATTAATCAAACTTTAAAGGTTGGTAATGTTAGAAGTCGGAAGAATCAACGTGCGTGTATGATTCGTTGTATGAATGTGGAGGAATCTAGATAGGTTTGTCAGGATAGAGTAGTGTAGCGGTCTATTTTCGCTGTCTACCCCTGCGGGGAAACGGCGTGATGGTTTGTTGTTGTTGTTATTTTAGTGAAGAATAATATTTTTTAACATACCGAATGAAAATAAGATCCGAAGTGTGGAGGAGCTGTTCCGAGGTGATCGCCAACGCTGGGGGACCCGACGAGACATTTGAAGAAGAAGAAGAATGAAATTAATATACAAGAAGTTACGAGTTATCGCATCATGCAATCGATTGATCACTGGAATGTATGTTATTGTATAACATTTTTTTAAATTCAAATTGAACTAAACTCAAATTTTATTTGTTTGATTTATATCTCAAAAATTTCTTTTCAACGTTGTTAGGACGTATCAAATTCAAAGCAATGAAGAGATAAATATGATCAAAGTGAAGTGACGAAAATATTTTTCGGTGGAAGTTCATTTCATTTATCATTTATTGTTCATCAGATTACTTCTAAGAAATCCAATCAAACTTTAACCCTTTTCACTCAGAGTTACTTAAGTTATAAATAAGTCATCATCTTGAAAAAAAAAACTAATTTTACTTCTCGTAAGTCTTATCTACATAACGAGTGGTAAAGAAATGAATACTTATGTATTATTTAGTCAAGAATTAATATAAAAATATACACATATTTTATTCAGGCGACCATTATTACTTTTATCATAAGCAAACCACGAATTCATTACTAATAATTGAAGAAGCCACCTAGAAAAAACAAAGTTATTTTAATTAGTCCGGATGCTTATGCTTACTTTTTCAAATTAAACACTTAAGTTACGTATTTACATTTAACGTAATATAAACTTATAAATTTAATCTTCTTTTTCTCTTCTTGAGTCTTCGTCGCTCCACTGCTGGATTAAGGCTTCATCCATTTTTCTCCACTCGTCCCTGTTATAGAAGACCTCGATGCAAAAATATAGCTTTTCGCATCGAGGTCTTCCTATCTATTCTTGAAATGTTATCAGTTCATCTTTAAGGTGGCCTCTCATCATTAGGTAGCCTCCCGACACTTTTGTACCTTGTCCAAGGATGTCATTGGAGTATTTTAGATATAAAGTGCAATATCAAGGTGCTAATTACCAAAGCTGGACGACATCACGGCTCTTACAGCTAAATTGAAGTGGCAATGGCCTGGACATAAGCCAGACAGGACAGTACCAGATGGACACCCGGAATAAATATAATATAATGCTTTACTAAATTAACGCATTGAAAGTCATTTATTGTTTCTTAAACAATGATGTATAACTACATATAAAATAATTTATATAAATGGAATTTATATAAATGAAAAAAAAAATTGGAGAGACATCTCCAGGCGTAATCTAGTACTGTATGATAATTGCAAAGCCTTTCACAGTGCATTAATAAAGATTTTCTGCTTAATGCTTCCCAATCTTAATAGATGACGCTAGTGTAGAGTGAACTAAAAAATGTAAAGATAGGCGCGGCATCTTAGCATATATACAACTTCCAAAAATTTGTCAGCCATGGTGGTCGTAAGAAGGGCAGAATGGGGAATGTTGTTAAACATAAAGCGATTGAGCGAACCCAATCAATGACAATTCATAAGTCCTGTAAGCGCCTCGGCCACCATATTCTGTTTCCAGAAAACAATTTACATCTTCGTCTCTATTGAGTTACAATTAATCCTTATAAAAAATAATAATTTATCCGCAATGGGTAAAATCCAGTGTCTACAAGAATTTCTATACATTCAAAATGTTGTATAAATGGAAACGTCTGTCTTCTAGGAGTTATATGAGGTTTTTATGGAATGACATGTTTCGCCCTTCTAAAGCATTTGATAATGCCTTTATTAAACATCTTAATAAAACTCCTAGAAGACAAACGTTTTAATTTATATTAAGTATTGGAAGTCTATTCAGAAAAAAAGGTTTTTCAATCTTCAAAATTTTACTGTGACTAATCACGTCAACATCGCTGACATCGACAAGTTAGTCATTAGTAAAAATAACATAAATTCCGAATATGTTGCAGATGATTACCATGCTTCTACGATGTACCAATTTAAAAAAAAAAGTTTTTTTTTTCTAAATGAAAGGGGGTGGAGTTGAGTCTAGACGTTGAATAAACTTGTGATTTAATTTGGATTGCATGCCCAAAGGATAATGGTTAGTTAGATAGTTTTTAAAAGTTATTTAAATATGAAACATTCATTTGGATTTGTATTATCAGTAATTTAAATGCGAATTTGATCAATTATTATTAAACTTACCATTTGTCACCTTGTATATTTATTCACAATAAGACCGAAATTAATTAAACAATGTTCCACTAATGGTTTCCAACTAATTTGTTTAGTAATTCTATAAGGGCATATTTCAAGTAAATCATCATTAAACTTCTTTGGATTCTTGTCTCCCAAAGCAATAAAGATGTTCTTTAAGAATGATAAGTTTTATTAATATTTAATGATCTTCTTCTAAATGATGAATTGAAATTCAAATTTAACGATGAATTCAAAATGTAATAATTCACTGGTATTTTATGTCTTCGGGCTTTCAAATTCATCGTGTATTTTTTTAGATACAAAGTGCAATAATAACACATTTAATTAATGAGTTGTTAACGCATGGGATTGTTGATTAACGGGATTTATAAAAGTCTGAATGAGTTTAACATCATTGTTCAAGAAACAAACTTAAAACATTATCTGCTTATCAGAAAATACTAGATTATAAGAAAATCTGCAAGGCGTATAAACTTACTGAAATAAATCTAAATAAATGTTGCTCCACGAATAATCGTTGTTTGGAAACTCTTTGTAAAAAAAATTCCCCAAGGGCAAACAAAATGGCGTCAAAAACCCAAACCTTATTTTAGGTCACTAAATTTACACCTGTAACCTTTATTTTTATTGCGTAATGTTAAGATAAGCTGCCACGTGCCCAATCTTAATTTCCTTATGCAAAGTATCTCTGTTTTATAAGAATATTTTTATAAGCAATTGAGAATGTAAAATCTTGCAGATAAAAAAACGAGTATTTCAGCTTGAAAAGAGGGATGAATTATTTTCGAGTTATAAATGTTGCAAATGCTGAATGATGGACACTGATGATAAATCCCATTAAATTTATAGTTTATTTATTTATTCTTGGTACTCAAATAAAGCATAAACAAGTTATGTTTTATACGATTGAATACGTCTATTTTCTAGAAGTTTAATTTTATTTTATGAGAATGACATGTTTCACCATGCTAACGCCTTATCAAATGTTTTATTATTTTTCCAATATCCAATATTTTCCAATAAAATATCTTGGTTAAATTTTGTACTTCCAGACACCATTAGCCGGGATACTAGACATTCAAAGTAATTAATTAAATACGACGAATTCCTTTGAATTTTAACATTGAGAGTCACACCCTTCATTGCTTACCAATAATATTTTATCATTACCTATCTAGAAATATGTAACCTGCCGCTATGCTTTTTGTTTCAGAATTCTAGTCAAAACATTAATTTATCAGGGTAACTTCCGAACACTATTAGCCAGGCCACCACAATAAAAACAACGATTTCTTCTGAATTTTAAAACTGAATATTATTATTTTAAATATTAGTCTCACTTGGACTTGGACTTGGATCTTCTGGCTTACAGAGGTTCAGCTCTAATGGCTATTCTTCTTATGTCTGTAGGAAACATTGTGGGAATGTGGTTTGGTGGTTGTTTTATGATGGGGCTAAATGTATGGCCCAGAGTGTCCCTCCGAAAGAGGGCGAGGGGGGATTTAGGGTTTATGATAAAGTCTTACATTATTGTCAAGGAATGGAAGACCAGTTAGGGTTGGGATTGTACTTTTAAAAAAGTCTGTTCCCGAAGGGAAGATAAGAGAGGAGCAGTGCTTGGATGGAGTTGTGGTAGGAGATAGTATCCTGCGTGAGACCATTTTGTTTGGCGGAATACGTAGTGGGCTATCGGGGAGGATTTTTTTTATCCGCATTGATTGCGGGAGGGGTAAAGGACTGAATGATGACTAACTTACTTTTCTAGGAAAAATCAACAAACGAATTACAATTTTAATGAATTTTACTTCTGTTTTAACTTTATTTTTAAAATCATTACAAAAGAACAGATAGCATTTATATTTAAAAAAGAAATGTAAAGCAAGTTTATTTATTAGTTGTTTAGATGTTTGAATATTTGATTGAAGCATTTTCTGCTTTTTCTATTCTTGAAAAATAAAATTTGTAAACGCACTGTCACTCACACTATTGCAAACAATCTTCCAGTAATGAACGGATTCTACCTTCTACAATTGTTTAATTTTTTAAATATTTTTTTTTATGATAAAGTGATTAAGATTAATAGAACTTATTTTTGTATTTTGTTTCATATCTAAACAGTTAATGGAAAGAAGAATTTATCAATGAAAGCGAAAACGGCCGTTCACAATGGAGTTCTGGTCCCAACCCTAATGTATGGAAGCGAAGCATGGAACTGGCAGAAGAAGGATGAGAGCAGAATAAATGCGGTAGAGATGAGGTCCCTAAGACGTATGTGTAGTAGAACGATATACGACAGAATCTCAAATGCTGATATAAGAAAGAAATGTAGAGCGGAAGAAGGTATTATGAACAAAATAATGAAAGGATCGCTGTGTTGGTTCGGACATACGGAACCCATGGATGGAGAAAGAAAGGTTAAGAAAGTAAATTCTCCCGCCAAAACAGAGCTCTGTCACTGGCGAATATGATTTGTTTCTTACTAAAAATATGTTGAATTCAACGTAAGTTTTATTGATAAATATTATGGGGTATCCCAAGAATTTTCAATAAATTAAAAATAGGAGAATTATTGTTTATTGATGACTTTTTTGTCATTTACTTATATTTTTCTTATTGTGTCAACCTACAACATTGATTTAGAGCAGTGCTCCTCAACCGGTGTGCCGCGGCACTCCAGTGTGCCGTGAGCCGGATGCAGGTGTGCCGCGATCAAATACGTAATAAAAAAAATATTTAGTTATAGTCGGAAGTCGTGAATTGCGAAAGAGTCGACTCTTTCGTAAATCAGCCCAGGAGACATTGGTGACATTTTTTAAAAGTTTTTTTTAGCTCATTCAGTTTTTTAGTGAAAATCTGAAGGGATATTTTCCATTCGTGAAAAATCGTACATTCGATTTTCCCGAATGAGCTAAAAAAAGTCACCAACATTTCTGCTGAGCTGAGTAATGCCCATGCCCAGACCGAATTTAGGTGTGCCGCGAAATTCTAGTAAGATCTTAGGTGTGCCGTAGGTGAGAAAAGGTTGCGTAGCACTGATTTAAAAAACTAACTAACTAACTAACCATCACGCCGTCTCCCCGAAAGGGTAGGCAGAAAGAATGGACTGTCACACTTTTACTGATGCGGCACTCCATCCTTCTCTTTTCGCTCCGCGGGAGACGCGGTGTGATGGGTTGCGAACCTCATCGCCACCAATAGGCATCTCCCGCGCACATTTCGATCGTCCAACACCCACAAAATAAATCTAAAACAAATAATATAAAATACAATGATATAAAATAAAATAACAAAATAATAATAATTTAACACAAAATGTTCTTTTTAGATGGTGCACATATTGTCTATTTAATTTATGTTCCACGAATCCATAGTTTTTTTATAATTTAACACATAATGTAATAACACATAATGTTTTTTTCGATGTTGCACATGTTGACATGGACGATCCGGACTTTTTTTGTTTATTTAATATATGTTACACGTATCCACCGTTTTTTAAAATCAGCTGTAATTAGGCACTTAACCAGCAAGAACTTAAAAATAATATTGAAGAAATTATTCAAATTGTCATTGGAACATCGTAAATTTATCGTGAATTACTTGTATGTAAGCAAATATTAAAATTATTTGAAAATTCAATGCTTCTCAGGCTTTGTTTCATTCACTTGTAGCTGATTCCTCCTTCAAACCACTTTTGAAAGAATTTCGTTAAAACTGTATCATAATAATTTGGTTAATTTGTAAAGTGTCGTTTTCGTGAGTAATTCACGTCAAGGGTGCTCAGAGATATATTACTTTGTTTTCTAAATTATAACATTTTGGTAACCTCATTCCCCTGTCTCATATTATATTAAATGTACCTTAAATAAACGCCCACGTGGTATAAGCTTCTTACGCTATAATTCCTTTGCTGCGGTTGATATTTTTTTATTTTGTGTTGCTGTATTCATATTAATTATTCATCATTTTTATTTATGTCTTTCATATTTGTAAAAGTACGTTCAGAAGAAAAAACTTTTGACTTAAGGGAGTATCTTGTCTTCTAATGTGGAACCAACTATAATGCGTTCCCGGTGTATATGTCGCCGCCACCTAGTTAAATATGCCGCTCAATTGAACGGCTAGGTTGATAATGAAATGGCGGCCGGTAGTTGAATAAATTAAGATAGCTCAACTTTTTAGTTCTAATTTTTACCACTGCAACGCTAGCAGTCATCTCGCAATTTTATGTTCAACTGTCAGTCGGCATTCGATAACGTGCGTTGTTGTAAAAAGTAACATGATTTTCAAACAAAAAAGAGAGAGAGCATGCGTATAGGGGATGTGGGATGTATTATTTAAAAAAAACTAACTCTAACCTAAACGTATTGTTCTTCTTTACTACCGTACGAGTTTTGACATTGGCTTAGCGCTTGTACGGTTATAATGTTCACATTGACGCATAGCGTGTTTATAAAAAAACACTTTATTTTTATTTCTATTTTATTGTATTTCACTTTAACCACCTCAACAGACTGGAAGACCCAATTACAGAGAGGAATTACATCACAATCACCCAGGCTTCAGAAAAAAACACATCTTTATTATTATTGATTTCACCGAGAATCTAACCTTTAGGTAAGAGTTAGTTTTGAAAAAAATAATACATCCCACATCCCCTATACGCATGCTCTCTCTCTTTTTTGTTTGAAAATCGTGTTACTTTTTACAAAAACACATGTTATCGAATGGCTATCAGGCTAGCCGTTCAATTGAGCGGCGTATTTAACTAGGTGGTGGCGACATATATATTGTATCATCTGTCTGTTTCTATCTTACTGATAGATATGCGGCATCGATTACCGTCATATCGCTGCAGTGTCATTATCAGTAATCTCAGTATTTTTATATGTGCATCTATTATATATTCGTTGTATGACAAATGACAAATGAAATGAGAGATTAATTTGAATCGGTATAGGTTAACACATTAGATCATCTAGCAATTTGACCTTTGATATTTGAAACTTTGTATCATACCAATAGTTATGCGGCATCGATGTCCGTTACACAGTATTGTCCGTCACTTGTTATTGCCATATGTGCACCGTCAACTGGAGGTGTGCTATCTCCCTTCTATTTTTCATGTTCATATTAGCATAAGAGCGAAATGCACTATTTATCTCACAGAAAATATTTTTTATGCCAAATACAAATATTTACGTTATATTTATAGATATAACCGTTATATTACTTTCTTATTTTTATTTAATTGTATTTTTCGTCATCATTAACAGTTATAACAGCAGAATATGGTTTACAGTTGTAAATAAACCTACCAATAAACAAATTTTATACATATTTATTTACTTGGGTAGAAAACCAATTTGGCACTAAGATCATTAAGATGGTTTGGACATATGGAAAGAATGAATGAAGAAAGAATGGTAAAAAAAATATATGTTCAAGATGTAAATGAAACCAGAAATAGAGGAAGACCGAGGAAAACGTGGCACGATCAAATAAATAAAATATTGAATGTCGGCCATGTGGGGAGTCAGAAAAATCGACGCGCGTGCATGACATGATGTATGAATGTTGAGGAAGCGAGAGTAATATGTCAGGAAAGAAAAGTGTAGCAGTCCATTCTTTCTGCCTACCCATTCGGGGAGACGGCGTGATGGTTAGTTAGTTAGTTAGTGAAATGTCATATACAATATACTGAAAAGATAGTCAATAATATTGAAACATATGGAATACAATAATGTTAATCAGGTATAAGTGAATGGAACATCAATGCGTGACCGAATCCCGAAAAATTGAGGAAAATGTGGGAAGATAAATATCATGAAATGTTCGTTGACTACCCTGTACAAAACGGATGAATCGACGTGCATATATGCCACGCTGTATTAAGTTTGAGAATTCTGAATAAGTGCGTCAGGTAAAAAAATGTCCGACGGCCTCTCCTCTCTGCCTATTGCGTGACCGTTATTAATTTAGGTAGTTTAAATTTATCAGGAAGCCCAGGAAACTCAAATACTTTAGGCACGATTATCCAAGGTAAAAATTAAGGAAAACCATTCAAGGTTAAAGTATCGAGAGACGAAAAAAATCTTGGAATAAAAAACTTTTAAAATGGTTCAGTTGCAGCATAACATCGTTGTTTAGAGCTGCTGAATGCTGCTGAGCTGCTGAGCGGCGTCTTCTATTGTTGGTGAATAATTAACCATACGTTACGATATACCTAAAGCTGCTCAATAATCACTATTGTTACATTTGTAATCGACTCTATTTTGGGTACTTACGACATACGAGTAGAGGCCCTACAAGTTTTGATATTTATGATTATGACGAATGCCCAATAATTTTTATATAATTTAATAAATACCAAAATATATTTATTGTTTCTCGAAAACCGATCTAAAATATTTCCATGAAATATTTAATACAAATGAAAACGTCTGTTTTGTATAAGTTTTTATATATTCTATGGAAATGACACGTTTAACCTTGGTAAGCCAAAACATGTCATTCATGAAAAAATATATAAAAAAAACTCATAAAAAAAAACAGACGTTTTCGTCAATATTAATGGAAGGCAAAAGGTAAAGAAGATACCTAAACGAGTAACAAAAATGTTAGAAAATTTATTTAGAGCACATATGATTGGTGTTATAAGCAGAGAATGGAAGTGAAACTTACTGTTTGTGTAAAAAGGACGAAAGATTTATGAACATCATAAATCTGAGATTTTAAAGAAGCATGTAATTAAATGAATGGTGAAAGAAGTGTGAACTCTTTCTGAAACAATAAATGTGAAAGGATTATTTGACTTCTCTTCTTATTCTTCTTAGTGTAGGACTTGTGGCTTAGTGTAGGTTTCTTAAGAGGAATTGGCCTCCTGCGAGGTGTCTTTGCTGGTCTGCCGGCGTCGTCTACTTAAGTGTTAACCGTACAACACAACGAGAAGGACCCTGGATGTATACATTCTCCTCATGTGTGGATACCAGATCTTTTATTTTGCCTACCCCACCTAACGACATCCCTGTTCTCCCATATTTCCTTAATTTCCTAATCCTTAATTTCCTAATTATATCGCAAAGTGTTAAACCAGATATGTTTCTGAGCGTCTTCATTTCCGGCACTCTGAGCGCTTTTTTTTTGTGATTTTGGTGTCCGCCCTGTATTCAATCCCATATGTCATGATGGGTCACACACAAGTCTTATAAATTCTTACTTTGCTGCTGATCTTTATGTCAGGGTTTTGCACATTGATTTCCTTTTCCAGACAGACACTAATATATTAAGACGAGGGACGCACAGATTTCAGTTTTGGACGCACAGCTTTCAGCTGCACAAGTGGGTATTCCGCAGAACATCGGACCCTCTAATACCCGCTTGTACAGCTTGGGCCAAAACTGAAAGCTTTGCGTCCCTCGTATTAATAAAGCTTAGACTATAATGTTCTCTGTGAAAAACTTATATATTAAAATAATTTAATGATTGAAAAGCGGCGTTCTTTCTTTAAAATGAATAATCTTAGTAATGACGTGATGTAATGATGTAATGATCGTAATAATGACGAATTAGTTCTTAAAGAATACTTTATATGTAATATAATATTTATAATTTAAGAGACAGCTAGTTACATGAATAAAAATGAAGTTGATAAGCATGATACAGCATGACTAAAACTTATTAATATCTAATTATACTTATAAAAATTTTAAGAAATTAATTTATTCAAATACAGCACCCCTGACCAATTAATTATTAACAATCAATTACTGTTTGCATACTCACCTTTGTTATACCCATTACGTCACGATTTCAGATCATTGTAGCTCAAAAATGAACTAATGGATGGAAAATCCAAAAAGGGACGCCAACCAAAGACCAAAATATACAACATATTATATTTAAATTCAGTAACATTTAAAATAAAAGTATCAATTTTTCAAAAATATTATTATAATACACAATACTCTGTCCGATCCATCCTCTCTGCCTACCCCTCCGGAGAAATGGCGTGATGGTTAGTTAATTAGTTAGTTTTTTTTTTAAAGGAACATAGAAGTTCCCGCCACATACCCGAGGCTGTTATAGAGCGTAGCGGCGAACTTTTATCAGCCTCGCTCGTACACTCCCTGGGCCTGTCCCCGGTCCATCCGGGACTTACATTTAAATACGGCAACAACAAGGGGGTGCCAGACCACATTTAATCTACTCAATCTCCCTTCTACGCTCCGCTGTACTTTATTGAATAAATATAAATAAGCATAATATATAATACATGAACATTTTAGGAACATTATATAAAAGATAAAAATTATGATACACCACAGGAATATATAGCGGGAAGAACAGGAGAGGCAGATGAGACAAATGCGGGATGGGAAAAAAATAAATAATAATAACGTAGAGTACAGTTTTTGGCATGTAGGACGAAGGACGAGGTTTAGGAAGCATTTCATAATATTAAATAAATAAATAAAACCACTGCACAAATTATTATTATGGCCAAGAGGGAGAGGAACGAGACCCGTCACAGAGGGGCAACCTCCCTCTCCCAGCTGGAAAACAGCGCACCCTCAGAGGGCAAGACCCTTAGTTAGTTAGTTGTTTTATTTCAAACATGTATCTAATAAACACTATGTATATTCTAATTTCGTTTATTTTGCACCTGTCCCTAATCGATTGACGGCAGCCGGTCTCAGCCCAGAAAAATACTCTCAAAAGTGGAAAACAACTGTGTCATTGGAAATATCTGTAGTAGTAAGTGTAGTAACTGTTTATAAAATAATAAGTGTTTTTAACTTTTATTAAAATAAATAAACCAGCATATAATTCATGAGAAATTATTCAACCGATCAATAAATGATGCAATAATGTAATTAAAAAAAAAAAGCTTTGTTTTGCGCATCCGGTTTCGTATAGGAATATTTATAGGAAAAATAGTAACTGATAACTAACTGACTAACCATCACGCCGTATCTCCGAAGGGGTAGGCAGAAATAATGGACGGCCAAACTGTTCTTTCCTGACATTCAATATTTGATTTATTTGATCGTGCCACATTTTCCACGGTCTTTTTTTTTTTTTTTTTACGTATACTACAGGTCGCTTGAACTCAATTACAGTATACAATTTGTTTAAGCTGATATATTGATTCTCGTGACATGTGACAGGTAGCCAATCTATCGCCATTTTATTGTCACGAGAATACTACGCCAGACCAAAGACAGTGTGACAATCACACTGCCATCGCCGGGAATCGAACCCAGAACCTTCGGAATGAGAATCAGAGCTCTTACCACTCTGCCACGAAGGTTGTCTTCCTCTATTTCTAGTTCTATTTACATGCTGACCATATACTTTTTTTACTATTCTTTGTTTATTCATTATTTCCACGAGTCTAAACCATCTTAATGTTTATTATATTATTTTGTTCATAACACTTTCATTCGCATTGCTCTCATGTTTATTCTATACAGATTTTCTACAAATTCGTCTAAGACATCTAATTTCATCCTTCTTTTGACAGTTTCGTGCTTCGCTGTAACTGATTTTACTACAACACTTAACTTTTAGAGTACAATACTGTATTTGGCTTATATCGTTTCTCACATAATAAATACATTTTATTTTAAATGAAATCAAGTGTTCATGTTTTTATAAAAAAATTAATGTCAAGTCACTTCTCAGCCAAATAAGCATAACAAAACATATATTTTAAAAATATTGAAAACTGACGCAAAATATCAGAGTGTTATTTTCATGGTTAATATTACTTATTTGCAGGAAAATAATTAAATAAAATCTTCAACATTTGAACTTTACAAAATATTAGGCGTGAAAAGTTTATCATTTCCGAAAAGCTTTCATTAACCTATATCTCGGAAATTTTAAATTTGATCTCGATCAATACTCACAGAAATTTATCCTGAGAAGCCATTCATTTAATGTATCACAAAATATTCATAAGTATGTATTATATTGTGTGTATATTGTAACATGTATAATAAGATATTTTTATTACAAGGTGTTCATATTTTATTATACACAATTGAAGTATTTATTAATGTTCCTGAATTAATATTGAATAAACGAATGTTGCCTTTAATCAAATCAATCAAATAAAATCAAATCAGTTTATTTCATCAACAGACATTACAAAATTAATTTTTAAGGCATCTATTGAGAACAGGTAAAATAATATATTTTGTATAGTATACTACCAGAAACGCATGAGGGATGGTTCAACCTTAGGAAGACAGGATACTCTCCAGAATTAAGAGTATTTGCCTTCTGAACGTACTTTCACTAATATGAAAGATGTCGATCTCCGAGGAGACCGCGTTCAGCAGATTAATTGCTCTTCCCACCGGTGTCACCAGAGGCAGGTTGGTTCTGGCGGCCGGTAGGTAAAACAATCTATGCTGTCGCTGTCGAAGATATCTACCAGGGACAAAAAGTCGAACACCCTCCAGCACGGCCGAGTTCTCGAAATATCCCCTGATTAATCTAAATAAATGGGTTATGGGATGCCCATCTCTTTGAAGCTGCTGAGAGTTGGCTCCAAGCATTCCCAAAAGAAATACTGTGGAATAGAGCCACGGATAGCTACCATACTCCCTCATGTAGAGATACCTCAGAATATTTTCTATGTGTACATTTATATTAAGCCCAAAGTATTCAAACCACGTCAATATATCATCCCACACAAAATGATTCCCAGAACTAAACGAACAAAACTTTACATAACATAGTTCCCAAGAATATTTTTGAAGGGCCATCTAAACAAAGTCGATTTGTACTCGCCACAATTTTATTTTATTTAGATTATTCAAAATGTTTTTGAAAAGCTGACTGCTTACTTTTCTTATGGCGCGTGCGCCCTGAAATTGAATGAAGATGAAAACAGAAATTTCACTACCTACGGTAGACGCCTACTGGGTCTAACGGTACCAGTGCGTCGGGACTCCGAGTCAGTAAGCTTTCGCCGTTGTATTGAAATGACGTGTGTCCCTATGTATTCCGCGTAATTCAACGCGCAAACTTTAATAAACTTGTGATACAAGTTTAAATATAACTACTTTAGTGTAATATCGGTTAGTTCTTAAAGTAAAAATTGTATTGTTATATATTAAGAAGTTGAAGTTAGCTATTTTAAAGTGTTAAAAGTAGTGTAAAGTATTTAACGTAAAATGTATTGTGTTACGATGTGAAGTGTAAAAATAGTGATTAATTTTGTAACATTAATTAACATTTTACAATGATTGTACAAAGGAAGAAAACTATACATTTATCGTGAAAATTTTGCATTAAAATCAGGAAATCAATACATTCAGGTATTTACATGCTACTAATAAAAGAATTTAGAGCTTACACGTATGTTACTTAATTTTATTTTATGGTTCACTGTTTTTGTTTTGTTTTGTTAAGTCATAATCTGTTTTTGTTAAGTTAAGTTCTGTTATAAATATTTTCACTTTTAAATCCATTTTTAAACATAATATATGTTTAAATAAAACGATGTTTTTTAACTACTTCCACTTTTGTCTTTATTTAGACAGCGACCGGTTTCGCCAGGCTCGCTGGCATCGACAGACTGGTGCCAGTCTGTCGATGCCAGCGAGCCTGGCGAAACCGGTCGCTGTCTAAATAAAGACAAAAGTGGAAGTAGTTAAAAAACATCGTTTTATTTAATTATTATTTAAAATGAACTTCCATCAAGAGATTTTAGTAAAATCATTTGATTATCATAATATATGTTTTCACGTTCCGCATTCTAAATTCATTTTAAAACACAACTAAGTAAACGAAGCAAAATTAATGCTGTTTTAAAATATATTTATTTATGTTATATAATACATTTTAATTTATGCAATAACGTACCTCAAATAAATTCATTCAGGTGATTAAATAATCATGCCAGTAAAAAATTCAATTCTTGCTTCTAAACTGGATTATTTTTCTTCGAGTTCGATAGTAAAAATTTAAAGTGAAATATGAGAATATTCAATATTTTTTTGCTCTTCGCTAGTTCAATCCAAGGGATTGGTTTGCAGCAAAATGCAAATATTAATAGTAGTTTCCCATTGCTTTCCATATTTGTATACGGCAGGTTATTTTAAACCAATTACTGTATATAACTTTGTGGGTATTGATTCTCATGACATGCGATAGGTAGCATACCTATCGTCATTTTATTGTCACGTGAATTTTACACCAGACAACGTAACAATCACACTGCCATCGCCAGGAATCGAACCCGGGACCCTCGGTGTGGCAGTCAAAGCTCTTGCCATGAAGGTCATCATGCACAAAATTGTATTTTGTTTATTACTTTGGAAGGATTTCAGGGCCGAGTGCCAACAGCTATGATTGCTACACCTCAAAGAGAAAATCTGTGATCCCTTTGGTTAGCCTTTGTTATATTGTACAAAATAATAAAGACTGTATTGTTATATTAAAAAGATGTATCATCAGATTACCTTAATAAAAGTCAACTATTTCCCACACTGAAATTTATATGCGTGAAAGGAATATTTTGTGACACATTTACAAATATCCTTAACCAAACATTTTTGTTATGAATAAAATATTATTACACTTAAATTTGTATTTTCACCACTTTATTCTTTTTAATAACCCACCGGTTTCGCTCCCGCTTCTGCGTTGTCAAGGTTACAAAAGACACTGTCTTTTGTAACCCTGACAAAGCTCCGGTGGGAGCGAAACCGGTTGGTTGTTGAAATAAATAAAGTGGTGTGAATACAAATTTACAAGTGTATCTTATTATATTTAAAAATACCACACCACAAATAAAGTGCTTCATATCAAAGTATTTTTGTTTTGAATCAAGTGATATATTTATAAAAAACGCAGACCTGAAAGGATTCTTTGAATTATTTATATTTCAAGAATTTTTTGCATTTATAGCTTCCCACTCTCCCTTGTATTCTGTCTTATTGTTTAGGGACTGTGATTAAGATCGTGCTTATCTTCCTAACAAATTGGTCTACCTACACACTAGTGTGTCTCGACTCGGCCTTTCTTCCAAGATATGTATGTTCGTGACTTTTAGGATCCATTGTGTTTCGAATGTAGTTCAAGACAAATGTCTTACACATTTCCATGCTTTGTTTCCTATTACATTATTATATGTTTGATCGTCCCTTCTTTCCGAGATTTTTTAATGATTATTTATTATCTTATTTGTGATTTAATATTATATGATATTTACGCCTAGAATAAAATAAAAAGTTTTCAAGAAAAGGGTAATAACCGTTATTACCACCCTGAGATGGAGACTGAAACGATCTCCGAAACTACGGTCCCGAATTACGAGTTACATGGATTTTCCCAAGAAATCCAATTGCTACCAATAGTGAATATCTACGCTATTATTTAATTAATGTGGATTTCAAATCAAATCAGTTTATTTTTCAAAGATATTAAAAAACAAATATTAAAGTTTAAGACATTTGAGAACAGGTAAAATATAATATAATAATGTTAAAATAACAGGTAAAACATAATTATATTGTATAATACCAGGAACGCATGAGAGATGGTTTGACTTTAGGAATACAATATACTATCTAAATAATGAAAAAAAAAACTTTTTAAAATATATCGTCGGTTCAAAGGTAAAACTCATTAAGTGACATTTAATTTTTTTTTTGCAATTTCTGTATCTGACTGAATTCTACGTCAGAAAATAATTACCAAATGTTTTTATTAAAGAATAACTCTTATTCTAAATAAATACACTTGGTGATTATTTTCTGACGTAGAATTCACAAGTCTGATACAGAAATTGCAAATAATTTTTTTTTTTTTTTGAAATGTCACTTAATGTTTTCTACCTTTGAACCAACCATATATTTAGTTAAAATGCACTGACGGTTTCTTCTAAATAAAATTTTGGTAGGGTCATTATGAACATTAACTACACCCGTAATTGGTTTTTAATTATATAGAAACTTAAAATAATTAAACTTACAAAACAATAAAATAATAACAATAATATTATTAGTAATGCTTCGAACATTTTAACAATATTGGATTATAGAGAATCGTTAAACTTCAACCCCCTACCATTTTCATTTCATATATAACTCTAATAAAATTTAATATAGGTACCAGGAAATGGCAACGAGCTGCCGAAACCGATCACAGACGCATTAGTGGATTTTTACTAAATAAACATTAAAAAAAGGTATGCATTTAAAAAAATATTTTTTCATTATTTACAATGAACTTCTACCATGAAATTTCAAATAACAACATTGATTTGATACTCTCTTAAGACAAGAGTATTTGTCTTCTGAACGTACTTTCACTAATATGAAAGACTTCGATCTCTGAGGCGATCATGTACAGCATTTTGATTACTCCGGCATCATTACTAGATCACTGGCATCATCAGTGGTAGGTTGGTTCTGCATGTTGGGAGATAAAACAGTCTGTGCTGACGCTGTCTAATATAATATAACCATCCGGAACATAAAAATTGATACCCTCGAAAATGACGGAATTCTCAAAGAATTCTATGATAAGCTTGAAGTGTGAACCCATTTCTTCTTACCTTATTGACAATTGGTTCCTAGAATGTCCAAGAGGAATGCGGCGGGATAAAGCCACGGATAGTTACCAAACTCCCTCATGTAGAGATATGTCAGAAATCTTTTACATCATTGTTCAATAAACAATAAATAACATATTTTTTCTTTAGCATACAGCACCACGGGTAATGTATGTATATCTAACGTTAAACGATAGTATCTTTATAACCATTAATGTCATTGTCATATTGTTTTCGCCATTTCACATTATGTGGAAACTGCGCAACGCCTCTTATCTCCCGAATAATAGAGACCCGTAAAATATTATCATGGTGCAAGTTATAATGGAGAGGTTCACTCGAGTTAAATGGTATGCCCAGAAGTATTACAAAAACAGTTTTTAGAGAGAGTACTTATCATGTGTAACTAAAATTAAATCCAGATGCTACTTTAAACTCAGATGTCAAGAGACGCCATAATCCTTACACCTTACAATATCGAGTATAACCCCAACCTAACAATATCAGACTGGAAATTTGTGTGATCCGAAAATGCTAATAAACCACCAGGCTGATGAATGTTTTAGGGAGATCCCTACTAGCGGAACACCTGGAACATAAAAAAGATTCTGAGTAACGGGGAAAGGCAAGATGCAAGTTATGTTAGTGCAAGTATTTAGTGTAAGCTAAACTTGGCGATTTACCAATAATTGTTATGGTTTCAAAATATTCCAGATATTTTAAAATGAACCAATTACATATGACTGCACATATAATTACACTTTTCACAGACACGTTTCTCCTCTCCCCTCTCCTTAATTCTAATTATACCCCCTCGACCTTTATACATAACTTCACCATTTTTAGTATACGAGTATAAATGATCACTCTGTTTTATTTTATTGATATACATTTTGTACATAGAAAAAGTGTAATAAAGTGTTGTAAAAATACTGAGTGCAGTTATATTTATTCAAATATGAATCCACAACACAAAGCGAAGGCGAATGAATTAATGAAATTACAATCATGTTAGTCATAATAAATTGAATTGTTATTGCTCCTTTAATTATGATGTACAATTCCATTTCAAATAATTAAATATCCATTGATATAATAAATAATTGAATACAGTCCCAATGAAAGGATAGTAAACACAATAATAAAATGGTTACTAAGATGGTTTGGATAAGTGGAAAGAATGAATGATAAATAATGTATATTTTAACGAAGTAAAGGAATATTAAAAAAGAGAAAGATTGAGGAAAGCGAAACATAATCAAACCAATCAAATAGTTTATGTCACCCACGTGATGAATAGGAGAAATCGACGTGCGTGTATGACAACACAAAAAATAATTATTTTTGATTATTTATAACTTATTTGACACAACTGTCAACGGTGATTCTCTGTCACAGCGGACACAAGAACAGATAATTCCAGATTTTAAATGTAGAATTCAACATTAATAGATGGCGATGAGTGAATGAAAAAGAACTATTCGATAAAATAACGAGTCATTAAATCAAAGAGTTATCATCTTTGTACCAGAATACTAAAACTTTAGTCAAATGCCATGTGTATGTATATAATATAAGATAAGTAAATATACTTAAAAAAAACAGGAATCAATTGAAAACTAAGCTACGATGAACTTGATTTTTAAAATTTTTGTCATAATTCCCTTTTTTTCCAATAATCAGCAACTCAATCACAGTTCAAGTCATTTCTGAGTATGTCCATCAAAGGCTTATTACATTGTTTGAAGTATTTCTAGGTAGCTACTTGACAACTTCTAAAATTATGTTATAAGTTCAAAGGAACAAGGAACCCTCACAAAGTTTTCAATCAAATTAACGGTAAGATTTTCGTGCATATACGTCCTTTATTCCTAAATTGATCAAAGATTTGAGTATTTTATTTTGATCGACATGATATTGAATTATTACAGAAAATTGAAATTGTGAAATGTCTGAAAATTGAGATGTTCTGGTTTTTTAATTAAGAATTTCTTAAAGTACTTACAACAACTAATGTTAGGAAAATGAAAGTTGAGAAAGCGACATAGTAAATTTTTGGATGAAAATGTGACTAAACTTTGTATAACTATTCATCTCATGACTTTAAGTTACGAAAATTATCTGAGAAGGTTCAATTAATTGTTGATGTTTCCACGATTTAAAGTTCTTGTAATTACTCTTTTCATTTGCATATTTATTAATACGAAAATACTGCAGAAGACAGATCAAGGTGAAGAATAACAATATATAAAGGCACCCCGGATTTTAAAGCACAACGCAGAGACGATACTACAAAAAGTGTCAAATGTAAATATAAGAAGTGAATGCAGTGTAAATGAAAGTATTATAAACAAAATAATATTAGGGTCATTTAGATGGTTTGGATACACGGAAAGAAATAATGTAGAAATAATGGCAAAGAAGGTATTTGTAAACGACATAAATGGAACTAGAAAAAGAGGAAGACCGAAAAATGTGGTTCTATCAAATATTATATATGGCTCACGTGAGAAATTCGAGAAATGGGCATCATCTATGAATGTCAAGGAAGCGAGAGAAATATGTCAGGAAAGAACGTACCCCTTCAGAGAGAAAGCGTGATGGTTACTAAATTAGTCATTTAGTAAATTATCAAATAAAATAAAGCTTAATTGTATCTCAATAGAGACGAAGATGCAAATTGGAAACAGAATATGGTGATCTGATATGCTGATTCATAGATGGCGCTAGTGTGTAGATTGAAACTACCATGTGAAGTGTGGTGTTACAGATTAACATATATACAACTTCCAAAAATTTGTCAGACATGGTGGTCATAAAAAAAAGGTGGAATGGGGAATGTTGTATTACATAAAGCGTGCGCTTAACCCAACCAATGACCGGTCATAAGTCCTGTTAACACCTCGACCACCATATTCTGTTTCCAATTTGCATCTTCGTCTCTATTGAGACAAAATTAATCCTTGAATTGATAACCCGCAATGGGTAAAATCTAGTATTCGTTTACAAATATTTGTATACGAGTACTCGTACATTCAAAATGTACACTCGTACATTCAAAATGCTGTAAAATACAGCTGCTTAATAATGTATACGAGTATACTGTTATAACGCAACTTTCAGTATAGTTTCGTTTTAAGCGTTACGATAATTAGTTTTTATTTTTTGGGTTTAATTTATAATTTCCCATTTAGCACTAAAAAATGTTTGCTTCTACCTCTACATACATATAGTGCTTTTATCTTTACGTTACGTTATTACTTTTTATCTTTTTTATGTCAAACTATTATTTTACGAGTTGTAATCCTAAACGGTTACTATCAAAATAATATGATAAGTTATACACATATTTTCGTTATCAACGGTATCATTTGATATGTCAATAAAGGGAACTGCGTGTTTTCCGATGTTTTATATTACATGGTAAATTGGAGAAAAATAAAAGTTATTGTATGATCACTGCGTAATAAATGTGGTTATGGTAATGAGATCTCTTAGACGAATGTGACAGACTCTGTGTATGATAGAGTGTCGAATGAAAATATAAGAAGTGAATGCGGTGCGAATGATGGTGTTATGAACAAAACAATGAAAAGATCACTATGATGGTTTGGACTTATGGAAAGAATATATGAAGAAAAATGGTACAAAAATTATATGTTCACGATGTAAATGGAACCAGAAATAGAGGAAGACCGAGGAAAACGTGGCACGATCAAATAAATCAAATAATGAATGTCGGCCATGTGAGAAGTCAGAGAAATCGACGCGCGTGCATGACACGATGTATAAATGTTTAGGAAGCGAGAGAAATATGTCAGGAAAGAAAAGTGTGGCAGTCCATTCTTTCTGTCTACTCCTTCGGGGAGACGGCGTAATGGTTAGTTAGTTAGTTAGTTAATGTTAAAGTATCATAAAGTTTCGGCCAAAACAATGGACTAATTAATCAATTTAAAAACTAAATTTTACTTTAAACATTGTATTTATTGTTTTATACAATATACGAGTACATTACACGAACAATATTTGATTTTTTTATAAGTTTCTAAGCTAGGGATTAGTTTGCAGAAAACCATTAAGCATCATTGCTGGTTCTTGGGATGCCACTTGATGCCACCTTTTTAATGTGGTAGCTTCCCGTTGCATCCCAAATTTAGGTTTTTTGAACCAAATTTCTGAATTTACAATTTTTTAGCTATTGATGTCACGTGAATTCTACCAGACCAAAGACAACGTGAGAATTCAGTTTTTTTTCACGCTGTCACCGCCGGAATTCGTACCCGTGGCAGTCATAGCTGTTGCCACTCTGACACGAAGATCGTCCACTTTCATAATATATGATTTGATTATTGTTAACTTATTACACGTGGCTAAGTGGCAACAGCTGTGACTATTAAACCGAAGGCCCCGGGTTCGATTCCCGTGAATAAAATAATATTTTCCCGCTGTCTTTTGTCTGGTAGAATTGACGTGACAATAAAAATCGTAAGAGATTAGCTACCTTATTATATGTCATGATAATCAATACCTAAAAATGTAAGCAATTGGATTCAAATAACCTGTAGTATTAAAAAATGTGGTAACGGGAAACTACCACACTAAAAAGGCCCAAGTCTCAAGAACCAGTAAAGGTATTAATGAACTTTGCTGCAAAACAATCTTTAGGTTTAAAACTTAAAAAATATATTTTTAATTTATAATTGAAAACGTCCATGTTCTAGAAGTTTTGTTTACTCGAGAGTCAAGTCTCCCCAACATAATCTTAAATTCTTTGTTGTGAAACGACGCGAAATATATTTTAAGAACATATCTAATTTATCTGAAGTATTTGATTAAAATATTCTACAAATTTTGAAAATCTTAGAAATATGTGAAATTTTATTATTTCCTACCTGCTGTCAAAGGACTTCAGATAAAACTTCTGGTTTTAAGTCTTCCACGTATTAAATAATCATTTATTTCAAGTTGATAAACATCAAAAGATTATCAGATACGTATTTACTACATTCATAATATTACAAGGACCAAACAAGTTTTGAGGACTTTCGAAATGAAGACACTGAGGACGATAGCAGGCAAGACACTGAGGGATCGCGTGAGGAACACCAGAATAAGAGAGATTGAGGTTGAGGATATTATAAGATGGAGCAGACAGCGAAAAAGGGACTGGTACGGTCATGTTCAAAGAATGGACTCCACCAGACTCTCCTATATTGCATTGCATAATCAATCTCATGGGACTCGTCCTCGTGGAAGACCTCCTAAAAGATGGAAGGACAGCTGGGAATCTGTAAATGTTTAAAGCAGACACAATATTTTATTAAGAGTATTGATTAGTCGGAAGATAGAATAGACCAGCACTCTTTCCAGACTTACTGTTGCAGATGCCCCTACAAATCATGCAACGTTTCAACATAACATATTGTATCTGTTGATTCAAAAATTATAATACATTATTAATCTTAGGCTTTAGGACTTGTAGGGGAAAACGGATCTACCGTGTAAAGTGATGGGGCAAATAAACAAGGCTGCGGTCATTTCAGGATGCTTAAAGAATTCAATTTGGAAAAACCCTGACATGAAGAACAGCAACAGTGAGAATCTATAAGACTTGTGTGCGACCTATCATGCCATATGGGATCGAGTGCAGGGCGGACACTACAATCACAAAAACGCGCTCATAGTGTCAGAAATGAAGACGCTCAGATATCTGGCAGAACACTGCAAGAGAGGATAAGGAATAAACGGATAAGGGAGATATGCGAGGTCGAGGATGTCGTTAGGTGGGGAAGGCAAAGGAGAAGATACTGGTATGCACACGAGAGAATAATGGATCCATCCAAACTCCCCTTTATTGTGTAGCACGGCCAGTTGCAAGGTAGGACCCCCGGGCAGACCATCAAAGAGATGGGTCGACAGCTGGGAGTCGACTTCGCAGGAGGCCAATTCCTCTTAAGAAACAGGCCACTAGGCCTACACTAAGAATAAGAAGAATAATTTAAAAGGGCCATATCATTTTTTTTCTAATGTTAAGACATTGAAGAATACAGGTACATCCAAAATAAAATTCATTCAATATACTCTCAGTATGCAGAATCCTTCCAAACAATCACGTCCTTAATGGGTCCACGTTTTTGACGTTAATAATTGGAAAAATAAATATTATGTTTTCACGGGAGATGATACGGCATTGTGTTAGTAACACTTCCTAAATTGGTTATAGAACTCTATCCCGTGGTTCCTGGGTCTTAGTAGGCGGACTGTACGGCATTAGCTTCCAAAATACAGGGTTATTAGAAATTATTACTATTTCGAAATTAGGAAAATAAATTTTATTTCATTTCGGAAGGACATGTTTGTGTTTGTGATTTTTTCTTTGAATTTCCAATAATAAAACAAATATGCCAGAAAAACGAGAATTTCCAAACACAAAAAAACGAATTCCCTTCAATTTTAACATTGTACAGTGCCACTAATAATATTAGTCACACCCTAATTGTTTTTCCTAGAAAATCAATAAACCACATTAAAAATTTAAGGGACTTTATTTTTGTGATTTTTACAATTGAAGCTGATTAAATTTTCATAAAAAAAACATGTTTATATATTTCAATATAAAATATTATTGAAATATTTTTATTAAAAGCACTGTTACTCACACATTTGCATAAAATTTCATTGGAATGAACGGAATATTAATGTTTAAGGCATCTATTAATTACAGGTAAAATACGAGTATGATATATACAATAAACCAGGAACGCGTGAGAGATGGTTCGACATTAGGAAAACAAGATACTCTCTAAAGTCAAGAGTATCTGTCTTGTGAAAGTACTATCATTTACAGCAGACTAATTGCTCTTCCTGTTACTTGCTTTTTTTTAAGAAATTAGTCAAATTTCATTTTGTAATGTTTTTCTTATTTTGCTTTATTTTGGACTATATCTTGTTTATTTAAGGAGATCGTCCCTGGGATGTAGACGTCCAACAGTCTCTCCATCTTTTTGGTGACCTTCCTGATGGTCGACTGCCTGTTGGTACTTTATTTAACGCTTTTTATTTTCTTACCCAGTATATGAAATTGCCTTGAAAACTTTATTTATTTATTTATTCATCCAAGAAAAATGTTTGCGTTATTTTTAGTTGGGTATAAGTTACCATTTTATTTCTGAAATAATTTTACAATCTAACATAACAAGTTCTCAAGCCAGTTTACTGAAGAGAGCCTATTTTGAAACAAAATTACATGCATTTGTCATAACATTGTTAGTATTCTAATAAATTCACTGTTTAAAAATGGAATCAAATTGGTATAACTTTTACGAAATCTGACATTTTGAAAACTAATTCTAATAACAACGTTGTTTCGCAAAAGGATTAGGTAGAACGAATGGACCGCTACACCATTCTTTCCTGACAAACTTCTCCTTTTTCCTCAAAATCCATACATGTTATAAACACACGTCGATTTTTCCAGATGCTTACGTTGATACATGACATATCTGATTGATTTGATTGTTCCCTGTCTACCAAAGGTCTTCCTATATAACCTGGCCCGTTCATCGACTATTTGTCTTTTCATTCATTCCTTCCACGTCTCTAAACCATCTTAATGAACCTTTCATTATTCTGCTCCTAACGTTTTCATTCGCACTGTATTCAATTTTTAAAATTTGCGTTCGACTAACTAACTAACTAACTAACTAACTAACTAACCATCACGTCATTTCCCCAGAGGGGTAGACAGAGAGGATGGATCGCCACAATGCTCTGTCCTGGCATACCTCTCGGGCTTCCTCTACATTCATACATCGTACGACGATTATTCCGACTTCGAATGTGACCGCCTTTTAGTAATTGATTAATTTGGTCATACCATGTTTTCCTCCGTCGTCCTCGGCTTCTTTTTCCACTCACGCTGCTTGTGTACAACTTTTTAACCATTCTTCTCTCATCGATTCGTTCCATATGTCCAAACCATCTCAGGGATCCTTTTTTAATTTTATCCATGATGCAGTCATCTGCCTTACATTTGCGTTCGACACGTTATCATATCCATATTTAACTTTTATTACTCATGGAATAACATAATTATATTATATATTTTTAGTATTAAATAATCAACAGAATAATTATCCGAATAAAATAATTTTAAATAAATATTTACTATTCATATTCGCATAAAAAAAAACTCCAAAGATATTAAGAAAATTCCAAAATACCTGAAGCGAGCTAATTTGATATCCGAGCATGTTTGAACTACAGGGGCAGTTGGGACAAATGCGAAATCGCCAGTCAAGGGATGAACTACTGCCTCCCTTAAATCAGACTTAAGCTTTTTGGAGGAATAAAAATCTTTTTGGCGCTGTCTCTTTTTGTGTGTCAAATTTAAAAAGAACAGTACATACTACATCTGATTTCAATGTGTATTATTATTGAGCTGAATACATTTATTCATATTTCTTACGAATAGTCGCATGTAATTGGTATATTGCTCTTAAATATTGAAATGTATTGACCTGTTTGATTCTGTCTTACCTTGTATACATGTTGTATCTCTTAAATAACAATTAACCATCACACCATTTCTCCGAAAGGGTAGGAAGAGACCGCTCACCACTCTATCCTGACACACCTCTCTGCTTTCACATTTATAAATCGAGTCATACACATACACGTCGATTCTTCCGACTTTTAACATGGCTGACCTTTAAATTTGGATTAATTTGGTCATTACATGTTTTCCTTGGTTTTTCTCGACTCCTTGCTCCATTCTCATGGTTGATTGATACATTCCAAACCATTCTTCTAACACATCAAATAATTATTTTTTAATAATGTTCTTTTTTGCAAATAACATTTTATAAAAAATGTAATGTATTACAATTACCTAAATACATGTTTTGGACGCGGAAGCCCTTCGTCAGTGTATTTAATTATTGTAGGTATATACGAAAAAAATATTTAAACCTTTTTTCCATAAATGTGGTTAGTTTCGACAGATATTATTAAAAATTTATTTACAAAGAAATTAACATTGTTCAATGATTCCGAAATAGAAAGGTAAGCTGAATATAATAGAAATTATTATTTATTTTAAATATCTATTATTTTCTAATATAAATATAGTAAAAACTCACTCTCCACCACAGGTTCTTATAAATGTTTGTAATAAAATTTCCATGTTATTAAGCAAAAATTTCTACAAACATTCCTTTTCTTATATTTGAGGCAGTCAAAGGAAAAGTAGACTAACCCCATCTACCATAGATTTGAGTAATGTCGCATTTTAGAAATTATCAAATTGAATCTCTTTGTGTTACGTAAATTTAACAACAAATACTAATTTTAAAGAAAGATTCTTGGTAAAAAAGATTAGTTAATTTTAATGAAGATCCGTTTTTGGCCAAAAAAATAATAAATACCTCTTTTTTGGTGGCTTGGTCGACTATTGCGTTGAAGTGTTATTATGCTTTGTTAAGTTTAGTCAATTTTTTTTATTAGGATAGAAGAAAAGTGAAATGAAATTTAAGGTATATAGAAAATATATCTAATATAATTTTAATACCTTTCGATATCAGACACGTCTATTAAATCTGATTGAATACTATTGGTATTCAAATTGTTATAAAAATGGTGGAAAATTGGCGGTACGAAGTCAAGAAGGAAATTAAATACTTCTTCTTTATCGCTGTGATAGTATTTCCTTGTGGATACAATGCATCTAGAGTAGTGATTGAGACTGACAATCTTTTTGAAATATCCACTATGGAGAAAATCACTTCAATGTTGTCACTTCAATGAGTATTTGAAATATATTTTAAATGGTTCGGTTTTTGTATAACTTAACCACTGTATTTTCAACCACTTTACTTTGGATCCATCGAGTGAGACCTTTCTTTTTAATTGTTGAATAAAAATTATCCCTTTCCATTGAGATTATTTTAAATGGATTACTTTTCATGGCTGATTGTATAACTCGAATCCAGTGTTCCGGATTGTAAATATCTCGAAAAAATCATTTTTGTTTTTCAATTAATCCAAAATCCCGATCACATGGTAAATAGGAATGACCACTCACTAAAAATTTGCGTCAATGTCATTCACCACATAATCAGAATTGGACACAATATACTGGCATAATAAAGCAAGCTTAATGTTTCTATTCTGTCCGCCGCACTGATCAGAACACTGATTATTAACTTGCTACCATTTACAAAGTTTTTAATAGAGTACAGGAGACATGACCCTATTTCTTGAGGCCCGCGGGAAGCAATAGATTCATTCCATACAAACATTGTAACATCATCGTTACCCAAATTGTGGATCCCAAAACAATATGTCCACATGTGTCGTTTATAATAGCAAACACCTGTTGCCAGTACGGGTATTGCCAATGTCTTCATGAGATCGAATGGAATAGCGGTAACATTGTCATCAGTCTTTGCATGAAGGCCATCTGCGCGCACATCAGATCTGGCAGATTCTGCCTTTTTTAAATGAACTTCATTTTCGGCACTAATACTTTGGACTAGCCATCATGGTCCACTTTTGCATTGAGAATATTTTTAAATATTTAAATGCAAAAACAAAAACAACACTCCCATCTAAAGACCATTGTTGGAACTAAGTTTAGTCCGTTTTTGAATCGAAGAAACACATGTTTTAGACACATTCTCATAGTTAACTCAATATTGGCCATCATGTGGGTTAGTCCACTTTTCCTTTGACTGCCTCATTTGATAGTTTACAAAATTCAAAAGTATTATGAAATTTTACTTTTCTAAATACATAAAAGAATCTTTCCTTTTATCTATCTGAAAAACTAGCTGATAAAAACATCGAATATTTTGTCTGTTTCCAAAAAATTACGAAAGGAAAGTATTTATATACAATATTAAAAGCATTTGTTCCAATGATAATTTGAATAAATTCTTCAATAATATTTTAAAGTTCTTGCTGGTGTCGAATTGTTTTAAGTGCCTAATTATAGTTAATTTATATTTGAAAAAACGTTCGATACGTGGAGTAATAAATTATATAAAATTAAATTCAATATTTGATAATATTTTGAAGTTCTTGCTGGAGTTGGATTGTTTAAGTCCCTAATTACAGTTATTTCAAGGAACGGTGGATAGGTGGAATATAAATTAAATAAAGACAAAAGTCCGGATCTTCCAGTTGACAACATGTGCATCTAAAAGAACATTATGTGTTATATTATTTTTAATTTGTTATTTTATTTTAAATCATTGTATTTTATATAATTTTTTTAAGATTTATTTTGTGGACGTTCGACGATCGAAGTGTGCGCGTTGATATGCCTATTGGTGGCGACGAGGTTCGCAACCCATCACACGGCGTCTTCCGCGAGGGCGGAGAGAGAAGGATGGAGTGCCGTATCGGTTAAAGCGTGGCAGTCCATTCTTTCTGCCTACCCTTTCGGGGAGACGGCGTGATAGTTAGTTAGTTAGTTACTTACTTACTTAAAGCATTATTCCTAAAGATTTTTTAAGTCATTTACAACAACAACAACAAACCATCAAGCCCTTTCTCTGAAAAAGTAGGCAGAGAGAATGGACCACAACACAACTTAATTATAACAAACTTCTCTAGTTTAATCTACATTAATACAGCGATTTATATACCTGCGTCAATTCTTGACTTCTGACATGGCCGACCTTTAAAATTTGATTAATTTGGTTACGCCAAGTTTTCCTCGGTCTCCCGCGACTTTGTACTCCATTTACACCGTTAACGTATACTTTTTTTAACCATTCTACCTTCATCCATGCGTTCCATACGTCCACACCAACACAGTGATCCTTTATTTTGTTCATAATACTTTCTTCCGCTCTACATTCCTTCCTTATATCGAGTTTTGGAATTCTGTCGTACATCGTTTTACTACACATACGTCTAAGGGATCTCATCTCTACCACATTTATTCTGCTCTCATCCTTCTTCTGCTAGTTCCATGCTTCACATGCATACATTAGGGTTGTTATTAAATCATTAATAATTAATATTTGTGAATAGTAATTAAGTTTCCTAGCTTTTGTTTACGTAGCTTTATAAAACTTATTTTGACAAGTTAAATAAATGTATGATATGTACATTCAATATCCTCAAAGACCACTTTTTTAAATCAATGTGCGGTGTATGTTCGGTCATGGTTTTGATTGTTTCATCAAAATGAAAACCATTCTTCTTTGAAATCAGTAAGCTTTTTTTATCTCAAATTCAAATAAAGAAAAACAAATCTAAGAGTTTTTTTTATCTCGGTCGTGAGCTCATTGCTACAGATCGTGACCCCTTGAGGCGTTTTTCATTTTACCCCTTTGACTGTTTACAGCCTGCAATTTATATGTACTCAAATTACATTGTGTGTTTATAAAGAACAAATTTTACAAATGTAATATTATTATTATATTTAATTCTTTTTGTTATATTGATCGGCATTTCTCCAACAGCGTAAGCTGTCGCGTTATCACACAGTATTTTCTTCAAATGAAATATTTGTATTGAAGGTTGAGGCGTTAAAATCGTGCAATTAAATTGTTTTTTTAAAAGAAGAATTTGCAACACTAAATATCCACTTAATTTTATAAATATTTTCACGAACAACAATATTTCAAATCTTTGCATGCTTCATCGATTATTAAAAGGCATTTAACAGAGTGCGAGATACATGGAATTGATGAAAATACTCAAGCCTTGCAATTTTGATTAAAAAAATCAAACTTCGTTAAGAATCTCTACTGGTATCAAACTGCGGAGATTAGATATGGAAATTAAAGTACAAACGAAATAGCTACACGCAGAGGAGTTCGACAAAGCTGCATTTTGTAACCTCTATTATTTAACTTGTGTTCCAATGAAGTCTTCTAAAGTATATAATACTCCAGTCTGGGAGTGAATGTTGGGTTGTTATTGAAACATCAGGTATTTTGATGACACATTTATTATAGCTGATACCAAACCCGATCTCCAAGAATTCCTAAATATAATTGATATAGCAAGAGTGTGTCTGGGATTGAAAATCAAAGTTGTGAAAACCAAATGGATAACATTTGGGTGACTTCGTTATTCTGCATACAATTCATCATCAGCCGTCTGTCATCCACTGCTGAACGTAGACCTATCCCAAAGTACACCAACGCCCCCTATTCACTGCCGCTCCCATCCATCCATGTCCAGCAATCCTCTTCAGATCGTCGGTCCAGCGTCCAGGACGTCCAAATGTCAACCTCACTTGCCCGTGGTGCACCCTGCTAATTAACAAACGAAGCCCTGGCGACCAAAGAGATAGCGGGACAACCATCTAGATAACTACTTGTACAAATGAACACCGGTGATGGGCAACAACGCCACTGGAACAAGTAGGCAAACTCTGTAATTAGGGCAAAACCTCCCAAACCAAAATTATAAACCCTACAACTGATTTGAATATAGAAATGATTGACCAATTTAAATACCTCGGCAGCATTGTAACTAAATTGCTTGACTCAGATATTGTAATAAAATGCAGAATTGAAGTTGTACGTGCCGCATTTAATATAATGAGAGCCTTCTTTTGTAACAATAATCTTAACCTGAAACTACCAAAGGGTGTTTTTTTTAAAGGTTTGGTTTTTAAACTCGCAACATTGTTTTTACAGACTGTCAATTTGATAGTTGACAGTTGATTTGTAATTAATACGTTTTGCCATTTTATTCAATTGTTTGATAAAGTTGTCGACAATTGGACTTCACTTTGCGTACGGCGCAACAGTTTCCAATATTTTCAGCATTTCTCTTATTCCACCTGAAGATTATTGCTTTGTTACTTTGTTCTCCTCCACTACAAAAAACACTCCTCAATAACTTTTTGCCGAGAGACACAATGCAACCCCATAAGCTCCTCGGTAGTCAGCTCTTGACTGTGTTCTTCCACAAGCTCACCAATATCGTTGTTATCCACCTCTAATCCCATGGTATTGGACAATGATACAATCTCGTCGACTGTAGACTCCACAAGTACTGTTTCAAACCCCTCAAAATAACATTAGACAACGCTCTCTGGCCAAAGCTCACTCGTTATGGGAAATTTCACTCGTTAAGGGAGCATTTTTACACGATTTGTTTTCCTCGTTTTGTAAAAATTCAGACATACACAGACACTGAACCAGGAACTGTGACAGATATCACTTACAAAATGCACGAACTAAAACAGGACAATCTAGGATATTGAACAATGGACTGAAACTTTACAATGAACTACCAATAGACACAAGGAGTCTAACTACAACTCAATATAAAATATATCTGAAACATTGCAAAATAAATAGTAAGATCTAAAAATGTATCCATATAACCCAATTGGGTTTTAAAAAAAAAAAAATAAAAAAAAAAATAAAAAAAATACTCATTATGAGAGGTTCCATTGTATATATGACACTGGGCATTGTATGAAAAACAAGGGCAATCTTAATTAACTTATAATGGCTAAGGTTTCTTTTAATTCTTCTACTGAATTCTGAGTAACTTGTCAGAATAATACTTTACAGTTTTAACATTTTAGTATGAATAGTAAACGATGCGGTCTTTTTAATGAAGCCAAACTTAGCTTTTTGCGAGAGCTTTGTCCAAATAATTATCGTAATTTGTCAAAGGCGATCTTTAGAATTTTTCATTTAGTATCCAAGCAACGTTCATAGAATTCAAATATAAAAATTTATTTTTTCATTGTATTTTAGAGGATCCTATAGTCTAATTAATGAGTACGTGGTGATAAAAAAAAACAATGACCTGGTCATATCCAAAAATTATATTTTCTACGTACAAGACCACGAACCAAGCATTATGTACCCCAGACTACGAATTTTACGTTATAATAGACATATATTTCAAGAGGTTTATTGCTTAAGAAGATTTTAAAAGAAACTCAAGATTTGAAAATTTTATTTTCAATTATATAAATGTTTTGATTATCTTTAGTTATTCAAATCAAATATTCTTTATTATTTTTCTGAATTTGAAAATCTTTTGGTTTCATTGCCTACATTAATTTTTTTGTGAAACAACGGTCTCGACGGTCTCTTAGGTCTTGTTTTAAATGTAAATTTTCTATTTCATACAGTTTTATAAAAGGAAATTTAAACCTTTGAAGCTTTTTAGTTGTCCCTTTATTTACCTAGATGACATGCAATTTAAATGTAGCGTCCCTCGCAAGCCATTTTCTAGAATATAGTATTTTATACATTAAAAAGAAGGATGAAAGTAGAATAAATGCAGTAGAAATGAGATCTCTTAGACGAATGTGTGGATACTCTGTGTATGATAGAGTGTCGAATGAAAATATAAGAAGGGAATGCGGTGCGAGCAAAATAATGAAAGGATCATTAAGATGGTTTGGACATATGGAAAGAATGAATGAAGAAAGAATGGTAAAAAAATATACGAGTATGTGAACGATGTAAATGGAACCAGAAATAGAGGAAGACCGAGGAAAACCTGGCACGATCAAATAAATCAAATATTGAATGTCGGCCATGTGAGGAGTCAGAGAAATCGACGCGCGTGCATGACACGATGTATGAATGTTTAGGAATCGAGAGAAATATGTCAGGAAAGAAAGGTGTGGCAGTCCATTCATTCTGCCTACCCCTTCGGAGAGACGGCGTGATGGTTAGTTAGTTAGTTAGTTTTACATTATAAACTTGACAGCTAATTGAATCTTGAATCTAATAATATTTTTTAAACATTGTGACTTATCAAATAAAAATTTCCACCAGCAAACAACTATTTGATCAAGTCAAACGAGAAATAAAAACGGAGAAAAATATGTCCAATGGCAGATAAAAAAAATCACGTAACATTCCTGCTAGTTCTTGCATTCCGGTATTGTGTAGATCCTTCACCTTATATTTGGGTATTCCTTTTTTTCCAAAATTGATTAAAATCTCTAAAAATAAAAAATGTTTTTTTTCTAAGGTAGCCATATTCTTTTTCTTTTTCTTTTTTGTTGTAGACCTATGTGGTCTGCTTTCCAGAGTGTTGCTCCACCTGTGTTGGTAGACTCCCAGCTGTCCTTCCATCTTTTAGGAAGTCTTTCACGAGGACGAGTCCCATGAGGCTGATTATGTAATGTAATATAGGGGGGTCTGGTAGGGTCCATTCTTTGAACAAGACCGTACCAGTCCCTTTTTCGCTGTCTGCCCCATCTTATAATATCCTCAACCTCACATATCTCTCGTATTCTGGTATTCCTCACGAGAATTCTCGGTGTCTTGTCTGCTATCGTCCTCAGTGTCTTCATCTCGGAAGTCCTCAAAACTTGTTTGGTCCTTACTGTGTCTGCCCTTGCTTCGACGCCACATGTTATTATTGGTCTTACACATGCTTTATAGATTCTCATCTTACTTTTAATGGTCGTGTCTTTGTTTTTCCATATTGTGGATTTTAGAGCACCAAAGATTGCAGCTGCCTTGTTTACTTGGGCTTGAATTTCTTCGCGCAGATCAGCTCCTACCACCAGGTCTATGCCTATATACTTGAAAGTTCTGACCTGTGGGTTGATTTTCTATAACCAGGTTACATGTTTTGGGTGTTTTGGAAAATGTCATACATTTTGTCTTTTCGATAGAGATTGTCATGTTGTATTTTTTACAGGCGTGATGCAGTCTGTCTAGCATTTTTTGTAAGTCATTATTGGTTCCAGCTCTGATTATAGCAACGTCTGCATAACATACCACATTGACAATTTTCTCTCCCATCCTATATCCCAGTTGTAGCGATTGGGTCTCCTCTGTAAGTTCGTCCATTGTCAGATTGAAGAATAATGGGCTTAGGCTGTCTCCTTGTCATATACCTGTCAGTACTGGGATTGTTTTACTAAGTTCATAATGCATCTAATTCTGGTGTTGTCTCTCATTTTCAAATCTCTAATTGTATTAATAATTTCTGGAGAAACAGACTTTTGAATCAGAATGTTTATTTTGTATTTTAATTGTACCCTATCAAAGGCTTTTGTGAGGTCCACAAAGCAGACATAGGCAGTGGTTTGGAATTCAATTGCCTTTTCCTTATGTTGTCTGATTGTGAATATCGCATCTGTGCATCGCCTAATTTTTCTGAAACCCTGTTGCTCTTCTCTGGGGTTATTTGGGATTTCAATTTTGCTTTAAATGTATTGTTGAATAATTTTTGCGTAGAGCACTAAATAGATATACCCCTGTAATTTTCTGGTTCGGTTTTTTGGCCTTTTTAAAATATTGGGATTGTGATACTAGTTCTCCACTCTTCTGGTATTTTGTTTTTGATAATAATTTAATTGAACAAAATGTGCAGCTTTTGTGGTAATTTGTCCCCAGCGTACCTGTGAAGTTCGTTGTTTATATCATCAATGCCTGGTGACTTTCTGTTTTTAAGTTTGGCGATGGCGACCTGTACTTGGTTAATAGTGATTTCGTCCTGGTATGGGCCTTCGACATATGGTTTACCTTGTTGTTTGTCGTCTTTGTATAGGTGCTCAAAATACTGTTCCCACTGTGATTTGTTGGTATCTTTTTTGATTGTATAAATTAATCAATTATTTTTTTCTTTTTCTCAGCATTTTCCAAATTACTCTCACTGTTCGTTCTGTTTCTAATTTGTACATATTTTGCACGTTCTTCTGCATCAGAGTTACTTTTGTATTGTAGGTAACTTTTTCGTTTTGTTTCGGCTAATAATTTAATTTCATCCTTAAACCATGGTTTGGTATCGTTAGTCTTATTAAAATTGATGTTTTGATACCCTAGTGCTACGGCAGCCGCATTTGTTATGTGTTTTTTTTGTTCCATATTTCATTCACATTATCATCTTGTTCAATTGGAGTGTTGGTTATTTGGTCACATATTCTGTTCTTGTATGATATTCTTGTACTATCGTTTTCCAACGATTCTTTGTTGAGTTTCTTTATCATTTTCGGCTTTGTGATTCTTGGACATGGTCTTTCAATGTTTATTTTACATAGTACCAGGTTGTGACCTGAGCCGATGTTAGCTGAAATAAGTACACGAACATCGTGCCTTTGTGTTGGGAGAATATTTCGATATGTAATGACATAGTCTATTATGGATTTTTCTCTTCTGGTATTGTTAAACGTATATGTGTGCTGGTTCTTATGCGGAAAAAAAGTATTATTCATTCGAAGCTCGTTATGTGCGCAAAAAGTAATCAATTCTATTCCATTCTCGTTAACTGTTGGTACATTATACTTTTGTTTAACTCCGCTTAACAGGTGGATCAGTTCTGGCATTTAAGTCGCCCAGTAGGTATTATTATTTGGTACCCGGCGGGTAAATCGTCCAAAAGTTGTTGCAGTCTATTGTAGAAGTCTTCTGTCTGTTCTTTGGGTTTTGTAATATCTGGTGCGTATGTCGATATTATATGAACAGTATTCTTTCGGAATTTTAAAGTGGTCTTCAGAAGTCTATCATTAATGTATGCTATGTCGTCTATGTTTTCCTCATATTTATTATGTATAATCAATCCAACTCCGGAATGTGCTCTCTCGCTTTTGTTCTTTCCACTATATATTAGGATGTAGTCGGGATACCTTGACGTCCCTTTGCCTTTTTTCTTTAATTTAGAAACAGCACATATATCTATTTTGTGTTTATTAAGTTTCAAAATGATTTCTTGATCTCTCTTATTCCGTGACATTATATTCCAGCAGGCAATTCGACTTTTGATATGTTTTTGTACTTGTGTCCGTTTTTTGTGCTTTGGTCAGTTTCCAGAGTAGTCCTTTATTGTCCGAGGCTTTCTTCTCTGACCTGTGAGCTTGAGGTTATTTTTTATGGTATGTAGGCTGCTAACCTTGCACGCCAACCCTCCTCCTTATTCATCCGGGTTTTGGACCGGCATGGGCGGAGTTAATGAACAATGCGGAGTTTTTATTCAATAAGCAAAAAATAATTCAATTGTTCACCATAAAGTTAAGTTACCGGTTTTCTTCTTGGAACAAATTAATTTGGAAAAATCATAGTAGATTTTCAAGCTTAGCATTATAAGTTGTACGCCAATAAAGTGAGTAAAATGATACTTCAAACAACAGCAACGACAAACCATCACGCCGTTTCTCCGAAGGGGTAGGATGAGAGAGAGTGTACTCGATCCTGACACACGTCTCTAGTTTCCTCCACATTCATACCCGACAGCAGAACTTAAAATTTGATTAATCTGGTCATGCCAAGTTTTCCTCGGTTTCCGACGACTCCGTACTCCATTTACACCGTTTACGTATACTTTCTTAACAATTCTTCTACCATATATGTCCAAACTAACGCAGTGAATTTTTAATATTTTTGTTCATAATACTTTATTCGGCTCTACATTCCTTCTTCATTTCAGCATTTGAAATTCTGTCGATATAGAAGTCTGTCGAGGAAGAATATAGAAGTTTATTTGGTTTTGGTCTACATACTGAATAAGATAATATTATTGTAGAGTTCAAAAACTGCAAATTATGTTTTATAAATAAGTGTAATAATAATAATTAGGATAATTTGCGCAGCGCCGTTTTCGTGATTAACTCACCTCAATGGCGATATATCATAAACTTATTGCGTTACCACAGTGGAATTATGATACATTTATGTAATTTATAATTAAATTAAAACAATATTCTCTACACAGTTTCTCAAATAATATTTTGAGAAATATTTTTTTTAATGGTTCTCTTAACCACTATGGTGATTAAAATCTATGTAAAATACACAATATAAAATAATTTAAAGATAATATTTTCTTAAAAACAATAATAATACACTTGTGATATTAAATAAATCAAATATTGAATGTCGGCCACGTGAGTTGTCGGAGAAATCGACGCGCGTGCATGACCCTATATATGAATGTTGAGGAATCGAGAGAAGTACCATATGTCAAGAAAGAAAAGTGTGGCAGGCCATTCTTTATGCCTACCCCTTCATTAGTTAGTTAGTTAATTTTAAATTTAAACACTTAACCAAAATAATAAATTATACACACTGGAGTATTCAATCTAAAACTAAGGAAGATTGCAATAGAATATAATGAAGCTTATGTTTACTTGTTGTTAGCCGAAAAATATATGTCGTAACAGAACTGGCATCTGTCAGATAATAAGGAAATAACAGTCAGGCCGCTTTTACCAATTTCCACGAAGAAGCAAGTAGCAGCAGACGCGGTAAGAGGTTTATCTGGAAAACACGCTATAACTTAATTAAAACAGCGTATAACTGTTAACACAAAACAGCTTACGAAGAAACAGCTTTCTATTTTTTTAAATATCTCTTGCATTAAAACTTCTGTGATGATGAAATTCTGATGTTTTTTTCCAAACATTAATAGCACATTATTTTATTTAAAATAACTATGCATAGTCAAGAATTTTAATAAAAAAATTATATTGATTTTTTTTAATAATCGAGTTATTTAATTGATTTTGAGCGAAGGATGGAAACATAAAAACGGGTTTTTTACATTTTTATTAGTTTTTTTTTCATATGTTAATAATAAAAATAAACGTAATATTCGACTGGTTTCGCCAGCTCGCTGAAACTAAGAATCAAGTGCAATATAACTTAACACATATTACGACGACCTTCGTGGCCAAGTGGCAAGTGCTACGACTGCCACACCGAAGGTCCCAGGTTTAATTCCCGGTGATAGAAGTGTGATTCTCACACTCTCTTTGGTCTGGTGTAGAATTCACGTGACAATAAAATGGACATAGATTAGCTACCTGTCACATGTCACGAAAATCAATAAGAGAGCTATACCATTTGCTTCGATTTGGCTCGCGCTGTAATGATGCAAAGAGCGATTCGAAAAAAAAAATAATAATAATCTCTTTGGTAAATCTGTATATTATAGAGTGTAATATGCCAATATAAGAAATTAGTGTAAAATGCAAATTAATTTCATATTATTTTATTTTCATTGACCTTCTAAGCAAATTTTTTAATTAACAGCATTTATAATATATAATCAAATGTTTTGTTACTTCTGTTACGACACACATGAAATTTGATGACATAAACCAGAGGTTCCCAAACTTTTTGTGCCGTAGACCCCTTGCCGATTTTTTCTATTTTGTATAGACCCCCTGCTTTGATTGATAAAAAAATTGGTTGCTGCCGAATTCTACTGGCCGGAAGTCGCTGTCGAGCTAAAAAAAAAGGACGATGCCGCCGAATTCTCTACTTACTAACCGGAAGTCGCTTCGAGCTAAATAAAGGTCGCCAACGATTTCCAGCGTCCGATTTTCCCCAATTGATCTAAAAAAAATAAAAAGACCGCCAATGATTTTGATATTCGTATTGCGTTTCGATTTCGGCTTCAATTTAGTTGAAGCATCTCGTGGACCCCTATTTACATCTCATGGACCCCCAATTTTGTTTGCAACTCTCGTAAACCCCTTGCAAGTTGTCCTAGACCCCTGGGGGTCTATATAGACCACTTTCGGAATCACTGACATAAAATAATAATAACTTGACTAACAAATGAAATTCAAAATGCCACGGATAGACAATAATAATAATAATATTAGGCTAATTTGTATAAGGACGTTTTCGTGAACAACTGTTGCCTATTAAAGTTTAATATTTTTAATGAAAATAAAAAAACTAACTAACTATCCATCATGCCGTCTCCCCGAAGAGCTAAAAGAGTGGACCACCACACTATTATTTCTTGGCATACTTCTCCCGACACATCTTTATTCATATATCGTTGCATGCACGCACGTCGATTTCTCCGACTCCTCAAGTAATAAAAAATAATATATTTTTTAAATAGATAACTAACTAACTTACCATCACGCCGTCTCCTCGAAGGGGTAGGTAGAAAGAATAAACTGCCACACTTTACTTTCCAGGCATATTTCTCTCGCTTCCTCAACATTCATACATCTTGTCATGCACGCGCGTCGATTTCTCTGACTCCTTATGTAACGGACATTCATTATTTGATTTATTTGATCGTGCCACGTTTTCCTCGGTCTTCCTCTGTTTTAAGTTCCATTTTCATTGTTAACATTTTTACCAATATTTCTTCATTTATTCTTTCCATGTGTCCAAACCATCTTAATGATCCTTTAATTATTTTATTCATAACACCATCATTCACTTTTTATATTTTGATTTGACACTCTATCATACACAGAGTATCCATACATTTATTCTAATTTCATCCTTCTTTCGCCAGTTCCATGCTTCGCTTCCATACATAAGGGTCGGTACAAGAACATCTTCTTCTTCTTCCTTGTTGTAGACCTATGTGGTCTGTTCGCCAGAGGGTTGCTCCTCCTGTGAGGTAGACTCTCAGCTGTCCTTCCATCTTTTAGGAGGTCTTCCACGAGTACAAGTCCCATGAGGCTGATTATGTAGTGCAATAAAGGGGAGTCTGGTGGAGTCCATTCTTTGAACATGACCGTACCAGTTTCGTTTTCGCTGTCTGCTCCATCTTTAAAATATCCTCAACCTCACATATCTCTCTTATTCTGGTGTTCCTCACGCGATCCCTCAGTGTTTTGCCTGCTATCGTCCTCAGTGTCTTCATTTCGGAAGTCCTCAAAACTTGTTTGTTGGTCCTTACTATGTCTGCCCCTGCTTCGACGCCATATGTTATTATTGGCGTTGTTATTACAAGAACATCATTGTGCATAAATACATTTGTTCATTATGTTGAGTTTTATTTTACTTGTCTTTCTTTAGAAGGACACGTTTATCTACGTCCAACCTGTTTCGGTAACTCGAGATTTTCATTGACTAGGTGGCAGCACGCTGCGAAAGCACAATAAAAAAGTAGAATAAGTGGAATGAATTAAAAAGTTTAACTTTATTCCTAATTATTATGTTCTGACATTCTAGAGAACAAAGTTAAGCGTCTCTTTATTGAATTTTGAATTCTTGACTTTAAAGTCATTTAAATTTTAATTAAAACAGATTTTCCTAGAAGACAATTATGTACATTAACTTCGTAAATTTTTTTTTAGAATTAATTCGATTCCTTACGTTGATTTTAAATAAAATTATTTTAACTACATTTATACTATTATCATCATCTTCTTCTTCTGCTTTATTTAGAGCTGTGTCCTGTTATTTATCGGAGCCTGTTCCTGGGGTATAGATGTCCAAATGTCTCGCCATCTTTTGAGTGGTCTTCCAGGAGGTCGATTTCCTGTTGGCACTTTATTTGCCGCTTGACGTATCACTCTTTCAGAACATGCTCTCTCCACATGATCTCTCCAGGAGCGTTTTCTCAGTCTTCCTCATCGCACGACATCTTCCACATTGCAGATCTTTCTTATTTCGGAATTTCCTACTCTGTCTCGTTACCACGACGGATCGGAGAGTCCTCTTTCAGTGGTCAGCCTTGTTTTATATACGACGATCGCATGTTTTGAAGAGTCGTATTTTGCTCTCCTTTAGCACATTTTTGTATTTCAAATAGTATTTTTCAAGCAGCCAGCCACAACGTATCTCTTATTCTATATTACTATCGAAATCACAAAATAACAATATTTTCATATCACATGCTTTTGTAGGACAAACTATTTTTATTTTATAACCCAATTGTAGTTATACTAAATGAAAATTTCAAGCTTGAGTACTTAGTTCTGAAATCTAAACTCTATGTTGATTTTAGGTCCAATCGAATCCGTTTAATGTTTAATTAGTTTCCACTACATGAAATTGAACCTTTGATTTTTAATGTATTAAAACATATTTGTACCTTGTATTTTCACCCACCGCCAATGAAATTTTATTGATATCTGCGTCAAAACATATTATTATATCATTCAAAAAAAATAATTTAGATGAAAGGGTATCTTCTCTAGAAGTCCTTAGTATTATACATATTTTTTATAAATGATATGTTTCACCTTGCTAAGACGTTATCAAATGCCTTAGCAAGGTAAAAGTGTTATTATAATACGAATAATAGAATACAGCTTCTAAAAAATAGATGTTTTCATTCGTATTAATTATTAATTCTTCTTCCTCGTATCAATTTGAAGGTAGTTTCGTAGAGGTGGGCCTAAGATGGCCTTATCTCCTAATCTCGCAATTGTGGTAAAAGTTTTGTCCGACTTTTTGTTGTTTCTAAGGGCGTCAGAAGTTATAGTTATAATGACACTACACATGAAGGCACCTTCCTTGCCCCATTCATTGTTTTATTGGTGTTGATTATAAGTTATAGTTACAGCCAAAGATAGCGAATATCTCTGAAACATATAGTGCCTTTTTTTTCGACAATAAAAATTGGTTTTAAACAAGAAAATATGTTCCTTAAAATTTATTCATAATTTTGACTTCGAATCCTTTCGAAATCTTATATAAATCTGGTATTTTCTTGTATAATAAATATTTAACGAAATATATACATTATCTATGAACATAAGCTAAGCTACGTGGTGGTAGGCGAAGTCTTGGTCGTGCTTAAGATCAAATAGATATTCAAAGTTTTGCTGAGCATGACCTATTTTTAATTAGCCGAGGTTATAAGCATGAAAGATCTCATGTATCAGATCATTACTCGTATGTTTATACCAATTACAATTCCAACAGAAAAAAACAGTTTATTTTTAAATGTAATAAAATACTTCGTTTTATGATTCTGTTTAATCATTTAGAAATAACAAATTAATAAACTAACCAACTAACTAACTAACCATCACGCCGTCTCCCCGAAAGGGTAGGCAGAAAGAATGGACTGGCACACTTTAGTCGATGCGGCAATCCATCCTTCTCTTTTCGCCATCGCGAGAGACGCGGTGTGATGGGTTGCGAACCTCATCGCCACCAAAAGGCATCTCCCGCGCACACTTCGATCGTTCAACGTCTACATAATAAATCTAAAACAAATTATCTGAAATACAATGATATAAAATAAAATAACAAAGAAAAATAATTTAACACATAATGTTCTTTTAGATGGTGCACTTGTCGTCAGCTGGATGATCCGGACATTTGTGTTTATTTAATTTTTATTCCACGTTATCCACTGTTTTAAACGTTATCCACGTTATCCACTGTTATCCACTGTTATAACAAATTAATAAAGAGTTTATAAAACATTTTTTTAATGTATTATATACAAATACTTGTTGACAAATACTGGATTTTACCCATTGCGGGTAAATCATTTTTAAAGATTAATTGTATCTCAATTGCGACGAAGATGTAAATTGTTTTTTTGGAAACAGAATATGGCAGTCGAGGCGCTTGCAGGACTTATGACTTGTCATTGGTTGGGTTAAGCGATCGCTTTATGTTAACAACATTCCCCATTCCACGGGAGTTTGTCAGACGTGGTGGTCGTAAGAAGGGCCGAATGGGGAATGTTGTTAACATAAAGCGATCGCTTAACCCAACCAATGACAGGTCATAAGTCCTGTAAGCGCCTCGACTGCCTTATTCTGTTTCCAAAAAAACAATTTACATCTTCGATTTTTTTGAGATATGGTACAATTAATCTTTATAAAACAAATATGAATTTATATCAAAATTATATAAAAAAATAGTTAACACTGTGGAATTCCTTTGTTAATTTAGAAGGAGACCTCTTTTTTTTTATTTTTATAAAACGACCGTTAGGGTGAAGATGGAAAGTATCTCAGAAAAAATGGGATTATTTACATACCCTATATAAAAAGTAGTTTTCCCTAAAGTTAAATGTTCCTTTTCAAAATTAAAATTGTTTACTTTTAATTCCGCTGATAGATTTTTAAAAGATTTATATTATTGCAGTGTTTTAAGGGGTGTACGCTGTTTATATTAGCTCTTCTTAAACCTAGAAACCAAAACAACATAAATTTTTTGTTGAAAATTATTATATAAAAAAAACATACTTAATTTTATGGAAAAGTAAAATATTGCGAATCGCTGACTACTTGGCGGCTTGCTTAGGAAGTTTCAATATATATTTTGAAAGCACTTTGGGATTGTTAATATTATAATTTAAAAATAATAAAAAAAATTTTTATCATTCTCTTATTACAAAATGTTTGTGGAATAAACAGTAATTTGAATTACATAAATTGTTGTGATATAAAGTTTTTTTTAATTATTAAATTACAATACAAATGATTATGAATATATATTGTAATATAAGAAATACATAAATTCTCCAATACGGGGGCGAAAAGAAAAGGATGGCGTCCCACATCCGTTACCTACTCTTTCGGGGAGACGGCGTGATGGTTAGTTAGTTAGTTAGTTAGTATAAATTCTCGTTCGACTATTGAAATCCAATAATCTTTATTGTATCATTATCAAACATTTATGAAAAAACATAAAAATCTCTGAAGTAAACATAATTCTAACACAAAATGTTTCGTTGTTATAATTTTGAGTATCATCAGATAATTAATATTATTAGAAATAAACAGCAACAACAAAAAAGTTGGCCAAAAAGTATAATATGTAATAATTGGAAATAAGAAACAATTCTCATGTTTAATGTTGATAAAATGCTCAATGCCCCAGGCAGTGCGCCAAAACATGACATTCCAACAAAACATATTTAATAAAAACTTCTAGAAAATTGAAGTTTTCAACAATAAATAAATTATATCTATCGTGGATTTAACAATTTCAATCGGGTAATCGTAAAGTTTTATGTTAACACAGTTATTAGTTTCGTATAATTACAGCAATAACATTTAAATGTATTGATTAATATTTATTAAAAATCTTTCTGCCTACCTATTTAGAAACATGGCATGGTGATAATTTAATTTTATTTATAAAACAAAAAAACACTGTTATAACAACAACAAAAAACTTTGGAGAAACACAATTTCAAAATATCTGACATTATCTGGAGTAAACTTGTAAATATATTCTTATCGGTATAAATCAAAATGGAAAAAAGAAACCGGTAGGGATTGTGTTAGAGTACAATGTTTTAAAAAAAATAACACAACAAATTAATTTAAATATTATAAAAAAACTTATGTGTGTAGACAGGGTGGTACAAACATATCATTTATGATCATCTGTAAGCGTCAGAATTACAAGTCAACACTAGAATGATAGAATTAAGTAATTAATTCATTTTCCCGCGGAGGTTTTCAATGAAAATGCTCTAAATGTTGCTTTGTTTGTCTTTACAGAATGGATTGGAACAATTATTCCACTGTTCCGCCCATACAAAATGGGAATTGGACGGAGCGGAATATCCACAGATTAGTCACAAACACTTCGCAAATCCGGCACCACTATGATGACTACGGTAAATATGTACATTTTATATATATATAATACATATTCACTAATACACCAATCTGTAAATAGAAGAACCAATTGAATCCGTTGGATCAGTGACAATACTGAATACTGTTTACTAGTTTCTCATATAATTCTGTAGACTCGTTGTTTTCATTCAAATTGTTTTAGCATTCGCAAAACAAAAGTCCATCGAAACATCCATACCGTTAGATGATTATCCAGAAAACAGAAAAATATAATCGGCCCCTATGCCTTGCCTTTGTGGACTATGAGAAGGCCTTTGACTCTGTCGAGACCTGGGCTGTTTTGAAGTCTCTGCAGCGAAACCAGATTGATTGGAATTACGTGCAGGTGTTAAAATGCCTTTATAATAATGCCACAATGTCCGTGCAAATCCAAAACCAGAAGACCAACCCGATTGAACTACAACGGGGAGTCAGACAAGGGGATGTGTTATCTCCGAAGCTGTTCACTTGTGCTTTGGAAGGTATATTTAAAACTCTGGACTGGTTTGAACGTGGCCTCAACATAAATGGCGAGTGTATTTCCCACCCTCGCTTTGCAGATGACATTGTCATTCTGGCGGAATCTGGGGGGAACTCAAAGTGGTACAATAATACACACATCTTGGCCAAATCATACAAGTAGGTAAAAACAATTTCGAGAAAGAAGCCGACCTAAGAATTCATTTGGGTTGGACGGGTTTTGGAAAATTACGGCTGTTTCTCACCTCTAAAATACCACAATGCCTCAAGACTTAAGTCTTCAACCAGTGCATCTCGCCAGTCATGACGTACGGAGCCGAGACGTGGACACGAACAAAAGGTCTAGTCTACAGATTCAAGGTCGCCCAACGCGCCATGGAAAGAGCCATGCTTGGAATAACCTTGAGGGACAGATTTAGAAACAAATTTATTCGACAACAAACCAAGGTGACTAAGGTGGCTCTGAGGATGGGCGGGCTGAAGTGGCGATAGGTTGGCCATATCTGTCGGAGAACCGAAGGCCGAAGGGGGAGACGGGTTCTGGAGTAGAGACCGCGCACAGGATTCCGCAAAGTTGGACGTCCCCCTGCCCGCTGGACCGACGATCTGAAGAGGGTTGCTGAACATGGATGGATGGGAGCGGCAATGGATAGAGGGCGATGGCGTGCTTTGGGAGAGGCCTACGTTCAGCAGTGGATGACAGACGGCTGATGATGATGATAAAAAACAAAAGTGATCATCCTATTCTGGCTGACTATTTCCAAATTAAAATTAAGTAAAAATCTAAAGTTCCATGGAACCTTTAGAATTTTTTAAAATGTTGTCTTACGTTGATGAAAAAAAATATTTTTTGTAAAAAATCTTTTTTAAATATATGTTAAGTTAAAATTCACTTATGTTTGTGTCTTCGACGGGTTTCGGCAGCTCGCTGTCATCTTCTACAACTACAAAGATGGCAGCAAGCTGCCGAAACCGGATTTTAACTGAATTTAAATTTAAAAAATATATATTTTTTCATTATTTATAATGAACTTCACCATGAAATTTCAAATAACGAAATTTATTGTTACGCTTTACTAGGACAATTTCACAAGTCTTCGGCCCGAAACATGTTTGTGAATTTTTTTTTCAAAAGTTATTCAAATATCAAAAGATAATTAAAAAAGGTGCAAAATTACGACTCAAACTATTACCAAAATAGTTACGTTTATTTTGTAAACGATATTTAAAATTTCAAACCATATAAACATGTATATATTTTGTAGTATTTTTGATATTAAATATTTCCCTTATGCAATATCCTCATTTCTCGTATAATGCACTAGATGTAATATTATAATAACAAAAAAAAAAATATGGTTATATTAAAAAAAATCTATTAAAGAGAATATAATGATTGTACACATCAGAATATTATGAATATAAGTAGGCAAAGAGTGCAAAATTGACTTCTTTGACAAAACGCGTTTTTGATATGATTAGAGAGAGAAATAAACTCTATAAATATATTAAAAATATTACTTGTAACAGACCAAAATCGTTATTTTAGATCCTCGATAATATCTGCTTACTCTAAGGAAGGTTGGGTTAGTTTCCTAAAAAAATGCGACAATTATTGGGTGGTGGTCTAGGATACAGAACGCTTGGCTCCTGATCCAAGGGACTTGGATAGGAGTCTGAAATGTTTGATTATAACTCCGACATTGTTTTTGGATGGGTTTTTTCATAAATAGATCATTTGTAATAAAAACACTTACCAACGGGATTTTTATTTTTGCTATCCTGTGAGTCATTAAAATGTCAATCATTTTTTCTGCTCTCCTGAACAATTGAACAAAATTAAGTTAGCAGTTTGGCTTTTTAAGCCGACGATAAATTCTTTGATCGCAAAGTTTTCGTTATAAATATTTAGAATATTTCCTACACTCTTTTAAAGTAAATGTCAAGGACCTTGACACGTGAAGGAATCGTGAAATTGCTAGAACATTACCCAACCGAAATTCGCAACCTTATTTACTTACTTATAGTTACCAGTAATGGTGAAAAGTTTGTGCACACTTTGAAATAATATTTATTTGAAATCTTAACGCCTTGGTTATTACTCAAGGGTCGGCGTGACCCTGTGAACTATGGAAACAAAATTTTCGTACAAAAACTCACTTTCGACAACCCCGCTCCCCCGTCCGTGTATTCTCAGTATCATCGGGTGGTGGTCTAGGGGATAGAACGCTTGGCTCCTGATCCAAAGGACTTGGGTTCAAGTCTGGACACGACCAGATTCCTTCTTCATAATAATGAGCTATTTTCTGCTCACATTGAAGATTGTAAAAATAAATTCTAATATCATTGATTTAAATCCTTCTGTCGCTGTCGAAATAATGGAAGTATTAAATATTTAAAAATTCATCGTTTTATTTAATTATTATTTAAATTGAACTTTCATCAAGAGATTTCAATAAAATCATTTGATTATATAAAAAAAGTAATTTTTTGTCATTTCAAATCAAATCAAATCAAATCAGTTTATTAACTCAAAGACATTACAAACATGAAAAAGTTTAAGATTGAGTACATATAAATTATTATAAAAATACAACATAGTACCAGGAACGCATTAGAGATGGTTTGACATTAGGAAGACAAGATACTTTCTAAAGTCAAGAGTATTTATCTCCTGAACGTACCTTCACTAATATGAAAGACGTCGATCTCTGAGGAGACCGCGTTCAGCAGACTAATTGCTCTTCTCACTGGTGTCACCAGAGGCAGATTGGTTCTGGTGGCCGGTAGGTAAAACAATCTGGGCTGTCGCTGTAGGAGAAATCCATCAGGAACAAAAAGCCCAACATTCTCTAGCATTAATTTCATGACTTAATATATCTGTCGGGGTTAAATGCATAACCCAGATAAACATATTTCATGAAGAAATATATGACACGAATAAACACAAAAACGCTGACCCAAGACCTAATTATCAAATTTGATGATTCGCGGGCCCTGAATTCTTCAAGTTGGTCACTAGGTCAGGTCATCGGATCAGGTCATCAGATGACGAAACCAAAGCATATAAAAGCAGTACTTCCGAGCACCCAAGAGGATCAGTTACTCTTACGACTTCTAACAGACGCGAGCCTACGCCACGAGGGATATCGGACTCCCTCCGACGCCGAGCTACGAAGCTAAGTCAGTCCACTCTAAACGTCAGTCAACTCTAAACGTCAGCCAGTATCGCGATCTCGAAGAGACACGAGTCTCCACGACCCAGTCTACGTACGAGAAACCTCCGACGACTCCTCGCTCCAGCCACATACCGCCCAGCGAGCCCTCATCCTCTACGACTCACCACCGGACTCCACCCCGCTGCTATCGACATCCAGCCACGCTCCATCACGAGTATATCATACAGTTACGTGTAATTACTTGTGATCCGCAATAAACGCTGAAACCTCCGCCGTCTTTCAACTCTCACCACAAATCCCCACATATCTTTTTTCAAAAATAGTGTGTTTTTATATATATTTCTATTCGTAAATAAAATAAACAGTAATTAATTGTATCTCAATAGAGACTAGAATGTACATTGTTTTTCTGTGAGCAGAACAGAGACATCTCCAAGCGTAATCTAGTACTGTATGATTTTCAGAGACTTTCACAGTTCATTAATAAAGATTTTCTGCTTAATGCTTCCCAATCTTAATAGTTGACGCTAGTGTAGAGTGAACTAAAAAAATATGTTAAGATAAGCGCGGGATCCTAGCATATATACAAGTCCCCAAAATTTGTCAGATGTGGTGGTCATAAGAAGGGCGGAATGAGGAATGTTGTTAAACATAAAGCGATCGCTCAACCCAACCAATGACAGGTCATAGGTCCTGTAAGCACCTCGGCCACCGCATTCTGTTCCCAGAAAAACAATTTACATTCTAGTCTCTTTTGAGATACAATTAATCCTTATATAAAAAATAATTTATCCACAATGGGTAAAATCCAGTATTTGTCTACAAGAATTTGTAAACATTCAAAATGTTGTATAAAATAAACAGTGTTTTTGTGAGAGGGTCAGATTTATCCTTGAACAGAAACCGTGTTACTTTTATTTTGAGTAGTTACCAAGTGATCTTCACTGACTCTGATTATTGTAAGACAAATTTACTGTTCCTCAACGCTGACAAACGTTGTTTCTTTCATTTTCTCGTAAAATTAACCCGCATAATCATGAATATTTTATCAACAACACAAGATTATCTTACTCTGATCGCGTGCGAGATCTCGGAGTCACAATAGACTCGAAACTCACTTTCGTGAGTCACATTGATGGTATATTAGAAAAATCTTATAGAACATCTGGATTCATATTACGTACATAAAACCCTTTCAGAACATCACGGCTCACAAAGTTATTCATACAACTATGGTTCACTCGCTACTCGGATACGTATTTTCCGTTTGGTCTCATTAATATGCAGCGTATATTCTACGCATTGAAAGAGTTCAAAAAACTTTCATTGAACACATCAATTTCAAAATGTGCGGGTCGTTTACAAATTATAATTTTGCCCTTAATTTTTATTTCTTGTACTCTCTCGAAAATAGGCCAACAATTAACGAAATGATGTGGTTTCACATAATTATACACTTCAAAATAAACAACTCCGAGCTCCTTAGCAAATATTACTGAATACCCCTACACTGCGAACCAAATATTCCACCTTCGTGCTTATCGGACCAACTACGCTCAGAGCGCGGTAACGTTACGGATATGCGACATTTACAATAAGTGCTTTAATAAAATCGATGTGTTCCATCATAATGAAAGTGATTTTAAAAAAAAATGTTGAAGCAGCCCTTCAGGCTAATGAAACTGTGTTACTCTACTTTTTTTTTTCATTTTTTAAAAATAATTCATCTTTAATTATTCAATTTTATTAGTATTACTGTTATTCTCTTTGACTCACTTAAATATTACTTTAAATGATACTTTATTATTCATATATATTTATATAAATATGTCAGTTGCTGTACAATATTTGTGGCAGCATGTAATTGACCATGTATTATTGTCTCAGTGTTTATATATGTATATGGAATCGCTGTTTGTAACCCTGAATTAAAAAAATTAAAAAATAAAATTAGTTTTAAACAAATCGAATTCTCTGGAAACTTTTGACCATGCTGATTTAAATTCATTAGCTGGTCTCAGCATTTAATATCGAATTTGAAATAAGTATTTCCGGTGTACTGCATCCGGAGAGAGACTATATATTTTTGTCTTTTTAAAAAAAGGAACAATTAAATATTAATTGTAATATTTGTAGTTTCTTGATCAATGATGTGAAACTTCAATAATTAATATAAATGAGTTATCCAGGAGTTTTATTAAACTTTATATGGAATGACATGTTTCGCCCTTCTAAGGCATTATTAAATGTTTGTATTATTATTGTTATATGATAGGGAATGGCTTAGAAGGGCGAAACATGTCATTTCAAATAAAATTAAATAAAACTTCTAGAAGACACACGTTTTCATTTATATTAATTATTTATTGTAATGTTCAAAAACATAATTATTATTATTATTCTAATGACATCTGTTTTAAGTGCGCCGTTTTGTAAAATCAATTACTCCAAGGGCGCACTAGGAAATGACTGACTGAACAGTGCAGTCTTTAGAAGTTTCTTAAATTTAACGTCACTATCCTCATACTTAATACTAACATGGAGGCTATTCCACGCCAACGGACCCGCAACGCTTAAGGCATGTGATAGGTACGGATACGAGTCATCGAAAACAACATATATTCGGGAATCAAATGATCCATATGTAATACACACTTTAAATCAACTCTTATAGATAACAGGCCAACACAAATATATAAAAAAGAACTCATTTGCAGAAAATCATAAGATTTTTATTTATAAATAGCTGGATTACATTTAAGATGATTTATTTAACTTATTGGTAAGTGGTTTAACCAGGTTCGAATGTGATTCTTTGATATGATGTCCCGGGCGAGGCGAGATATTCCCTTATGCTAGAAAGGGCTCAGGAAAAATATCTGAGGTGCCTTTGAATGAGGGAATGGCTCTATCCCAAGGAATTTTCTTTGGGAACGTTGTGAATCAACTCTCTGCAGATTAGAATAGATGATTTTTTATAACTCATATTGTTGGATTATTCAGGAGATATTTCGAACTCAACGTGAAAATATTGGTATTCTTGTTACCACATATGTATTCGCAGACAGCCAGCTCAGACTGTCTTACCTGGGGGCCGCGAGAACCAACCTCCCTCTAGTAATGCCGGTAGGGAGAACAATATTATTTTCAAACCTTCCTGGTTTACCTGTTATAAATGCCATTAACTATAAATATGTTACTTATGTCTATTGAAAAATTTATCTTTTTAAATTTCTTATTCTTCGTCATGACTGATAAACGTAGACCTCACCCAAAGCACACCACTGCCCTCTATCCATCGCCACTATCCATCCGTATAAGATTTAATTTGTCTATTTTTTTCTCAGATTATGATAGATTTTTTGGTATTGCTATAATTCTTCTAATCTAATTAAATTTTATATTTTTACCGTAACTTTGAGCCTCAAAATATTCGTTTTATGTAAAAATTCTCGAAACTCTTTTTAAAAAATACAATGGGTTTTGTCTTACATTTTTCTTTATATGTAACGACACGTAAGTAAGGGTAGCTTAGCTCAAAGTTGTATTTGAATTATTTTGACTTACTCGTATATCGAGAATGACAAATCTCTCTAAGGAGACTTTTCCACGAAACATATAATAAGAGAGTTCATTGAAATTTGGATAGAAAAGGAAGCCGCGTTTTGTTAAATATCAAGTTTTTAATGATGTTTTTAATGAAAAGCCTTTGAAATAAGTCACAATCAGACTGGGAAATTCTAAATTCTAAATCTCTTTTTCTTCTTCTAATAATTTTTTTTTAAACATAATTATTTTTATTACTAATTCAAATTACATTCAGTAATGACTTCCGTTTCGCCATTCAAATGTTTTTATTATTATTTAAATTAGTTATATTAATAGCATTAGAGTTGTTTCAAAATAGCACCCATGGGTGACTGTCATTTAAAGCTTCTCACAAAAAAAAAATCTGCATTTTGGCAATCTTTCAAGATTAAAAACAGTTCCATATACATGTACGAGTATATGCATCATCATGGGTGATTTATTATTTTTTTTATCATGATTCAACATGTAAAAATATCAAACAGTGCACACTCTCATATCCAAACTGTACATCGCTCTACACGCCTTCGACTTCTACCTGAATAGGCTTTTGCCGCCGCCACAGTTCCTGATCATCGCAATCGTTCACTACTTCATTTTGCCGTTACCATCTTCCCGACCTGCTGCCATCTGCCGCCGTCGACGCCGCCTCCTCTCGCCCTGCCGCCCCCATCACTGTCGACCCGTTGTTTACTCCAACGACCCATGCTCCAAACCTTCCCTTTCCACCATCCTTATCCCATCGTGTATCTCAACCCCATTGCCATATCGGTCCCCACCCAAGACCACTATTGTCCCACTCGGTTCTGTATCCTGGACCGATCGGCCCCCACCCAAGGCTACTTCACTTGTCACCGTCGTGCTATGTTTTCCTCAGTCTTTCTCTATTTCTAGTCCCATTTACATCGTTAACATATACTTTTTTTAACCTTTCCTTCTTCAGTCATTCTTTCCATGTGTTCAAACCATCTTAATGATCCTTTCATTATTTTGTTCATTATACCATCATTCGCACCGTTTAATATACAGTTACAAATATATGCAACAATATTTTTACTACAAGCGGTTAGCAAAATGATTGCATTTTCATTAGTGCGTTCAGAATGCAGTGTCGTTTAGACGTAACCTACAAGTAGAAATTTCACAATCAGTTGTAATATGTTTTTTGTACTGTGCTACGTTTTGCATATTAGCTTCATGTATTATGTTAGGAATGACAGTTTTGAATGTATAAAAATAATGTGAATCAAGAAAATTGGAATAAGAATTTGTTACACAGTTTCTTCAATTTATTTATTGAATACTTTTATAAACTAAAATATTTCACAACACGTTTCGGAGGTGACCTTTATCCTCAGGTGTAAATATAATTAATGAAGTGAATATTAACAGTGGTAAAATTATCAGTGGAATTCTACAGTGTTAACGTCTTAACCTGCAATAATGTGAATCAAGGTATACGCATAAGTGATGATTAAAATTTTAAGCTGTTAAAATATAAAACGCAGTTTGCGGTATCAAAATTTATATTTATTTTTTATTTTTCGCGACAGCTTTTTCTTCAACCTAATTATTATTTAATAATACTTTTATGGTAATATCTTTTACGTATAATTGTCTTCTCTAATCACTGTTTTTTCTCCACCTTTGTAATATTCGTTTGTAAAATTGTCAATAGATTTCGCAATATTAATTTTAACTTAAGACTAATCACACGAAGTTTTTCCCCTATAAATAGTAACCAACTGTTATTTTAATTAACTGTAATTAGGTACCTAACTCAACTTCAAAATGCTATCAAAGAAATTATTCAAATTGACATTGGAACAAATGCACATAGAGGTTCGAAAAATCACGAAAATTAATTTGAACAGTTGAAAAATTATTGTAACACCTAATGGTGTCAACATTTATTGACGAAACAGCTGTCGTGAAAAATGAAAAATAAAAATAAAATGTGATATCATAAACAGTGTTTTATATTTTGACAGTTAAAATATTGAAGTATCATAGTGATTCGGACAAAACAATGCACTTAAATTTTAAGGTTATGGTAAGAAACAAATATTAATTGTGTGACTGCCAGACAATTTGTTATCAACAACAACAAACCATCACGTCGTTTCGCCTGAGGGGAAGGCAGATAATGCACTGCCAAACTACAATACTTTATTTTAACAATCCTCTTTAAAACCATGTTTATTTCTTTGTCAACAACAATTTACAAAAAAATAAAATTTAGTAAACACAACATATGTTTCGGATACAGAAGCTCTTCATCAGTGGAGTTAATTATCGTATGTACAAAATAAATATTGAAACAAATTTTTCATTAATGTGGTAATTTTTGACAGATATCATTTTATGATAATTTTTTAATAAAGTGTTGTTTACAAAGAAATAATCATTATTCAAATTATCCGCAAACGGTTATGGTGAAAATTGAAGAAATTCTCTCTCGCTTTCTCCAAATTCATACTCCGAATCATACAATTCTTCCGAATTTCATCAAGGTCGACCTTAAAAATTACATTTTTTTTCATAAAATTCTACCGGACGTTGGCGATTCCAAATACACGATTTGATGATGTGAACATCTTCTTCTTCTTCTTCTTTTTCTCCATATAGACCTTTGGTCTGTTCCTGAAATCAGGCTGGTCTCTCTTGGGGGGTTGACTCCCAACTATCTCTCCATCTCTTCGGCGGTCTTCCGGGGGGACGGCAGCCGGCAGGAATCTGATGCGCCACAGCGTGTGGGATTCGGGTGGGATCCATCCTCTGCACGTGCGCATTCCAGTATCTTCTGCGTTGTCTGCCCTATCTCGCGACATCCTCCACCTTACAGGTCTCGCGGATGGCCGTGTTCCTTACCCTATCTCGAATAGTCCTTCCTGCTATCAGTATCTATCCTCAGCGTCCTCATCTCTGCCACCCGTAGTTTAGCCTTCGTTCTTGTGGTATCCGCTCTTGTTTCAATGCTACATGTCAGTATAGGCCTTACGCAGGTTTTATAAATTCTGACCTTACTGTCAGTTCTCATATACTTGTTTTTCCATATTATATCCTTGAGACAACCTGATACCGCCGAAGCGTTTATGTACTACGAAAGTAAGTACTACGAAGCCCTTATATGAACATCGATGAAGGAAAATACTCAGGTACCCTGATGAAATACGATTACGACGACTTCTTGTTAGTGGAACCTGCAGACCTGGAATCGAATTACCGATGAGACTGCCATCAATGAATTTTTAATTTTTGTTGTGTAATTTTTATTATTTTATAATTCATTTTGTATCGTTCATTATTTCAGTAAACAAGTGTACCTCTGGGAAGACCACGGCTTCGTTGGCTTAGCGGTGTTCTGAAGGACCTGTAATTGTTGAGAGTGAGACCTGAGGAGTGGAAGTGAGCTCAGGATAGGTTCGGCTGGAGAAACTTCGGCAGGACCACCTGCCTTTTTATTTAATGTTTCAGCAATGTTTTATATCATTGCTGGTTCTCGGGAGTTGCCAAATGGGCGTTTAATGTTATATTTTTCTGTTGCTTTCCACATTTGTGTACTTAAGAGTAATAGATTATTTTATTATAACCCAACTACTGCATACTATAATATTTTCAAGCTGTTGATTATCATGACAGATTTCAGAAAATAATGATTTTTAACTTAATATGATAACTTTCTAAACTGTTTACTTTGGAACACTATTATAATACCGCAATTTATTTATTTTTTTAATTTATTTTTTGAATTTATTTAAAAAAAAACAAATGGGTTATATGGTTACATTTTTAGATCTTACTATTAATTATGTATTGTTTCAGATATGTTTTATATTGAGTTGTAGTGAGATTCCTTGTGTCTTTCGGTGGTTCATTGTAAAGTTTCAGTCCATTGTTCAATATCCTTGATTGTCCTGCCTTAGTTCGTGCAATCGGTAAGTGATATCTGTCACAATTCCTGGTCCAGTGTCTGTGTATGTCTGAATTTTTAGTTCATTTGTAGGTGCTGTCTGTTGTCTTTTCCATGGTCACTCTGTGTACAAGTTTAAAGTCTCATATTTGGTCAGGTCTGATATGTCCATTTGTTTTGAATGATATTAAATTTCTAACTCATACTCTATCTTTTTTTTTTGTACAAATTATTTCGTGATATTTCAAAACTCTCCCTGCTTTTCTGTTTCAAACCGAGAATTTATATATTTGTTCATTTCTCTCTCCACTAATAATGTTTAAAATAACTCATGTCAAAAATAGTGTTTAAAAGAACTCATATCATAAATAGTTTTTAAAAGAACCCATGTCATAACTAACTAACTAACCATCACGCCGTCTCCCCGAAGGGGTAGGCAGAAAGAATGGACTGCCACACTTTTCTTTCCTGACATATTTCTCTCGCTTCCTCAACATTCATACATCGTGTCATGCACGCGCGTCGATTTCTCTGACTCCTCACATGGCCGACATTCAATATTTGATTTATTTGATCGTGCACGTTTTCCTCGGTCTTCCTCTATTTCTGGTTCCATGTACATCATTAACATATATTTTTTTTACCATTCTTTCTTCATTCATTCTTTCAATATGTCCAAACCATCTTAATGATCCTTTCATTATTTTGTTCATGACACCATCATTCGCACCGCATTCACTTCTTATATTTTCTTTCGGCACTCTATCATACACAGAGTATCCACACATACTTCTAAGAGATCTCATTTCAACTGCATTTATTTTACTTTCATCCTTCTTTTGCCAGTTCCATGCTTCGCTTCCATACATAAGGGTCGGTAGAAGAACACCATTGTGCACTGCCATTCTAGCTTTTTTGGATAGGTTTTTGTTTGCGATGACAACTTTAAGTGCACCATTCACTTTGTTGCCTGCCCCAACCCTTCTTTCAATATCCCTCTCCACTCGCCCATCTCTTGTAAACATACTACCTTAATACACGAACTCAACTACTTGCTCCAAATTTTCACCATTCACGCTAATGTTGCAGACTGTCACGGTTTCTTCCTTTTCAAAAATCATTACCTTGGACTTATTAACATTCATCATCAGATCATTTCGCATGCATACCTCATACATACAATTCACCAGGACTTGTAGTTCATTCTCGTTGTCTGCAAGAAGGACATGTCATTAATAGTGTTAAAAAGAACTCATGTCATAAATAGTGTCAAGCAAATAACTCATGCCATTAATATTGGGGTATCAGTAATGAGAGTCCTCTCACGATACTCCCATATTAAATCGTAAAAAAAATATTTAAAAAATGGTGGTGGCTTATCTATTTTTATTGTACGAGTAATATTAATTCTACCAGACCAAAGAACGTGAGAAACTATGTTTTTTTACACTGTCAGCCGGGAATTGAACTTGGGACCTTCAGGGTGGCAGTAATAGCTATTGATACTCAGCCACGAAGGCGTCAACTTGCCTTACCATGTAAACCTGTTTTATTGCCATGAAATATGTTTATTTAACATAATTTTTTTCTCATTTTTCAGACTCATTGTACGATGTGCCGATGTTCCTAGTGGTGCTGTTGTCGATCTTTTACGGGACGATATCAGTACTGGCAGTAGTAGGCAATGCTCTGGTCATGTGGATAGTGGCCACCTCTCGCCGCATGCAGAATGTCACCAACTGCTTTATCGCCAACTTAGCCCTGGCTGACATCGTCATCGGGCTCTTTGCCATACCATTCCAGGTAAGTGCGCATCTTATTTTGCAAGAAACATCTCTAAACAACGCACAAAATGTTTTATATTGTTTTGGCCGAAATATTATGACAGATTATTAAATGTTTAAATTTGAAAACACCGTTATTAGAGTTTATTTAGAGTTTATCGTGATAGCTGTTTCGCCAACGTATGTTGGCAAACATCGGGTGTTACAAACAACAGTTTTTGGAACACCTGTAATAATATTATTTCAAATTTAAATATTTAACAAAATATTTTGTTAATTTTTTTTTGGTCTAAAAACTTATATTGAATTTATTTTCATGATATTATTATTTACTTTTTAAGTACACTTTCTTCTAACGATACCATATGACTTATTTTTAATAATGGTAATGTAAATATGCCCTTTCTTTAGATAATTATGTATGTTTTCGTTTTTCATCAGCGAAATCTGGGTAAATGTCTGCTTCATTGATAAATACCTACATTCATTTTAAAGTAAGCATTAAACGATATTAATTTGATCTCCTTAAAGCACAAATTCTACCAGAAAGCTCTCTGTCTTTAAGCTGCCTGAAAACATATTTCCTTCTTATGTTAATGGCTTTGACATTTAGAATTACTTATAATCGTTCTCGCTCACAATTATAAATGGAATCAGAAGAAATTTGGGTGATGCAGTAATTTAGATGAAAAATATTAGGTAATACGTATTTTAATAATATGACCCCAAAAGTACGTAAGCTGTATCTTATGTAGGAGTATCTTATATGACGTTAGTTAGAAAGTTTCAATCCTGGGATTGGTTTGCAGCAATTTCTTCTATTCTTCTCTTCCATTCTTTCCTGTCTTGTGCGGCTCTTTTGAAATCTGCATATGATGAGTAGCGCACGTCCACCAACAGGTCCTCCAGGTACTCTCGGCGTGGGCGTCCCTTAAAGTTTGTCCTCTCGGTCATACCCTCCATTATGGCATGCAAGAGACCTTCTTGACGTATAACATGGCCAATCCATCTTGCACGCCTTTCGGACAAGGTCCTGAGCAGGTGCCTTCCTCCTTCAATTCCTTGAAGAACTTCCTCATTCGTGATGTGGTGTCTCCAGGAAATTCCTAATAGTCTTCTATAGGACCACATCTCAAAAGCCTCTAGTCTCCGCTTATATTATAACGTATTAACATTAAATAAAATCATTAATGGTAAATAATTAATAAATGAAAACGTCTGTTTTATATAGGTAAATAGTCTTCTATAGGACCACATCTCAAAAGCCTCTAGTCTCCGCTTATATTATAACGTATTAACATTAAAAAAAAAACATTAATGGTAAATAATTAACGAATGAAAACGTCTGTTTTATAATGAAACTTGTAAAAATAAAACGGACGTTTTTATTTTTATTGATTATTTAACATTGAGTTTTACATCATTGTTAAAAAAACAATAATTATTGGAAAATGTTACGTATTTATTTTCAATAGATACAACATAAATAATATTAAATAACTAACCGTCACGCCGTTCCCCGTTCCCCTAGAGATGAAGCAAAAAAAAGAAGAGAACACTACTATTCTAACAAAACTCTCGCCGTTTCTTTGAATTTATACATCTTGACACACCTGCTCGTCGATTTTTCCGACAGTGAGCTTGGCCGCTTTTTGATTAAATAACGATTAAATAATACGATTAAAAGGCCATTCTTATCTCCTTTTTCTATTCTCAATATAAATATATTATATATTTTTAACATTTCTTTCATACGTACAAAGCATCAGCATCTAAGTGACAATCATTCCTTTCTTATTTCTTCTTTTAGTATTATGTCATATATTATTATCTTTTGGCGATCTTATTTCTACGGCATTTATTATGTTCACTTATAATATAGTACATTTTCTGAAAACTCCCTGACTTTATCCGATGAAGCTAGTCGTATATTTATTTTTTCTTGAACAATGTCATAAAACTCTATATTAAATAATTCCTTCCAAATGAAATATTTTTTTTAGAAGTTTATTTATATTTTATGGAAATGACATGTTCACCTTGATAATGTAATATCATGTGTTTGATAATGCCTCAGCAAGGCTTAACATGCCGTTGCCATAAACTGTAATAAATTTCTATAAAAAATACGTTTTCATTTGTATCAATCAAGTTAGAGATATATCATCATCATTAGCCTTCAGTCGTACAGTGTTGGAAATAGGCCCCCCTTTCCGACTTTCATAACTCTCTATCCTTCGCCGGTCTATGCTATTGATCTCATGCCACATTCTTGATATCATCAAACCATCTTGCTTGTGGTCTACCAGGATTTATATGGCCGATTCTCGGTCGCCACTCCAGGGCGCGTCTGGTTCACCGGTCATCCGTTGTCCTATGTATATCTTCTTCTTTGATTTGATTTGATTTGAACTGATTTGATTCTTTTTGGAAGGCCATGTCAGGTCCCCCCCGGCGTCAGCTGTCACCCTGGCGTAGGCCTCTCTGTCTTATATCAGACGGTTCGTAGTGATGTCCTGGGGAGTTTCCCCAGAGTACCTTACCTTCTCTGGAAGATTTTCTGTCGAGGTTACCTTCCCTTAGCTGGGAGTTTCTAGTTATATGGCGCTGGAAACTTACCACTCGCTCTTTCTCTATCTGCTATGACAGTGGTCACACTGCCCGGGGTTCACGGGGCCTGAGAGACCACTCAAAGTCGCTAGAGAGTTGGACTTGCTGGTGTCGTTGCAACATGGTGCATTATGATATTTTTCAGTAGCCATACTACACATCTGAACCGGCCAGGTCGGCCCAATCTTCAACAAAACAATTTGCACGCAACCTAGGCACTTTGGTCAAGGGATATAAACTCCATTGCTAAGGCAACAGTGAATATTATTAAGTAGAAACAGGGTAACTCACTAATCAAAAACTTAATCAAATTATTTGATGAATGCCGGCAAGTAGAATTTTAATACAGATAAAATCTTGTAATGTACAAGTAACAAAATTTACAGAATAACAAGTTTTCTGACGAAGCCGGACGAGTTTTCATAACAAACGATTGAAACATGATACCAAAATAATAAATAGAAATATTAGTATAACGAATTTTATAGATCTCAGAAAGAAAATATTTGATATTTACTTTTGGCTTCAGGCTGTAAGGTTTCTACTGAGAATGCCATTGATATTGCGAGAAATGAAATTCAGGCATATTTCTATGCAGCTCTAATGAACCAGAAATATTTGTATACCTAATGTACTTCAAGCACGCCACTGCCCCCTGTCCATTAATACTCATATACTTATTTATTAGATGGATACTTTTGGTCCCTTAGAATTCGTTACAACTGGATAATATCTATCTAAAATTGAGGGGCATGAAAAACGTCTTATTCTTCTTCTGTTCTATTCTGGTCTGATGACCCGTCGTTGGTTGCATCTTCGTCCACCTGGGATGTGGACTGCCAACAATTTCGCCATATTTTCGGTGGTCGGTCTCGTGGTCGGGAACCCTCCGGTAGACTATCTCGGGGTATATTTGGGATCATATTTTATGGTATACTGGAGTAATGCTCGTTTCAGCATCTTCTCCTTTTTATAAGAAAATCTTCGGGTTAGTAAAGACAGAATGGCCAAGAAAGCATATGTAAACGACGTGAACGGAGCTAAACAGAGGTAGGCCAAGGTAAACGTGGCACGATCAAATCAATCAATTATTAATTTTGGATCATATAAGGAGTCGGAGAAATCGACGTGCGTGCATGACACGAAGTTGATGAGGAAGCGAGAGATGTATTTTAGGACAAAACAATGTGGTGGTTCATTCTTTCCGCCTACCCCTCCGGTAGACGGCGTGATGGTTAGTTAGTTAGTTTTTATGAAGTAAGAACGTATTCTGATGGTTAATAAAAATACATGAGTTCTATTAATATCTCCCAAAAATTCGTTTCATTTTCGAGGAAAAATTGAGTACTTCCGCCCTTCTATATGACATATTTCTTATGTTTTGGGCAATTTCCTTGCAATTTGTGTGCTCTTGAAATACGAAAAGTGGCCAAATTATACCGGAAGTTGATTTTGATTAATATCTGGAAATATATGGTACGAATAAAAATTGTAATAACAAGTTAATATACTTATAGTAAAATGGTCTCCCTACCTTACAATTTATATATTTACGAGATTTAAATAACATCTATGCGTAATTCATTGGAAATATCTATGTATAAATATTTATTTAATTATGGCATTCTTTTTTTAATTCAATAATTTACAGAATTATTAATTATAATATAATACTATCAAAAAGTATCATTTTGTACATTCACTATGAATTTACTACAAATGCATTCTGAGTCTTAGATGCACTTTATGAATATGAATTAAACCTGCATTGTTTTGTAATGTTTGATCTCCAAGACGAATGTGTGGAAAATCTGTGTACCATAGATATTAGAAATGAATGCAGTGCGAATGAAAGTGTTATAAACAAAAGATTGAAAGGAACTTTAAGATAGTTTAGACATATGAAAATAATGATTGAAGAAAAAATGGTAAAAATGTGAATGTTAAGAATGTAAAAACCGGGTGGTGGTCTAGGGGATAGAATGCTTGGCTCCTGATCCAGGGGGCATGGGTTCAAGCCTGGACACGACCAGGTTCCTTCTTCATAATAATGAGCTATTTTCTGCTCACATTGAAGATTGTAAAATAAATTCTAATATCATTGATATAAATCCTTGATGTTAGTCTTTAAAAAAAAAATGGAACTAGAAATAGAAGAAGACATAGGAAAACGTGGCAAGATCAAATAAATCAAATTTTGAATGTCGGCCACGCGAGGAGTCGGAAAAATTTACATGACACGAAGGATTAATCCTTATTTATACCAACAGATCAGTAGTAAACAATGATAAGAGATTCAAACAAAATTATATTATATAGCGTAATTATCACTCAATAAACAATTTAATTCCCAAAAATAAAATATTAAACATAACATGGTCTGAAACATTTTCACATTCTCTGAAGCTTTCGGAAAATGTTTTCGCTGTCTAGATTTTGAGAGTGATGTTTAAACGAAAAGTTTACTCAAAGAACCATGAATAGCAGTTGGTGGCGTTAACGATCGAAGTTTCACATTTAAGATTTTCACACGTCTGTGAAGTTCTGTTGTGCTTCAAACACAGTACTTATGAACTTCTTTTCAATGCAAGATGCTTTCATAACTAGTCAAAGTGGCAGAGTGGCAAGAGATACGACTGTCACACCAAAGGTCCCGGTTTCGATATTCGACAATGGCAGTAATAGTATCACAATGTGGTGTAGAATTCACGTGACAATATAATAACGATAGTAAGCTACCTATCACAGACGACCCGTTGTATAAAAAAATGAAGCTTAAGGAAAAAATACTTCACACGTTATTTAGTTTAAATCATACTTTTAAAGTTTACGCATGTAATTAAAACTTAAAACGTACATTACTAATTAAAGCTTATACCTTTCACCCTTATTGTGCAGTTAATTACATTTGCGAACTAAAAAATAGTTTTGAACAGTGGCTGGGGTACATTCGTTGTTCACACAGCTTGATTCACTTCATCAAAATATTACGTATAATAAGTATTAATTATTAAAATTATTTTTATTTTGTTGATATTTTAAGTGCGCCGTTTTGTAAAATCAATTACTCCAAGGGCGCAATAGGAAATGACTGACCGAACAGTGCAGTCTTAAGAAGCTTCTTAAATTTAACGTCACTATACTCATACTTAATACTAACATGGAGGCTATTCCACGCCAACGGACCCGCATCGCTGAAAGTACGATCATAGAAACTTGCTTTATTTGCTCTGACTGGAATTGTTATGTTGTTTGCACTTGTTTCTATTGAGCGGAGTGAACGTCGCCTTTCCGTTGGCATGGGTGTCACGCAGAAGTCCGATATATACTCTGGCGCTCTCTGGTGTCGAGCCTTAAACACTGTCAAACAGAATTTGTATTTCACTTGCTCTCGGTTTTTAAGCCAGTAAAGTTCCTTCAAGAGCGGCGTGATATGACAGTATTTTTGTTGCCCCATAATCAATCTGGCAGCAGCATTGAATACGCTTTGTATTCTGCTTAATTGATTATTTGGCAATCCAGCGTACATTTCGTTGCCATCTAAAAGTGACACTACAAAAGAATTTACGAGGGTCAATACATTTATATGTAACCTGCAAATGTAGTAAGACTCGGTGTGTGAGCATTTTTTTGAACTGCAAATGTATTTCGCCCCACAATAGGGGTAAACACTTAATCTTAGAGAAATTGCGTTCCTTACCGGTATCACGAAATATAGAATGGTTCAACATGGAGCAGTGTAGCATAATCAATATTGACGATCCCATGAAAAGCAATTAAACGTATTTGTTCCAAAACAAAGCAGCTCTAAATAGGGATCCGAATCACTTTAAGAAATGTGTTAGTGTAATGCTTTTCCTACTCAGTTCAAGGAAATTGTACTCTTTCGAGTATACGTTTGCCAAATATTCTTATGAACTCTGAATAATTGAATATCGGCACCTTCATGAAGCCTGCTTGGGACTACACATTTGTAGATACAACTAGTATTTTGCGTCTCTAATTCAAACCAATCGCACATAAGCCTCCCAGTCGCGTGCCTATGGTCAACTAGTAAGGCAAGCCCATCCGAAGTTTTTGTGTTAAAATATTATTAGATGGTCAGGATAATGTATTTTTCCGGATTAAAAGAGTTTGTATTTCTAAATAAATTTCGTGAATTATTTGATTTTAAATCCCATTTTAGGCGCATTATAAATCTATACAGCAAAATAATATTTTTGGGTCATCAAACTCATCTTGCATAATATAATAATGTATGTTCAAATACAAATAGAACTATTATGAATAAGAAATAATCTGTAAATAGACAATAATAATAAATTTGTTAACACCGAAACACGAATTGTAAATAAATGATAGTAAAGAAATTATATAATCTTTATTTTCATAACATTTCTGCACATAACGTAAATGACAGATAACAAGTTCGTGACACATCGAATAGTAACATACTTCAGAGTAATAAAGCCCGGTTTCAAATTAATATAAAAAATTGTAGATATCCTCTGGTATATATGCACCTAGCTATATGATTACAAGCCAAAAATACGTAAGTGCGACAGAGACTCTTTTACATTTTGCAAGCCCTATATGAAGCCCATCGAGAACATGAAACAAAACATGTGGACGTAGGCGAATTCACGGGCATCTCACCTAGGGTACGTATAAGTGAAATAAAATACGGGACGTATGAGTGGAACAAAACATATATCTAGGTCATTTCTGCGCATGTCAGCGGAGTCATTTGCAACGAATTCAATCGCTTACTCGCGCTAAATTCAAAATGTTATTTATTTTATTCAAACGTTTTATAATAGATTTTCTAAAGCAAGCCCAGTTTTTCGGCTTGTATGGAAGTACCGCCACTGAAGCCTCCATAATACTTCTGCACTATCCGACCTTTCTAAATATAATACGTTTTTTTTTGTATATAAACATGTCCATAGTACCTTATCTCCGTTTGATACTCCTGCAAAAGTTGCGAGTCATCGAATTTATGCTAAATCTTTTATTGTGTGGTAACTAATAGATTACTTTTATTCCCTTCAGCGTGCGTGTTTGGAACACTTTGAGATAAGCCTCTTCCCTCCCCCATCCCTCTTTCCAATTTACCGAAAGTGGGAAGTAAAATTCAGGAGTAATAGATATGAATAATATAAATTGATATTTCGCAACGACCGGATTTCTCATTATTCTATTATTAGTTTGCAATGTATCATACTAGTTATCCAACATTGAAAAAGGTATTCGATGCTTATTTATTGCAATGAACATACATATATGTTACTCATATTCTGGTAAACGGAATTTGAGAAGGTAACATTATGTGTACAAAGTGGAACAAAAGGTCGATCTCATGATCAAAGTAAGTTTGAAACGTTATAAATAAGTATTGTTCATTCATTTCAACTTCAAGTTTTTAAATTCGCGTTTTCAGATAGTTATGTATGGTGGTGATACAAGTCGAACGTTGAAAACAAAAGTGACACTATACAAACATCTCAATTTTTCAGTACGGTCGTTTAAAGTTTTACCAGCTTATTAACCTTATTAAAATCAACTAGATTCTGATAGAATAATATCTAAACTAATATATAAAACAACAACATTAGAAGAACAAATATTTGTGAATGTATACTTTTATACCTGTATACGAAATCCTGGATTTTCACCAAAGGGTGGTTAATTCAAAATTCAATTGTATCTCAATAGAATTTCTCAAAGTAATTTGTCATGCATGATCAAAATAACAAAGTGGAATGGGGAATGTTGTAATTACATAAAGCGTGCGCTTAACCCAACCAATGACAGGTCATAAGTCCTGTAAACACCTTGATCATCCATGTCCAGTTTCCAGTTTGCGTCTTCGTCTCTATTGAGATACAATTAAAACAACATTAGATATATTTCTACTCACAGTCAAGTTATTGACCTCACAAAAACTTTATATGACCGTACTGAAAAATTGAGATTTTTGTATAGTATCACTTTTGTTTTCAACGTGCGAAGTGTTGATGAAAGCATTAGAACTTGTGTAAGCGCGATTGGTATAAATGACAATACAGAAAAAATAAGTATGAATGAGATTAAAGATCTGTGAAAGCAATGAAAAGTGGAAAAGCTGTAGGGTATGACTGCATCGATATAGAATTTATCAAAAACGGCGGCGAAGTAGTTTCCGCATGGATATGTAAACTGTTCAACCAATGCTTGGAGGAAGGATATACTTCACTCGACTGGAGGAGAGCAGTTATCTTGCCTCTGTACAAAGGAAAAGGATCCCATATGGAATGTGGAAACTACAGAGCTATTAGTATTTTGAGTGTTATTGGTAAAATCTATGGCAGAATTTTAATAGAAAGAGTAAGAAAGACGACGAGCGATAGAGTTTGGAATGTGCAAGGCGCCATTATGAATGGCAGAGGATGTATGGATCAAATGTTTGCACTTCGTACAGGGACAGAGAAGTTTCTGGCCGAAAACCGTAAACTCTTCTGTGCGTTTGTCGATTTGCAAAAAGCACATGATCGCGTAGATAGAGGTAAACTGTGGGAAATATTGTCGGAATATGGAATAAGCACAAAACTGATCACGGCAATTACATCACTGTACACGGAAAGCACTGCTAGTGTCAGAGTAAATGGGGATCTTACAGCCTGGTTTGATATCAATAAAGGTGTCAAACAGGGGTGTGTAATGTCTCCATGATTGTTTAATCTATATATGGACCAGTGGCGGTACTCCCATAGAAGCCCAGAAGCCCGGCTTGAAAAACTGGCAATTAGTTAAAAAAAAGGCAAAAAAGTTCTCTTAAACCGAAATCTTTATGTATTTTTATTATATGATTCTCCAAACTTATTATTGTAACTGGCCATACGTAGGTTTTTTTATATTTCGACCTTACTGTCAATTCTCATACAGTTTTTTGTCCATACAATCTCTTTGACACAACCTGATATCACCGAAGCTTTGTTAACTTGTCCAATTATTTCGCTGACAAGTTATTCTAACTGAGCAGATCCACTCCCAGATAACTAAATTTAGTAACCTGTTCCAGCATTCTATACTTTATGAATATTATAAATCCTAAGGGTTCTTTTTAGAACGTCACAGTTTGTGTTCTTAACTGAGATAATCATATTGATGTTGGCGGCCGATATCTGGAATTTATTCAACAGTCTTTGTAGTTTGTCTTCCGACTCTGCTATCAATGCAGCATCTACCGCGTAGCATATGACGATCAGTACAGCCTTCTCTATGTAGTATCCCAATCCAAATTATGTGACATCTCCTTTTATTTCGTCCATAGTGAGGTTGAAAAGAAATGGACTCAAACTGTCTCCTTGTTTTATGCCAGTTGCAATTTTTTTGGATTTGGGCAGTTCTCCGTGAACTCTTATTTAAGTGTTTGTGTAGTTCTCGTATGCTATTTACGAATTGTGAGCTGAATTTATTCCCAACAAAACATCCATCACATTTTTAAGTCTCACCCGATCGAATGCCCTAGTCAGATTTACGGAACATATAAAGTCTAGCTTATTGTACTTGATCGTTTTCTCTTTTATCTATCCTACAACAAAGATGGGATCAGTTGTAGACATATTTTTTAGAAATCTCTGTTGCTCTTCTCTGTTGACGATAACGTTCTCTAATTTAGTTTTTAAGATATTCGCAAAGAGCTTCACGGTTGAGCATAGAAGGGATATTTCCCTATAGTTTTCTCATTCAGACTTTTCTTCCTTCTTGAATATTGGTAAGGTGATACTAGTTGTTAATTTTTCTGTGATTCGTGATGAATTAAGTATGTTGTTGTAGAGTAAGCGATATTCCTCTGACAGTTTGTCTCTTCCATATTATTATAAAATATCATAAAATAAAAATATGAGGGTAGCTGTAACTAACTTTCTTGATAACGATCACTTTGGCTGCTTAAGTTCCAATGAATTGATTGCCATCGTTGATAGAAAGGATAGACAAAAATATGCAACAATATTTTTCAAACCAAAATATAAGAAAATAATATTATGAAATCGACCCTTGGTGGTCAATACTAACGTTTGTTTATATTGCGTATGGCTTTTTGTGCAGAAAGATGAAGAAGTTGTTTATATGTTTACTCGTGTTACATTAGCTAATAGAGTCACTTTAGAAATCAGGTGATGTAAGTAAACGTTGATATACCGTAGGTCCACAGAGTAATGATATAAATAGAAAAAGAAGCTGGTTTATTTTGTTACATACGCTAGTCATGTTACATACTATGATTTTAAAATTCAGAATACTACGGTTTACTTTTAACGTTTTGTAGAAGAAGTTCCATATTTAAATAATCAACATGTGTGTCAAATTAAAAAGTGTTTGAATTCAAACAAAGAAATACTAATTAATTATAACGCTTACATTTACGTATTTTTTTTTGTACGATATTTATTGTAGGGTGACATAAAGTGATTTTTAATACACATACAAATGAACAAACATAGAGTTATATAAGAATGTTACCCACCGCTTACCGCTTACTGCGCCCTTTCGTCAGCTTCGCTCATACAATCTGTAGGCCAATCCCTCATCCACGCGGGACTTACATTAACTTAACTTAACTTAACTTATTAACTTAACTTATAATAACTTAACTTACATGCACCATTCCAGAAAAAAAGTTAAGGTAAAAGGGTCTCCAAAGCCAGATTTAATCCAGTTTAATTCCAATTCACTTCTATGTCCCAATCTCACAAAATAGAGCAATATATGGTACATGATTTTATGGGCTATCATAAAATTATTTCAGACAGATTTGGTGAGGGTGGGAGGGTGTACAATATATTGAATTATTGTAGTGTAACATACAGTGATCGTTAATACACATACAAATGAACAAACTTAGAGTTATATAAAGTTTTTTTTTTTAAAGGAACATTGAAGTTCCCGCCACATACCCGAGGCTGTTATAGGGCGTAGCGGCGCCCTTTTATCAGCCTCGCTCGTACACTCCCTGGGCCTGTCCCCGGTCCATCCGGGACTTACATTTAAATACGGCAACAACAAGGATGTGCCAGACCACATTTAATCTATTCAATCTTACTTCTATGCTCCGCTGTACTTTATTGAATAAATAAACATAATATATAATACATGAACATTTTAGGAATATTATATTAAAGATAAAAATAATGATGCACCACAGGAATATACAGCGGGAAGAACAGGAGAGGCAGAGGAGGCAAATGCGGGATGGGAAAAAAAAATGTGGAGTACAGTTTTTGGCATGTAGGACAAAGGACGAGGTTTAGGAAGCATTTCATAATATTAAATAAATAAATAAAACCACTGCACAAATTATTATTATGGCCAAGAGGGAGAGGAACGAGGCCCGTCACAGAGGGGCAACCTCCCTCTCCCAGCTGGAGCGCGCCCTCAGAGGGCAAGAAACAGCACAAATTACGGTGAATTCCGGTGGGGTAGACAACCGTAGAAACCCCTCTATCCAGGAGCAGCAGCCCCAGCATCCTTATATACGTGGAGGCTGGCTAAGTGTCGGCCTCGGCAAATGCATTAATACACGCTCTCACGAACACTTTCAAACACCCAAAGTTATGTTGACTCTCCGTCAGATCTGAGTTCCAGACCGGGCGGACAGCCAGTTTTACATCATCTATCATCCGATTCCGCGCGTTCACCAGGAAACTACACTCCCAGAGCATGTGGAAGGCCGTCTGGGGCCCCCTGCCGCACGTACACTCCGGGTCCGGCACCAGACCAAAATCATGGAGCCTGGCACGGAAGTTGCCGTGGCCCGAGAGCATCTGCACAACGTGGTGATCCAAGGCGATCCACTCACTGCTCATTCTTCTTCTCAAGGAGGGAAAGAAAGAGTGGGTCCACCTCCCTCTGGGCGATTCGTCCCCATCTCTTTTGCCAATCACACATGGAAGCCTCCTTAAATAAAGACATAGAAGGTTACCCGCCGTTTACCCGAAGCTGTTATAGGACGCAGCGGTGCCCCTTCATCAGCTTCGTTCAAACAATTCCTAGGCCCGCCCCCCATCCGCACAGGACTTACATAAGCTGGAAAATGCACTATTCCATAAAAAAATCAAAAGGCAAAAAAGGTTATACAGGCCACATTTAAATCCAGTTTAATGTCAATCCTTTTCTATGTCCCAATCTAACAAAACAAAGCAACATATTGTACGTGATTTTATGGATTATTATACAATTGTGACAGAGTGTGGGATGGGAGAGAATACTTGGAATGATGAAAAAAATAAAAAAATACTAAGTAAATATAGAAAACAGTCATGGAAACTAGGGACAGGAACATAGGGAACCTAATATTTTAATGTGTATAATTTATACGTTTATACCTTGTCCTTGTTTTGTTGTCTCTGTATGTTTATATTCATATACTGTAATTGCTGTTTGTTACCCTCAGTAATAAAAAAAGTAAAAAAAAAGATAATTGATACAAGAGGGGGGTGTACAATAAGTCGTTTGAACCCAATTAGTGTTTACAATTTATTATTAGTTAATATATTGAATCTCATGACATGGGATAGGTAGATAACCTGTCGCCAATTTATTGTCACGTGAATTCTACCGCCAGACCATCGTCGGTTATCGAACTCGGGAACTTCGGTATGGTACAGCTGCTATTCTGTCACGAATGTCGTTTTTTTTTTTGTACGCAACAGGTCGTTTGGACACAATTACTGTATGCAATATTTATTTTTTAGCTATTATATTGATTCGCGTGACATGTGATACGTAGCCAATCTATTGCTATTTTATTGTCACGTGAATTCTACACCAGACCAAAGATCGCCGGGAATCGAACCCAGGACCTTTGGCATGGAAGTCAGAGCTCGTAACCACTCCCACGAAGGTCGTCATCGTCCGTTGATCCCATGCGTAAAATTCTACTCAAAAGAATCTGACGTTTGGATGAGTGTTAATTATAATAGATATATTGTTTCCCTTTGTATTCACTGGTTTATTGTTATGAGATTTTTAGACAATAAACACCAGTTCGGCCAATTCCTTAATTATTACTTACTTCAGAAACACAATACTCCTTTCAACAATCCATTAAAAGTTTGATACCCATTTGACGGGGAGCTTTCAGTACACAAGAGAAACCTCACTAATGCACTGCCTTGTAATAAAGCATTTTACAATGCCAAATCAATTGAATAAGCAATTAATTAATCATATTAAAAATTAATATAATAAGTTAATTACATTTTTATTATTCTACCAGTGAGTATTTAATACAATTTAAACATAGCCAAATTATAATAGAGCCCACAAAATGAATACCTCTAAACAAGTATTAATAAACTAAGAAAAGTCACATTAAATGTCTTATTTAATGTTTATTTGACAGAAGCGTGAAAATAAAAATACTAAAAATATGTTAATTATTAAAAAGTCCATTGTTTTGGCCGAAACACTATGATATTTTACCATTTTATAACTGTTAATTCAAAAACTTTGTTTTATATTACAAATTGTATTTATTTTACTTTACGACAGCTGTTTCTAAAGATAAACGTAATATTTTCTACCAAAGTGGAATCTACCAGATTAATTGTGAGGACTGTGATGCCATGTATAATATATTGGAAAGACGGGTCGATCATTTTTGAAGAGGTTATACGAACCCAAAAATTTCATACAAAAACAGAAACATCTTTTCGGAAATGGCCAATCATTGCGTGAATTTTGACCATCATTTCGAGATCAAAAATACAATTCTTTTACATATAGAAAATAATCCTCAAAAATTAGAGAAATTAGAAAATTTAGAAATTTTAAAGGTCAAAAAATGTAAACTAAATGTTATAAATAACCAAATTCCTTCTTATTTATTCCCCATTAGTATATAGTACATTAAAAACTTTTCCCCTCTACAATCTTGCTAAAAAATAATAATATTACCTTCAACTTTTGTCACCATTCCTATTAATGTAATCTATGTACTTCCTGTTATTGTTTATCGTTTTTAATTTATTATGTTTCATCGTTTTTGACTCTATACTATGTGTAATTGTTCCTTGTAATTATTGTTTTTTTATTTATTTTTTATTATTATTATATTTTCTACCTTTAATATGTTCTCCTATAAACAGTAACTAACCGTTCTTTAAATTAAAATATTTAAGTACCTAACTCAATTTCAGCAAGAACTTCAAAATTATATCAAAGAAATTATTCAAATTGACTTAGAAACAAATACACAAAGATTCGAAAAATTACGAAAATTTGACATTTGATATACATTTTTATAACACCTGATGATGTCCACATTGGTTGATGAAACAGCTGTCGTTAAGTAAAATAAATACAATTTGTGATATAAAACAAAGTTTTTTAATTAACAGTTATAAAATGTTAATTATTCTGTAACACATGTTTAGTTTTATTCGACTTGTACTTTTATTTCAACCTATTTCGGCAACTCGCTGCCATTTCCTTCTTCACCAAAAGATAGCAGTAAACCGCTGAAACAGGTCAAACTAAAAAACTGGAATAAAACTAAATAAAACAGGCTCGTATAATATGTAATAAAAATATTTTTAATAAATTATGCACAATGGTGCCACAGAAACTTCTCTGTCAGTCTTCGAAATGATGAAAAATTGATCCATACATTTTATGCTTCTTTTTTGAGCGGCTTAAATTATCTTCCGTTTTTATTAATCGTGCGAACTGGAATTCTCTTCATGACTATCAACATGGCCTTACAGTGGTCAGAAACCTTACAGTTATCAATGACATTGCTGAAAAAGATGTGAAGCTTATGTCAGAATACAACAATATTGTAAGAAAATATGAGGAGGAAGTCGTAAAAACTATCGTAGCCATTTTCCATATCGCTCAAAGCATTACTTATCAGTAAATTATTGAACTTTTATTGTTATAAAAACTTAATTTTACGGTTGAGGAGTTCTAGGCGTTGTTTTAGTTATTAATCTTCTAAACTTTTGTTTTAAATTTGAAACAATATTAAAACAAATATTTTTGCAAAATTAAATGTTCACCTCCTTTGGGACACGTGTTATTATCAAATAAAAATTACCAGTTACTAACTAGCCCCAAAGGAAAGGAATTGGGGGGTGAGACTTATATATTTTTCTGTCTATATGCTTAGGGGCACTCTAAGGCACATCTGAAACGGTGCCACTCGTCACATATCTTAATGTTGTTCCCACATTCTATACGCGACCCTTTTCCTTTGTACAGAGGCATGATAATAGATCTCCTCCAATCGAACGGCGTATATTTCTCTTCCTAGCACTGGCAAAAGAGTTGACATGCTGAAACCACTTCGCCAACGTTTATACAAAAAAGTCTAGGATGGCAGTGCACAATGGTGTTTTTGTTCCAACTCTTATACGAGTATATAGAAGGAAAACGTAGAAACGGCAATGAATAGGTGAACGTAGAATAAATAGAGTACAAATGAGATCTCTTAGACGAAAAAGATCTCTAATTTCGTGTGGTTAATCTGCATTTATATTTTAGCGTCAAATGCAAATAAAAGAAGTAAATAAAGTGCGATGATTTGGATTATGTGAGCACATGAAAATAATGAATACCACCAGACTCCCCTATATTGCATTGCATAATCAGCCTCATGGGACTCGTCCTCGTAGAAGACCTCCTAAAAGATGGAAGAATAGGTGGGAATCAACCTCACAGAAGGAGCAACACTCTGGAGAACAGACCACATAGGTCTACAACAAGGAAGAAGGATAATTATTCTGTTCATAACTCCCTCATTCGTATCAAATCAAGTACACAGTATTGTAAATATAATATTTGCGTGACACGATGTACACGATGACTGTTGAGGAAGCGAGATAAGTATGTCAGGAAATAACAGCTTGGTGGTTTCCCCTTCGAGGACACGGCGTAATCGTTTATTAGTTTTTTTTTATTTACTAAATATTTTTAAATTACCATCAGGAAATTTGTATACATTATTCGGCTCGTCAAATGCGAAGTATTTTATGAGATAATCTCAACCAGAATATCATTTTCGTTATTGAAATACTTAATATTTTTACGAAGAACTCGATCTTCGTATCAATCCGCTTAGAATATTTTGAATTTATGAAACTCTTATAAAGAATGCTTAATGTATAGAAACGATTTGTGCTTTATTAAAAACTCGTTCGATTTTTTCTTGAAATTTCTATTTTCATGAACGTATTACCATTTTTTCATACACGTTTTTTTAATATCCATTCCCCTTTCTTAACCTCCCCCTCCTCTCTGATTTCAATACCAGATGTATGTTTATAATACTCGTATATAAATGTTGTGTTTTTGTTAAGTTATTATACTGCCCTGATGAATCTTGGGTCCAAGCGAAACTAGTTGGCATCAATTATAATAACCATACCGTGGTTAAATACAAAGTGTTTTATTGTTGGGGGGGTGGGGGGGGGGGGAGGATTAGAGACGGAAAGTATGTATATATAATATTATACGAGTATATATCGTGGGTATACTGGCAAAAAACGTTAAGTCTAAAATCGCTGTTTTGAGAAATCGAACATTTAAGTTTTCTTTAAATTTGAAACATATAAGTGTCGTTGTCAATAGTCAATCGAGGGAATTTTTTTCAGCCGAATACAATAAGTAGAGTTAACGTTTTTTTCCAGTACAAAAATGTTCAACAAGACTCTTCGAAAAATATTAAGTTTTTTGAAGCTTTTAGCCTGTATGAAATACCTTTTGTACGATTTAACGTTAAATTTATTTTTAAAACTAGAGAAAAAATCTGTTTCATTCGACTTCGTGTATTTTGCCAATTTGTAGAGCATTGTAAACTTTACAATACTGCATCACTAAGTCAAAACTGCCAATTTTCGACTTAACGTTTTTTGCCAGTATACCCACGATGTACAAATACGAATACGGAGTGATCACAAAACTGATATGGGTGGTCGCTTCTCTCTACGGAGGAAGCACTGCCAGTGTTAGGGTAAATGGGGACATCACGCCTTGGTTTGATCTCACAAAGGATGTTAAGTAGGGCTGCGTGATGTCTCCATGGTTATTCAATCTGTATACGGACAAGTGTATGAAAAAACTGAAAGGAATAAATGCTGGTGCTAAGATGAGTGATTTGTCTGTAAGTTGTCTGCTTTACGCGGACGATGCCGTTCTCGTTGCGGATAGTGCGGAGTGTATGCAAGTTAAATGATTTAATGATGAATGTCGAAGGTGATGGTTTTTGAAAGGGGAGAGCAAATGACAATTTGTAACATAAGTGTGAACGAAGAGAATTTGGAGCGTGAATTTGTGTATTTAGGTAGCATGTTGATAGAGAAGCGACCACCCGTATCAGTTTTGTGCTCACTTCGTATTCGTATACGTATATATACTCGTATTATATATACAAACATTTTTTTTCCGCTTTTCCCTTTCCGTCTCTAACCACCCCCCCTCCTCGTGTCATCACTGATTTCACCAAAACGTAAAAAATTAGAACAAAGTATTATTTTTGTGTATTATTTATTTTATTTTATAAATTTATATTTTTTATTGTTTGAAAGGTGAAAACTCCTTCAAATTGAGCACTCCTATAAACATTAACACTAAAACTTATGTAATATTTCAATTTTTCTTTATTTCGAGCAATGTTCATTATATATTGTTATATTTATTTATGATGTTTCGCTGAAATGCTCTCCGACAATGATATTTATTTAATGTGTTCAAATATTTGCAGTGAACGTGAATTGAATATTGCGACTGATGAGGTGAAAATGAAATTTTTGATTCTATAGAAGATTCTACCTTTTAAATATTAGGTTACGCTCTGGTGTGATACATTTTAAATAAAATTTTAACACAGCCATGTTTTTTTCTACGCAATCGAATTCGCACCATATCCTGTGAATAATGAATTTGTTCCCAAAATAATATTTCAGTAAAAACATTAAAAAAGCGTTGAAGAGATTTCTCATAATCAAATTCCACCTTGAAGCGGAAGTTACACCTTGTGCAAGAGCACAATCAAGAACTGACTGAATATGTTGTGTCACATTTTTACAAAATTTTGAACCTATGGACAGCTTTCTAATAAATTTTTTTTTTTTTGTCATAAATTCATATAAAATCTAACTAACTAACTAACTAACTAACCATCACGCCGTCTCCCCGAAAGGGTAGGCAGAAAGAATTGGCTGTCACATTTTAACCGATGCGGCACTACATCCTTCTCTTTTCGTCCCGCGGGAGACGCGGTGTGATGGGTTGCGAACCTCATCGCCACCAATAAGCATCTCCCACGCACACTTCGATCATCCAACATCCACAAAATAAATCCATGCTCACATCGAGAAAATATGTGGAGTTGCACTGAAAATGTTGGGATTTATTCTCCGAACTGGTAGAGTTTTCAAGAATCCCTATGTTTTGCGAATTTTGTATAACTCATTGGTCCGGAGCCGGCTCGAATGTGGCTCAGTGATATGGAGTCCCCACGAGGCGAGATACTCGCTCATGTTAGAGAGGGTTCAGGAAAGATTTCTGAGATATCTCTACATGAGGGAGTTTGGTAGCTATCCGTGGCTTTATCCCACTGCATTCCTTTTGGGCATGCTGGGGACCATTAGTTTACAGATAAGAAGGGATGGGTGCAAACTTACCAATTTCTTCAGACTTATCAGGGGATTCTTTGAGAATCCCGTCATCTTGGAGGCTATCCATCTTTATGTTTTGGATGATTATCTTCGACAGCGTCAGCACAGACTGTTTTATCTCCCAACATGCAGAACCAACCTGCCTCTGGTGATGCCGGTGGGGAGAGCAATCAAACTGCTGAACATGATCGCTTTGGAGATCGATGTCTTTCATATTCGTGAAAGTACATTCAGAAGACAAATACTCTTGACTTTGGAGAGTATCTTGTATTCCTAATGTCGAACCATCTCTCATGCGTTCCTGGTATTATATATTTATTATGTTTTATCTGTTTTCAATAGATGCCTTAAACTATAATACAAGAAATGTTTGTAATGTCTTTTGAGAAAATACACTGATTTGATTTGATTTGATTTGATAAAACAAATCATAAAAAATACAATGATATAAAATAAAATAAAATAAAAAAAATAAAAATACATTAACACATAATGTTAATTTTATGATGATGGTGCACTTGTTGACATAGACAATCCGGACTTTTGTGATTATTAGATTTATGTTTTTTATAATATAAAATCTAGTTATCATATTTCGATTTTTGGTGATTGTTTTAAATCGAAATCGCATTCCAGGTTGTTACACTCCTTAACAATTTATAAGCATGCAATTTTTATTTGCATCAAATAAATGAGAATTTTTTTCGGCATGGAATGCATGCATTATCGCATTTACAGTGATCTATATGGAAACATTGTTTTTTGTTTTTTGAACAAAGATTCTGGAACGAATAATTCTCGTTATGAGTAGTTCCACTGTATTATCATTTTTATCAGCAAGGTACGTATTTATAATATTTGTGCGCGACCCATCCTCACATATGGCACTAAGGCAAGAGTGAACA